>OY754474.1:15218816-16468816 GCA_963575645.1 Xanthostigma xanthostigma
ACTAGTGACTACATTGTGCTTGGCGAATTTCATTCAATTTGCCAGACAGATGTACAGAAAAGAAAATTAACGGTAACCGAAAAACTTGTTGCGGGGTTCCATATAACATAGACTTATTGTATTCTTTTGAAAACTATTGAAGCTTATAAATAGACGATTCAAAAGACAAATTAGTTCTCTATCCAGCGTTATTATAGTCAGTATAATCGGACTAATTCAATTTCTGTACTCTTTCTTGTCAAGTTTATTGTTTAAAGACCAAAGAATTGTTTTCATCATTTCGATAAATTGACGATGTCTGAACTTCTTAATGTCTGAACACGATAAACGCATTATTCAACCGATTTTCATGCGGTTTTCACGAATAACTAGAAAAATGTTTCGGAAGGTTTTTAAGGGTTATGTCTCATTACGTTATCTTAACAGAGGACTGAGCAATGAACTGGTTAATATGGCAGCTCAAAAAAATGTCTATACGTTTTTCCCGTGCTTCTACACCATTGTGTTTTGGTCACCGCGTATCACTTTCCACTTTCACCGGTATATCTGTACAATATGAGAAGATGATTCCTGACGTAACCCATACTTGAAGAAGCACACCTGTATATTGCAATTACAGTGAAACGTTACACAAATTGAGAGAATTATCAGTTCAATAATAGTTATTGGCGTAACTAGTAGTCTAAGTCATTCATCGCGCTGACAGGTCATGACTTAGCCTACAAGTTGCGCCCATAATTTTATTCAACAATTGCGCGTTATTCATGTTTTAATTATAATGAGATGTTGTAAATATCTATTTATTTCTTTATAAAAAAAAACTGTCAATACTAACAGCACCAAACAGCACGATTCAATGTTTTGGTTTGAGGTTAGCCGGTTATGAATAAACTCCATGTCGAAAACATTCGGCCTCTCAATTTTAGTCTCAATGGGTAACAACGGAGTTGTTGTTACCTACTATTTCGTTACGACTCAGAAAATAGTTACGTTTATTTTCATTACTCCACAATGGCCGAGCTAGTAGGAATCTTCATTGAGTTATGACAAGTAATTGTCACCAGTCGGTAAATGGCTATTTAGGGTTCGGTTTTTAGGCATGATAAAACATGAATAACGCGCATGAGTTGAATAAATAAAATTATCGACCAATTATTCAGACAATATATTAACAAAAAATATAATTAATACATAACGTTTAAATCCGGATTTGGACCTTCTTCAGAACTGATCTAAAAAATATCAAAAATAATTAATATTTAATTTCTAATTCGCTTTATATAAAATTCTTTCAAAATTATTAATTAGTATTAAAATATTCAAGAGTTCTAATCAGACGTTAATCAAAGATTTGAGAATTATCAGTCTTGAAAATTTGCGAAAATTTTTTTATTTCTTTGACCTTGAGTTAGGCTTTGATAACAGTGTTTTGTGTACGCGACGGTCGTCCGTTCGACTGAATTCAGTGTTTCGTATACGTGAGCTCAAAATGGGGGGAGGGGCTCTGCAAAATCTCATTTAAAATGAAAATCTCATGCCAATTTTTTTTATTTAGAAAATATACAGAAAACATTTTCCAATACGTCTTTATTTCCGCGCTTGTAGGCCGTGGTCCATTGATATTTTTACCTGACACCACTGCGGTAGACATTATCACATTAAAAATCTTTGATTAGCGTCTGAATAGAACTCTTGAAATAAATAAAATTGTCAACCAATTTTTTTCAGACATATATTGACAAAATTATAAATCAATAATATAAAAAATGACGTTTCGATCTGGGTTTAGATCTTCTTCAGAAATATCCTAAAAAATATAAAAAAATAATTAGTAAAATATGCTTATTTTATAATTAATTTATCACATTAACACTGAATCATACGCAACCTAGTGAGTGGAACGACCAATCAAAAACTACGACCGAGCAGAAAACACTAGTACGCTGAGTATAAACCAGAGGGGAGGGTCCGTTCAAATTTTAGAAGAAAAAAACACCTTTGACAAAAAATTTCACTGTAGTCTGTATATACAATATAATGAACCTGTATTGCATATGTGCATTATGTAGGATGTTTGTCTTGTTTGTTTGTCTGAAATATCATTCAGATAAAGTTGATTAAAATATCATTATTCATTAGTCATTCCGTTGAAAAATCGAAAGATGATTTTTTAAAATATCGAAACTGCATATTCGTCTCGTTTTCGATTTGTTAATGCAACTACAAAGTATGTCAGTTCAAAATGTACAAGGTGTTTGGAAATTTTACTATATATACTCGTTTGGAATTAGGCACTATCAGTATCGTAACCATAGCGATATAAGTAACTAGAGTACGCTAGTTCGTATACTTGCTGTTGGAATATTATAAGGATACAAAAATTAATCTTTACTATTTTAGTAATAGTTTCAAAACAAATATATATCTATTATATAATATTAAGTGATGAATGATTATTTTTCTTAAGGTGCTAAAAGTAAATATACAGAGAAAATATTCTGTCAAGAATATAAAGGTTTCAAGTACTTATGTTTATGCGATAGTTTTAAGATAAGTATAGAGAAGATCCCTCATATGGTTTTTAAGTATATTATAGGATATAGTCTTATAGAGATATTCATATAGTTAACACTGCCTTCCTTAGTGCGTCTTTTTAAATAAAAAGAATAATTATTTGAAGAATAAAAGTGTTATTTAATTCATAGTATTGAAACCTGATTCCCATTTTCCAATAGGTTATGGGCCCAGGACACTCGTGCTTTAAGTTTTGTTGAACGCCCTGGATACTCGTGCTATTATTAATGATAAATTAAAATCCAGTATTCGTGCTATTATTATTATTATAATTTAAGTTTTGTATAATATAAATTAAAAATTCTGGATACTCGTGTTATTATTTAAGTTTTGTATAATAAATTAAAATCCAGTAATCGTGCAGTTATTTAAGTTTTGTTAAACATCCAGGATACTCGTGGTGTTAAGTTTTGTATAATAAATTAAAAATCCAACAGTGCAATTATTTGATTTGTATAATATTAAAAAATTTCTATTTATTGTGTTTTGTGTAACGTGCTATTATTTGAGTTTTTGTATAATGTTAAAATTTCTATTAATTGTGTTTTGTGTAAATAAAACAAATAAAAGTGAAATTAAGTGAGTCATCTATAAGTGACTGTGAAATAAAAAGGGGCACATAAAAATAAGTGTAATTATTGCAAAAGAACACTTCAATAAAAAAAAAAAAAAAAATAAATATCAGAAGAAAAGAAATGTTCAAACAATACAACTAGCAGAGCAATCAACAATCAATGATATTCTGGATCATCCGCTCATCTAATTAACAGAGAAGATTTAAATAACAATTTTTCAGAATTACAAACACCAATGAAAATATTAGTATCGAAGAATGGCACAATTATTACGGCGACAAAGAAGGGTACACTGCATGTTACAAGCAACATGGGCTTCAAAGAAACATTGGAGGATGTTTATTATTGTCCGAAAGTTCCGTATGAATTATTATCAATTTCAAGAATCCAACAGGCTGGAATGACAGTGATTTTCAATGCACAAGGTATTCAAATTAGAAAAAAGGTAACAAACTTCTGATGAAAGGTAAGCCGTCAAACAATTTATTACAGTCAATTTTATAATAAATGCAAGCATAGAAAAATCTGTTCAAGCATTTAGTACCACAAAAGTTAATTATGAATTGTGGCATCAACGTTTAGGTCATATAGGAAAAGATAAATTTGTAGAGTTAAAGAACAAACAAATTACAGATGACATAGGACAGTTAGATCATATTACACTTACATTTATGTGAGGCCTGTATGAACGGTAAACAAACACGGTTACCATTTGAAAGAAATAAGAATAAAAGTTACATAAGACGACCACTGTTTATAGTACATTCTGATGTTGCAGGTCCAATCACTCCTTCTACAGTAGATAATAAAAATTATTTTGTGTTATTTGTTGATGAATATACTCATTACTGTGTCACATATTTAATTACTTATAAGGCTGATGTATTTTCAGTTTTTAAAGATTATGTAGCAAAAGTGAGGCTCATTTTAATTTAAAAGTAGTTAATTTATATTGTGACAACGGGCGAGAATATTTATCTAATGAAATGAAAAATTATTGCGTACAGAAAAGTATTAGTTATCATTTAACAGTTCCGCGAACTCCTCAGTTAAATGGGGTGTCGGAGAGAATGGTTAGAACAGTAACTGAAAAGGCTCGAACAATGTTAGTTAGTGCTCATTAAAAAAAAAAAAAAAAAAAAATGTTCTGGGGTCAAGCAGTTCTCACTGCTGCATACTTATATTCAAAGCAATGGCACGTCAATCCGGTGTCGGAGAGGCAACCGGATGGCGAGTGGTAATCTGGGCATATGAGTGGTGCAGAACCCCCTGGTAGCGGCCAAAGTGACCCCAAATGGACGGGGGCGGCGATATGGGGGTGGGTCAAAATCGAAAAATGTTTGAAAAGGCAACCGGATAAAAATGCGGTTGCATTGAAGGAAATACCCTAATTATATAATAAATTTTTTTTGCCATCCGAAACACGCGGGCCGTTTTTGCACTAGCGAATAAAAAAAAAATTTAAAAAAAACTGAAAAGGCAACCGCTTCAAAATTAGTGAGCATACTTATTGACACCACCAAACGTTGGAAAAACATTGCCATCCGATCCTGATGGGCAGTTTCGGAGAAACAACCCCTCAAAGTCGCCGAAAAACCCTTTTTTTCGATTTTTTCAACAATAAGTAAAAAAAACACACTAAAAATTGTTCAAATCAGATGGCATTCGAAATTTATACTGTCCTAAGTACAAATAATAGTGTGTATCAATGCCATCCGATTTCGATTAAATTTACCTCTATTTAGCCACCCCCAAAACTCATGAAAATAACAATTTTATGCAGCGTATGGCATTATTTTTCTTGTTTTTGAGTTTTGGGGGTTGGCTAAATAGGGGTAAATTTAATCGAAATCGGATGGCATTGATACACACTATTATTTGTACTTAGGACAGTATAAATTTCGAATGCCATCCGATTTGAACAATTTTTAGTGTGTTTTCTTTACTTATTGTTGAAAAAATCGAAAAAAAGGGTTTTTCGGCGACTTTGAGGGGTTGTTTCTCCGAAACTGCCCATCAGGATCGGATGGCAATTTTTTTCCAACGTTTGGTGGTATCAATAAGTATGCTCACTAATTTTGAAGCGGTTGCCTTTTCAGTTTTTTTTTAATTTTTTTTTTATTCGCTAGTGCAAAAACGGCCCGCGTGTTTCGGATGGCAAAAAAAAATTATTATATAATTAGGGTATTTCCTTCAATGCAACCGCATTTTTATCCGGTTGCCTTTTCAAACATTTTTCGATTTTGACCCACCCCCATATCGCCGCCCCCGTCCATTTGGGGTCACTTTGGCCGCTACCAGGGGGTTCTGCACCACTCATAGGCCCAGATTACCACTCGCCATCCGGTTGCCTCTCCGACACCGGATTGACGTGCCATTGCTTTGAATATTAATTAATATAACTCCAACTAAAGCCTTAAAAACAAATAAAAAAAAAAAAACATACGAATTGTGGCATAATAAAAAGCCGCAAATAAAATATTTGAAAGTTTTCGGTTCGACTGTGTATGTACAATGTACCTACATAGTAAAACCAGTAAAAGTAAATTTCATGAAAAATCATGGAAAGGAATACTGGTCGGATTTGAAGTTTGAACCGAATGGTTATAAAGTACGGGATGTAGAGAATAATAAATTTGTTGTTGCTAGGGATGTAATAATTTGTAGATGAGATAGGTTTTCTGAAGTCTAGGCCAGAGTCGAATAGGATTAATTGTGAAAATCCTAGTGGTTATGACGACAAATCTGATAGTGATAATTCACATAAGAAATCAGATATTATTGAGTCGAATAGGATTAATTGTGAAAATCCTAGTGGAAAAGATGAGAAATCTGATAGTGGTAATACACGTAAGAAATCAGATATAACAGACGACAAATCTGATAGTGGTAATACACGTAAGAAATCAGATATAAAAGCCGAAAAACCTGATAGTGATAATACACATAAGAAATCAGGTAGGGCAGGGCCTAGAATAAATGAAAACTCTATAGAATAAAAGATAATAAATCTGATAGTGATAATACACGTAAGAAATCAGATATAGTAGGACCTAGAATAAATGAAAAAAAAAAAATCTGATAGTAGTAAGTAATACAAATAAGAAATCAGATATAATAGGACCTAGAATAAATGAAACCTCTATAATAAAGATGATGAATCTGATAGTGATAATACACGTAAGAAATCAGATATAAGTAGTAGGACCTAGATTAAATGAAAAATCTGATACTGATGATACACATAGGAAATCAGATATAGTAGGACCTAGAATAAATGAAAAATCTGATAGTAGTAATACAAATAGGAAATCAGATATAATAGGACCTAGAATATATGTAAACTCTACTCAAGCTAATGAAATAAATTATAAACGGAAATGTGTAGATAAATTACATAAAAATGATAACGAATCTGTATCGCAAATAAATAAATTCAAATAACATGAATTTTCTGAACTTAGATGGAGTGAAAGGGTTAAAAGTCGTCCACCTATTTCTTATAACGAAGAAAATATATCGAATGATTATTTTATGTGTGCTCAGTCATTAATATGTAAAATACCTACTTCATTTGACGAAATTAAAAGTAGGAATGATAAAAATCTTTGGGAACAAGCTATTAAAGATGAAATAAATTCGTTGTTAACGAATAAAACTTGGACTTTAGTAGAAAAACCAAAGAATAAAAATATTGTCGATTGTAAATGGGTATTTTCTATCAAAAATGATGAACACGGAAATCCATTAAAATATAAAGCTTGACTTGTTGCTAAAGGTTTTAGTCAAGAGTATCTTGTAGATTATGGTGAAACTTTCGCACCCGTTGCGAGAATTGCTAGTTTTCGTTTTATTATAGCGTTTGCAAATCAATTTAATTTATTGATTCACCATATGGATGTTAAAACAGCTTTCCTTAATGGGGTGTTAAAAGAAGAAATATAATATATGAAAGTACCGAGGGAGTTTTTAGCAAAAATAATCAAGTATGTAAATTAAATAAAGCTTTGTACGGTCTGAAACAAGCAGCAAGGTGCTGGTTTGAGATATTTGAGCTAACTCTCAAAGAAAAAGGATTTCAAAATTCAGCTGTAGATAGATGCATTTATATTTTAGATAAAGGTGATGTAAGTAAAAATATTTGTTTTTTTTTTTTTTTATTATTATTATAACACGCTCAGCTGCTATGGCTATATGCGTGGAATGGAATGAATATTTATGTTGTGCTCTATGTTGACGATCTTGTCATTACAACGGCTAATTGAAACAATGAATAGTTTCAAACATTATTTGATGAATAAATTTTCAATGGTAGATTTGAAAGAAATTAGACTTTTTCTCGGGATAAAAATCACGAGATATGATAATAAAATAACTCTAGACCAAAGTGCTTATATTAAAACAATTTTAAATAAATTTAGAATGACTGATTGCAACCCCGTGAGTACACCACTTGAAAATAGATTAGATTATAATGCTTCAAACTCAGATGAAAAATACGATGCACCGTGTAGAAACGTTATTGGCTGTTTAATGTACGTAACGATATGTACGCGACCCGATTTAAGTACAACAGTAAACATATTGAGTAGATATATGAATAAAAAAATAATTGTCTTAAACGTGTGTTAAGATATTTAAAAGGCTCAATAGATTTGAAATTAACATATACACGCGGTGATTATGATAATATAATAATTGGGTATGTAGATTCTGATTGGGGTGGAAATCACAATAATGATAGAAAAAGTACAACTGGTTATTTATTTAAACTATTTGAGCAATGTACAATAAGTTGGAATACAAAGAGACAATTTGTCTGTAGCAGCTTCATCAACAGAAGCTGAATACATGGCCCTTTATTGTGGTTAAAGCTAGTGACTTTATAAAAGTATCCACATAATTATTTCAAAACCAGTATTAATTTTTGAAGATAATAATGGTTGTATTAGTATTGCAAATAATCCCACCAGTCACAAAAGGTCGAAGCATATCGACATAAAATACCATTTTTCAGGGAACAAATTGAGAAAAATGTAATTAAATTGCAATATGTTTTCACAGGTAACCAACTTGCAGATATACTGACAAAGCCACTACCAGCAGCCAAATTTCGAGAGCTGAGAGCTGGAATGGGCTTGGAATAATTGGTTGTTAAAGAATTATAAATTGCAATATAATGTAATATAAATGAATTAAGCAATATGGTCTGATTAGGTTTTTCTGGGTTTTCCCTAATCCATAGCAGCAAATGCTGGACCATTGTAAATATTCCCCAGAAAGCACAAGGAAGGAAGGTAGTTAGAAGTTAGTAGTTAATATAATAAGAAATTATAAAATATAATGTATTCGAGTTAATTATATTTAAATATATATGTATTGAAATATATTTTATGCAAGCTACCCGATTAATTTTTGAGGGGGCGTGTTGGAATATTATAAGGATACAAAAATTAATCTTTACTATTTTAGTAATAGTTTCAAAACAAATATATATCTATTATATAATATTAAGTGATGAATGATTATTTTTCTTAAGGTGCTAAAAGTAAATATACAGAGAAAATATTCTGTCAAGAATATAAGGGTTTCAAGTACTTATGTTTATGCGATAGTTTTAAGATAAGTATAGAGAAGATCCCTCATATGGTTTTTAAGTATATTATAGGATATAGTCTTATAGAGATATTCATATAGTTAACACTGCCTTCCTTAGTGCGTCTTTTTAAATAAAAAGAATAATTATTTGAAGAATAAAAGTGTTATTTAATTCATAGTATTGAAACCTGATTCCCATTTTCCAATACTTGCCATAAGTGAAAATGTCCTCAGTTGAGAGAGAGAACGCTGCAGAAAACCCAGAAAACCAGATATTTGTTTACTCAAATCAGCATTGTTTTGTATTATTAGTTACCATAGAGATAAGGAACTGTTCTCTGTCTGAATTGCAGACTCACTCGCGTACTCTAGTCTAATATATCTCTATGATCGTAACCGGTGCCCGCACCTGGGGCGCAATCAGCAATGCAATTAGGATATTCCATATACTTTTATTCTATACTGAGCATAGGAATAAAATCGCAATCGACCTATTAGGCTGCAAACATATACTTCTGTCCTTTTTACGTCGTAAGCACTGGCGTATCCAGAAGAGAAAAACAAGCACGGGGGACCCGGCTTAAGAAATTTCTAATTTGTCTCCTCCTGGGCCAAAAACTGGGTACGCCCATGTTAACGTCATATAGAAAAAGACAAAGTTTTTGAAACAGAGATACTTTATTCAGATTGAATGCAAGTACATCAACCAATCGTATCATCGGAGAAATCAGGGAATTACATCGAAGAAAGAGACGCAGATATATTTTCGATACGCTTTGTTGCGTTCACTCACCGCACATTGACTAGATAGGCAATGATTCATATAGTTAATTAATAGATATATGGGATATTCTGTCTAAATAACCAAATTCTATACCCGAGAGAATCTAACCCGGAAAGTTATTCTATATATACAAAATAGGAATGCGAAGCACTTTTGTCATTTGATGCATTGTGATTTTAAAATGGACGACTTGCGTGACAGCGTATTGTAAATCTTGAATTATCCATAAAAAATACAGTGAAGATAACCGGGTAACCAATTAAAATTAGTGCCCACCAATAAAAGTGGCATTTATTACGTGCGATGTTTGATATACAGACGCTGTAAAAAAATTAATGTACACCAAACTTGACGAACGTTCATCGCTTATTTTATCATTTTATATATTGCTATTTATTATTGCTACTTTTATTTGTTGCTATTTTATTATTATATTACATTCCTATTTAAAATTATTCACAACTACGTCGATGATCCGCATCTCCTTAGCCTTATCTCTTTCAATGCAACATCATTAAGAACCCGTAAAACTCCCACGTTTTATCTTCCCTTCCCCAAAACGTCCCCTCTGTTTAATATGTGCATTTCTGCCAATTAATTAAATATTTACATTTTTTGTGCTACATTAAAATAATTAATGAATCATTTACTGTGATTGTCGTCTTTCAATTTGGATTATTATTTTGATTTTGATTTTGTTTTTGTTTATTTTGTACACTATTTGGAACTCTCTGTTCTGTTGTGTCTATTGTTTTTAAATAAATAAATAAATTATTGATTTGATGTCGCGTTGAAATTTTACGAATGATCATTAACTCACGAATTCGTTTCAATAACTGATCGAAAGAGGGCATTCACAAATTATGTGAGGCGTTGGGGCGGGCCGAACCTCACTTAATCTCAAGTGGCAGAGAGGGCAAATATCACGTAATTTTTTTCCGCAAGTAAAGTAAAGTAAGTAAAATTAAGTTAAATAAAAATAATATTAAGCAAATTATGTTTTTTTTTAATAAATCCAACGCAATCAAGCACGGATCAACGTATTTACATTAAAAATATGCATTTTGAAAAATCTTACGGCGTCTCACCGAGGGGGCGATCGCCAAATTTGCCTCACGTCATTTGTGAACGCCGCCAAACAACATCTTAAAGCATTTTTTTTAAGGATTGCGCCACGGGCAGAATCTTTTGATGTGTCAATTTTAAAGCCGAAGAGATCCCGGTCAACTATTAATATTTTTTGCACCACCCCCTAATTGTGCACCTGTACAGGCATGTAAAGTGACCCATTACGCTCTAGTGCAGTGAAGTAAAACAAAACTGGTCAGGATATCCCAATTCCATAATCATTGTATAGATCCAAATTACCAAATTCAGACATCTGTCACGTTCCCTGCTCAAAAGTCGGAACTGCTTGTGTTTACACTTTTTTTAGTACGACACTGAAATATATGGATCGGTGTATCTTACACTTTTTAATTAATGTTAATGATTAAAATACCAAACAAAACTTTTGAATAGAGAATAGGTGCCAAGACGGGGCGGGTCGCTGGTTATTGTATAAAAAAAATATGTTATAGAAATTTTTATGTGATTTTTGGCTCAAAAGTGATTTGTTTCGACGTAACATCAACAAATCACTGTTACAGCGTTCTTAAATAGCTATCTCACATCTTTTTAACAAAACGGTATCACACATTATTATAATATATATTATGTAATTTCCATGTGATGCGACTTATGACTCGTCGCTGAAACCACAACATGTTGCTTTGTTTTGTTTTCGAGCAGTGTATAGGCTTGAAACAGTTATTGGCAGCCCTTATTTACTACTAGTGTGACCTGTGCGAATTATTCGCACTAAATAAGTATAATAATTATCACTACAAAATTATTTTTTAAATATGATTGCTGGTATTCAATTCGTTTCTAATTTTGCACACTGCTTATAACGTTCTTCTTTTTGTTGTATTACAATATGAAGCTCAGATGACAGATCGAAGAAATATTTTACTAAAATTGTCATATAGAGGCGCAAGTAGTAAAAGCGTTGAGCTAAGCCGTCAGATGGCATCATGCAGCATTGCTGTGACGTTGTTCAGCGTTGCTGTATTTTAATTAATTTACAAAAACAAAAGCAATAATACATTTTTTAGTCGTCGATGTCAGTAGAGCAAGCAATAAGCTGTAAAATGATATATAATTTATGTGGAGAAATTGTGAGGTTTTTTCTAAAAAGGGAGGCAAACATCTTTAACCTTAGCGTATTAATATATATGATGATATGAATCATTGTCTATCTACTCAATATGCGGTGAGTGAATGCAACAAAGCGTATCAAAAATATATCTGCGTCTCTTTCTTAGATGTAATTCCCTGATTTCTCCGATGATAAGATTGGCTGATGTACTTGCATTCAATCTGAATAAAGTATCTCTGTTTCAAAAACTTTGTCTTTTTCTATGACGTTAACATGGGCGTACCCAGCTTTTGGCCCAGGAGGGGGAAAATTAGAAATTTCTTAAGCCGGGTCTCCCGTGCTTGTTTTGCCCTCCTGGATACGCCATTGCTTACGGCTTAAAAAAAGACAGAAGTATATATTTTTTTATTTCTATGTTTAGTATAGAATAAAAGTATATGGTTTTCTTATATCATCGACTATATACTTAAACATAATCTTTGTCAAAATAACGATCTCCACGTCATCTAAACTCTAAAGCAGGGGTGTTAGACTGATTCGTCTTCGTCATATCTCTTTCTCTCTCTCATCGTAAGTCACATCTCTTGTAAATCTCGAAGAGTTCTGGATTTTTAAGGGGCACGTTCGAACTCAGCACGAGACAAACACAATCGATCTGGTATTATTTTCGCTCGTAGCAAAACCTATAAATGTCTAATTTCGTGTGAGATTTATTGCCATTGTATCGTTATTATACTTATAGGTTCTATATAATAATATCTCAAGTACAAGTGGGATATACATACGTTCATCATTGAACACAATCATATATGGTATAATATGTTTCGGACCCATATATCTTATTTACATTTTTATATCATTCAAATATTTCATACGAATGGGTAGGTGGTCCGGCTAGAATTTTTTTAAACTGTTTTAAACCGCGCGAATGCAATAGCCCAGAGCATTAAAAATCAGGGCCGGTATTATCGTTAAAGCCTACAACCTACGCTGGATTCGTATTTCTCCTGATCTGATCCTGTTCCGCTGCCGTTCCTACACTAGTCCCGATCGGGAAGCAGTCGTGTGTTTGGCTTCTGCTAGAAAAGAACCTCCTTTTTTAATAAGGGACGGGTGTGTCAGATACTTACGTTGGATTCGTATTTCTTCCGATCCGATCTTGTTCCGTTGGCGTTCCTACACTATAATCCCGATCGGGAAGCAGTTGTGTTGTGGGGGTGACGATTTGTTTGGCTTCTGCTAGAAAAGAACCTCATTTTTTAATAAGGGACGGGTGTGTCAGACACCTACGTTGGATTCGTATTTCTCCCGATCCGATCCTGTTCCGCTGGCGTTCCTACACTAGTCCCGATCGGGAAGCAGTCGTGTTGTGGGGGTGACGATTTGTTTGGCTTCTGCTAGAAAAGAAACCTCCTTTTTTTAATAAGGGACGGGTGTGTCAGATACTTACGTTGGATTTGTATTTCTCCCGATTCGATCCTGTTCCGCTGGCGTTCCTACACTAGTCCCGATCGGGAAGCAGTCGTGTTGTGGGGGTGACGATTTGTTTGGCTTCTGCTAGAAAAGAACGTTCCTTTTTAATAAGACACGGGGCATCAGATTAATGATAAAAAATCTGGAGGGGATTTGTGATGTCAACTAAACAACAGAAGGGCGCAATACTGAACTATCAGGGGCACAGTTTCTTGCCTGAAATTGCATTTTTATTATTTTCGACACAAAATAATAAACACTTTATAAACAATGAGTCAATGAGTTTTGTTCTTAACTTCTTACTACACTCTCAAATTGATTTAAAATTTATTTGAAACAATCAATTTTGCGCTCTTTATTTTTTCCACGAAACAGTTGCTTTTGACAATTCGGAACCCATAGGAATGGTGAGACCTCTGGAGAGAAATGCGCCAAACTGTCCTAAGGGAGGTTTTTGACAGGTAAACATTGACTTAGAAAAGCACGATGGAGGCGAACCTAGTCTCCATCATGCTTTTCTAAATCAATGTTTACCTTATGCCTCCATAGTTTACGTGTCAAAAACCCCCCTTTTAGGACAGTTCGGCGCATTTCTCACCAGAGGTCTCACCATTCCTTTGGGTTCCGAATTGATGTTGGCAAGTTTAGCAGGGAAAGTAGCCTTGGCTGACTGAGTATCATTAAAGTGTAATTAAATCAATTTTGCTTGCCTAGTTCAGAGCATTGTAATAGATTGTGATTAGCAATAAATCATTAACCGCGTTCAGTAGCCGGTGGATTTAAATGTGCGGTTAGTAGAAATATGTTCATTAATTGTGAAATAAGAGTCGAGATGTTCCCATAACAACAATCTGTGTTTTGATTGATATCTAGGGTCAAAGGTCAGTCAGTCTGGTTGTGATATGATGCATTCATGTGAGGAAGATGACCTGACCCTGGACCCCTCTGTTGATTGTAACCATATACCTTGCACATAGGTACTATAATGTTTCATTTAATATTTAGGTTACAAAGAACGACCAAAAATTTCGTACTGCGCGCTGAGAAACTCGAGTATGTCTTTTCGAGGTCATTACAAACAAACTACACTCGTAGGCTGCTCTATCAGTTGTTTTTTAACTTGAAATAGTCGAACCCAAAGGAATGGTGAGACCTCTGGTGAGAAATTCGCCGAACTGTTCTAAGGGGGGTTTTTGACAGGTAAACTATGGAGGCATAAGGTAAACATTGATTTAGAAAAGCATGATGGAGGCTAGGTTAGCTTCCATCATGCTTTTCTAAATCAATGTTTACCTTTCAAAAACCCCCCTTAGGACAGTTCGGCGCATTTCTCACCAGAGGTCTCACCATTCCTTTGGGTTCCGAATTCAAATTCAAATCAATTTTTAATGAAGAAAAACAGAACGTTTTGATACTATTTTTTTACTTACTGGATATTTGAACCATTAAGATTTCTATAACATAAATAAATAATAATGGCGTTTATAATTTATATGACGGTGCCATATTTATTACAAGCCCCCGATTAATCGGGTTCTGATCCTAGATCTGGTAAATGTATTTGCGATTTGTTATTAACAACAATGAATTGGTGTTATATTATAAGTTCAAATATAAACCTACGTGTTGGTGGGCTGGAACATATATTGCGCTTGGTTTTAAACGAGCAATAAAAAAAATGTTTTGTCGACCCTAGTATGCTGTACGATAGGTATCACGAATTTCGATCGCCTTAATGAGACAACCACAATGCCATGACGCCGGAAAAAAATATAACCACTCTGATTGCTTCTGGCTGATTGACAAGTAGATGGCGAAATTTGTGTAATGAAAATACGCGCTAACGATTTTCTTGTTAATTTGGCCGGATACTAATTGTGCTTTCAGGTAAGCACAAGGTATAATGGCTTTAGTAATTTTTTTTTATTAATAACGACTGAGCCGTAAGCATATATCTATTAATTAACTGTATGAATCATTGTCTATTTACTCAATGTGCGGTGAGTGAATGCAACAAAGCGTATCGAAAATATATCTGCGTCTCTTTCTTCGATGTAATTCCCTGATTTCTCCGATGATAGGATTGGTTGATGTACTTGGATTCAATCTGAATAAAATATCTCTGTTTCAAAAACTTTGTCTTTTTCTATGACATTAACATGGGCGTACCCAGCTGTTGGCCCAGGAGTGGGCAAATAAGAAATTTCTTAAGCCGGGTCTCCCGTGCTTGTTTTGCCCTCCTGGATACGCCATTGCTTACGGCGTGAAACAAGACAGAAGTATATGTTTGCACCCTAATAGTTCGATTGCGATTTTATTCCTATGCTCAGTATATGGCCGTAAGTTAACGTAGATGGAAATTTAGCATTTATTTTATTATTGTTAAATGTGCGGCAAATTCGACAACACAAATATATTTTTAATGTCGATTAATTGACACTTTGATAAATGTAGTAGCAAAAAGTAATTTTGAAAACTAATTTTCTTTAAAGGCTTCTGCTCTGTTGTTCGTGTTATAGAGATTATCATTTTTTTAATTAGATAAATAAATAAAAGATAATATGACAATGTATGAATTATTATTCGATATTAATATGCTTTATGGCATCATTATTTAATATTGTAACATATTACAGCCATTATTATTAACAACACAACTCTGAACTCCTCGTCTTGAGCGAACGTAACACTTAACATGTTAAGATAGCCACTATAAAAATGTAACTAACTTAACATTATCACAGAGGCCTGTGCATAAGTCCGTTAAAAAAATTAAATTAAAAATTTAAAAATCGCAAAAAACAAAACCCGACGCACCGACATTTTCTTTGAACGAAATATTTAATTTTTAAATTGTGGCGAGGGCCACTCAGACGTTTGTCTTTTTGGCATTTTGCGCCTATGAACTGAATATTTCAACCAAATTTTTTAAAGTTTTTTTTGCGGTCGTACAGAGAGACAAACATTTTTTTTAACATTTGAGAATGTATTTATGTGTATTTAAAAACTGAAATTTTGGAAATCAAAGGCATGCACTTCAATTTGATTTATCTGTATTTATGTCTGGATCGTAAATAAATTAAAAATTCAGCTTTTGAATTTTCGACATGTCCAAATCGACTTTGTATTTCTATTGAAGTATTACCTAAAAGTTTAAATAATAATGCGGGTGTTATATACAGGGTGTCCCATTTAGAATGGGACATAGAACAACCGCAGATTCTCCAATTCCAAATAATACGATTAAGCGAAATATGCTTAGATAAAATGTTACTCGTTTCCGAAATACGGGGTGTGTTGAAGTTGAAAACTGAAAAATTATTAATGTCCATAATTTTTTTAATACACCGTATAATTTTACTCAAATCGGCACACTTGTTAAATATCATAAAATGCAACTAACAATAAAAAAATTAGTTCAGTACGCTCTACCAGTGGCGTACGGCAGGAGTAAGTAATGCTTGTACCCTTTCTGAATGTTACGCCGCTGTCTAAATTTTAATTTTGACTATAATTTTAATTTTTTTGATATTTTCTAAGTCAATAATGTACACTTGTTAGTTTGTTGTAAAGTCATTGGTTTTCGAGATATTCGCAGTTTTTTTAAGACAAAATTGTAAAAATGAATATTATTAATAATAATACAAATAAAAAGTACATGTATATCTATCTTTAACTGTGAATATCTCGAAAACCAATGATTTTACAACAAACTAACAAGTGTACATTATTGACTTAGAAAATATCAAAAAAATTAAAATTATAGTCAAAATTAAAATTTAGACAGCGGCGTAACATTTAGAAGGGGTACAAGCAATACTTACTCCTGCCGTACGCCACTGGTAGAGCAAGTAACATTTTATCTAAGCATATTTCGCTTAAACGTTTTATTTTGAATTGGAGAATCTGCGGTTGTTCTATGCCCCATTCTTAATGGGACACTCTGTATACCCATACCTATCTAATATCGTTAAAAACAACGTGCCCAATAATAAGTGGGAAGGTATATGGAAAGACATTTATGTCTCGGCTATATTAACAATAAAAAAATAAACGTGATCCCATTTTTAAAGATTCGGTTCCATGCAGAGATATTTATTAATTGTAGAGATTTTGTTCAAATAGCCAATACTATTACGCCATTTACATGTATCAAATCTTTGAAATGTATTGTTTTGTCAGATCCGTCTGCAACTTTTTTTAAGGTCAGTAACAGCTCAGGTTATTCGGACCCAAATTATTGAAAGGTTTGAATTAAAAAATTAAAAATAGTTAATTGAACATATGAATCGATAAAAGGCCTGAACCTAAAAAAAACACGAAATATTTGAAGTGTTACAATGTTATAACTTCATTTTAAAGTATAAAGTGACTGCTAACAATTTTTTTCTCTAAATTTTCGATTGCATTTTCGCAGATATTCTGTCCAATTTTTCGAGTGGAATGTCTCGAAATAAAATTAAGATTATGAAAAATAATAAATAAATAAATTGTCGACCAATTTTTCTCAGACCATAGGTATATTGACAAAAAAAAAAAATAAATAAATAAATAAAAATACAAATCAATTTAACACAGGATGACGATTCGATCCGGATTTGGATCTTCTTCAGAAATATCTAAAAAATATAAAAATTAATTAGTATTAAGTTATTTATTAACTAATCGATTGCACGCAAGAAGAGTTCTATTCAGACGTTAATCAAAGATTTGAATAAATAAATAATATAAAAATAGCATCTCAGAAAAATTGTGGTTTTTCTTCTTGCGGTATTCGACTGCGGAAGATCAAATCCCTATATACGACTTTAAAAATGTTGCAGACGTGCCTGTAACGGCAACCGTATTTGCATCTCCAATTATCAATAAAAAAATGTGTTTGAAATTTTTATATTTATAAATTTGTCGGATTTAATACGATTCGATCGGCTAATTTCACGTAAAACAGGCTTAAAATTAATATCAGAATTTATTGATGGAGTTCTTTTACAATTTCAATAAATTTTTCTTAAATTTTTAAGAATGTAAAAAATGCACACAACTTTAAATTTAATAATATTTTCTGTTATAAATATAAAGGATTTATTAATGTGTGAACTATGCCTACACAAGAAAGTTCGTTTTTTAAAATAATGCGATTTTGTCATTAAAAAAAGACGGTTGGAAAATCGCAAATCTATACTAATATATAAAGCTGAAGAGTTTGTTTTTTGTTTGTTGGTTTGAACGCGCTAATCTCATGAACTACTGGTTCAAAATGAAAAAAATTTTTTTGTTGGATAGCCCATTTATCAAGGAAGGCTATAGGCTATATAAAATCAGGCTACGACCATTAGGAACGGAGCATTAATGAAAAATGCTGCAAAATGTATCTCAAAAATAAGCTTCTATTCAGGTGAAATGCACTAACTAAATATACTCATATTAGTGTTGTCAAAATACAGCGCCGGCTAGCTCAATAGGTAGAGCACACGACTGTCAATATCAGGGTCGTGGGTTCGAGCCCTACGTTGGGCGAATATATTTTTATTTTTTTTTTATTTTCTACATTGCTTTCTTATAAGGCTTAAATTTAAATTTATTTTAATTTTATTCAATTAATTAAAAAAAAAAATATTAGTTAAAAAAAGTATAAATACTGCTTTTTATCGACAAAAACTTTTGAACGGTAACTCCGATCATCATGAAATTTGGAGACAATTACATTCATCTCGGTAAACTAAGATGAATGTGTGTACTCATGTTCCTCCCTTCCCCATTCGTTCTTTTACACCCGGATGAAATCGGACGGGACCGCTAGTTTTTTATAATTGCGGTAGAATTTTTTCTACCTAACGTTTTTCAAAATGTTTAGGAGCAATTTTATTTCTCTAAAAAAAATAGCAGAGGGGATAAACATTTGTTGTGTTGCAATTCCCTGCTTCAAATTAAAAATGGCAACGCCATTAAATTCTTTTCAAACTTTAAATCGGTTGTTTTTATTCTCGCAGCGGCTCTCCTTTAGCTCATGCTCTGTCCGATTGGCCCTCGGTCCCAATAAATCTGTGCATCCCCGCGCTACACATAGTCCATTGACGTATTAAATTTAATAAGAATATTCTTTATAAACAACTGAACACGTTAATTAAGGATTTAATGATTTTGGTATCGCCCCCTCCTAAAATATTTGGCGCCTGACGCCTGTGGGCTACTAACAATTTATATACATAGGTAAGCGACTGACTGGCTGACTCATCACGTGATCTTCAAAACCATACACCCGATTGACTTGAAATTTGGCATAGCTACTCGCTTCTCGACGTAGACACCCACTAAGAATGAATTTCATGGAAATCCTATCCAAAACGAATGGGTGTGAGTTGTTATGTGAGTGGGTGTGGATGGTTGCTTAGATGGGAAGGTCATTATAATATTTCCAATGGTAGAAAGAGAGAGAGAGACTATATATTTGCACCCGGGTGAAGCCGGAACGGGCCGCTAATGTTGCACATTGGGTCTTTAAATGAACACGAGAATTTTCACAGTAGCTGGCCATCCATATACGATTTAATTTTAAACGCTGTTTATCATTTTACAAAACTAGAATCTTATTCATACAAAACGTGATTTAGTTCCTTAATCCGATCAAAGCAAGAAACTATAACTAACCTGTGAATTAAATATTATCTATGCTACGTTATATAACACATGTTGTGTGTTTGTGTGTGTGTTATAATAACATATCTCTATAATATGCGCTGGAAGTGTTCGTAAACGTATGTATTTATAAATACAACACATGTGTTTATAGATCATGATTCATTTACATACAAATGTACAATTAGGATGAAACTACTGAAGATGTGTCGCTAAAAACGCACCCATTTTTTCACAACTGTTGCCTTATACAGCCGATCGGAATGTAACGGACATTTTTTAAGTAAAAGTCGTCCCACGTTAGGGTTGAATGAAAGTGTAACGAACGTGACGCAATGTATTTATTTATTTATTTATTTCCTTAAGGAGGTTGATCCGTTACAGTCCCAATAAAAAGTAAGTCGAATTCTAAATGGGAACTTTTCCATAATACATTTTTATAAAAGGTTATAAGTCGATGATACCAATAAATTATTTTCATAAAGACATAAATAATTTTTTTTTTAATATTAATTATTTCAGTATTTTACTTAATGGACTAACTTTTGAATTTTTTGTACAAAGTTAGGTTAAAAAAATAAATTTATGTAAATATCTGTATTTTACATTTTTTTTTTGCAGTAAATAATTAAAAAAAGAAATTAGAAGAAAAAAAATTAAAATTAAATCATTAAAAAGTTGAAAATTCAGTTAAAATTGTCAAAACTGTCCAGAATAAGAGTCCATAATCGAAAAGTGCTAAGACTGCTAAGGTTTCATAATTTTCTTATTGATTAAAAGTCTCCTAATTAAATTGCAAAAACTATTAAAATATGCGTAAGACATCGATGCCTTTACATAGTTAGTTTTCGGAACTGCTGACATTATTTGGTTATTTGCAAAAAATTAAAATGAACAGTTTGCATGCTAGGTTGACATATTTTCCATAACAGTACATGTAAAAGTTTTTTTTAATTTTTAACTTTATAAATCTCCTAATGATTTTGGATTTTTTACAGAAAATTTTGTCATAAAAAATCTATTAAATAAATTTTATTTCAGATTTTTTTCATTAATTTCGTAAAACGATAACCATCTATATCTATAGTAGGTATTTAAAAGGAAACCGTGACTGACTGACTGATCTATCAACGCACAGCTCAAACCACTGGACGCATCGGGCTGAAATTTGGCACTCAGATAGTTATTATGACGTAGGTTTTCGCTAAAAACGGACTTTTGAAAATTCAACCCCTAAAATGGTGTAACGAGGGTTCAAAATTTGCATGGAGAAATCATATAATTAGAAAATGCGCCAGACGACTCCTGTCAACAAATAAATAAACACGTGTTTCATGCTTTCTACAAAAACAACCCCTTCAGAGGGCGAAAAGAGGTAAATAGTCTTAAAAATTAACTTGGGTGTCATTTTCAAGGTTTGTCAGGACGTTGATCGTGTGAATGTTATCAATTTTCAATTTTATTATGGGGGTCTACGGCGAGAAAGGAGTAATGTTGCCAAATAATGGGAATGAATTCGTGTTTCGTCTAAATCACGTGCGAAGCCGCGGGTAAAGGCTAGTTCAGGATGGACATAGGCTTTATACCTATATATTATCGGAATAACCGTAATAATAATAAAAATTATTATTATAATAGTTCTCTGTTATAATTTAGCCTGACTTCGTCCGGGTTCAAATCACTATTCATCCCCACATTTTATTTATCTTGGCGTCGACTTTAATACAGTGCAAAGAATTTTCAAGAAGCAAAGATACACAAGTCTTTCCTTCGACATAAGTATGTTTATGACGTTCAATGTTTTACCTTGTAAATTGAATATAAACATATGACACCGCCTGTATACAACGAAATATAAGAATATTAAATATTAAACCGTATTAGAAACATATTTAATGAAAATTTATGTTGACATTTGGAATTCGATAGAATCATGAAAAAACTATTTACTCTACGCGGAAAATTTATATCTGTAAATAAAAATATCTATTTACCGATGGCATGGAACATCGGTTTTAATGTGTGCAAAGTCGCTTGTAAGCTTTTAAACCGACTCTTTCTATTTAACACGTTGGATATTCAATGTTAAAAACTGTCTCCTTATTTTCTTACGAAATTATTTTGTTTAATAGTCGATTTTTTGACGCAAATATAAAGTTCTTTCATTGTATTTTTCCAGTTTTCATTCTTCGACATTTTTGTTTATAAATATTTTTATTATGGTACTATGTATTTTTTTTTAAGAGAAATATTGTTAGTGAAGAAGATGCCAAACCTTTTTCCTAAGTTTTGGACTATGAATCTTCAATTGTTTTTCCCCTGTTACTATTTTTTTATAATATACTAGCAGTCCGTCCCGGTTTCACCCGGGCGTGATAGATATAATTCTGCAAAATGCATTTCGTTTGCGGCCCGGCGTGGCGTCTGAACTAATAGCTTTGGTCAAATTCAACCAGATTTGCTTCTGAACTAATACCTTTGAGCGAATTCTAACAGACATCGCTACTTTTGCTTGCTTCTGAACTAACAGCTTTGAGTAAATTCTATCAGATGTCGTTAGATGTTACTAAAATAGTTTTTTTGTGAAAATATCGTAATTTTATACAAAATATTTAATAAAAACTATCCTATAGCGGAAGCTGCACCAGGCGAGACACATTTACAAAATTTCATTAAAATCGGTTCAGTTTTTTTCGGAGATTAGTGCGGCCAAAATAATTGTGACACGGGAATTTTATATAAGTACCTATATAGTTATTAGATTTTTATTGTGCATGATAAACGACCAAGTCGGTATTTTAAATAGGTAATAATTTTTCTAAATTTAATTGCATTCTTTCTCTTTGTTTCAGATACGCGGAAAGAAACAGGACATAAAAAAAACAGTTGTGTGGTTTTAAGAAACCACGACGCAAGTGAAATTTTTATTGGATTGTAGGCGTTGGATTGTAGACACTTATCCATCACGATTAATTATAAACAACAATATTCACATGAATACAGGAATAAAAACATGTAAACACTGTACAGCACTTGCACGCATGACAGACTGACTATTTGCTATACATACTACACGGTCAGCTGATGCTAACCATGGGCGCCGCCATATTGGCCTTGGCTTCTCTACCGAGCGCCTACTCCGAACGCCTTTCACTTTACCCCTACTCCGCGGCCGCCTGTATTTGTAATGCGACATGCAACAGACGGCCAGAAAAATTCGGGGCGATAGAATAAAAGTTTCACTTTAAAACAAAAATCTTAAAATGTGTAATGCGCAGGACCCCGTAACATATTTTTGCTCTCGCGTTTTTAACTAAATTTCACCCTGTAACTAAATTTCGCCCTGTCATTCTTACTCCTAACCAAAAAAATTAAATATAGATTACTCCGTTTTTTTATTAATGGAGATTCTCGACAATTTTGCAAATCTGTGTCCGGATGCGAAAAAGTTTAGGAAACGCTGGAGTGGAGAGTATCGGCTTCTAGTCTTGTACAGTCGGACGGCACAATGCCAATGAGTGAGTAATTTATAATTGTTACCGACAACAAATGGAAGACGTAACGGCAGGCGGATGTCGCAGAACTGACTGCATTTCTAACTTGTCCTTTTGTGGTAACGTGCTGCTCTGTATACAAGCGCCATCTCCAACCCTGCGATCTTCGCGCATCAACGGAACGAGCCGAGACGATTGCGCGCGAAATCGATTCGGACGATTCGTTTTTCCGTCATATACTTTAATACTCCTATATTGCCAGTTGCCGTAAGTGGGAGTGTCGCCCACCAAAAGATACAGCAATTGCATTCTTCTATCTCATTTATTTATACTCGACTGCGACATGCGCCTAACATTTAAATCAGGGGTGTCAGACTGATTTTTCTAAAGGACCGTACATAAGATTTAGGGTGTGTTAGCGGGTCAGACCCTAAATTAAAAACTAAAACACATACTAAATTAAAATGTCCAAATCTTTGATTAACGTCTGACTAGAACTCTTCAATAAATAAAATTATCGACTAATTTTTCAGACAATATATTAACAAAAAATATAAATTTAATACATTAACGTTTCAATCCGGATTTGGACCTTCTTCAGAACTGATCTAAAAAATATAAAAATAATTAATATTTCAAATCTAATTAGCTTTTTATAGAATCTTTAAAAAATATTTATGATTATCAAAATAATAATCATGATAATCATAAATAATTTTGAAAGTTTCTATAAAAAGCTAATTAGATTTTAAATGTTAATTATTTTTATATTTTTTAGATCAGTTCTGAAGAAGGTCCAAATCCGGATTGAAACGTTAATGCATTAATTTTATATTTTTTGTTAATATATTGTCTGAAAAATTGGTCGATAATTTTATTTACTAAATTAAAATGTTTAATTATATAGTTTAAATTAATTTTCATACAGTATGTAAACACGTAAGGTGCACATGGGAAAAAATGACTGGATCAGAGTGAGCCTTGAAATCTTGTTTTTCAATTTGACAGATAATTTTCTTTTGCAAAATGAATATGTATACTACCGAAGAAAATATTCAAATGATTACAACATAGTCGGACTTTTTTTATTAATGGGACATTAAATTCCCAAAAATACTTAAATATGGTGCGAGATCCAATATCTCCGCCTATTCGTGTTGAACCTAAAGACATTGGGTCACTGATTTACCAACACGCATACGTCATACCAGTCAGACAATTTTTGAATGAAATGTTTCCAAACAGATGTAGTTGTTTTTTTGTTTTATTTTTGTACAAAAAAGTTAAAATAATGATTTATAAGAGCTTTTTATTATTAAAAAAGCCATGTAAAATAAAAACAAATCAAAATAAAATAGAAATCCTCAAGATTATCACGATAATTCAATAGAAATAACAATTAATGCAGCTATGGCTAACTCTGATCCAAGTATTTTTTCCCAATGCTAATTTCCCTATGTGCACATTACGTGTTTACGTACTGTATAGAAAGGGTGAATTATCTTGAACTTGAGGATTTAGACATCGGAGGTCTTTTGTTTTTGATAAGCTCATTGATGTCAGGTGTCTAAAATCCTTACTGGATAGATTTTGATCTCGGGTCGTATTGAGATGGAGGGCCGTATCTTTGAATTAAAACATTGAAACGATTTTGTTTTTTCTCTAATAATATCGTCTTATTAATGTTTCGTTGAGTTGCAAATATAACGGTACAACCATTTGTCATTGTGTTTATTTTTTTATACGGTGTCTTACGTGAAAGACAGTATTCAAAGTTACATAATATTTATGAGAGTATCGATCTGACTTCACTAGCTTTGCTGCACGTTTCGCCCTGGCAGAATATTTCGGTTTTAATAATATTTATTTCAAATCGGCTCAATGGTTCTCATGCTACCATAGACACAAACTTGTAAAAAAATTATCCACAACTAAAAAAATAATAGGAAATACTGGATATATCTTTTTTTTTGCTTTGGGAGCCGTCCTAAAGCCAGAAGCCACTAGGGCTTGTTGTGCTATACCTCCCAATCTCTTATATCAACAGGAACAGTATCCTCGTCCCTTGTACTACCTCGCACAGACCGCGAGCTGGGCGGAATAACCCTAGTACTCGAACTATTTTTTTTTAAGTAAAAAAAATAATACTCAACTCTTTGATTAACGTCTGATTAGAACTCTTCAATAAATAAAATTATCGACCAATTTTTCAGACAATAAAATTGTGCTAAGAATTATATTGGTCAAACAAAAAGAGCTCTTAAAACAAGAATAAGAGAAAACCAAAATAATCACAAATTAATCCCTGGCAAACATAATGTAATAACTAAACACAAATTTGAACTTGACCACAAAATTAATTGGGATAATATTAAAATTTTAGATAATGAAACTAATTTTTTTTTGAAAGAAATATTTCGGAAATGTTACATATAAAATCAAATAAAAATTCTCTCAATGCTCAATTAGATACGGAAAATTTAAGTAATATATATAATATTATTTTTTTTTTAATAATTTTTTCTTTCTTTTTAGGTAGGTACTCACAATTATTTCCACGACTACTTAATAAAAAATTGTTTGTTATTATTTTTTCATTATTTTGATAATCATTAATAATTTTGAAAATAATTCTAAAAAGCTAATTAGAATTTAAATATTAATTATTTTTTATATTTTTTTAGATCAGTTCTGAAGAAGGTCCAAATCCGGATTGAAACGTTAATGTATTAATTATATTTTTTTGTTATTCAATAAATAAAATTATCGACCAATTTTTCAGACAATATATTAACAAAAAATATTAATAATACATTAAAGTTTCAATCCGGATTTGGATCTTCTTCAGAACGGATCTAAAAATATAAAAAAATAATTAATAATTAGTTTCTATTTATTTTAATGCAATTCGTGATAGATTTTTTTAAAATATAAATATTGAAAAAATAATAGCAAACAATGTTTTATTACGTAGTCATGGAAATAATTTGAGCACCTATAAAGAAAGAAAAATTATTAAAAACAAATTATTTCAAAATAATATTATATATATTACTTAAATTAATTGGGATGATATAAAAATTTTAGATAATGAAACTAATTTTTTTAAAAGAAATATTTCGGAAATGTTACATATAAAATCAAATAAAAATTCTCTCAATGCTCAATTAGATACGGAAAATTTAAGTAATATATATAATATTATTTTGAAATAATTTGTTTTTAATAATTTTTCTTTCTTTATAGGTGCTCAAATTATTTCCATGACTACGTAATAAAACATTGTTTGCTATTATTTTTTCAATATATTTTATATTTTAAAAAAATCTATCACGAATTGCATTAAAAATAAATAGAAACTAATTATTAATTATTTTTTTATATTTTTAGATCCGTTCTGAAGAAGATCCAAATCCGGATTGAAACGTTAATGTATTATTAATATTTTTTGTTAATATATTGTCTGAAAAATTGGTCGATAATTTTATTTATTGAAGAGTTCTAATCAGACGTTAATCAAAGATTTGAATTTTTTTGTTATTGTCTGAAAAATTGGTCGATAATTTTATTTATTGAAAAAAAAATAATAATAATTTGAATTTGCGATGTTAAAGTAAATTGATTTGCAGCGGCTGCGCTGCTGTTGGAAAATCGTACGGTGAGTAAAGACACGAACCGTCAGGGCATATACATATCACATTTGACACATAAGACATAGAACTGCTTTGAAACGAGAGAGCCAGTGAGTAGTTTCTCACATATACATATCAAACAACCGCCTATAATATATTATTGTGGCATTCGCGTTCGTCACTCGATATAGGCAATCATTTATGCTTCAGATACTGGACATCCCTTTTACAGCTCGTCCATTTTAATATTTTGTCTCAAGAGGATCGACTTACGTGATTTTTTTTAAGTAAAACTTCTTTTGACACGGTACAATAAAATTCATTCTTGAGAAAATGTAACAAACGTGTCGCAATGTGGCCCTCAAGCCATCTCAATACGGCACGCGACCGGAATTTATCCAGTGAGGATTTTAGACACCTGATCAATGAGTTTATCAAAAACAAGCGACCTCAGGTGTCTGAATCCTCAAGCTCAAGATAATTTACCCTTATTATTTACATTTATATGAAAATTGATTTAATCAAAATAAATAAAGATTTAAAATCTTTGATTAACGTCTGATTAGAACTCTTCAATAAATAAAATGATCGACCAATTATTATTTTTTCATTATTTTGATATCATAAATAATTTTGAAAGATTCTATAAAAAGCGAATTAGATTTTAAATATTAATTATTTTTATATTTTTTAGATCAATTCGGAAGAAGGTCCAAATCCCGATTGAAACGTTAATTTTATATTGTCTGAAATTTTATATTGTCTGAAAAATTGGTCGATAATTTTATTTATTGAAAAATAAAGATTTTAATTTAGTATGGTGTTTTAGTTTTTAATTTAGAGTCTGGCCCGCTAACGCACCCTAAATCTGATAAATGGCCCTTTAGAAAAATCAGTCTGACACCCCTGTGCTAAGATAGCCACGAGGTAGAGCACTAAACCCAGAGGTCGTGGATTCGATCCCGGCCGTCGGTGGCATTATTATTTTTTTTTTACAATTATGCCAGTTTTACTTCTGTGGTGTGTAGCGTAAAATACACAGTCGTTTTGAATAAAATGATACCTTAATTTTTTTCATTCTAATTCAAGAATGAATTTTTTGAAGAATAGAGATTTATTGTGAAAACGCACCTTAACAATTACATCAAACTGTGTAAAAAATATTGTGTAAACTTTCTAACATTTTATAAAAAATGCTTTAGAAATTATCACTGTCAAAAAGATTTGATAGTGTAATACGAGCCTAATAAAACGAGACAAATAGACAATTACGTAAGGAAATGAACAACAGTGTAAGTCAATGTCAACTGTAGGACGTTTGTCATTTATTTCATTTGTGGTTCATGTTTCATCTGTTTTGTTCAGTTACAATCCTCGTCGGCCTAATAATTTAGTTTCAAAGTGAAATAATTGATAAAATTTATATTAAAGAAAGTTGAATTGTCGTGGTTAGTGTAAATAAATTGAATTAATGTATATTTGTTTTTGATTATTAAATTCTAAATGTGATTCGTTAAAGTGAACAGTGATGTGACTTTTTACGTGAATGGATTGAAAATGGACGCTGTTCCGACGCCACTGGAATTATTTCGTAGACGCGCTTCTATACCATCGTTATCCCGGTAAGCGATTGAAATTTATTATCGTTAAACTTCGGCCTTTCGTTTTGAAATTTTTGGACAATATAAAATAAAAATAAAAAAATAAAAAATATAATAAAATATTAATTTAGAATCGACATTATATACCTATCCTCAACATTATGATGCCCGTCTTTGTCAAAAAAGTACACTGCCGCTGTTTTATGCAAGTCGTTGATAGAATGATTCATAGATGACGTTTTGGTACGGTAAACTTGATTGAAATCTATCAAAAATTCTCACGCACAAAAAATACTTATTTCCTATAATTTAATTACCGCTCCCCCATTTTTACTTCATGTTGGGGCATCTCCGGTTAACCCTTTAGCCGGACATGTTTGGCTTTTTCCAGTAGAGCCTGGCTAAATATTCACAAGTCCGGCTTTCGTAAGCTTTTTATCAATGAAATTTCAAGGAAAATGACGCCTTTGATAATACTAATACTAATATATATTAGATATCGTGTCCATCGAGATAATTATAAATAAAAAAATCGCAGGATTGTGGACAAACATTAGATTTATTAATTGTACGACGTTTCGTCTATAAATTTTATAAAATACCTTGTGAATGTAGTAAGTGTTATGTGGGGCAAACAAGACAGTTACTGAAACATAGAATTTACCAACACAGAATGGACTGTAGAAACATAAATTTATTAAGTGATAATAAGACCGCGTTGTCATCTCATCATTTCGACACTGGACATAAATTTCTATTTAACGAAGTTCAAATACTAGATAAAGAGTCAAATTGGAAGAAACGTAATATCAGTGAAATGTGTTTTATTAGAAAAAACAATTCTATTAATTATAGAACAGACACTCAAAATTTAAGTGGTCAGTACAACTATATTATGAAATTGAACTAACTTTCGAATTTTTAATTTATTTTTATTTTTATTGTTTAAAAAAAAATTTATACATTACTTGTACATGTAGCCGGTGTTTTATCAATTTATAATATTGGTGATTCATCAATTTATAAGACGTTATCACGTCAAAAAAAAAAACAAATAACTATATATACTTGTATTAGCCAGTACGGCTCGAAGCGACAAATCAACAGCAACAAATTCAGTCTTTGCGCATGATTTTGTTGCTAATTTGTTGCTCTGAGATTATATAAAAATTTATTTTGTTGCTGTGCACAGGAAACAAATTAACGATGTGTTAGGATCTTATGTACCTTAACTTTTGTTAATTGCTATGGTTAGTAATTAATGTTTATTTTCATAATTATTGTTTTAATAATTTTCAACTTGTACTTGAAAAAGTCTAAATTTTATAGACGAAACGTCGTACAATTAATAAATCTTATATTTGTCCACAATCCTGCGATTTTTTTATTTACTAATACTAATGCTTAAAGAACTAAGTTTTTTTTATGTCTAAATTAACTGCCAAATGATGAGGTTAATTTAGCGAGTTTATTTTTACTAAAAAAGTAGCCCGGCTTTTATGGCTAAATGTCCGGCTAAATATATGATAGAGTCTGGCGTTTCTATTTTTGGGCCTGCAGAATACCCAATTAAAACGTTCACGCCGAGCGAAACCGGGTTTCGCAGCAACAGTTAGTTTATATAAATGTGTGTGATTGACTCGGAGACGTGGCTATTTGCATACGTTCAACTTAACATTAAACCCAAGCTTGATTTACATTGTCTATTATATGTCCAGTAACACACGTAAAACATGAGCGCCGGAGTCCCGAGTTACCGTCGTCGTATAAGCGGCTCTCTTGCATTTCTAGTTACAGTAGAACCTCGATTATCCGAGTCGCAATTATCCGAGCTCTGGATTAATCAAGCCAATCTAATGCGTCTATGATCCGGATTAATCGAGCCACTAAAGACCCAATATCCGTATTAACCGAGCTTCTAAAATATAGTATGTTATGTAAATATTTCCATTTAAAATCGTCGGGGCGATAAAATAAATTATTTTATCGCCCCGACGATTTTAATATTTTTATTAATAAATTATTTAAAATAATTTATTAATAAAAATATTTACATGGTAAAAACGTTTATAAACCGTTTAAAGTACATTTGTGTTTATTTTTTTAATAAATAAAAAATAAATCCGGATTATCCGAGTTTTCAGTTATCCGAGTAGGGTGTTCCCCATGTTATCTCGGATAATCGGGGTTCTACTGTATATATACGCCAGAGGTAAAACGGCGGGAAGGGAACTCTCATATTATAATTGTGCAATCCATCATTTGTTATTTACTATGCTCACTTATTATTATTCTTATTGATCATAGTCATCGAACGCTTAAATCGACAATCAATAATCTACCACCAGTTAAGTGAATTATATTATAACTATGGGCTGTTCAGAACGATGCGTTTTTTAACGGGGCAGTACCGGTTTTGCTCCTGTGTTCCGTATAAGAAACGCATAGTGCGATAGGATTTGAAAATCTATACTAGGTATATAAAGCTGAAGAGTTTGTTTGTTTGTTTGTTTGAACGCGCTAATTTTAGGAACTGCTGGTTCAAATTTAAAAAAAAATTGTTGGATAGCCCATTTATCGAGGAAGGCTATAGGCTATATAATATCACGCTACGACCAATAGGAGCGGAACATCAATGAAAAATGTTGCAAAATGTATCTCAAAAATAGCTTCTATTTAAGTGAAATGCCATAACTACATATATCAATATTGGGTCATATATTCACAAGCTCGGCTAGGTCATTCGGTAGAGCCCCACGTTGGGCGAATATATTTTTATTTTTTTTTTTAATTTTCCATATTGTTTTCTTCTAAGGCTTACATTTAAATTTATTTTAATTTTATTTACGACTAATTAAAATTAAATAAATATAATTACCTATTAGCTCATGTTACAACTATAGGTATCTATATTAAAATAATTTTCCTATAGTGTTTTCCATTAAATATTTATTATATTTTATTAATTACAGTAATTATTGATTTAAAAGAAATTTATTACTTAAAAAAAAGTATAAATACTGCTTTTCATCGACAAAAACATTTTGCCCCTCCCTAGATCCAGGGTTGCATGTATTAGCAAAAAGATGATTTTGTCGGAATAGTTCTAATAAAACACGGTCTTTGTTTAAGACGAAGAACTCAGAAGATGCCGTCGTTAGTTTAATTAAAGTACTTTTAATATGCGCATCGAAAATATTCCCTTCTAATAAGAACTGAAATAAAAACGTTTAAACATAAAACGATCACCGTTGCCGAGATGTTAGATGCTGCAGGTTAACAAATTATTGCACCAAGTTCGAAAACGAACAGCTGTAATGCGGCGTGGTAAGTTTTTAGTTACCACTACAACATAATGAAAACAGTACCAACTTAGAGTAGATTCATTACCCTGGCGGCAAAATGAATGTGATGGTAAAATACAAACACAACAAGTTAACACGGTCGATGTTACAAATAAGGTTAAATTACAAGAAATAGTCGCGGCATTGAAATCGCCTGTATTAACCACTGTATAGACCACCCATTGTGAAATTGTTACAATATCTATAAATTGTTTAATTGTAGCAAATAGTTGAAAGTCGGCGTCGCGAAACTGCGAGAAATACCGTATTAATAATAATAATAATGCGTTTAACGTCCGTTTCTCGACTTTATGTCATAACAGACGCCATTCGCACCATTACTATTTTCTATCTATCACACTTCCCGTTATTTTCTACAATTTTTAAACTTCAACTTAATTAATAGCAATGGGCGAATGAAGAATTCTTAGAGCATAGGATTTTGAAAGGTAATCGGCCATGGCCTTGAATAAGGAACCATCTCGATATTTATCTGATATTATTGAGGGAAACCATGGAAAACCTCAACAAGATGACTGGTAAGGAATTATCGTTCCTCGGCGAGAGGCAGTAGGAAAAAGTACTAGTCACATCTGCCCCCGCCGAGATTTGAACCCGGTACCTCCCGAATGCGAGTCTAGTGCTCTCATCACTACGAGAAGGTCATGACCACAGGAAGGAATTATTACCGCATTAGCCCGATTATAACACGATATTTTCGACCACTTATTTTCCGTTAAAAAATCGACTCGCTCTAAATTCGGGGTTTAAGTAATGGAATGTAATATAAAGAAGGGACAGAAGATGATATTTTGTGGGAGACTGAAAGGGTGAATGAAAATACTGACGATACCGAAGTGACTTCAATGAGTTCTCATTCTGAAAACAGTTCAGATTCTGAATAAACATTTCCGTTTTTTGTTTTTACTATTTTACATAAATGTAACCTGTGTTATTATCTATAATTACCTAAATACATGCTTATCTGATTGAATTTTACTTTCTTTGAATTCTTTAATGAGTATTATTTTTTTTCTAAATATCTTAATGAAAATTTCGGAGTCGCGTTATATTCAAGCTAATACGGTAAATCTATTGTCAGAGCCGCCAAACACATCTTTCCGTCTTCGAATTATTTTGACTGTTGGTCGAAATTCGCACGTTCTTGTATGGATTTCTCCTGAATCGATTTTACCAGTGTTAATTTCTTAAACATCGTGATGAAACGTGTATTGTGCACTTTCCTTTATTAAAACGAAGAGAACGATGTTTGTTTCATCTCATTTAACACACTCAAATCGGCACCGCAACTTTTTTTCTTTCCGTGTTTATATGTGATGTCACCACCACAATTTATTGTTAAACTTTAGTTTGCTAAAAACCAGTAGCTGGTATTACTAGCAAAAGCTCAACATGATCACCTTAAATAAAGATAAATTCACCGGTTAAGATAAAGTTGAAATGAGATAGATTTGTAGATAATCTATAGCAATGAAAGGTTTGTTGAAAAAAGATGCTTGCAACTTGTAATCTATACACACAAGCGAGAGAAAAGATATAATTGATCCTTTCAATATCACTGTCGTGATCGAAATGGTGTGGATCATCAAAGGTGCCGCTGGAAACATAAGAATATCGCGCTTTGCGCACGAAGCGCTGGCGCATACGAGTACAATTGCGGACAAATAAATCTGAACTTACAAATATATAGAATAGGCTCGATATCCGAGTCTGTAATTTCATTTTATCATTTTTTCTTCTCGAGATTTAAAGCTCGAAAGAGCAAAACGGTACCCTTGTAATATAAAATAACAAGAACTCTCTATCTACCCGTTTTTATGTTGATATAAATTTGGCAAGCATTCCAACGATTTAATTTTTTTTGGCTTAAATTATCAAAATACGTGTCTACGTAGAACGTAGCTTTGATAAAATCTTTTTATTATTCAACTCGTGGTTTTGTTTCGTCCAGTTGTGTACAGCTGGCTTTACACATACCGATATTGTAAAGACGGCAAAGCAACAAATGCAAAGAAGAAATCATAAGTAGTCTTATCTCTATGGTTTGTAATTTTCTTTTGTTTCGTTCTTCATTTGTATTTTCAGGAGAAATGATCTCACGAAAAATAAGTAAGCACATGAAATTGTGTCGAAATTTTATAAAAATATCGATAAATTTTGCTGCATATAACTCTAGATAAAAGATAAAAATACTTTATTGTCTTATTACATATAAAATCGTTGTACAAAACTTAAAAATATTGGTTTTTTAATAGCGTACCCGCTAATAATCACCACAACCAGCTGAGTTATTTTTGTTTCTGTGTGAATAGAGGAAAGTAGTTAGAATATTTTGTATTTTTCCAGAAAAAATTGGGAAAAAAACTGGTTCTTTTGGGTTTTATTATTTCTTAGTTTTTAAGAAGAATATGCTTAACACTCTTATGGGAATATTTTTTATATTGTAATTTATTGATGTTATCATTACCTATATCTATAGTCTATACTAATATATAAAGCTGAAGAGTTTGTTTGTTTGAACGCGCTAATCTCCGGAACTACTGGTTCAAATTGAAAAAAATGTTTTTTGTTGGATAGCCCATTTATCGAGGAAGGCTATAGGCTATATAAAATCAGGCTACGACCATTAAAAGCGGAGCATTAATGAAAAATTTATCTCAAAAATAAGCTTCTATTCAGGTGAAATGCACTAACTAAATATACTCATATTAGCGTTGTCTGAATACAACGCCGGCTAGCTCAATTGGTTGAGCACACGACTGTCAATATCAGGGTCGTGGGCTCGAGCCCTACGTTGGACGAATACATTTTTATTTTTTTTTCTACATTGCTTTCTTCTATATGGCTTACATTTAAATTTATTTAATTAATTAAAAAAAATTATTAGTTAAAAAAAGTATAAATACTGCTTTTTATCGACAAAAACTTTTGAACGGTAACTCCGATCATCATGAAATTTGGACACAACATTCATCTCGGTAAACTAAGATGAATGTGTGTACTCATGTTCCTCCCTTCCCCATTCGTTCTTTTACACCCGGGTGAAACCGGACGGGACCGCTAGTAATTTATAAATGGATTGTTATTTATCTAGGGTCCAAATTGCTAAAAGCCATAAGGTATTTATTTATTTATGTTTCTGCATCAGCCAATATTAGTCTAGTGAACAAAACTCAGATGACAATGTGGTAATTATTTAAAAGAAATTAAAAAACTGGTGTATATAAGTTTTTATATCTTGCTGTCAAGATATAATAAATATTGTTGCCTTGGAATAAACGGCAGTTTCTGTCAAATAAGAAAAAAATGTACCGACAACACGTGCCGGCCATACTAAAGAGATAAAACACGAGCTTCTTTTTGTTATTTTCAAGTGCAGAACTACTGTACTATGTAATACGTTCCAGTTGATATTTTATATATGATTACTTGTTTTTAAACATGAGTTCACTCGTGTTTATGTTGATTATCATAAAAATCGATCCAGCCGTTCTCATTTATGCTGATACAAACAGCAAACAAACAAAAAAAAAACTTCTTTTCTAGATATCATACCGTTAACCAAAAACCCCACAAGAAACTGATTTTATAGACGAGGAACCCGATCTATACAGTATGTAAACACGTAAGGTGCACATAGGGAAATTAACATTGGGAAAAAATACTTGGATCAGAGTTAAATTCCCAAAAATACTTAAATATGTAGCGAGATCAAATATCTCCGCCTATTCGTGTTGAACCTAAAGACATTGGGTCACCGATTTACCAACGCGCATACGTCATACCAGTCAGACAATTTTTGAATGAAATGTTTCCAAACAGATGGAGTTGTTTTTGTATTATTTTTGTACAAAAAAATTAAAATAATGAATTATAAGTGCTTTTTATTATTAAAAAAGCAAAGTAAAATAAAAATAAATCAAAATAAAATAGAAATCCATGGGTAACTCTGATCCAAGTATTTTTTCCCTATGTGCACCTTACGCGTTTACATACTGTATAGATGTACTTTTCTGTAGTTACAGACTTCTTAAAAATATTCAACTAATTTTGAAAAAATATTTTCCCACACCCTCGTATGCCTGTTTAACACTAGTGCGTAAAGTTAAATAAATGCAGTCTACAAATTGAACTGTCAACAATTTTGAAAATCATGTGAAAATCAGTAATTTTGTAAGAGATGTACGTACATCTCTTACAAAATTACTGATTTTAAGCAGCAAAAAATACTGTTTCTCGTGCGTGATGATATTATGGCTTGTGTGAGTGTTAAAACTCGCTATCGCTCTTTTTTAACATAATGTCACAACAATGTATGTCATCACGCACTAGAAACAAAACCTTTTATGACCTATGGAATATGCAATTATCTATACATTTTATATATTTTAGCGCCGATTAAAATAGAAAGTAAATAGACGCTCGATAACAGAGGAAATTATTTTTAAAACACCGACACATGTAAAGGGGAATGAGCAGTAAGAACTGAAGCATTACGTAGGCGTGTTTTAAATTCGTATGGTGAAAATTTTCGTCGAAATATACTTATTATTATAATACTCGCGATAATATTTCGTAATATCGAGTGTACAAAAGAACTCGAATAAAGTTTAGTGATAATAAATTATTGAATTATTTCTCTGAAACCTTTTGACCTCACCACATGACCACATTATACAATGTCTCCAAATATACTTATAAATTTAATTTTTTTATACAGGGTCTCATTCAAAATTCCGAACTCGTTTAATATAAGTAGAGAAAAAAATATTAGTACGACAAAATTAGTTGCAGAACCTAAATTTAGGTACATGCTGTCCTGTTATTTTATTTATAACTTCCAACATTAAGTTATGGTATAAATTTTGGACATGATTATTTCTAATTGATGGGGAAGTTTGGACTTAGCCAAGCAAGAAATTGATCTCTAACATCAAACGAACTAATAATTATAAAAGATTGACGAAATATATTTTTATTACACTTTGAAAGTGCCTGTTAAGCATTTAAATTACCTAATAAGTTTATTAACCAATTTATAATGCTTACGTGCTTAATAAGTAGCAAGTATATATTGCAAAACGCTTTAAGCAAAGTGCTTAAAGTATTATTACAAGCCCTAAGCTGTCAGCATTGAGTTATCTCGGTATTGCATTTTGTTTTTTGATTCTACAAAAACTATAGAAAAATTAAAGTATAGGTATATGATATACAAAATTGGGCAACAGTTTTTTAATCTATCTTTTATAGGCCCCACTCACGATCAAGCTTCATGCCACAGTTCAGTGTTCAGTGAAGTTGGACCGATTAATCGAAAGACTGACTGGTACCACACACAGTTCATGCAAACTGCTCATTTTTTTAAATTTTTTGTGTTCAGTTTGGTTCAGTTGTTGGCATACACTCGTCGAGTATAGATATATAAAATAATTATATACATACTATAATATTATACTATAGATAATTAATAAGAACTAAATAAGTTATTTAAATGGCGAGGATTGGCTGTTTATAGCTATGGGATTGTATTTAAAACAGGGAAATAAGAAAAAAAAGAAGAATATGGGTGAAAAATTTGTTAGAAATGCGTGATTCAAGAAGTCATGTATTTGATTAATGAATTACATCTTGAACCGCTTGATTGGAATAATTATTTACGAATGGATGAATTAACTTACAATTATTTACTGGAATTAGTTACCCTATTTATTAAGAACCAGGACACAAATATGCGAAAATCTATTTCTCCACAAGAAAGACATTGAGATTTTTGGCTTCTGGTTGTACAAAACACAGAACTCCAAAATAGAACTGAAAAAAACCCACACACACAGCAGTTTACTTGAACACTGAACTAAAAGTCGTTCAAAAATCAAGATGCATTTGATGAGTTCATGCCTGACTTCAGTGTTGGTTTCAGTGTTTATTTGTCCCACACATTGTCATGCTTCACTGAACTATAAGTTTGAACACTGAACTGTGGCATAAAGTTTGATCGTGAGTGGGGCCTATTATGCTTTGAAAAATACCAGAGTTTTGAAACATTCTGTATGTGTGTATATTTTGAATAATACCAACATTAGGTATATATAATATAATTCTCGCAATAAGAGTGACAAAACATGTTTTTCGGACGACAAAATTATGATTTTAAATCAACAATATATTTTTATTCTTTTGCCTTCAATGAAAAGTAACTGTTATTTTTTCGAATTTATTACGTACAATAAAAATGCAAATGACCACCAAAAATTGGTATCTATACATATATTTACAAAATTTATTTGTTTTGAATAATAATAAACGCTTTTTGTATAAGCATTTTTAATATTTATTACATTTTTAAACAAAGTCCATTAGATTTTTATATTTACTATTTAGTTATCTGGGCTTATCAATTTTCCATATCAACGTTTTTCATAAGAATTTATAACATATTTTGCTGTTTTGCATACATGTATTTTTTAAAACCGGTATGCCATTTTCTCCCACATAAATTCGTAAAAAATATCATTTAAATAAAAAAGTGGTCCTAACATTTTACTCAATAATTAATTTTTTGCACAACCCTCTGTAAAATAGCTGCTATTCATGTCTATATAGAGATTCAGTAGTAAAACAAAGAAATGCGATTTTAACAATCCAATAATAGAGGCTCTGTTCCAACCTCTTTCTCTCTGCGGACAGACCCGTAGCTATAAAACGAAACTGTTTATATCAGTTTTGGAACACGGTTTAGCAACCGCGCACGACTGTGACGATTCTATACCGTTCGCAGAGAGGCTGGAACAGAGCTAGTATCTCTTCTCAGTTGGTCGATACGAGCAACATTGTCTAAATATTACAGAAATATAAAAGAGATAGATAAATATCAACAATAATTGCCGACCAAAACTTTTCGACACCAAAATATAGACATTTAGATTTTAAAATGTAATTTGCGTCTACCATTTACGATGCAATACAAACATCCATATAACAAATAATTCTTTCGATAATTCTATACTACATCGATATGAAATGCCAGCTAAGCTACGAATCTATCTTTCTCTTACATAATATTTACCAGTGGCGGCTTACCAAGGTAGGTGCCACCAGGGGTGAATGGGCCCACAGGGAATTTGAGAGTTTCCTTGGTAGGTCGGGGCCCGTCGAAGCCGGCAAGCCAATTACCTATATTAGTTTATATCTTTTTTGTTTACTAGAATGATTATATTTTAATGTTTTTGATAGATATAAATTCTAAGGTGAAATTATTGTCTTTATTGTATTTTGCTCTCAAAACCGTAAGCTATAATTTTTTTTTTATAACACTAACTTTGTATTAGAGTTGGCCCTCTGTATGAAAAAAAATAGTATCCATGACGGAGTTATAATTTTGTCGGTTATTTTTAACAAAAAAAGAAAACTACGATACAATATATAAAAAACATCAGATTACATAAATAAATAATCGGTGTGTTTAGTATTGCTTCGGTGCAAAAAGTGTGGGCCACCATTATTAGTACAGTTCGCTTAATGGAGCGGCGAAGTAATGAAACCGTGTAAAGCACACTAACCCCACGCATAAAAAACTGTGCCGCTTATATTGTGAAGTATATATGAATCACTGTCTAGAATATACGAATTGAATTACAGCAGTTATTATATGCTGCAGTGACCTACGTATTTTTTTCGATAAATGTACAACTACAACGAGCCGCTACTGATACGGCTGCGTGTGGCCTGTAGGTGGCAAATTGGTTTTGATTTGTAATCTAGAATATTTGGAACATTCTGATATGGAAAAGAGCAATAGTAAAATATCTAGGTGTATCTAAATATTTCTTGTGAATTAAAAAGCAAAATGTATAGGGTAAACTAGCCAAAACGTTGTCATATTATACCAATGCTAAAAAAAATTATTAGGTGCTAGCTCTTCTTGTAAATTGTTTAACATACATCAAATGGCGTAGTTGTACACTTATCGAGCGTGTATAATCTACAATCAACCGTGCCTGTATCAATGTAATATACTAGACCGTGAGTGATTTCTTATTTTTTTCGAAACTAAAAACCGCTGCACACGAGGCTAGAAACGCTGCTAGGAGTTCTGCTAGCCGGTAGACTGGTTACGAAGCTGGAAATGACGTCCCTGTGGGCTGTCCTGCTAGCTCACAAGGTAGGTTTTAAAATTAGAACAGGGGCTACAAGTTTCCCTGCTAGATCTACTGTTAGGTATGAGCAAGAACTAATCAGGAAGCATTATTTTGTCACGTGGGCACATGAACAAACGCCCACAAAACAACATGGCGTCTATCTGCTCAGAGTCAGACAACAGACACGTTTTGCTCTGTGTTTATATTCGAACTGTCACTGCGCGCGCACCAGATCTATCCACAAAACAAGCTTGAAAAATAGTCTCGTGTGAAGCGAGTACTTAACAGCAATCGAGAAAACCAGCGCTAGAACACTAGTAGGCAAATCTAGCAAGGAATCTAGCAGCGTTTCTAGCCTCGTGTGCAGCAGCTTTTATGTATGTTTCAATAATTACCTACCTCACAAAAAAAATATATTTGAGTGTATTTTAGAAGCAATCTATAGGAGAAATACTGTGGTATGTTATCAAATTATTTTCCAATTTCAAAAAAATTAAATACGAAAATTTTTCGTATTAACGTCAGCATCCCAACGATTATGATTTTCTCAAGCCGAGCGTTATATTTATAAATCACCTGTATATAATTACTAATATTATAGTTGGATGGCTTTACCCTACTCTAAAATAGCTAGAGTAATAAATGGGTAGAGGGCATATTATTCCATACATGGTCAGTCTGCATAAGGATTGGCAAAGTTACAGTATCCGCTCATTCATTAACCCATTACCTAATAATAACTCACTCATCCCTGTAATAGTTTTAAGATAGGTGATTGTAACCTGTAACCATTGTTGTGAGTTACGTTATAAAGGAGAGCACCCACAACAACTCAAGGTGTTTCCGATCTATGACGCCCTCGCAATCTTTGTAAATAACCAACGATTTCGTTCTTATATAGATCAACTAGCGGCTTGTGTTTTTTCGTCGACTTACGTTGCAAAATCAGTCTCTAACGCGATAATATATTAGCCTATGTCCATCCTGAAGGTCCGTTCTAAATATTGGTGAAGAATTTTTTGAAATTGGATGAGTAGTTTCGGAGACTACTTCCTACATCCAAACCTACAGAATTTACCTCTTTATAATATTAGTATAGATTGAAAATGTAACCCCGATAACTTTGCTAGAAAAGAAGAATCAGTGCCTGACGCCTGTCAAGTTTAATAATAATAAACAAGTGAGTGCTATTAGAGCAGCGGTCGGCAACCTTTTGGCAAGCAAGGGCCACATTCTGGCAAATTGAAATAAAGGCGGGCCGCACTTGTTCATAATTTTAATAATAGGTATTTGTGATATTAAAAATTCGAAAACATTTCATTTGAGTTTTATTAAAAATTTAACAGAGAACTTCAAAATGGAACTGTTCTTTTACAAAAATTAGTGTGACGTTTGAGATTGTATTTGAGTGGCTATTTGTTGTGTGTTAGTCTACGCGGGTTTGTAGTTGCAATTCGAAGAATAGCTCTCAAATGCTCATCTGTGAGACGAGAAGCATATTTATTTTTTCTGTAATTGAGAATCGAAAAGGTTTGTTCGCATAAGTAAGTACTACCAAAAATTGTAATTAATTGCAGAGCAAACCTTTTCATTTCGTCAAAATTAGATAGCCAACTGACATAAAATTTAACAAGATCTTTAATTTCAAAGAAAGAGTTTTTGAGAGTATCATTAGATTGGACCTCAATCACGTTTATTTAAAAATAACTGGGTACATCCTCAATATCACAAGAAAAAGGGTTTTTGAAAATTATTTTAATTATTTATTTATATAGGTAGGTATAAAAGACTTTCATTCAACACGCGTGAGTAATATATAATTTCGGGGCCCTGCTAAATTCGGGAGAAATAATAAACTACTTCATGTTGACGCGTAGAGTGCTAATAATGAGCCGAAACTGTACGATAATATATATCTGAATAGTTTCTGGACCAATAGGAACGCGGTAGCGAGCCGAAACTGTACGGTAATGAATTATTACTGCATAGTTTCTAGACCAATAGGAACTCGGTAGCGATTTGTATATATGAAAACAGCATCGCAATTCAGCGAAAGTCAGGGCCATCTTGTGTGCATCGAGGGCAGTGGGTACGTCAATCAACGAAGTGATTTATTATTTTTCCCTCTTTTATCAGGGCTCCGATTACATATTACTCGTGTTAGTTGAATAAAGTATTATGTGTGACCATTGATCGAAGGAGAATATTCCACTCGCGTGTTACCGCACTCTCTACGCTCGTGCGGCAAACTTCACGCTCATGGAATCTTCTTCTTCTCTCACTAGTCGCACAATATACTATTATTTATAAAACAGTCACGGGCCGCAAGGTATAGGGCTGCGGGCCGCGGATTGCCGACCCCTGCTATAGGGCAATCGTTTTTATTCAGTCTAATCTATGCTATTCTTTTATTTTCTTGTTATTCTGCAACAGGTTGTGAGCAGAACATCAAGAAATGAATCAGGTTTTTTTTATTGTTATAAAATATAACACACTCGCAACAATCGAACAAACGTTTTAACACCCACAACCGAGATTGCCCTCGGGGTCAGTAAAACCCATGCACCTCTCATAACTATAATACCAAGCTCTCATTGTTTATAACTTGAATGTGTGACTTATATAACCGAACAAGAACACTCGAAGTCCGTTTTCAAATCGCTTTATGATGATAATTGAGGAGCATATACGGCATAAACGATCAAAGCCCATTTTCATGCGAAGTTTTTAAGACAGCAGTCCACCAGTTGTTCAATATGAACCCTTAATCAACCACATAGCTCTATATTTTGAGCATTTGAATATACAAAATGTATTAAAAACGTGCTTCCGCTCAAATAGCTGATTTTCACTTCATAATAATACATCTGTCATATTCTAGGTTGCTTAGAGGTGTTCTTTTTCCAAAATTTGGACCTACCTTCTCCCTTGGTGAAATTTAGTATGATCTGGCGAGTCCTATCCTTGATGAGGTTTGCCCTATAATTTTTGATGTACAACTTCTTTAGGCACGCTTGACTTGGGGAGTAAGCTGGTAAATGCCTGACGAAAGCGTTTACGGAAGTGCATCATCGGACGAGGCGAACGGTGCGTGATCGTTCGAGGCGAACGGTAGTTGAGAGGGAGATATAAGTTAGTGAAGATAAGCAAGAGAGAGAGAGAGAGTTATGTTTCGTATATTGGAGGTTGAGAGGAAGATATAAGTTAGTGAGTGCGACAAAGACCTAGCATTAACCAAAATTCTTCTTTTTTTGGACAACTATTTGACGTTTAAAATGAAAACAGTTGTTTTTGTATCAAAAATACATTTCATCGAATTTTGTAACGGGAAACAATGTGAGGCATTATTCTTAATAAATATATTTAAAATAATTATGACAAGAAGAAGTTTTACTTCAGTCATGTGGTCTAAAGCACACTCGCTTTTTTGACGTGATAACGTCTTATAAATTGATGAATCACCAATCTTATAAATTGATAAAACACCGGCTGCATGCACGAAAAAGTGTAACGTTCCTAAATCCGTAACGCGTAACGTTCCTAACGCGTAACGCGTAACGTTCCTGTGCGTGCTTTTTGCTAATTTCTCGCTCAATTTAAATCAGATCGGTTTGAAACCAGTCTTAAACGAAAGAGGAGAACATTTTACATAGATTTCGTATAACAGAATTTGCCTAAACAGTTTTTTTATACAAATTTATATAGAAAAATAGCTGTATAAATGCAATGTTGTCTAATGCATGACGCGACGCGGTCGGTCGTCTTTGTTTGCCGTACATGGAAATTAGAAAATAACGTATGTCTTGTCTTAACATGAAAACGCCTGCATTTCTAATGTTTAATTCAATTTTTTGACATTACCTAGTATTTTGTGAAATGCAACGCCTTCTAAGTTAAGTATTGGAATAACTAATTATTATTAGAACATAATACTTTGACAGTTGCAAACGTCACTTTTGATATTTCTTATCATTCCGACACCAAGGATAAGCGGATTGAAACCAAATTTTGGGAGGTTTAGGTTATGTATTACGGAATACGTTATCACGTAAAACTATCATCCGTCAACCGACTTTACAGACAACCAATTTTTTTAATAATTAAATTGATTTGATATGTTAATGTATACAGGCATTAAAAGCAGGGATTTTATAAAGACCCGTGCAAAAAATTATTTTCGAACATTATGCCTCTTGTATTGTATTTTTCAATTAACACTTTAATGAGCCAACATAAAACTGAGTAATTTATCTAATTATCAGATGTGATAATCTAACATTTGACTTTAAATATTTCAAAGACGGATACTTACTTGCAGATACTCTGTCGATTTATTTTCAAAACTCATTATGGGCTTGTTTACTTATTTCACCATCCCTTTTATCTGTTTATGGACGATAATTTTCGCAGTTGATGCTCCGAATATTGACAACATGGAACATTACTTAACGAGATAAACATTCCGTAATAAATTTAGCAACATTGTATTAAATTGGTTTAACATGTCTCGTACTTAACAGTAAAGCCCCTTCTTCTGCGCGTCTGTACTCTGTATGCATGCCTGCGAAAAATTGAAAACTGCTGGATCGATTTCTACCACGCAAACGATGAAATAATTTCAATTGGCTGCGCTTAAAAGTTAAAATAGCAAAAGAAAAAGTTTCACAAGATAAAATCGTCAAAAAAATATGTAAATTACTATTCTACTCCGCTGAACCGATTGGGAACCTCAAACAAGCAAAAATTGGAATGTTTTTCTTTTCACAGAGCTGTCATAAGTATAAATAGCCTTGAAAAAATTGTTTGTTTTTCTATAGTAAACTTACGCCTATTGTCTAATGATAATATGTCAATATTTTCGAATTTTTCAAATAAATAAAATTGTCAAAGATTTGAATTTTCGAATTTTATTGAACTAGTTTTTTTTTTTATTTTTTAACGAAAATAGATAAGATCGTGCGAGGGGAAAACTACGTTCAGGACATGGCATTAATTTGGGCGCCTCTCTAAAATAAAAAAATAGATTCAGGCATTAGCGTAGCAAGAGGGGGGGGCAGGTGGGCTTGACCCACCCTACAATATTAATTGTTCACGTACAAATAACAAGATAAATCTACAATAATCTACGTTTTCTTTGTCGTGAAATTTCTCCAGAAAGTCGTGTTGATCGATTATATATGTAACAGCTGGTAATGGTAGGTAGAGTTGAAAATCCCCCCCATCTCCTGGATAAAATCGCTGCCACGCCTACGGATTCGGGTACTTATTAGAAAATTAAAAGTACCAGATTATTAGAGTAGCTTCTGGCGTCCTCTTAACCAGTTAACCGAGCGGGACGTATAAATACGTCAAACGTAAACAATAGCGTGTACGGGTAGGACATATGAATACGTCCTTGAAATATATGTTGCGCCCTGGAACGGCTGATCCTGAGCTGAAACCACGTTCGAGAATTCGAAGAAATTTTTGTAGGGCTCCTAACTTTACAAGGAATAATAGGAAAACCGGCTTTGGAACTTTATTTTTCAAGAAGAAGAATAATTGAGATTTTAAGAATAAAAAAAGTAATAATAATATGAAAATACGTTCTCCGGGCGTGACGTACTGACACGTCCTAGTGAAAGAGCTCGCGCCTGTAATTAAAAAGGGAATTCCCCAGATTAAGGAAACATTTCTGCATTTTTTTTCACGGTATGACTTCTGACTAAACCCGTATATGAACTCTATTAATATTTTTTACTTCACCTTCTGTATTTGCTTTCCTCGTAAATATTTTGTGATGCAAGTGAATAATAATAAATATTGTGGTGTACTCCGAAGCAAGCCATAAGTCCGTTGCTCTATATGTTATTAAAGAGACACACCTATTAAAAATGGAAAATGTGGGCATGTCGTCTTTACAATGCATAGACACTCTTCTTTAATGATTTATGTATTTGTAGCGGTCATAAGAACGGCATTATTAGGGTACGGACTCTCGAGAAACGGTTATCTAGGCGCTTGCGCAAAACTGTTCCCAAAAGGGAGCAAAGATAACCTTGTTTCCGAGATGTCCGAGGAACGATTTTGTTCCACTGTTTTATTGGCACCTTTGCGTCGAAGGAAAGAATAATATAAGAAAGTTAAAATAAATTAGATCTGCAAGTAACTTAAGTCCGGCGGCGTAACTATCCCGTTTTGTACCGTTTGGACCGGGGGCCCGGGGCATTTTGCCCGTCCTGCCACCCTTTTGTTACGCCATTGAACCTGACCTTAATTTTACAATCGAGGTGGCGTAGTGATGAGAGCACTAGACTCGCATTCTGGAGGTACCGGTTTCGAATTCCGGCGGAGGCAGATGTGGCTGGGACTTGTTCCTGCTGCACCTCGCCGTGAAACGGTAATTCCTTTACCGGTCATCTCGTTGACGTTTTCTATGGTTTCCCTCAACAAGTCCAGATATATATCGAGATTGTTCCTTAATCAAGGCCATGCCCGATTACCTGTCAAACTTCTACGCTCTAAATTCGCCTACCTTATCCTAATGTCCTAAAATTCCTTCATATTGCTATTAATTAAGTGGAAGTTTAAAAGTGTAGAAAATAACGGGACGTGTGATAGATGGAAAATAGTATACCGGTTTCGAATCCCAGCGAAGGCAGATGTGGCTGGGACTTGTTCCTGCTGCACTCGCCGCGAAACGGTAATTCCTGTACCGGTCATCTTATTGACGTTTTCCATGGTTTCCCTCAATAAGTCCAGATAAATATCGAGATTGTTCCTTAATCAAGGCCATGGCCGAATACCTGTCAAACTCCTACGCTCAAAATTTGCCTACCTTATGCTAATGTCCAAAAATTCCTTCATTCGCCCATTGCTATTAATTAAGTGGAAGATTAAGTGATAGATGGAAAATAGTAATAGCGTCTCTTACGACATAAAGTCGAGAAACGAACGTGAAACGCATTGTTATTATTATTATTAATTTAAAAGTCGATCGTCTGAAGGCGCCTGCATTAGAATCGCGATTGTTTTGGTCAAAATTGAAGAGTCCGTACTCCGTCCTGAACGCGGCAACATTCGCGTCGAGCGAAACGCATGGATTTGTGACAGTTCATTTCTGTTATTGTTATTTTGAATTAGCTCTGTCGGACAAACAGGTGTACCATCGACAGTATATTATAATATCGGCATTGCCTGTGTCTTTGCACATTCCCTAGATGTTTCGTTATGGCGCGTTATAGCCACTTAATAGGATAACAGCACTACAACATACAGTGCCTCTTTTGTTATATACAGTGTTCTACTTTTCTTTCAGCTGAAATTGTTCATATACTTACATGATGAATAATAAAATATCTCATATTGACTCGACTACACTGCTGTTCTTTTGTTTATCCGTTGACTAGTTTGTTGACGTGAAATTTTGTAAAACCATTAAATACTAGCTGAGGAACCCGGCTCCCGCTCGGACCAAGTTATGTCGTGTCAGAAATAGCCATATAGCGGTCCCGCCCGGTTTCACCCGGGTGCAAAAGAACGAATGGGGGGGAGGTACATGAGTACGCACGTTCATCTTAGTTTACCGAGATGAATGTTGTGTCCAAATTTCATGATGATCAGAATTACCGTTCAAAAGTTTTTGTCGGACGAACGGACATTTTTTTATTGATACTCCGCTCCTATTGGTCATAGCGTGATATTATATAGCTTATAGCCTTCCTCGATAAATGGGCTATCCAACAATTTTTTTTTTCAATTCGAATCAGTAGTTCCTGAAATTAGCGCGTTCAAACAAACAAACAAACTCTTTACCTTTATATATTAGCATAGGTATAGATTAAAAACGGATGGTTCTTCGAGTATGACATTTCCAAACATTAGCGGGAAAAATCTTCGATACTCGATTCCCGTGACTATTCTACAAGTTTGTACGGAACCCTCGGTGCGCGAGTCCGACTTTTTTTTTAATTTGGATCCCTCTTCCCCTTCCTCTTACGTGAGATTTACCCCAATAAATTAGCATATTGCTGCGTAATCCGTATACGATTTCGCCAAGCGCGTATTATAACTGCATTATCATAGAGAACAAGTTTCCTTATTGGAAATAATTTCTTGTTGATGCATTCGTTTACCGAGAATTGACGTAAAACTAGTCGCGTCGTAACGATCGCATCGTAGCGATTCGCACAAATTCAAATTGCGATTCATATAGTTATCGTTTATCATAATTTACCTTGCAACGAATGGTAACAAACTGGCTTAAGGCGAACCAATACAACAAATATTTCTTTACTTTTATTTTCGTATTGTAAAAAAATAGATCGCACAACAATACTCGGAGTGCCCGTCGGCAAAAATTTTACTGACAAATACTCTCCCCAAACTTTGTATATGGCTTCATTAGGCCTAGTCTGACACCTATTTCCTGTATGACTTTTCTTGATTTTGGGGCGTTTTCCTTCTAAATTTTCCGAAAGATGTCGTTTTTGACGACATGTAAAAAATTTATAGATACTGTTTGTTTTTTTATTGGATAGCTTCAACCAAAACGCTAAAATAATGTTCTCTAATGACAAATAACATGAACTATTTAAAATGTCTGACACCTCGAATATGTCGACATATTCGAGGTGTCAGACAGTGGTCTAAAGCACACTCGCTTTTTTAATACTGCCTTTATTTTTTTATAATCAAGTGGACGATTTTAGAGTTGTTTCTCACAGAGGATGTCGTTGTTAGACGTCGTTTTTTGCGATGTGTGTGCGTCTACAGTCGACGCGACTAAAAGTTCAATTTCTGTAGTGGGTGGCGTAAAATTTTATTCAACATATGTTCTATTCGATTCGATTTTGAAAGCAGTGATTCTATGGCAAAAAAGGACAGTGCAAGTTCATGTACAAAGAAGGATAATAAGTATTTAAGTGACTGTTTGCAAAATCACTTAACGGTCCCAGCGGGGCGTCTGCACATATCCGTTGGTATTTATATCAAGACTGCGTTGCATTTGCACCGCTCGGTTTTACCTATTAATTACCAATGAATTACTGCATGTTATATCATTTTTTATCTGCCACAATAAATCAACTTGTCACCACATAGTTCTTGATTTAATTCGATGTTCGTTTTCGTTTTGATAAATTTAATAACCACGGTATATTCAATAATAATTGTCGATCAACATTTGTAATAATTTTGTAAACCAAAAAACTACAGTGTACACTCTATATAGCGACACTCAACGGACTGTGCACATTGTGGCGTTATTGAGAGTTGTCGTTAAACGGAGAGAAGAAATAATCCATTAATATTTTTCGATAATACGCAAAGATTTTCTTTTACTCGCCATGTTCACAGTTTGCAACTAATATCGATAAGCAGCTGAGCTAAGCATATATGAAAGATAATCCCAACAAACAAAAGGACAAATTTCTTAGAATCTTCGGTACGCGTGGTGCCGACAGTAAAACAACAAAATAACAAACAAGTACAGTTTATTTCTTAACGATGACGTATTGTTGTCACCATTGAGAGTGGGTGTGTGGTTATTTAGAGTGTATCATTTGTACGAGCAACAAGGTGAACCGACTAGAGTTGAGTAATTTTGACGTTTTAAGGAGTTGGTCGCTATATCGAGTGACGTTAAATGGAGTTTACACTGTATTTATTTGTAACCGTCGCTTGATCACATTTCGTTTGGTCCAAATAGGAAGTTTCCTCAAGTTCTCGATTATTACCATTCCAATCCACAAGTGGGGAAGGGTACTAGTTTAGGTCAAAAATCACTTTTCCAAAATTTTACAATATTGTCCCGTTTTGAGGTCCCCCGAATCCAAAAAACATATTTTTGAAAAAACTCTGTGCGTCTGTTAGTCTGTTTGTCTGTGAACACGATTCAGGTCAACGGATGAGCGGATTGAAACCAAATTTTGGGAGGATGTTTGGTATGCAAATAAGAAGAGCCCTACTGTTTTTGGGGAAAATCGGCGCATGCGCAGAAGAGATATCCTATGCTATAACGGTGTTTTTTATATAATAATGGTATACTTTTGATAACGGCTTATTATTCTATTTATTTTTTCAAGAAAGTTAGTTAAAAATTTTTTTTTCAAAACTTTATAGTTTCGGAAATATTTTGAAAATGAAAAAACAGCCGGTTTTTGTTTTATGGATCTGTCAGAAATAAACTAGTTCGGCGCATGCTTTGATTAATTTTTACATGACGTGGAACATATTATGTAGGTAAGCATGGCAACGAATAGCAAATATCATATTGAATACTAGCTATTACCCGCATCACCTCACGCAATATCAGAAATTTTATTTTCTTTATTATAATCAAATGCCAACATTTTTGAAGTTGGAATGATCCCGTCGCTCAATTGGCTGGAATTGTGTTTGTTGATAATAGAGTCAGTTTTCAGTGGAGATTTGTAATATCAATGGAAACGGCGTCTATAAACAACGACCTATCAGAATAGTCGCAAGCCTTTTATAATTTTAAATCACATAATATAATATCAATGAATTGCACAATAGTAAGAATAGAATAGTAATAATAATAAAACACAGAATAAAGATAAACCAGCTTAAAGCTTCAGATAGTAAGCTATAAGCTTCTCTGGACTACGCGCGGAGGAATGCACGTGATGACCCTTGTATATTGACCCTGGGTCAGGCACACCTACATACATGTCCAGTATTGTGCAACGACCATAGAATAATTTGAGGTTATGAATCTAAGAGACTGTTTAACTTTAATCAAGAGTTTAGGAGGACTTCGTTTAGCGATGTCGCTGTTGATTACACCCCGCCCCTGTTTTTGACGTGATAACGTCTTATAAATTGATGAATCACCAATCTTATAAATTGATAAAACACCGGCTGCATGCACGAAAAAGTGTAACGTTCGTAACGTTCCGCCTGACCCTGTGCGTGCTTTTCTCGAAAACGGCCCTAACGATTTGGATGAAATTTACTGAAAAGGGATTTTGGGGGGCAAAAAATCGTTTTAGCTAGGTCTCATCTCTCGAAAAAATCGTTTTCTTACAAATTTTATCATTATAAAAATCAATTTTTTGACGTATGAAAATATTTAAATATTGTAAGTAGGTTTTGGAATTTTATATAAACAGTGAAACAATTGTTTTATAAATAGTATGACAGTTAATCTTTGAGACTTAAATAAATACGAAAGAAAGAAAGTTAATAAAAAAAATTATTTTTATAGGTGGTGAGTAATTTAATAAATAAAATTAACCTAAATTTGAAGCGAAAGATGCAATATCATAGATTCGAATTATTATAATTATTATATAAATTTAGGTTATGTATTACGGAATACATTATCACGTAAAACTATCGTCCGTAAACCGACTTTACAGACAACCAATTTTTTTTTAAAAGCCACCAAGAGCTGAGGTCACTTAGACCCTGCAGCAATTCATATACTACATTTAACGTCACTCCTTAAAACGTCGAAATTAGTGAACTCTTGTTGCTCATACAATGATACACTCTAAATAACGACAACAATACGTCATCATTAAGCAATTAAACAGTACTTGTTTGTTATTTTGTTGCTTTGTGGTCGGCATCATGCGTACCGAAGATTCTAAAAAATTCGTTCTTTTGTCTGTTGGGATTATCTTTCATATGTTTAGCTCAGTTGCTTATCGATAAGTTATCATATTCTTATAGTTGCCCTGCACAAACTTGCAAACTGTGAACATGGCGAGTAAAAGAAAATCTTTGTGTATGGAAAAAAAAATCACTTCGGTGTCTGTTGCTCCGTCAGTCACAGGCGATTTTCTCTGAATTTATTTAACGTAAAAATTTAAAATTTGGCACGGAGATAGAGTGTGGTGGCCCAATTATAGAATGACGTACAAAAGAGTGAATTTTCATTCTGGAAGCTCATTTCAGGGGATTAATTTGGGAAATGAAAATAATATTTTTAAGAACCTCAATAATGAAAGCACGAATTATTTATCAGTTGTATTTCCATGTTTTACAATTTTGACGCTATTCTCTTATAAACTTTTTGTCTATTGTAAAGCATTCTTTCTGTCCACTGAGGTCTACGAAGCCACACTTTACGAAGTACCAACTGCTAAATAATATATTGTATCTATCAACTAAAGCAACATTTAAATAGCATATAATATTATAATTTTTATTTGTAAAGTTTATTCCAGCGAACGGTGTAATATTTCGATGCGCTCTGGTATTGCTCATGTCTAGTCAAATTATAACGATTTTAACACTAATAGCCTTAGTTATCAAACGTCTATAATCTACTCTCTCTTTCAAGCAGGTATTCATAGTATTGGGTCCAATGATATAAATGAGAATTTTGCCGCAAGAAAAAAATTCAGTATACTTTTTAAACCCTTGCCCACCGCGTTGCTTGTCAAATAGTTTTAAAAGTATCTGAGATTTGTGCTAAAAGTCTCAATAAATAAAGTTTCTCAATGATTAATTGCTCAAGTAATTGTTAACAGAACAATTCCTTAAAAAAAATTCACGTGTTGTAAAAATAATGTAAATTTGACGCTCGATGATGTAAGAATATTTACATGAAAGTTTTAACAATACGTGTTGTTGAGATATTTAAATATTTTAACTATAAAACTGAACTTCATGACGGATAAATAGATTTATAGAGAAAAGTTTAAAGAAAATATCGAAAAAAAATCCAACAAACATCGATTAACATCGGAATAACATGACATCTTATAATGAGATTCGAAGCACGGTTCAACACAACCAATAAAAACAACGGGTTTAAAGAAATCACTACAATTCACCGAACACCTCCAACAGAGATATGATAAAAGTACAGTTTCGACAAGACAACTGTTCATATTTTATTACTGCACTAGATTTTGCCCTCGGCTTCGCTGTTGTCGATTATTTTATTTATTTGATCACAAAAAGCCAGATAATAGTTACCTAATAGGAGAACCTTTTTAAGAGTATTCGTCCCTGCAAATACCCCCTGCACCCTTCATCTTAAATCTTTTCCCCTCGCCTAAAAACGGTTCGCGCTCTCCCGACGCTATTTTTAAAGCTAGAGGGTTCTGGTAAACGCCAAATGAAAGACAAAGAATCAGACTACAGATCCATCAGGCGAATTTTTTGAAAAAAATTCCTGAAAAAACTTACAACCTTTTGAAAAAAATTATAAGCTACGTAATATTTCACACGTAGGCGAAACTGTTTTTCAAAAAATTTGCCTGAAGGATTTGTAGTCTGATTCTTTGTCTTTCATTTGGCGTTTACCAGAACCCTCTAGCTTTAAAAATAGCGTCGGGAGAGCGCAAACCGCTTTTAGGCGAGGGGAAAAGATTTGTGATGAAGGGTGCAGGGGGTGTTTGCAGGGACGAATACTCTTAAGTCGAACCTCGACAAGTCGAAAAAATGTTTTGTTCCCTTCCCTTCAAGCCCCAAAATCTCAGTTACTCGAAATCTAGGTCGAAATAATCAACAAGTTCCTACAAAGCCATTTCGGGATAGGTACATATTTTTTATAACTCGAAAAAATTAATTGGACCTTTGTATCTCGAACACACCAACTCAAAATTAGTTAGACAAGTCGAATATTTCCTTACAAAATCCGCCTAAGTCAAAAACTCCTTTTAAGTTCGACTTACAGAGATTTTTAGCGAGGCTTAACAATCACGTAGATACTTACAGTATTTTTTGCACGGGTACCCTCTATAAATAGTTGATTTTCATTTAACACTAGTGTCTAAAGTAAAACAAACGTAGTCGTACAACCTCTGTCCATATTAAATCACAGTCTAACCGCATGAGAATTGAAAGCAGCCTATACAATTAGAAGTGATCTTGCTCAAAATAGACTCGACAAAAATTTTGTAAATCACGCATAGCTAATTTACAGAGGGCACGTGCAAAAAACGATATATATTGTAACACCACTTCTTAAAAAGTCACGCCGCCACTGGTGTACTCTGGTGGTCATGTAGAGAAACAGAGGCAAGATGGCAGCGGAGCGTATGAACTAGGAAGTAGTGTTCATGTTAAAAAAAACTTAAATTAATAAATGTACTGAATTAAATAATATTCATGTTAAAACTTAATTAATAAATGTATTGAAATATGTTGAATTAAATAATATTCATGTTACAAACTTACGTTAATAAATATGTTGAATAAAATAATAATTATCCACGTTCTAGACACACGTAACATACTTACTATTATCTAATTTCGAAAATGAAATCCGGAGCAGTCAAAGATTTTTCCCTTCAACATTTATGACTATAGTCCGATTGTCTTTGCCCCCGGCGTCATTATATGCGCGTACGCCACTGTCAGACGACGACTAGTCTCGTTTATGGAACACTTTTACTGCATTATCCAGCTTCAACCACGCATCATGTATTTATGTATATTAGATTAGAGCGACCGTGTGTTGGGAGATACGGCGACATGATCTTTTTAGTACATTAGTCGTCGTTTGGAACGTTTTACACGCTAAGTGACGCCATTTCGATATCAATCACCGTATGAGGACCACACACATTACTTAATAACATGAATAAATTTGTCGTTAACACCTTGCGCAACATCGGTGCTTTACTATTCACAAACCATTCAAACGAATTTTGCATACATTTTTCTCTATTGAAATTATAATATAATGCGTCTTTTCACACTTCGCTCAATAAATCGGGATTTCGTCGAAACGAACAGAGGCGCGGCAATTGCGCTTGAGGGGTGTATTTTTTTTTAAATTTTGTAACGCAGAATAGACTTAGTTGTCGAGCGTCTACTTGACGGCAGTGTTCTCTGCAGGGCGACTGAGGTTTCCAGATCGATAATTTTTTTTTATTAATCATGCGGGAAAAGTGGTATCTGTACGCATCCTGTTGCGGTTGAAAAGTGGCTATTTTCATTTGAGTGCGCAAACTTTATTTGTCGCACTAAAATTATTGTTTGCCGCACGCAAATTCAGAGTTACCATAGTTACCAATACGGAATGTGACAGCAAAAAGCGTGTATTTTAAAATTGAACATTTGTTCTGGGAATTTTAATTTATTCGTAATAAAAAATAGTATGTGCAACTCGTGCGGCATTGTCGATTGCCCATGAAAGCGAAGTTGAGCGCTCATTCGCTTGAGGGGGCAATCGACAATGCCGCACTAGTTGCACAATATACTATTGTTATTTTATGTTTGTCCGAAAACGTACTTAAAGGGTGGTTTTGCGGCTCGAAACATGCTGGGAATTGTGCTGGCTGGCGCGCTGGCAGCGAAGACGGAACAAAACAAGCGAACACACAAAAGCCATCACGAAATCCAGCACCCAAATCTAGCAGGGGCCTTTCACATAATAAAGCCACAATGCGTAGAATTAATTGTTATGGTATAGAGTTTTGGGGATGTCGGGTTCTTGGAGGCCCGAATGCAGCGGGATATTATATATACTGACTCAAAGATGCTTTATGTATTGTAAAGCTTAAAATTATTGTATTGGTCTAAATTAATTGGCTTTTTAACTGTTTTGAATAAAATGTTTATATAAATTGTTAAGGCTTGTTATATGTTGTAATTTGTGGATGCATAACTATTTCAAAGGCATTAGAAACTTGTAGCGAAGCCATTAAACAGGTTTTCTGTATTTTCTAGTATTATTATTTTTTGACATTTAGTGTAATTAATACAGTACCTTCTTAATAGCTGGAACTAATTTAATAAGGTAACTAATTTTTATTGTCTTAAAAAATGTTGAAATTTTCTATATATTATGATTGCTTAACTTTAAATAATATGATTATCATAATGTTATACATGGCGTTCTTGAAATAGCTAAAAATACTTAAATTGGGAGATGAACATTTGTAACAATACCGCCTGCCTTATCAACGATAATCTTATTAAATTTGCATAGAAAACGTTAGACATTGTCGTTATAATGCTTCATAACTTATATATTTTAAATGAAACTAACTTTTGCCTTGGGCTACGTTCGCCTTGTTGTCGGTTCTTACTCCGAAGGGGCCATTAATTAATTACGTAAGGGTCTCGAGGGGGAGGGAGGTCCTCAAAATCTTACCATGCCCTTATCTTGGAGGGAGGTGGCCAAACCCAATCTTTCGTAATAATTTTTAAGTCGAAATGTGTGATTTCTCACATAGAATGATTGATATTTGAGAGAAGAATAACTATGAGATCTATTTTTTCTTTTTAAATGTACAATTCTATTTATACATATTTTTATTTTAAAAAATTACGATATTTAAAAAACTTCCTTTTAATTCTAAAACTGATATTCCAAAGACTAGACAATTATCTAATAATATTATAAATATATAAAATTGACGTTAATAAAAGATTTAATAATAAATAATAATATAATCATAGGCTAAATCCAGTGTTGCCAGTTTTTTTTTTGCCAAGTCGGGATTTTGGAACTCTTTGAGTGAAAACAGCGGGATTCTTTCGTCGAAAGCGGGACATAGTAAAAAAACGTATATAATCAGAAGTTTTCAAATATTTATCTTTTTATTTGAATTAAAATTACGTTTACGTGACAATAGATAGCAAAAATAGCCATAGAAAATGTATTTTAATAAAAATATAATATTTTAAATCAGATTTACCCTATCGTTAAATAGTTGAGTCTTATTCGTCTTCAGAAAAAAAAAAAAAAAAAAACAGAAATCAAAATCAAAAAAGTTTTATTCATTAGAAAAATATGGCGTTTCAAACAATAGTCTGTGGAGTGAGTGTTACAAATTGCAACTTAATAAGAGAATAATTATTTATAATACCTACTTATATAACTTATTCATGATATTTCTGTGAAGATTTAACTTCTTTTAAAGCACGGTCGAGTTATCCCCGGAAAGCGGGACTGAGCGTGTCCCGCGCGGGACATTTAATTTTGATTTAAAAATCGGGACATCCCGCCAAAATCGGGACGTCTGGCAACGCTGGCTAAATCCCACAATTATATAATGGTATAATCTAAATTATCATTTAAAAAATGTGTGGATGGTTTCTTAGAGAGGATTCAGTGTGGGTATTAGTTATGGATCGTCCTGTATTTGATGAAGACGATTGTTTTATCGCAAGAGCTTGATGCACAGATCGTCCGTCAGTTGAGATCAAAATGCGGGTAAAACATTCCCTGTAGTTTGCACTGCAGGGGTTCGAACACATGGCCTCACATACTGCGTGTCCATCGTTACAAAGTCACTTCGCCTGACAGACAACATGAGCCTGCGAGTTCAAATTTTTTAATTCTTCATTTGATTATGTAACACATTATGTTAAAGAAATAATGGGACAACCGGTATTGTTTGTACAATCTGATTGGTAAAAAATACGGGCCGAAAGATAATTTTTTTCGAGACAATTCGTAGCGTTTTGATGTTCGAAGAAAGTTATTAAAGGCTATAGATAATATTTCTTCGAACATCAAAACGCTACGAATTGTCTCGAAAAAAATTATCTTTCGGTCAAGGAACACAAGGTTCGATGTCTAGAATGATTTTTGGGTAAAAATTTGTCAAATTCGAACTTCTTGAAATTTTGTTATTGGTTTCTGGATTGCTTAAATTCACTTGGAAATTAGATTTGATGTTGTTTTGAAAGTGAATTTAGTGTAACAAACGGGTAAAGATTTGCCATGTTGTCAAGCTACCAACAGCTAAATCATCATAAGTTTGACAATCGTCAGACTCATCGAATTAAGTAATGTAAAAGAAAAAATTTGGGTCCTATCCCTTGCCTTAGGTCATATTTTTCGATAGAAACCTCAAAAAAAAGTAGTATACAAAATAAAGTTAGCTTATTTTTAAGATTTTGAAGAAAACATTATTTATCAAAATGTCGATCATTAAAGAGTTTAGCAAATAAATATTGCCTTGTGTCCCGTTTTTATCCTGTAACTTAAAACAAGATTAATAAGAAAAATCGCAGGATTGTGGACAAAAAGTTAGATTTATTAATGTACGACGTTTCGTCTTATAGGTATTTAGACTTTTTCAAGTACAATATGAATATTCAAATGAATAATTGTGAAAATAATCATTAATTACTAACCATAGCAATACGTTAATAAATCTGACTTTTTGTCCACAATCCTGCGATTTTTCTTATTAATTATTGTCTCGATGGACACGATATCCAATATATATTAAAACAAGATATTTTAAAAATATTAATATTGAACTTTGAGGTTATACGCCCTCGACCGTATTAGTAAAAACTACGTCCGTATTTTGTTCTAATAAAAAAATGTTATATGACTTGGTAAATTTATTATTTAAATCTGTTTTTAACGTCTGAATAGAACTCTTCAAATAAATAAAAATGTCGACCAATTTTTCTCAGACCAATCATCGTGCATTCTATTACAGAATATTAAACAACTAATACTAATAATTTTTATATTTTTTAGATTTTTCTGAAGAAGATACAAAGCCGGATCGAAACGTAATCTTATGTTATATTGATTTGTTATTTTTTTTTTTTTTTTTTAATTTTTTGTCAATATTATATTTGTCTGAGAAAAATTGGTCACAATTTTATTTATTTGAAAAATTTCTTATTTCTTATGGGAATATTATATCCTGTTGATCATAGCTTTATTTTTTAATATTTAGGAAATAATATTTAAACATTTGACATAATATTATAAAGTTGTGACTTTAGCAGTATATTTAATTAAGTCCAGTGTACACGAATGATTTTATCTTACGTTTTGGTTTTAAAAACCTTTGAACCGTTAGACGTATAGTTCTTGAGTTATTGGATATTAAATGCAGTTTTTAATACACGGTAAATGAGAAAATATCCAATTTTCAAGTTTTAGTTATTAGCTACGTCAAAAAAATTATTTAATAAAAACAAAATTTATGAAAAACTTTTCGTGTAATCTGGTTTTCATGGTGACATAATTCAAATCTAGAAAATAGAGATTTTGAGAGTTGTTTCGAAAATTTTTAATTAACATTTCTCCAAAACTGCACGGGACAGTTTAGTTTTTTTTTATTTTTACTTTATCTAAAAGAGTCAAACTTTCGAATAATCAGTTTTTTAAAAATTTGTCTATAGCCAATTTGGTTTAATCTTATTTTTATATACACTTCCGGTCAGTCTTCTCATTTATTATTGTGTTAAAAATCGCATTTTTAATAATTAATAACTTGAAAACTAGACGGTCAATGTTTTTAAAAAAATGCAGTTGAATGTATGAGATATCCATAAATCATATTAATTAACATATTAAAATTTCAGTGTTTTATCTATACATTGCTCTAAACAAAGTTGTAAATATTACAAAAATGAAAAAGAAAGTTTTTATTTTAGACAAAACAATAGACAATGACGGTACGTCTGAATGTCATTTTCTAAAATAATTATTGCTTTGTATTTGCCATCATAATATAACGTTCTTGGTATATATAACCGATGGGCATTTGTTTTATGGCACATAAAATAACTTCTATCTTAAGCACTTTTTTTTGCTATTAGTACCTACACACTCGTTCATTGTTAGTACTTTCGTATTCTATTAAAATATACCTACATGGAAAAAAAATCGCGAGGAAAACTTTCAAACTTACATAGTAACTACATAGATTAAGTACTAAGCTACTCGCGGCTTCATTCGCGTTGATGGCGGTCTTGACAAAAATAAACTTATAGACGTTTCCTAACAAAATGTAACTATTTACCTTCAATTTCGATAATGTGTTTGTCTAACTTTGTTTCGTAAGACACGAATTATAGACGCTCGACAACCGATGTAGTTAGAATCCATTCTGTATTTCTTGTCAGTCCGAAGTACCCTGAGAAAAAAATGATTTGACGGAAACAAATGTTTCTTTGAACTAAACAATATTTGTTTGGTTCAAATAAGTTGTACCTACGATCCAATAGACAAAAATAAATGTTTGTTTCAATTTTTGTTTAGTCCAAATAACTTATACGATCCAATATGGCAAAAGCCTATATTTGTTTGGCTCAAATAATTTTTGTTTGCTTCAAATTTAATTATATGAACCAATAGGCACAAGTAAGTTTGTTTCAAAAAAAATTTGATTGATCCAAGTAAATTGTACGATCCAATAAGCACAAGCAAAAATTTGTTTGCCTCAAAAAAAGTTTTTCTCGGTGTAAACATATTCTGAGATTTAATTTGACACATTCTCGTCTACAGAGAAGTAGGTACCTATTTGTCGTAAAAAACAGTCGTAGGATCGGAAAGACCAGAGCACTTTAACGAACGACGACTTAAAGAGAGGTTACTGTATTTTATTTAAAAAAAAAATGTCATACATTCGTTATTCAGAATATAAAATAAATAAACAAGTTGATTCTGAATCGGCGCAGCTTATAAGCCGCGCACAACACAATATTACAATCGTAGAAAATGTTACTAAATTCTTACATAACCAAATTAACATACTACAAATATACTATAGCAGTATAGCCACGTGTACAATATTCGTGCAAATATATATTTTATAGTATATTGAGACATTTTGTATTATAGCTATCGGCAGTTGGTAGTGCTTGCATGTAGCAAACGATCATCAATTGTTTATAACTTCAGGCTTTGTAGCGGTGACGCAACCCGAGCTATAAAATATTTTATACTTGTTTATTTATCGACCACGACAAAATTTCAATTGTAATCAGTCATAATTTGTAAAGACTTCTTCGTTTTCGTTAATCAAGTTGTTCAATCGACTCTAAATCGAATTTTTTTCTTTTCGTTTTTAAACGTAAACCCAGGTTTCATTTCTTATCGATCTTTGAACTCTCCTGTTTCAGTGTAATTTTATTTTGTACATTTCTCTGCAGCTCGGTTAATTTTGAGAATATAGTAACAGTATTAAATTACCAAAAATTGAAGTGTTTTGCGTAAGAAGTTTTTAAACTATAACAGATATTCTATATAAAGCTCCGTTTACAAGATAAAATATAAAAATTAGCAATTTTTATATCAAGTATCTCAAATATTTTTTACTGTTGATAAAGCAGTATTATAATATAAAAATGTGTTTTGAAAAATGTCATAATGATTGTAATAGACAAGATACGAACGTTTGAACGTCGAGCTTCCTTCCTTACCGATCGCTCAAGTCTCCAGTCTCATATACGATGCATTCAGTATTGGCTTCCTCTATAGATAAATATGGTAATTTGGCGGATTACAAACAGCAAATATTTGAGTTGAGAATGGAAAAGTCATAAGCAAATGACATTACATAATTTGTTATTAGTCATTTGTTTATTAACAAATATCTAAAAAAAATACAACAAAGAAACGTATATTTCTAAAGCTATTTTTTATCCTGTAACAAGTTCTTTTTAATTACTTAATCTCCATTGCCTAGAGATTTTTAAGTGTGTTAAATTGGCAGGACTTAAGGTCGAAATAAAAAGACAAGGTTACCGACCCCTGCTTAATCTGAAATACCTATTCAAAACGGGAAACGAAATTTTTGTACCTACATCGGAAAATGTGTTAAACTTTAATGATACAGTGTGGAATTTATATGACTATATAAAACAAGTAAAAATTCGTGCATTTCGTACACCGTGTCCAGTAAAGTCCAAAGTTTTAAACCTACACATTTTCGTATCGGACCTCTAACAAGCGACGAGGTAATTTTTGTATCGAAAACGCGCGATTTAGTAAATTAATAGACCTGACTGACCAGCAATCATGTGGAGTTGATTGAAAACTCGTCAAAATATGTGCTAACGGCAGCAATTCCCGGACACCGCGTATAAACGGAGTGTTCCAGTTTGTTGAGAATACTCTGGAATGTGACTTAATGTAGTGAGTCTTTGTTATTTGTTACCGAACGGTGGAGCATGTGTCAAAGGGCGGTTGGGGGGACTCGGGGGGGCGGCGCGGCGGCACTTCGAAAGACTGGACACACTAAATATTTGTCACACAGGCAGAAGAAGAGACCAAACAGTTAACATGCTAATGTGCTGAACGCGTACAAACATACACAGTCAAAAGAATTGTGCCGCGAAAGTGGCGCATTTTAATTTTGAAACACCGATTAAAATCGTTGACCAAACCAAACGTGAACAGGCGACGACAAAGAATTTTGTGAGACAACAAACGGCTTGTCATTCTAACAATGACACACAGAGTGTTGTGGAACAACAATCGGCTTGTTGTTCTCACAATGATGCACAGATAGTTATGAAGCAACGGCTTGTTATTCTAAAAATAAGCCGATTGTTGTCCCACAACAATATGTGTGTAATTGCTAGAAGGACGAACCGATTGTTGTCTCACGAAATTTTTTGTCGTCTTTATTTAGGTACTCAATTTTTGAAAAAAGCTATTATAAAATTCAAGTTAGCTAAAAAGTTAAAGAAAAATAATATTTTGAAGCCGGTGCCAATTAAATAAAACGTTTTAAGTTATTAAATTAGCACCGACCTCAAAATTTTATTATTTTCTTCTTTTTAGTGGCTTATTTGAAGGAGGTTAAATTTTTAAAGGACTTTTCTTTAAGTTTTTGTTTTATTTTTTTTTCAATTAATAATAATAATAATAATAAATTTATTCCCACAAATATCTTTACAAAACAAAAACAAATTATAAATCTTAAATTATGGATTTTTCCTACCCAACTTGACTTAAGTCAGTGCTAGAGTAGTAGTGATTAATTGAAAAATAAAAATAATCGTAAAACAGTGTGTGGCATAATACTTCTAATAATTAGATCAGCCCACAATTTTCCTGTGTAGGTACCTAAAGAAAATAATTTATGCAATGCTACATTAAATAAACATAAAAATTATGTAATAAATCGCCGCTACGAGGGTTTAAGAATATATAAAAAATATCGATTTTATACTGACAACGTTATTTGTTCCAGATGACCGTTTCTTCAGGCTGAATCCCACCATTGCAACCGATTTTCGGTAAGTTTTTTTTTTATTTCTGATTTTTAAACTAAAAATATGCGTAATTTGCTTTCCGAATCAATTATTTTATATCATAGCTACGATTACACAAACATTTTTTAATCGGTCGACCAATCGTTGAACTAATACCGAATTTTAATTCAGTATTCGATCGACCAATCGACAAACAAATACTGCTTTTTAATTCAGTATTCGGTCAGACAATCGACGACTAAATACTGAATTTTAAATTTAGTTTCAATCAAATCAATCATCCAGCAGTGACGCACTTCGAGAACGAAATAATTGTAATTCAAATGTGCCGCCGTCGGCTATAGCGGCAGTGTTTTTTTTTTTCTTTGCACACAGCACGTCATCGCCGACTGCGATACCGATACACGTATGTTATCTGTGCGATCTTCTTCCATGGCTCGCTTAGATCTGAGCAGATACAGATCCAATATAGAGAGCAATGCGAGAAACTTTTTATCTGATTACCTTTTAAGCGAAGAAACGATCCGTGCTTTAAATAAGCTCTTTATTTTCACCGTCTCAAATAAAAAGTGCTGGCAAAACTAAAAGTACACACCCCTCGCTAAGGTTTCCCTTTATGATAAAAATTGAAAAAAATAAATAAAAATATTTAGTACCCTTGTCGTTTGACAATGATCCTAACCTATAAGCTTGCCTGAAGAAGTAAACAATCTAGGAAACGTTGCAAAGTTGTATAATTTATTATCGTGGACGATATCAATTTTAATTAATTAAGTTGGTTGTTCCCCTAATATTTTTTTTACTTTAACGGCTTATTGTGCTACCTCCCAATCTCTTATTGGGTCTAGTACCCTCGTTCCTTGCACTAGCTTGTGCAGTCCGTGGACTGGGTGATTAATATAATCTTCTGGACTCATTCTATATTGTCCATAAATTATCTGATCCAAAGCATCGCATTCACACAGAATATCATATAGGTACCTATATTAATACGCTAAGGTTTAAGATGTTTGCCTCCCTTTTTAGAAAAAACCACATAATTTCTCCACATAAATTATATATCATTTTACAGATAATTGCTTGCTCTACTGACATCGACAACTACAAAATTTATTATTGCTATTGTTTTTGTAAATTAATTAAACTCTGAACAACGTCTGCTATCTGACGGCGTAACGTTAACACTTCGATCTGTCATCTGACCTTCATATTGTAAATACTGCATACTGCCATCTGACGGGCAACGCTAAACAACGCTTTTGCTACTTGACAATTTTAGTAAAATATTTCTTCGATCTGTCATCTGAGCTTCATATTGTAATACAACAAAAAGAAGAACGTTATAAGCAGTGTGCAAAATTAGAAACGGATTGAATACCTGCAATCATATTTAAAAAATACTTTTGTAAAGTGATAATTATTATACTTATTTAGTGCGAATAATTCGCACAGGTCACGCTAGTACCTTCTTATTGCACTGTCTGCACCCGTTAAACAGTCCGATTCTTTGGAGGTGTCTTTTCAGGGCACAATGTCCTGTCAGGAGGCCTACCACGAGACTAAGTTGTAGTAGTTCTTCATTCATCTTTCGGGATGGCGCCTTGATAAAAATTTTGCCCAGTTGTTGCCCGGACAGATTCCAGTGTGTCTTGTACTGAATTTTGATCCATTCCCTTATTTGACCCCGTACTGTGTTTTTGGTCTCCTAAAAGCCTAAAAGATTCAAGAATGTGTTCTTTCGGGAAGAGAGTGTTTGGCATACCGAATTGCAATCGAAACGAAGAACTGACGGCAAACTTACCGTTTTCTGTACGGAACTTTGTATACAACAGCGATCTTGTCTGTCCAATTAAAAGTTTCTAAAGTAATAAGTCACACAATTTGCAACGAGAGAAATCTGAAGAGCCTCAAAGCAATTAACTTTACTGGGTGTTAAAATAATAGTTCAATTTAAATAATAATATTACAGAAGCCTACCGTAAGCGACTCACATAAAATTCTAACTTGCTATAAAATCTTGACAGTGCAGCATTTTCTTACATTTATTTTATTATATTACATAAAACGAAAGCCATTAAATCACGACGCTGCGCTGGTGCGAATATGTTTGTGAGTTAATGAAAGCGGCTAGAAATTCTACACGACATTTGACATTGAATTCGAATTGAATGAACTAAGAAAAGTATGTATTAACCTTTAAAAAAAATATACGCTTTAAGCTACGTACAGACCTGCATACGCATAGAAATCTCATATCATCATATATATTAATACGCTAAGGTTAAAGATGTTTGCCTCCCTTTTTAGAAAAAACCTCACAATTTCTCCACATAAATTATCATTTTACAGATAATTGCTTGCTCTACTGACATCGACAACTAAAAAATTTATTATTGCTTTTGTTTTTGTAAATTAATTAAAATACAGCAACGCTGAACAACGTCTGCCATCTGACACTTCGATCTGTCATCTGACCTTCATATTGTAATACAGCAGACACAATACTGCATACTGCCATCTGACGGCTTTAATTTTGAAACAGCGAGCAACGCTGAACGACGTCACAGCAATGTTGCATGATGCCATATGACGGCTTAGCTCAACGCTTTTGCTACTTGCGCCTCTATATGACAATTTTAGTAAAATATTTCTTCGATCTGTCATCTGAGCTTCATATTGTAATACAACAAAAAGAAGAACGTTATAAGCAGTGTGCAAAATTAGAAACGAATTGAATACTTGCAATCATATTTAAAAAATAATTTTGTAAAGTGATAATTATTATACTTATTTAGTGCGAATAATTCGCACAGGTCACACTAGTATTTAATAATAACCTATATGAATCATTGCCTATCTACTCAATGTGCGGTGCGTGTACGCAACAAAGCGTATCTGCGTCTCTTTCTTCGATGTAATTCCCTGATTTATCCGATGATAGGATTGGTTGATGTACTTGCATTCAATCCGAATAAAGTATCTCGGTTTCAAAAACTTTCTTTTTCTATGACGTTAACATGGGCCCAAAAGGGGCAAATTAGAAATTTTTAAACTGGGTTCACCGTGCTTGTTTTGCCCTTTTGGATACGCCAGTGCTTACGGTGTAAAAAAAGACAGAAGTATATGTTTGCACCCTAATAGTTCGGTTGCGATTTTATTCATATGGTCGGTATAGAATAAAAGTATATGAGAAATCTGTTCGTGGCCTCTCACCGCGCATGCGTTACTTCTAGCGAATGAGTTGAGCGGCGCATACCGCGAGCCGAAGCGGTGTCGATTTGCATCACATCAAAGAAACATATCGCGCTTAATTTGGACGGGTTTCTGTGTCGCTCTTCTTGAATGAGTTTTCCGTCTATAATTGGCTTTAGGGCGGCTGCAGTATTGAAAAAAAAATACGGAAGCTTTCAAGAATACTGAAAATGATTGATGCAATGTATTCAACTAATAGCCGGTTGCATCGACGTCAATTAAATAAGTTAACTAGAATTTAATTGTGTACATCTGTAAATGTACATTTTTCACATTTTACTGTTGAAGATTTATATTCCATTAAGTTGTAATCTGTCAATTTTGATGTTTATTTTAATTGCAAGTTCTCGTCAACAATTTTGAGTACTTATATGAAGTAAAAAAATTAGTTGTCTGTAAAGTCGGTTTACGGACGATAGTTTTACGTGATAACGTATTCCGTAATACATAACCTAAATTTATATAATAATTATAATAATTCGAATCTATGATATTGCATCTTTCGCTTCAAATTTAGGTAAATTTTATTAAGTAGAATAATAAAACACTATAAAAAGTACACTATTATTATATAAAAAACAACTATGGCATGTATCTCTTTTGCGCATGCGCCGATTTTCCCCAAAAAATTTACAAAAATTTCTAGTAAAAATAGATAGAGTAAAAACCGTTTTAAAAACTATATTATTATTATATAAAACATCATTTTAAGAGATATATTCTTTTACGCATGCGCCGATGTTCCCCAAAAACAATAGGCCACTTCATATTTGCATATCAAACATCCTCCCAAAATTTGGTTTCAATCCGCTTATCCTTGGTGTCGGAATGATAAGAAATGTCAAAAGTGACGTTTGCAACTGTCAAAGTATTATGTTCTAATAATAATTAGTTATTCCAATACTTAACTTAGAAGGCGTTGCATTTCACAAAATACTAATGTCAAAAAATTGAATTAAACATTAGAAATGCAGCCGTTTTCATGTTAAGACAAGACATACGTTATTTTCTAATTTCCATGTACGGCAAACAAAGACGACCGACCGCGTCGCGCCATGCATTAGACAACATTGCATTTATACAGCTATTTTTCTATATAAATTTGTATTAAAAAACTGTTTAGGCAAATTCTGTTATACGAAATCTATGTAAAATGTTCTCCTCTTTCGTTTAAGACTGGTTTCAAACCGATCTGATTTATATTGAGCGAGAAATTAGCAAAAAGCACGCACAGGGTCAGGCGGAACGTTACGCGTTACGCGTTACGAACGTTAGGAACGTTAGGAACGTTACGTTACACTTTTTCGTGCATGCAGTCGGTGTTTTATCAATTTATAAGATTGGTGATTCATCAATTTATAAGACGTTATCACGTCAAAAATTTAAACTTTAGAATAGTTTAACAACTTATACAGTTTATATTGAAAATTATTCACGGGAAAGTAAACATTAATAACATCTTATTGAGCTGTTCAATTTGTATTTTTTTTAATTATTTCATTTAAGTAAGCACCCTCCCTCTCTACACAGTGTTATAAGGCTTTCATCATTTTCTTCGCAAAAATATGGTTCCATTCAGCGTTGCCAGACGTCCCGATTTTGGCGGAACGTCCCGATTTTTAAATCAAAATTAAATGTCCCGCGCGGGACAGGCTCAGTCCCACTTTTCGGGGATAACTTTAAAAGAAGTTAAATCTTCACAGAAATATCATGAATAAGTAATTCTTATAAATAATTATTCTCTTAATGTAAGTTGCAATTTGTACACTCACTCCACAAACTATTGTTTGTAACGCCCATATTTTTCTAATGAATAAAACTTTTTTGATTTTGATTTCTGTCTTTTTTTTATTCTGAAGACGAATAAGACTCAACTATTTAACGATAGGTTAAATCTGATTTAAAATATATTTTTATTAAAATACATTTTCTATGGCTAATTTTGCTATCTATTGTCACGTAAACGTAATTTTAATTCAAATAAAAAGATAAATAGGTATTTGAAAACTTCTGATTATATACGTTTTTTTAATATGTCCCGCTTTCGACGAAAGAATCCCGCTGTTTTCCCTCAAAGAGTTCCAAAATCCCGACTTGGCAAAAAAAAACTGGCAACGCTGGTTCCATTTTAACATTCTACAGTATAATTTTGTGAATTTAAACAAAAAATTATAACAAGCGGCCCGAATTTGTAGTTTGCCACCGTTTTTTCGTCACAAAATTGGTCTCCACGAAAAGCGCTTCTATATTTTAACGTGATAATATAGTCCATCCTGAAGGTCCATTCTAAATAAAAATAAATTGAAATCGGATGATTTTTTTTCCGAGATTATCTTCTACATACAAACTTAACCTCTTTATAATATTAGTGTAATAATAGAATTCAGAGGCTCCCAGACTTTTTTTCCATAGACCACTTTCAAAATTTAGCTGGTTCCGGTGGAGCCCCTGCAGCTACATTTCTACCATATTCCCAAAACTCGACAAAAAATGTGAAGATTAGATCTAACTATGGAAATTTGCGCTTCGGCTGAGTTCCAACCACGAATGGGGAGTTTTCTAAATAAAATAAGTGAGAATTGATTGGTTAATTAATTAATTGTGCTGTGAGTGGATGCCAAAGAAAGTAAAGTTGGCCAATCAAAGAAGCGATTCCATCCAACTTTACTTTTCTGACATCTACTCACAGCACAAGGAACTAACTGAATGCAAGTTTTTACAAGTAACAGCTGAGCTACTAAAAATATTTTTATTATCTACCTACATTGATAGGTAAAGGCAAGCCAACATTTTAGTTCTTCACTATCGAAAGCAGATAAATTTTCGTGGACATTCGCTTACGAATTGTGAACCCCCATTTTTTTGTCACACCAACGTAGACCCCCGTCGAGTCTTCCGTGGACCCCTTTGGGAACTAAGGGTATAGATGAAAGATGTTTCGAATCCGGACCTGAATTTCGCTTTTTTGTAACTCTGCAATCCATAAACTATGCATAGAGTAGAGTAGGGTAGGACGGGGGAATGGCGTTCACTTAAGGAAAACATGTTGTATTTTTTAAATTATTTATTATAAAAAAAATTAAGAAGAGTAACAAAGTCTTTAATTATCGAGTAATCAACAATTTAACAACAAAAGCATATATCTTTCACCTACTAGTAGTAGGAAGACATTATTATAAAAACATGTTTGAGCGGCATTGCCCCTGACTTTGGGTAATGCCGCTCAGGGTCTCATAAAGAAGTATACCCAATCCAATCCGGCTGTTTTGCTGCTTTGATCAAAATTTTTTTTGATATTGTTGCGCTCAGCAAATTTATAAACAAGTTTACGCAAATCTGCAACATTAAGTCCATAGTATAGCGAGCTCAGCAACTTAACTTGTTCAGCAATTTCAGTTTCTTGCTGTTGGGTGGAAACGGGCTTTTTCGGTCCAAGCCGCTTTAGCGGTGGTCCTTTGATGATTTCTTGGCATATCTATCTACAGCAATAAAAAAATAAGTCACTAAGGGGTAATGGCGCTCAGATGAGCGGTATAACCCCAACCGGTCGTTTTGTAATTAATTTGAAATTTTAAAAAAATCATACACGATTGTTGAAAATTGATTGCATTATCACAAAATAGAATAGTTTTATTGGCAGAAAAGTAAAATTAGTAATTAAATAAGCATTAAAGTTTTGGACTTACCGACAAAAAACACTAAACTAAAAATTAGATCAGCGCGGCCGCAAACGAAGAAACGCTCTTCACGGTCGCATGACGCGAGCTGACTGTCCGTTTGCATCGCTGTCTTTTAGAGGCCCCCTCCCCTCGCGCTTCACGCGACGTGACGTGTTGATACGTTTCTTTTTGACAGAGTTACAGAGGTGAGCGCCATTACCCAGTGAGCGCCATTCCCCCTCCCTCCCCTAACACCTAGATAGAAAAAGAGAAAACTAATAAAAATAATAGATTTATTGTTATCTTATATCGAACGATATGGTGCATGCAGTAGCGTTCTTCAGTTGTTTATATCAGCGATCTTAAGAAGTGCTAAAAGAACAAGTAGCCATATAATAATACCCTCATCTCGAAGATCTTATTCACGCCATGCGCTTTACATAAGAACTTTGTCTATACTTCGTGCTTCGAAACTGTCGATTCCAAGATCACGTATTATATAAAGGCTGCTGCACACGAGGCTAGTTTTTCCGCTGGAATCACTGCTGGGACTTGTGTATGAGGTCACAAGATGGATTCCATAATTAGAACCGGGACTATTTTTCGTGCAAGAACCAATCAGGAAACAGTATTTTGTCACGTGGGCGACAAACGCGGCGTCGAAGCGTGTGTTCTGTTCAGAGTCAATAAACGTCCACTTTTCTTAACATTCGAACACATAAAAGCCAGCACGAAACCCAGCAGCGCATCAGCAACAGTAAAGATAAAAAAATATATAATACTAGTGTGACCTGTGCGAATTATTCGCACTAAATAAGTATAATAATTATCACTTTACAAAATTATTTTTTAAATATGATTGCAGGTATTCAATTCGTTTCTAATTTTGCACACTGCTTATAACGTTCTTCTTTTTGTTGTATTACAATAGGAAGCTCAGATGACAGATCGAAGAAATATTTTACTAAAATTGTCATATAGAGGCGCAAGTAGCAAAAGCGTTGAGCTAAGCCGTCATATGGCATCATGCAGCGTTGCTGTGACGCTGTTCAGCGTTGCTCGCTGTTTCAAAATTAAAACCGTCAGATGGCAGTATGCAGTATTGTGTCTGTTGTATTACAATATGAAGTTCAGGTAATAGATCGAAGTGTTGACGTTGTTTCAAAATTAAAGCCGTTAGATGGCAGACGTTGTTCAGCGTTGCTGTATTTTAATTAATTTACAAAAACAAAAGCAATAATAAATTTTTTAGTTGTCGATGTCAGTAGAGCAAGCAATTATCTGTAAAATGATATATAATTTATGTGGAGAAATTGTGAGGTTTTTTCTAAAAAAGGAGGCAAACATCTTTAACCTTAGCGTATTAATATATATGATAGAGACTGAATGTTGTCACAAATTTGTAGTATAAAATATACTTGGGTTTACTGAAGAATTGCGAATAAAATCCAACAAAATACGACTCAAGCGAACCATAATAAAATTGCAATAGTTTATTACGTGTAATATAAATAGCTACTGTTACGTTAATGGTGTAATTTAATTGTGATACACGTTTCTTATTTTATATGAGTATGTTTATTTGCACGTCTTTGTTTTGTGAAAAAGAAACTTATTACACTTATAAATGTAAATATTCAGGATTTATACGTCACCTTAAATACAACTTTCGCGCGACATTCCAGATCCTACGTCGCGATATTTATTGGAGACACCGAGTGTCGCCGCTTATAAAATATGCTCTCTGACACTATGTTTTGCAATATACAATATCGTAATGAATCTAATAATATAAGCGCGCGTAATCTATATGTCAAAATTCATGTATAATACGCGCCACGGATCTAAAAGGGTCGGAAGCTAGTCACAAACAGCGTTGCGAAGGCACATTTTAGAGCCGTTGTGACTCCAACCACCTCCCAGCTACCTGCACGGAACGTGCGCTCGTCGATGATTGGCCGTGATCGCTCGTTGCCTTTGTCACTTGCCGCTTTCCTGCTTTAAAGTACAGTCGAGTACGCTATTGTCAAGTTGGTATTGTTATTTTAGTTGCGAGTTTGTAATTTTTCAACAGACTGTACAAGCGCAAGCATTCGCATCTGACTTCCGAGCCTTTTAGATTCGGAATAGACTAATATAAGCGCGTGATAAGATACTTGATATCTCACAAACACTGCGACCTAAAAGATCTTTTGTGAATTCCCTAATAGTATTATTCCCGGTCGGGTAGAATGCTTTTTATGAACCTTATTACCTTACTGGGGGCTGCTCTCCTTATGTCCTCAGGCTTTGGAAAAGCAGCCTTTTGGAGAACACTGCTTCACATTCACGTAGGATGCGTTCAGCAGTTTCTTTTGCTTCTTTACATTTATCATCCTGGGCTTTACCCATTTTTGAGAGATGGTATCTCGGAGGGCAGTGGCCTGTAAGGAATCCTGTCAGTATTCTCAGTTCTCCTTTACTCAACGTAAGAAGTTCTTTAGTCCTTTTAATGTTGTACGAGATTAGACCAAAAATGAACAACACCACCAATTTGATTTACAAACACAACTGGGCAAAGCACGGAATAACGGAGTTTTAATCACAAGGGGTTAGTAAAACCTCGAAGATGCACGCCCCAAAATATCTCGCGGCGTTTTTTTGAGGAACTCCCGGCACAACTTCCCTCTTCAACTTGCAAAAAACGCCATCTCGCACCGACACTCCCTTGCGAGAAGGTCTTCCCCTGCGGAAAAGTCTGCTCCTGCTTTTGCGGAATGTTCGTACATCTTCGGAACACTTCGCCCTTTTATCCAAGTGTGAAAGCTTTCACGGTCGGTGTTGATCCAAATTTTCTTGGTTTCCGGGCTTGTATGCCGTGGTCCATTGATATTACTAATGTCTACCGCAGTTGTAAACGTCAGGTAGTAATACCAATGGACCTAACGACCAATCACAGAAGAGCATACTACGACCGAGTAGAGAACACGAGCACGTTGGCTATAAAAGACGGAAGTACCACACTTGTCGACACACTTACCTGTGAGCAGCCTAGAAGGAAACTTCCAATGGGCCACGGCATACAATCCCGGAAACCAAGAAGATTTGGACTTCGCCCTTTTATTCGCCCGATTGTTTTGATTCGCTGACGTCAGATTTAAATATAAATATGTCACTCCCACGATGAACTAACGACACCTCAATCCTGCCGTTTAGGGTGCAGAGCGTGCCAAAGAAATAAACATACATGTATATGATACGGTTAATACAAGAGAGTAGTTTATTCGCGAATTAACCGGCTAATACCCGAATTAACCAACGTCAAGGATTGGTTAATTCGGGTAATTAGCCGATTAATTCGCGAATTAACTACTTTCTTGTATTAACCGTAACATATACACTTGAAAAACATAACCCTCCTTCGGACGCAGTCAGGTAAAAATGGATGTGAATGTCTATTTGCAATATTGTATATACATATAATGTAGATTATTTAAACGAAGATAAAATGCGTGGTGTAAAACCGTAGTATATTGAATGATCGGTGAAGTGAGATAGGCGGTCGAGAGAATCTTCGTAATGGAATTCACTTGGTCACAATTACACTCGATCGCCGTAACAACCTGCACTCGCGGTGTTCATAAATATCCGAGTCATAAGTTTCTTAACGGATATCAAACGCGTTCCTGAATAAAACGATTTTTAAAACATCGAAAACAGTCTAACTTTGATGCAGTATACTTTATAGCTGTCGTAAAATGACCTGTTTAACGCTAGTGCCGTAAAGTAGAATCAATAAATGCAGTCTAATTTCCAAAAGCGACCTGTCAGCATTTAACAATATATGAGTAACAGAGTAACAAAGTATAGGCATATTTTTAAACCAACTTCAAAAGAAAAACATGTTATCGTTTCATTATATGTATATTTTATTTTTCAAGAAATAAAATTATCGACCAATTTTTCAGACAAATATATTAACAAAAAATAATAATTAATACATTAACGTTTCGGTCCGGATTTGAAATTTCTTCAGAACTGATCTAAAAAATATAAAATTTGATTAATAATTAGTTATTGTTAAGAGTTTTAATCAGACGTTAATCAAAGATTTGTATATTTTATTTTTTTATGATTTTTTGAGGAGCTAATCGATTGGGATAATGTCGATGCTATTTTACTCAGCACCGCATGTAATTATTTTTTTTTCAAAATCGGTTAACTGGCTTAAAAAAAGAAAATTCATTTATTTATGTTACGTCATATCTGCAGCATTTATAACCCGATTTTTTTCTACTTAATACCTTAATAATGGTATCACATAAATCGGTTCAGCAGTTTAGTAAACAAATATTGAGAAAGAAGGTTGCTAACAACGTGCAAACTATATTGCAGAGTCACAGCTCTCGCAGTATGTGAACTTTGTGATCCGTTACCTATATAAACGGAAAGCGCAAAAACGTCACGTTTGTTCGTAACGTCATCTCACCGAGTTGCTCCGCGGCGAAATTAACGAAACGCAACAAAAAAAAGTTTCTATTCAAAGAATCGCGATGGGTCGCAGCGGTTTTTGTGCAAATCACAACTCTCGCAGTATGTAGACTGTGTGATCCGTTATTTATAAACGGACTGCACAAAAACGTAACATTTGTTCGTAACGCTATCTGACTGAGTTGCTCCGCGGCGAAATTAACGAAACGCGATGAAAATAAGTTTCGCTACAAAGAATCACGAGCGGCCGTAGCGGTTTTTATAATCGTCCGTAGCGTAGTCGACGTAAGAGATTAATCTTAACTCCAATAGCAATCGGCTCTGGTGGTTGTTGAAATAACGAGGAATGTCTTATTGGAACGTCAATCTGTTATATAACGTTCGGCACCTACATACAATCGCTTACGTTTTCCTGGCTCTATTTGCATTTTACAAAACCGCTCATCGCCTTTGTTAATCGCGCATGCGCTCAAAACATTCACAACTTAAATGATCAAATAACATTATAGCAGTTGAATCGACGATAGTCTATCGATTATTTCAAACCTGCTGCGAGGTCGTTTACTTACCGAGAAATTTATACTATACTAGCCGCTACCCGCGTCTCTGCACGCGATTGAGATGAAACAATGTTTTATAGAACGTATTACATGTCGAGTAAAAAAAATTATATACCCGTTCTTCCACCATGAAATTATTGCACCTCCACCATATACTGAAATTTAGCCAGTTTTATTTTTTAGGAATAAGTATGCACATAAAAAATAATAATCTCTCAATTAGATTTTAATGTCTAGAACGCATTTATATTTGACGTAAAAATTTTAAATTTGGCACAGCTATAGAATGTGGTGGCTCAAATACAGACGTAAAAAAAAATCGAATTTTTATTCTGGGGGTTAATTTCCGGAACTTAATTGGGATGTAGAGAAAAATCAAGAGTATCGTGTGGGGTGTCAAATGAAAGCTTACTGAAGCACGAATTCAATAATATACATGGTGTATTCCAAAAATTGTACCTTTATCACCAAAAGAATCATGAAAATTGAAAATTAGGTGTAAATTGAACAAAAATAATCAGATTTAAAAATTCTAGCGCGATCAATTCTTATAAACAATTTAGTAATAATATTGTATAACCGCGGTACCCAAATTTGGCTATAACTGGGGAGCCGATGGCACGAATTGTACCAAATATAGCTTTTTTTATTATTTCCGAGTGTGATCACTAAGTATCTACTTTTTTACATGTTCAATTACAATGCCTGTTCACACTGTTGCGTTGCAGTATGGCTAGAATGAGTTGAGTTTGAAATATTTTTTACATGTTCAATTACAATGCCTATTAGCAATGTTGCGTTACAGGATGGCTAGAATGGATTTAGTTTGAAATATTTTTACATGTTCAATTACAATGCCTGTTCGCACTGTTGCGTTGCAGGATAGCTAGAATGAGTTGAGTTTGAAATATTTTTACATGTTCAATTACAATGCCTCTTCGCAATGTTGCGTTACAGGATGGCTAGAATGGGTTGAGTATGAACATTCATTCCGACCCATTCTTCGTCAATTACCTACGATACGCATCAAACTCTTGTTGTTTTACAACAGGACATGTTGCTACATTGCAACAACAGAGACCATTACCTATACAGGGTGTCCCACGACATGACTGCCATAGCCTGGGACTGTGTTGCTGGAGTGATTTCAAGTCAAAAATGTCAAATGAACATATTACCCGGAACGCTATCCTAACTGAGCTAGAAGCATTTGAAATTTTAAATAAGTAAACCCATTAATGCAAGTATTGGTTCGGCTGTTGGTTTTTTTATTATTCAAAAGATCAATGGCTGTGAATCACCATTAGTATTTATTCGTGCTGATCCTGAAACTCTTCGCAGAGCTACCACTTCAATTCTAAGAAGAGCTAGACTATGTATACAGCAACTGGGTGGACATTTTGAGCAAGTAATTCAATAAAGCGATTTCTTTTTAAATGGTTTTTAAATTAAGTAGTAAGGAATTCCTACTACTACTTATCTAAAATTTCAAATGCTTCTATCTCAGTTAGGATAACGTTCCGGGTATATGTTTATTAGACATTTTAGACTTGAAATCACCCCAGCAACACAATCCCAGGCTATGGCAGTCATGTCGTGGGACACCCTGTATATACCTTAACTGTTCACTTGTTATTTATGAATGGATTGTTTTGTACATACTTCGGTTTTGTTTTCGATATTGTATGCCTTAGATTGCGTATATAATTTAGACTGAATGCCAGAAACTAGCCGATATCTGATTCAAAAGTATTTCGCTGCAGCGCTTTTCAAAGTGCGGAAACTTCTTAAGCTCGCTTGTAGAAAATCTGATCCGACACTGACCTCAGATTGAGTTCGTATAGCGGCCCGGTCCGGTTTTGCCCGAATTTGTAGATTGCCGCCGTTTTTTTCGTCGACTTGAGTTGCAAAATCGGTCTTCACGAAAAGCGCTTTTATTTTAATGCGATAATATATAGCCTACCTCCATCCTGAAGGCCCATTCTAAATGCCTGTGATAAAAAATGTTGATATAGGATGAGTAATTTCGGAGATTACCTCCTACATCCAAACTTTACCTCTTTTCAATATTAATATAGATTACTCGCTTATTTTCAAATTAGGGAGGTTGATGCGTTACAGTTCTAATCAAAAGTAAGTCGAATTCTAAATGGGAACTTTTCCATAATAAATTTTTACAAAAGGTTATAAGTCGATAATACCAATAAATTATTGCCATAAAGGCATAAATGAATTTTTTTTTAATATTTATTAAATTATTGACTAACTTTTGAATTATTTGTACAAAGTTAGGTTAGAAAAAGTAAATTTATGTAAATATCTGTATTTTCATATTTTTTGCAGTAAATAATTAAAAAAGAAATTAGAAGTAATAAAAATTAAAATTAAATCATTAAAAAGTTGAAAATTCAGTTAAAATTGTCAAGAATAAAAGTCCATAATCAAAAGTGCTAAGGTTTAATAATTTTTTTTATTGATTAAAAGTCTCCTACTTAAACTGGAAAAAATATTAAAATATGCCTAAGACATTGATGCTTTACATAGTTAGTTTTCGGAACTGCTGACATTATTTGGTTATTTGCAAAGAATTAAAATGTACCGTTTGCATGCTAGGTTGACATATTTTCCATAAGACTACATGGAAAAGTTTTTTTTTAATTTTTAGCTTAATAAATCTCCTAATGATTTTGGATTTTTTACAGAAAATTTTGTCATAAAAAATCTACTAAAAAAACTTTATTTCAGATTTTTTTCATTATCTTCGTAAAACGGCTCAACCTCCTTAACGTTATAGTATAAAAAAAAATGGTTGTCTGTAAAGTCGGTTTACGGACGATAGTTTTACGTGATAACGTATTCCTCTCGAATATCATATTTAATAATACATAACATAAATTTTAGTAGCTGTCAAACTTGGGCCGATCGTGCGCGGAACGTGACACATTGCGGAGCGTGACACTTTTTCGTGCATGCAACCGGTGGTTCATCAATTTATAAGACGTTATCACGTCAAAACCCTATTTGACCTTGAAAGGTGCAAATTAACTTAACCTGTGAAGAGTTGATGTGTTTTCAATATATAAGTGCATCTCCACTTTTGTATATGAACATGATTGTCGCAATGAATTCAAGGATACCAACTTAACGACAGTTTACGACTGATAACGGTCAATTTACCACACAGACAGTGTACCAACCTTAATACACATAACTTAGGGACTTTTTATTTCGTATTATGGCACAGTAAATTCATTTTATAGGCTATTGCATTGATACCAACATCGCGAACGACAAATAAGCTACACATGTTTTGAACCTGTATGATCGTAAATATTATATAGTTATATTTCTTTTTGTTGTGTTTTGTTCAGCACTGCACTGGTTTAAAATTGTGCATGCGTCATATACGGGAATACTGTGCGGTTTTCATTTCAAAAATTTTTATACGCATTTTAATATAAAATTTAGCCAGAAAAGCGATTTTTTGATGTAGTTGAGTCATTTTTTGTGAGTACCTATAGAATCTGGTGTTTAAACTAGTGATGTTCCGGATATCCGTAACCGTATCCGTATCCGCGGATATCCGAGGGTAAAGAAAGATCCGTATCCGTTAGTTTTTGGCGGATCTTTTACGGATCTTTTACCTTATTAATTTTCAATTGATAGATGAAATTTTATATATATAGGTGATTAGGTAATAGAGAAAAACTGTTCAATTCCATTCAGATCATTTTTTATTTCTTAAAATCGTATTTGGGACCTTTATATTGCAAACATTTATCGTAGTGAGTACCATACCAATAGTACATAACTCAAAGGTACTAAAAAACTATCTTTATAATGAGATATTGCACATCGATCTTCGGAAAGAGACAATCTGTTATGAGAATTAACTCTTAAATAGGTCAATAACTTTTTCCCATGACAGAAAGTCTCTTTCCAAAGGTCGATGTGCAATATTTACCGCCGCGTACTCTAAGAAAGTTAAGATCCGTATCCGTATCCGCGGATCTTGAAACCAAATATCCGTATTCAGATCCGTATCCGCGGATATACATTTTTAACGATCCGGCACATCACTAGTTTAAACACACGAAGCTGGTTTTGTCGCTGGAATGACTGCTGGAACCAATAAGGAAACTGAATCTTGTTACGTGGTCCACAAACAAACATGGCGTCATAGTGTGTGTTCTGTTCAGAGACAATAAACGTTCACTTTTGTTTGAACATTCGAACTGTCACTGCGCGCGCACCAAACCCATCTACAAAGCCAGCTTTAATACACGCATCGTGTGAAGCGAACACATAAAAGCCATCAAAAAATCCACGCTTTAAAACCTAGCAGTCAAATCTATAGAAAGGAGTCTAGAGGCAAAAAAAAAAAATTAAATAAAAAAAATATATATATACGCGCCGACTTGAGAACCTCCTCCGTTTTTGTTTTTCGTCGGTTAAAAACAGCCTCGTGTGCAGCGGCCTTTAATCTATTCCTGCAAGTCCTGCAATTGTATGACCTCAGTCAACGGTCAAGGTCAAATTAAACTTTATACCGAAACTCAACATAGAAAAATAATTTTGGATTGCGAACACATCTTCTCGGATACCTCGGACATATTTCTAATTTATTATAGTAGTACCAGGAAATTTAACAGAAAAAAAAGCAGGAAGCAAGATTATAATAATTAATATAATTTACTTAAAATTGACCATAAAAATGTTACTAGAATATGTTATTATTGGCTATTAAATGGTCCATTTAAGCCCATTTAGAGACTATATTATATTCAAATGAGACACACTGATCTCTGCGTTAACAAGAAGCCGCAATAACAGCACCATTTTCCGGTCTATTGCGCATGACTGAGCATTTAACAACAGTGTATAAACATCTGACTGTCTATCTGTAACCAGAGCAGACCCCGATCTTCTTGTTGTAATATAATAATCTGACAACGAATATTTATACGCATATAAAGTCTGTTTTAAAGTGGGTTTTACACAGAAACTAATTTACAAGAAATAGTTTAGTTCTTGTTTTAAACGTGCTTCAAAGTTTAATTTCTTTTTATTTTTCGAATCTTGATGGTCCTCCGGCACATGTCTTTTATTTTACAACCAGCGGCCTGGCCCGGCTTCGCCCGAATTTCTAGATTTTTTTTTATATATAGGTAGTTATTTATGGACGCATCCGCATCAAAGATCAGATTTCTAGATTACCACTGTATTTTTCGTCGACTTACGTTGCAAAATTGGTCTCCACGAAAAGCGCTTTTATTTTAACGTGATAATATACAGTATGTAAACACGTAAGGTGCACATAGGGAAATTAGCATTGGGAAAAAATACTTGGATCAGAGTTAGTCATGACTGCATTAATTGTTATTTCTATTGAATTATCGTGGTAATCTTGAGGATTTCTATTTTATTTTGATTTATTTTTATTTTACTTGGATTTTTTAATAATAAAAATCTCTTATGAATCAATATTTTAATTTTTTTGTACAAAAATAAAAAACAAAAAAACAACTCCATCTATTTGGAAGCATTTCATTCAAAAATTGTCTGACTGATATGACGTATGCGCGTTGGTAAATCAGTGACCCAATGTCTTTAGGTTCAACACGAATAGGCGGAGATATTTGATCTCGCACCATATTTAAGTATTTTTGGGAATTTAATGTCCCATTAATAAAAAAAGTCCGATTATGTTGTATTCATTTGAATATTTTCTTCGGTAGTATACACATTCATTTTGCACCTTACGTGTTTACATACTGTATAACCTATGTCCATCCTGAAGGTTCGTTCTAAATATTGGTGAAGACATTTTTGAAATCGGATGAGTAGTTTCGGAGATCACCTCGTACATCCAAAATTACAAACTTTACTACTTCATTATATTAGTATAGATTGAATTTTTTTTCGGTTACTGATATTAAGTATTTGTGATATGCTTAATTAATAATAATAAACTGAATTGTCTTGCATAGTGTGGACGCCGATTAATTTGCCTACTGTAAAATAAGACAAACGTCCGCTCTGTCTGCCCAACTGGCTGATCAGTGATCAGGTTGATCGTTTTTACACTCGATTTAATCTAATTTAACCGCATATATCAACATGTTTTATAAATAAACGTACAGGTGTAGAACATGAATGATATGTCTATTTATATTTATTTATACAAGCTGATAATTGATCGATTGCCCCTTGAAATTAGTGAAAGTTTTATTTAATTACTATCTACTTTCGAACTGATAACAAACTATCTTCAATTTATCCCCTATAAATAGTGATGTGTCGCTCCTGAGCGAGTCGCTCTTTTTTTTTGTGAATGACTCACTCCGAGCGCCATTGCTCTGTGCTGAACTATTTTGTACTGTTGCATTCGCACATTTACAGAGCGCACACAGCACCGGCCACAAAGGCACTAGCGAATTTTGCACGTACGGAGATATCTTTGCTGAATCATTTAATGTTGAATGACACACTGTAAGTGTTATAGTACTAAGCTTACAGTGACTTAAACCATTCACATTGACGTCGTTGACAAAGATATAATATTGTAACAATAAACATTATTATTGTTAAGCTTTTGTTATACTTTATAGTTTATCCGAAATGCGAATAAGATCAGAATCATATTAAAATGAGCTCAGAGCTGAGTGTGTGAGTGTGTGTTTAGTGTCGCTCCTTTGAACGACTCCCTCTGAGCGACTCTTTTTAGTGAGCGGGGCGCACGGAGCCAGCTCCCAATAAAGAGTCATGTGGACACATCACTCCCTATAAATATGCCATTATAACAATTGAAATGTTGATTAAGAATAATTATTACTTTAGTCATTAGTGTAACAATAATATGTATTTAGATATTAACGATTAACGTTTTGATACAAATCGTGTCTTTTTCAGGATCTTTAAAATTATCGAATAGTTCTAAACACAGTCTAAACATTTTCATATTTTCGTTTATGGTTTTACAATAATAATAATAATTTTTCAATACATGACCTACGTTTGACGCTCTAGATTAGATCTATATGACCTACGTCTGACGCTCAAACTCATGACTTACGTCTGACGCTCGAACTCCCAAATAGCTCGAATCGCGGAGCTAGAGCTATGACGTTTACACATTTTTGACAAACTGAAGAAAGAAAGAAAACGGCTTGTGCTTTAAATATATATGCAGGGCCTTCGCGCCCTATAGTGCGATGTGTGCGATGCACGCGGGCGGCAAATGGCCTAGTTGTGTTATGTTTTTTGTACTCTATAGAAAAAATATATAACTGATATTATATTAATTTTATTTGCATACTCAAGCCTGCGTGAAAACTCTTACGAGTAGTTATTTGTTTTTTAATGAAATTCGAATTCGAAATATTTCGCGCGCAGTTTTCGATTCGATAGTTAGTTCACATCAGCGCGTATAGACAGAGCGCCTCTATCGGGAGACTTCCGCGTATGTTTATATCTTGAATTTTCCTGTCGATTTCTGCAAGAGTGCGAGTGAAGTAAAGTATTTTTCAATCAACAAATACTTTTTACTAATTGATAAACTAATGATTATTTTGACTTAATGAATTCTCTCAGCTCAGCGGTGAAACTAAATTTTTCTCCCATTCATAAGTCCGACAGGAGAAGAACGCCGTGAAAAATCGCACGGAGTAAACTGTTTTTGTAGAGAACAGTTTACTCCGCGGAGTGATTTTTTTAACGTAAAGAGAGAATTTTTGAAGTTCACTCTGTAGGGAATGAATTTTCAAAGTTCACTGTTTAATGTGTTTCATTTTGATTGAATATAGTTCAGAATCAAATTTAGCTCCATGTTTCAATGATTTGTTTCGTTTTTTTGCTCGACTTTTTTAAAATCATTTTTGCTTAAAAATTATTTCATTCCGCTTTTGTCCTGATTAACAATTTGACTCGTTTTTACTTTTAGCCTATCATTTGTAAAGTATCTTTCACTGTTACATTTTTCACATTTTTATTTGTTTTCAAAAATTAATTATCTTATTAGTATTTTTACCTGTCCAAATCGTTTTGTAATGACGATGTGAAGTGAAGCATTGTTGCATTTCAGGAAAGTAATAATAAAAGAAAAAAACCTTCGGGTACACAATTTCGGCAACTTAAGAAAATTAGGCAAGAAGAAAAAAAAACAAACTATCTGATTCTATGAAGAAGTATTTGCAAAAAGACAACGAAACAAAGTTTCTATTAATTGCACTTACAGTATTAGTTATTTAGGATTTTTAACGTTTTTCAATTTGACATATCGTCTAGTGAGTTTATACCCAATAAGGGGCGTCAATTATGAATCCGCACGCGGGCGGCGTGAGGCCTTACGAGGGCCCTGTATATATGCAGAAAAGGTGCGTAATAATTTAAAGCACTTTATAAAAATAACCTCTCGGAATAACCGAGAAACAGTGTTCGCTGCCAACCATAAAATATCCACTCGAAGCACTCAACTTTACGCTGAACAGTTCGTTTTATGAATAGACTTTTTCTCCATTAAAATTATTATGGAGTCGCTAATTCCCGGTTTTCATACATATTTTAACTTTTATGCAAATGCACGCGGTTTTAATAATGTCGGTAGTAAGTAATGCATGCCAGCAGTCATCTGTTGTTTATTACAGTTTCTGCTGAGAAACACGTGAACATCTGTTCTAGAGACAACTGAACATCAAATCAGAAACAATCGACGATCGTATAACTATGTATTCCCCGTGTGTATATGCTGAGCTTGAAGCATGCTGCACGTCTTTGCCGTTTAATGTCTTTGGGTAAATCATTAAAAAAGGAAATGTGGTCACGAGAAATTGATTAATTTTGCTGGACTGCGGCGAGGCCAAAAAGAAGGGTTATGAGTTTAGCAGTCTATTTATGTTGGTAAATTGTATTTATGGATTTTCCACCGTAGCGCTATTCATCCAATTTTGATAAATAAGGTGTCAATCGATTCGTTATTATGGCCCGGGTGACATAAGCTACTTATTTTTGAATTTTTGTCCCAGAGGGGAGCAAACTGAAAACAAATAATTTAAATAAAAAATAAGTTCAAAAACTGAAACCTGACTACTAAAAAATATGAAACAAGAAAATATTCTCATCTGAGGATAGCCGTGGTGGTATGCCATCTCACATATTATATTATGAGGCCCCTCTAGATGTATAGCCTGATGCACTTAGCTCTAGAGCAGAGGCTCCCAAACTTTTTGTCTCGTAGACCACTTGCCATGTTTTTCGGTTTTGGGTAGACCCCCTGCTTATCTGATATTGATTTTTTGCAAATTCATTAATTTCAAATGTATTTTTGACAACCGGTATAGTGCTACTCACTTTGAACGATTTAAAATAACGGTAGTGAAATGTAGTGTGAAATGTTGAGTTTTATACATTTATTAATTAGATTCAAATTAAACGAATCAAATTAAAATTTACTTTCTGTTACATAAAATAACTAAGCAAAAAATAAATGCTTTTAGTGTGAGGGATGTACCTGATGCTTTAATAATAAATTTTCAACATTTGGCATCAATTTAGTTAGATTTAATCTTAAGTCTCTTCGGTTAACAATGTCCAGTTTGTTTCTTTTTTTGTTAGGAGATTCACTATCGTTGACCCCCATTTTCATTTCATCGACCGCCAATTTTTTTTTCTGCGATATAGACCACTTTGGGAATCACTGCTCTAGAGCTTATGATCGCTTTCTACTGTTAAAATGCAATGTTTTGTTAGGAAAGGTGGCATATGACTACGGCTATCCTCAGATGAGAATATTTTCTTGTTTCATACTTTTTAGTAGTCGGGTTTTAGTTTTTGAACTTATAATTTATTAATCACTTCGTCTGGGTTATATAAACGGAACATTATTTTATTCTAAAGATGTTTTACCAACTATCGGGAAATAAAAATTACTATTTCTTGGGTCGCACTTAGAAATGCGAAATTAAAGGCCGCTGCACACGAGGCTGGTTTTGCCGCTGCAATCGACTTGCGCTGGCTACCGTTCGATAGTGCTCATTTTGAAAGTTTAAAAACGTTCTCAAAAATTTCGATCTTCATTAAATACAATAGAAAATTGATCCGGAAAAAAGGAACTGTTCTGTAAATATTGTATCAATTTTTTTTAAACTATTTGAAGTCATGCAATAACGGTGTGCAAGTTGTGAGAAGGTATATAAGGTAATAAATCTTCGATGTATGGTATTTTTGAATAGGTCACGCGTTTTCTATAACCACTGGTAATGTTATAGTTGGCACGAGATTAATGTCTTTATTACTATCGTTCACTAAATATGGTGCAACCGACAATACTGTGATATCGGGTCCATATTGGTTTGTTACATGCGGATTTCTTTAATAACTTCTTGCAACAAGTACAGTACATTCACTGATGGTGATCAACAAAACAACGTGCAAAAAAACGAGTGTGCTTTAGACCGCACGACTGAAGTAAAACTTCTTTAGCTCCATCTATATGTATGTATACAGTATGCAAACAAGTAAGGTGCACATAGGGAAATTAACATTGGGAAAAAATGACTGAATCAGAGTGAGCCTTGAAATCTTGTTTTTCAATTTGACAGATAATATTCTTTTGCAAAATGAATGTGTATACTACCGAAGAAAATATTCAAATGATTACAACATAATCGGACTTTTTTTATTAATGGGACATTAAATTCCCAAAAATACTTAAATATGGTGCGAGATCAAATATCTCCGCCTGTTCATGTTGAACCTAAATACATTGGGTCACTGATTTAGCAACGCGCATACGTCATACCAGTCAGACAATTTTTGAATGAAATGTTTCCAAACAGATGGAGTTGTTTTTTTGTTTTATTTTTGTACAAAAAAATTAAAATAATGATTTATTAGAGCTTTTTTTAATTAAAAAAGCCAAGTAAAATAAAAATAAATCAAAATAAAATAGAAATCCTCAAGATTGCCATGGTACCCCAATAGAAATATGCAATTAATGCAGTCACGGCTAACTCTGATCCACTCATTTTTTCCCAATGCTAATTTCCCTATGTGCAGCTTACCTATTTACATACTGTATATGTTTATATATGTATAATATATAATATATATGTATATATAAAATTGTTCAAGAACGAAATGAAATTATGAAATAATCAAGAAATCCCCGCTAGCAAACTCGCAACGAACTACTGACTGAGATATATATATATATATAGTTCATGCACTAGCTATGAGAGGAAGAAAGAAAGAAAATGTGTGCGCGCATTGCTCTCTCTTGCTCGTACAGTGTGATACAGACAATAGGCCTGCACTGTGTCTTAGATATACGAAACGTAACTGGTTATGATCACACTTTTCGTATAAGGCTCTCGTCACGCATTCACCAGCTTACTCCCCAAGTCAAGCGTGCGTAAAGAAGTTTTACTTAAAAAATTGTGTACCCCTGCTTAAAATAACCGCGCGAAGCCGTTTGCTTTCACAAAAATTAATGTTTCGCGGTAAAAAAAAATTGTTGATAGTCACGTCCGGAAATAATCGGTTGTAAAGGGTTAAGTAATGGGATGATTCATCTGAACAAAATGTTTACACTATTCATAAACAATGTGTATTTAGCAGATCCTGTTTATATGAGTTCTAATCCTTTATCTGCAGCAATAATTCAATGCCCATCATAGTAAATATATTCGTGAGAAACGTAAAGTCATGAAAACATGATTGATTCATTTTACTCCTGATCCAATAAATCAATCTTGTAAATGCAATGTACATGTGTAACCTACTCATATAGCTCATATGTTATTAGATAGATGCTTGGCTTTTTTATAAACACGCACACCAGCCTAACAAAAAAAAAATAACACACATACACAAGATCGCGAAAAAAATATCCTAAAAGTCATTTATTTAAGAAAACCAATGTCTTTTCAAAACGGACCTAAAGTATTCATTAAAAGTTTTTAGTTTCAAAAAAATCCGAAAAAACACACTCATTCCAACGAATTTTAAAAGTAGTAAAGACATGAATTTGACTCTATTCAATAAATAGAGTAACTGTGATCCATTGAAGTTAATGATAGAGTATTTGGAAAGAATTCCGTGGCATAAGGATCGAAAATGAAGCAATAATGAAATTTTTTAAACTTGCATTTAATACTAACGTTTCGATACGTTTTGTATATCATATCGAAACGTTAGTATTAAATGCAAGTTTAAAAAAATTTCAGTATTGCTTCATTTTCGATCCTTATGCCACGGAATTCTTTCCAAATACTCTATCAATAGTAAAGACATTTCTTTCGCTTCTATAACATTTAAAACCCAGGGCGTAGATATGAGGGTAAAGGGGGTAATTACCTTCCCAGGACCATAATAAAGAAAAAATAAAACTAAAAATGTTGCGAATACCTAACTAAAAAACAAAATTTAGACAAGATTGCAACAGCATATTTTGTAACATAATTAGTTTGGAAATTAATATTTTGCTTGATAAATTCCTTCGTGAGTATTTTTGTTTGACATTAACGAAACTTAAAAAAAAATATTGTTTTCTTTTTTTTTCTTTACCCGCTAGACGCAACTATTAGTGATGTGCCGGATATCCGTATCCATATCCGCGATTATCCGAGGGAGAAGAAAGATCCGTATCCGTATCCGTTAGTTTTATGGCGGATCTTTTACCTTATTAATTTTCAATTCATAGATGAAATTTTATATATATAGGTGATTAGGTAATAATGATAAACTGTTAAATTCCATTCAGATTATTTTTTATCTCTTAAAATCGTATTTGGCACCTTTATATTGCAGAAATTTATCGTAGTGAGTACCATACGAATAGTACATAACTCAAAGGTACTAATAAAAAGCTATCTTTATAATGAGATATTGCACATCGTTTTTTGGAAAGAGACAATCTGTTATGAGAGTTAACTCTTAAAGAAGTCAATAACTTTTTCCCATAACAGATAGTCTCTTTCCAAAGGTCGATGTGCAATATTTACCGCCACGTACTCTAAGAAAGTTAAGATCCGTATCCGTATCCGCGGATCTTGAAACCAAATATCCGTATTCAGATCCGTATCCGCGGATATGCATTTATAACGATCCGGCACATCACTAGCAATTATTCGGGCTCCGTCAACTGGAATAGTATTTTTTATGTATGGCCGGCGCTAGTTTTTGCCAACCCGTGCAAAATGAACGCTTGACACCCTCTATTCGCCGCAATAAAAAAATGTAGCTTGCGGCTGTGAGGGCTATTACAATAATAACAATAAAATCTTACATCTTATACAAAGTAAAAATCTAGTAAACAAAAAAGATATAAACTAGACGATCGACCTATTGGCCTCGGCGGGTAAACGCCCATAATCCCCGTGGGCCCATCCGATCCCGACTAATTTTACCTATATTTTATTTCATTCATCAAGTGCCCCACGCTTCTAATCGTTATTTTCAAAGATTCTTATTTTTATTAGAGAAGCTAATTTGAACTTAAACATTTATTATTTTGTATTGTGTTGTACAATAGTAAAATCTTTATGAAAACATTAAATGGCTCCGTTTAGGATGCATATCATTATAAAGCGATTTTTTCACTGTCTTATATTATTGTGCAGTCATATGATTTATTGTTATTTGTTCAAATGATGTTATTTTACATTTTCTACTATGTATGTATTCACTGACTAAGTCGTAAAATAAAGGTGAATAGAACTTCATTAAATTATGTGAAATTCTATCTAGGATCTTATTTTATTCAGAGTAAATTTTGAATTTCCTCAGGACCTGAAAAGACTCATCTTGTAAGCTGTAATTAACAAATTCCAATGAATATATTTTCATTTAATAAACAATATTATAGACCAATTTTTCAGACAACTATATTAACAAAAATATATAACAATTTAATTCATTACCGTTTCGGTCCGGATTTGGATCTTCATCAGAAATGCGCTAAAGAATACAAAAATTAATTAATAATTAGGTATAGTAAAATTTGATTTAAGTTATTTTATGTGAGGTCCAAACCCAGACCGAAACGTTAATGTATTGAATTATACATAATTATATATTTTTGTTAATATAATTGTCTGAAAAATTGGTCGATAATTTAATTTATTGAAGAGTTCTAATCAGACGTTAATCAAAGATTTGACTATTTTCATTTAAAATCACTTGCATTAAACGTTCTGAAAATTTGATCTTAGATGTAATAATTACATTTTTGCATACAAAATAGCGACTTTTCATGTCTCTTTATCATTGGGATATATAGCACTATGATGATCTATATATAAAAGAGTGCGGTACCGATTTAAGTGTGTTAATTCGCACAAATTGTGATCAAACACGCATCGTTCTCTTCTTTTTAATGAAGGGAAGTGTACAATATATGTTTCATCATGATGTGTACGAATTAAAACAGGTAAAATCGATTTAGGAGGAAAACATATAAGAACCTCGATAACATTCAAACTTAAAAATATAATTAGTTACGGTCGAATTTCGTCATAAAATGAGCACAGAATTTATTTGAATTCCTTTAAATGAGGCTTTTTAATTAGTTGATCGTCTATTTGACGGAAATGGCGATCTATCGATAGCTTTCATTAGAGTCGTTTTATAATCGATACTTATTTTGTGTGTATTATCAATCATAAATGATTTGATCTCTGCGGTGCAAGAGCCCTCTTAAAGCTACATTTGCAAAATTATTATAATAACTACTTTATTTGTGAATTAAATGAAAGTATTAACGGGCTAGAAAATTACTTATGTATAAAAATTGTTGTTATTCGATTGGTCTATAATTTTTATTTCATGTTTTAAAATGAATAATATATCACAAAGAATCGTACATACCGAATGTTCGATTCGTAACGTTTTTTTTTAAATGTAATTTCTAAAGCCGGCCCTACACAAACCGTTTAATCGTCGAGCAACATACGCGAATCGTTCGAGCACAAGCAATCGCTGTCAATCGCTCGCAAAGTTACTGTCAACCGTTCGAACAGCCACTATCTACCGTTCGAATGGCCTGTCTTATACTTTAATTTGGTTGCAATCGATGAAAAACAAATCATATATTCTGCAAGTGTCAATTTATTGCATTAATGTTCTACATAACAAAACGTTTGACGACGACTTTAGAACTTTTTCTGAATAAATATAAAATGTTATCAAATGATCGCGATTTAAGGCCATTTGTCAAATCAAATTTTTTGATAACTTTTATAGCTATGGTATGCTACTGCAATTATGAATCATTGTTGACAGTATTATTATTAAAGTTTAGTATTCATTGTCACTGTCAACTTAAAGCTTAAGGAGGTTGAGCCGTTTTACGAAGATAATGAAAAAAATCTGAAATCAAGTTTTTTTAATAGATTTTTTTATGACAAAATTTTCTGTAAAAAATCCAAAATCATTAGGAGATTTATAAAGTTAAAAATTAAAAAAAACTTTTACATGTAGTCTTATGGAAAATATGTCAATCTAGCATGCAAATGGTACATTTTAATTTTTTGCAAATAATCAAAAAATGTCAGCATTTCCGAAAACTAACTATGTAAAGCATCGATGTCTTACGCATACTTTAATATTTTTTCCAATTTAGTTTGGAGACTCTTTATCAATAAAAAAAATTATTAAACCTTAACACTTTTCGATTATGGACTTTTATTCTTGACAATTTTAACTGAATTTTCAACTTTTTAAAGATTTAATTTTAATTTTTATTACTTTCAATTTCTTTTTTTAATTATTTACTGCAAAAAAACATGTAAAATACAGATATTTACATAAATTTATTTTTTCTAACCTAACTTTGTACAAAAAATTCAAAAGCTAGTCCATTAAGTAAAATACTGAAATAATTAATTAATATTAAAAAAATTATTTATTTATGCCTTTATGGCAATAATTTATTGGTATCATCGACTTATAAACTATAAAAGTTCCCATTTAGAATTCGACTTACTTTTGATTGGGACTGTAACGGATCAACCTCCTTAAAGCTCGGTTTTTATTCCGTAATAATTATAATATTTGAGAAATATAACTTTAACGGTATACGTTCTAGGTTTCTAGAAAATACTATTTTAGTACTGAACGCTATATTAGACGCGGCTATAAGATTTGAATTGAAAAATACACCCGGTATATAACTGAACAGTTAATAACATAACATTACAGACATGCGATTGTTTTTATACGACTGTGTTTTGTTGAGATGATACACAGTAGTGCCAATGTATAAATAAAAAAAGGCAAAACTTTCCAATAAACGTTTAGAACCAGTAAGAATTCCCACATATGAGTCTAGTTTCTTGGTACACTTTAAATCATATAAAACCGACTCGGTTTCTTTGGTATCTCTAAATTGCCTTTTCATATAACATGCAATTTTATACATAGATACGTACATAATTAGTCCAAGCTCTGACGGTACAAACGTCTACTGGACAGCGCTACTAAAATGTTGTTATTTATTGAAAATCACCAAATCGGTGGAAGGCCAATTTTATATTTTTTTTTTGTTGTTAGTATCTTAATTACGACTCAACACTACCTGAAATTTAGACATTATGGAGAAAAATCAATTATTTACTGCAATTAACATTGTCTGCTAAGTCCTGTATTTTTTTTGTGTGGCAGATCTCTCTTCAAATGAATAAATAGCTCTGCAAACACAATAATGCGCAATAGTCGTCTTCGCAGTGAGGTTGGAACAGAGCTAATATCGTTATAAAATCTGCAGGTATTAAAGAAAATTATCAATCAGACAAATATCAAGCCGTATATTCAAGACACTGATAACAAAAAATGAAATCAGTCTCATATTATTCCAGAATAAAATTTTGGCAGAGTTGTCCAGTAGATTTTTGTACGATTAGAGCTTGGACTATAACATATATGATTTAAATTACCGCGCAATATAATAATTAGGAATACATTTCTCAATTACTGTTCAATTTATTAAAATTTCTGAAATAAAATTAGCGTATTTTATTTGAACATAGGAACTGAGCTGCTTTTTAATTTTCATGTAGCTGCGTTTCGTATGATTATTCAGCTTCTTTGTTTTCTGCAGGTTGTTCATCTTTCTTCTCTTCGCCATCTTGTTTTACTTCAGTTTGACCTTCCTGTTGTTGTTCTCCTGGCAGTTCTTCTGTATTTTCCTTGTTTTCATCTCCTTCTTTTTTCTCCTCTCCCTCTTTCACTTCATCTCCTTTCTCTCCATCTCCTTCTTTCGCTGCGTCTCCTTCCTTCGGTGCGTCTCCTTCCTGCGGTGCATCCCCTTCTTTCGGTGCATCCCCTTCTGTCGCTGCTTCTCCTTCTTTCTTTTTCTCGCCGTCTTTTTTTTCTTCGCCTTCTTTCGTTTCTTCCGTTTCACCTTCTACAACCGGCGGAGCCGGTTTTTCCTTCTTCGCTTTCTTAGGTAACGGTTGGGTGTCCGGATATAACGACATATACTTTTCTCGCATGGCAACGATGTCAACACGTTTTCTTAAACCAATAAACTCGATGGTTATTTCTTTGAATAAATCTCTATCTTTAATGATGGGCTTTAATTTAGCCTTTTTTAACAACTCTTCAAAATCATCTTTCGTAACAAGTTCCTCCGTTAAATCAAGCAGAAACTGACCCATGTTAGGTAGGGGATTCTTCTTTTTAGATTTCTTCGATATTAAATAGTCCGCCCTGTCCAACAGTACCTTCTTGTAATCCGGACCGTGTATTTTATGATTACTCAAAACGCCCTGATACTGTACTTTCAATTTTCGCCTGACACTTCTAATAGTTGGCAACGAATCTTTTGTGACCCATAAATATTCCAGACTCAAGATTTTGAGTCCTTTATAATTCGGTAATTCGTCAAGAAGTTCTTCTAAATCTATTCCTGATAATGGATTTCCGCCTAGTCTCAATTCCTGTAATGTATGGTTAACCATCAAAGCCTCTACGAAAAATTCCATTTCCTTCCCGGTGATTCTATTGTAGCTCAAATCCAGCACATCCAGCGACTTATTGTCTTTCATAAACTTGCTCAACAGGAGTACACAGTCCCTGGTAGCAAGTCCGTTCCACGATAAATTCAAATTTTTCAATCCTTCGGTACCTCCAACAGCTTTGCAAAAAGGTTTCAAATTTTCAAAATGATTCAAATTATTCCGTGATAAATCCAGTTCTCTAATTTTGAAGTTCGATTCTAGAAGCACCGCCAATAAAGGCAAGGCATCTTCATCTAAATTATTATAGCTTAGATTTATCTTCTGTATTGACGTATTATCGCACAAACCATCCACCAAATAGCCTATTCCAGCGTCACCTATATCGTTACGTGTTAAGTTTAATTCTTTTATTCCCTTGGCTTTGCTAAGACCATCTTTTATATTCTTCGCTCCAGCCGGTCCAATTTTGCATCCAGAAAGATCTAATTTTGTAATAACATGACTTTTGTGAATCAATTCGTTCAACAATTTAGTCGTTTCCGGTTGTAATATGTTTTCGTGTAACGACAGATAATTGACTCGATTGTTAAACCATAACGTTTCGATAATTGCCCTCAATTCCGGCGGTGTGAGACCGTGATAACTCAAATCGAGCTTGCTTTTTGGAAGTGTCTCAATGACATAATGCAGCGGCACTATCTCTAAATAGTCACAGAGATCAATATAACGTTGAACTCCGATCGTATCATATTCAACTTCGGCTGTCTTTTCCCATAAGGCGTTATCCAAGCCCGGATCTTGCACTTCGGGAAACTTGAACCACGGATGGAGGTATATTGAACTGTGAGACAATTCTACATGCGCCAAACATCTTATCGATTCCCTTTCGAGATAAAACTCATCTCTCGGTTCAATTGTCGATTCAGACTCCGAAGCAAGTGATGTTTCTGATGTTTCAGTGATAATTGAAGTTTCGGTTTGGTTTTCGGATGCCATTTTTAATATTTGTTCAAGGTAAAGTGTCAGATAGTTTTCTTCAGTTCTATAGCAACCAAATGCAAAACAGTTTATCTGTGTCGAAATGCATTTTTTATCCAAGGGCGTGCTCGGAATTTTGTTTAGAGGAGTGCAAAATTTATAAAAATAATGGTAATGTGGTGACCATACTGCAATTAGATTACGAACTATAAGTCTAAACGCAATTCAGAGAAGTTTAAAGCGACAAAATCTATAAACTAATTTTGTCATTCCATTATCTCTGAACCGGGAGAAGGGAGGTCAGCTGTCCCGCTTGCACCCTTGCCCGTTTTTTATTATATCTGCGTTTCAAATTTCTAGTTAATCAATTGCCTTTTTTTCTTTTAAATTTGAAGTTTGGATGGTATTTTTAACCGACTATGTTCGTCTGTATATATTTTTTTCTTTTTTTTATGTATGTTCACCGATTTCTCCGTCAATTATGGAACGATTTTCAATTTTTTTTTATTTGAAAGAGTGCACTTCCGAGGTGGTCCCATCGGAACCAAGTCAGGATCTGATGGTGGAATCCGGAGAAATCAAGGGAAACTTTCAAATTTCAAAGGCACGCGTACTTGGCCTACCCATTGCAATACTTTATCTAACACTAAAAAGAAAAATAAAATATTTTTAACAAAAAAATTGAGCCGACTTCAAAATATGCACTAAAAAGTAAAACAATTATTGTTATTTTTGGAGTCGGTGTCAGCCAAAATGAAATCTATTCCGAGAACTAGAGACATGTAAGATTTAAATTGCTACTTTCGAATTCCGATGTGACACCGACTCCAAAAATAACAATAATTGTTATTTTTTACTTTTTAGTGCATATTTTAAAGTCGGTTCAATTTTTTTGTTAAAAATATTTTATTATATGAAAATCTCAATAAAAAAATGTGACAATCAATTTGATAGTTCTGCTGTGTAGATGGGAAGGTCAATATAATATTTCCAGAGAGAGAGAGGGAGAGAAACGGGGGGAAAAAGAGACTATGCATTATAAAATCTTACAGTTTTGCTCCCGGATGAAACCGGGACGGGCCGCTAGTAATATAATATAGTTTCTTATGCGATCGGTTTGAAAAATCGTCTTTTGAGCACACGACAAGAATAAATGGTTCCATAAGAAAACAAATACATAGACTCAATGCTTGAGCAATACTCTGTTAGAATAGTTTAAATATTGAAACACAAAAACCGGTGTTGATGTTCCAATAAAACATACATCCTCAGATGTTTGCCGCTGATCGTTGACCTGCTGCGGCAAAATTTTCAATAACTTCGAAAAATAACGCCCGTTTCGATTAAATAAAAAAATATCAAATTGCAATAACATTGTGGTTTAAAGCGGCAATGCCAAAGGCGCACTCCTGTTGTCGCTGTCGAGCGGGGCAAGACAGTAATGCGGTAGATCTGAAGGCTCCACTACTTTAGTCGCTACCGTGTTTCTTTTCAATCGAAGCCACGGGTAGCGACTAGTTTAATATATACATTTTGAATAAGTATTTCCTAAACAATCTACCAGTTGATAGACTTTATTAAAAAAATGAATTTTGAAGATTAAATTTTAATGGTATATCTTTGGTTAAAGATTAAATAGGACCTAAAATTAAAATTATTGTTTGATTATTAATTTTTGGTTAGGTTTTCCACTACTGTACAATGTAAAGCACTGCTCCCATATTTCTCAGTTTTATATGTCGAAACAAATAAAAAATAACCCAAATCCAAAACAGTTTACAAATTTGAACAATTTCACTGAAGTATTCGCCCATTTATTTTTAAATTCTCAACTAGAAATACCATAAATATATTTTTTACATTACATTATTTTAAAATAGAAACCAATCGTTCATATCGTCTTGCGATAAAAACTGTCATGGCTTCCAGTATTATATTTTGTACCGTTTTTTTCTCAGACTGGTATAATATAGAGGCTCCTAAAAGTATCGATAATTTTCAGGGTGGTACATTATAAAAGAGAACACAGTTTTCAGGCTGTCGTTTACTGAAAGTTTTATTTTCAAATTTTTCATAAGCTACCAGTCGACTTCATTTTCGAACGCACAGACATGATGACCCATCTCTTCTTGGTGACACAATTAATGCACGTGTCATACAACCCAGTTGAAAAAAAATATATAAAGAGAATAAATTACCAATCTTTTTCTTTATCTTAACAAATAAAGTGTACTATATTATTTTTTTTTCTAAAAAGAATGTTTCGATTTGTGAGTTTAAAGTTATTCGTTTTAGAGCTTACATAATTTAACTTGGGCCACAAAAAGTATCACAGCTGGTTAATGACAAAAGCGGGTTTCATTTTTTTGTTTGTCGTTTTTAACATATGGTTAAATCAACAGGTTAATAATCTGATCCTTAAATCAAAATGTTGCGACATTCACGACTATTAATCTTTTTTTTTCGTTTTTTACTCTTTTAAATTTTTATAGTTATTTAAATTAGTTTTATTCTCAATTCAGAACTTTTATTATCTAAAATTAAAACAACAAAAAAGTTACAAGTAAAAAATACGTTGTAGTTAATTTGTATCTATTGTGTGTATATCCGGTATTTTAGTTCTTATAAGGTGACCTAATATTTCACCTCTTTTTAGTGGCTTTTTTGAAGAAGATTAATTTTTTCCGACTAGTACCTAGTTCAAATAATACGCGTGTTTTACGTAAATGAAATCGTCCAACAAAGATAAAGAAAGAGAAAAACTATCATCGCACAAGTGTAATGTATTCCATCTCATTCTTTGGCACGTTAGATCCTACAGATATGTTTGTCTGTTTTAAAGCGGCAGGCGCGGTCCTAAGGGGGGGGGGTCACAGGGGACATGACCCCCCCCCAAAATCTAAGGTCAAATTGAAAAATCTCAAAAATTTGCCAAATAATAAAAGGAAATTTTTAGCTATCCCCTAAATTTCTAGTTTCCATTTGTTTAATAGGTAATGTATAAAATAAAATTGTGTCTTGTGCAATAATGTTTATTTTATTCCAGATACCTATTTTTTATTAGTGTAGTGAGTGACCCCCTCCAAAATTTCAGGCTGCGACCGCGCCTGTAAAGCGGACGAGTGTAACGACACACTTGAAGCGGTGGAGAGTAACGCCTCACCAATTGATTTGACTACTCATAAAAATTCCGTACCGGGCCTTATTACTCAAAATTGTACTCCTTAGATATACGCTGTGTAATGTATTCCATCTCATTCTTTCGCACGTTAGATCCTACAGATATGTTTGTCTATTTTGAAGCGGACGAGCGTAACGCCACACTTGAAGCGGTGGAGCGTAACGCCTCACCAATTGATTTGACTACTCATAAAAATTCCGTACCGGGCCTTATAACTCAAAATCGTTTCTTTAGGAATAAACTCCAATAAAAATATTGAAAGAAATACGGCATAATCTGATGGATATAAAGTTTATATCCATCAGATATATTATATTATAAACCAAGATTAGCTTCCAATGGAAAGCAGCTATTGTAACCTCGTTGTTATGTATAGTAATTTTAAACAGAACACGGTATTTTGTAATTCCTAACTGAAGCATAATGCAAAGGAAGTCATTTATCTATAGTTTATGTAACAACACGATGGCATTCAGGGACAAGATTCTGATATGTCTAATTTAAATATTTACTGTATCACCGACAAAGAAGCACAGGGTTGAGACAAAAAGCTACTTATAGCCAAATAAACTTAAAAAGCTTTTATTTAATTTTGGAATGTCGACGAAACGGCTATTTAATATGTTTATCCATCCCTATCTGCTTTTATACAGTATGTAAACACGTAAGGTGCACATAGGGAAATTAGCATTAGGAAAAAATACTTGGATCAGAGATAGCCATGACTGCATTAATTGTTATTTCTTTTGATTTATCGTGGAAATCTTGAGGATTTCTATTTTATTTTGATTTATTTTTATTTTACTTGGCTTTTTTAATAATAAAAAGCTCTTATAAATCATTATTTTAATTTTTTTGTACAAGAATAAAACAAAAAAACAACTCCATCTGTTTGGAAACATTTCATTCAAATATTGTCTGCCTGGTATGACTTATGCGCGTTGGTAAATTAGTAACCCAATGTCTTTAGGCGGAGATATTTCATCTCACACCATATTTAAGTATTTTTGGGAATTTAATGTCCCATTAATAAAAAAAGTCCGATTATGTTGTAATCATTTGAATATTTTATTCGGTAGTATACACATTCATTTTGCAAAAGAATATTATCTGTCAAATTGTAAAACAAGATTTCAAGGCTCACTCTGATCCAGTCATTTTTTCCCAATGTTAATTTCCCTATGTGCACCTTACGTGTTTACATACTGTATAGCTTTATATTTCGTTTGATCAACATGGCAGTAGTCAATTTCGAATTCGACCTGTCGTTTGCCATATTTGAACCCGCGGCGAGAGTGCATCTACAAATACTGCGAATCGCTTTTTTTAGGTGAAAACATCGATTTCTAGTATTTTTTGTAGTGATGCGGTTTCCCAGCCCTATTCAAATAAACCAATATGTATGACAGTCTGTACATTAAATATTGTAGTATATTCGGATCGAAATGAAAACGTTTTAATTTAGTTAATTTATTACGGTCATACATCGAAATATCATTCCTACAAAACCACAGGCTTTTTAAAATACTTACAGTTTTAGATAACTGTTTATTAAGCAATTAAAGATACTAATTAGGATAAAATTATTCCAATAATCTATAATTTGTTGAATATAATCAGATCTTAAAATGAATTTAATTACTAATTTTATTGATATCAACTAGAAGAAGAATCAATTAAGGGGTTGACAACTTTATATCACTTATTGCAGAGGTCCCCAAACTTTTTTGTCTCGTAGACCACTTGCCATGTTTTTCGGTTTTGGGTAGACCCCCTGCTTATCTGATATTGATTTTTTGCAAATTCATTAATTTCAAATGTATTTTTGACAACCGGTATAGTGCTACTCACTTTGAACGATTTAAATTTATAACTGTAGTGAAATGTAGTGTGAAATGTTTAGTTTTATACATTTATTAATTAGATTCAAATTAATCGAATCAAATTAAAATTTACTTTCTGTTACATAAAATAAATAAGCAAAAAATAAATACTTTTAGTGTGAGGGATGAACCTGTAGCTTTAATAATAAATTTTCAACATTTAGCGTCAATTTAGTTAGATTTAATCTTAAATCTCTTCGGTTAACGATGTCCAATTTGTTTCTTTTTTTATTAGGAGATTCACTATCTATGACCCCCATTTTCATTTCATAGACCCCCAATTTTTTTCCCACTGACATGGACCCCTTGCATGTTGTCGTCGACCATTGGGGGTCGATATAGACCACTTTGGGAATCACTGACTTATTGTAATATAAATCTTCGTTTTTTCGTAATGGGAAACAAATGTTATGATTATTATTATTTTCCAAATGCGTAGACTTTCATGGCCGGTGTTGATCCGAAACTTCTTGGTTTCCGGACTTGTAGGCCGTGGTCCATTGGTATTCCCACCTGACGGTTCGTCTACAATTGCGGACACATTATTAAAGTCGATGTGACAGTGGGGGAAGTGTCCTTTTAGGCAGCCCCGGGTGGCAGTTTTTATGGGGCGCTAAAATCACGATAATATAATATGACCCTTTTTCCGATTTACTCAATCTGCTTGGAGAGAGGGGGCGCCTTTATCAAGTTTCTGTCTCGGTTCGAAAAAATCGTAGATCCGGGGCTGCTTCTAGGACACTTCGTATAAAAAAAGCGGAACTCTAGTTTCTACAGCGGATTTCAAACAATGAAAGATGTACAGAACCGAATTAATGTGAACGTACATCTAGATAGATAGTGTAATTTGGTACTTTTTGGTTGGTAATTTAATATAAAAGGTCCGTATGGTACCTATATCACACCTATAATCCATGATTAATATCATATAAACATCTATATGGACAGGTGAATAGCTGGCGAAACATTTGAACATCGGATGACATCAGACTAACGCTCTTCTATACAACCCACTATTGGTCCTATACCTGTAGTTTATATATATATAAATATATATATATAGCTACGAATAGATCTTCACTTGTTTAGTATATTTGCCATACGGCACGTACACTATTGGCGTCGGTCGGATGGCGGGACCTAGGGGTCGTGAAGAAAATTTCTCGACGATTCATAACCTCCTGAAAAAAACTCTCGACAGACCTAATCGATTTAAACGAAATTTCGTCCACGTGTTAGAACACATCGCCGCACGAAATGGACTTAATCAGACCATTTCAAGGGTGGTTATTAAGGGCTTATATTGTTTTTATTTTGATCAGAAACAAAACTCAAGTTCACGTAATATAACCACACTGTCTGTAATAGCAAGTTATATTGTCGACAGGGTTTGGCACTGCGACCCGAGTTTTTTTTTTATATTGTTGTAGATAAAAACAAAAGATCGGCGCGTCGCGCATCTTTCTAACCTCTAAAGATATTATATGGCTGTAATAAAATGTTATTTTTAAGTAATAAAATTGTTAAAGCCATATTATAATGTTTCAAATTTGGCGCAGAGTTCAATCGGCATTTTACAATATTGGATGATCCCGCAATGTCTAAAAAATAATGTTCTCATATAGAAGTGCATTTTTGTACGCTGTAGCAGAGACGATCGTCACGTGATCTCTCGCCAACTAGAAAAATCTGTAGAGTCGTCGGCGGGTGTAATAAGAGCTTAAGAATTTCTATGATAGTAAAAACATATCGTATTTCGACTTATGACCCCTCTAAGGCCATGTTACAGTCGACAATATTACAACATATACACCACTAGCGGCACCTTAGTCAGTACAATGTAAAGTGCTCTATCGATATATCTTAATACTAGTACAACAATCGAATACCTTAGACAAGAGAAATCCGTACACTGTTGCCGATCACAAAGTAATCGATTGTTATTTTTACACGCTTTATAACTTCACTTGTAAGTTTGTATGTATGTATGTATGTTTGTAACCTTCGTTTGGACTACAGCAAGCGGTTTATTACTGTAGTATAATATGCCAGCACTGTAGCTACAGTGGTTAGCCGTGCGGTCTAGGCACGGGTCTTCGCTGACGTCAACTCTCGGAATCACGGATGGTGGGTTCTAATCCCGTCCACGCTGAAAAAAAATTGTTTTTTTTTCGCCAAATTTTTGACAATAAATCGAACTAAAAAGTGGAAAATAAATATAGTTTAAAAAAAACTAAAAAAACACGCTTTATATCAAACTAAAAAGTGAAAAATAAATATAGTTTAAAAAAAACTAAAACTTTTTAAATAAGCTTAAAACAGTAATGAATAAAAAATACAAGTATTATTGTGAAAAAAGCGTGGGGCGCTCGATGTACGAAAATGTGGAACAAAGCGCCCCACGCTTTTTGCACAATAATTCTTGTATTTTTTATTCATTATTGTTTTAAGCTTATTTAAAAAAAATATTTTTTACTTTTTAGTTCGATATAAAGCGTGTTTTTTAGTTTTTTTTAACTATATTTTTATAATACACTAGCAGCCCGGTCCGGCTTCGCCCGAATTTGTAATTTGGCACCGTTTTTTCATCGACTCGCGTTGCAAAATTGGTCTTCACGAAAAGCGCTTTTATTTTAACGCGATAATTATATAGCCTGTGTCCATCCTGAAGGTTCATTCTAAATATTGGTGAAAACATTTTTGAAATCGGATAAGTAGCTTCGGAGATTAACCCTCCTACATCCAAACTTACAAACTTTACCTCTTTGTAACACATTCAACGAGTGTCTAAATATATAAAAGGAAACCGTGACTGATTGACTGACTGACTGACTGATCTATCAACGCACAGCTCAAACCACCGGACGGATTAGGCCGAAATTTGGCACACATAGTTATTATGACGTAGGCATCTGCTAAGAACGGATTTTTGAAAATTCAACCTCTGTAAGGATATACCGGGGGTTCAAAATTTGCATGGAGAAATCATATAATTCGAAAATGAGCAGGATTACTTCTGTCAACGGATAAATAAACACGTGTTTCATGCTTTTTCAAAAACAACCCCTTGAAAAGGTGAAAAGAGATAAATAGTCTATAAAAACCAACATGGGTGTCATTTTCAAGGTTTGTCGGGACGTTGATCACGTGAATGTCATCAATTTTGAAATTTATTAGGGGGGTCTACGTCGAGAAATTAGATAATGGGAACGCATCCGTGTTTCGTCTCAATCGCGTGCGAAGTCGCGGGTAACGGCTAGTTTATTGATATAATTTTCAACCCAACATCGTGATACTATAACCGCGATACGCACGATGGTCGCATATGCACCAATATCGATGGTAAAAGGCTGTTTCACACATTAGCCTTTGTACGACGCAGAGACAAATGGTCCACTCCAGAGGATAAGCATGTAGTCATTTTTATTGTGGCCTTATCTGATTCGGCATTCGGTATCAATCAAGAGCGCCTTTGAATTACGCTTACCAATGTTTTTGTAACATCCACCGTCTATACAAAAAAAAAACTTAATAAAAATTGAACCTCCTTTCCAAAAAGGGTCACTATAAAAAGCGTAGAATAACAAAGTTTTGAAGTCAACAACAATTTAATATACCTAAGTACCTACATAAAACGTGATGGTAATTATTAATTAAATTGGTGCCAACTCTAAACCTTGTTAATTTACGCTTTTTAGTGACCCTTTTTTGAAGAAGATTCAATTTCTTTTAAGTTTTTAATTTTTAACTTTTTAATGTCTAACGAAACCGAAGAGCAACATTCAAGTCTACATATTTCTTTGATTTTTGTTAGTTTTCTAAGAAGTTGTTGAACCGATTTTGCTAAAATTTATATGGAACAAAAGAAAGAGACAAATAGGTTCCAAGTTTTTGTTTTTTTAGTTAGTTTCATTTTTGTGTGTAGTCTATTGCACATACCGCTAAACTAGCGGTATGTGCTCTATTATCGCTTTGTGCGTCAGAGCTGACTTTCGTTCATACAAGAAATTATATTTAGGTTAATTTCACATGAAATCCATTCAAATTGTAGCTTTTTGAAAAGAGGAGATACTGTTGTATAAAACAGAACCATTTTTAGATCAATTCGAGTTCATAATTACTACTAAAAATGTAATTGAAAACCACGAACAGCAGTTGTCGGTTGGTCTGTACGTACGTATGTACGTACGTATGTACGTACGTCACAGCTCTACAGATCGCAATTTTGGTCGGATCGCCTTGGTTTATATTTTATTCACTTTTACTATCAGAGTAGAACCCTATTTAAATTCAATTAAATGCGTTCAGTAGTTTAATTTTTATAAACAGTTTTTATTTTATTATTTTTTGACAGCTAATAGTTTGAAAAAACAATATAATAATTACTGTGTAAATATAGTGTAAATCCATAAAACAAGTGCTACACTTCTATACCGTAATAACACCGAAACGCCAAGCAAGCTTCGTGGCATAATAGTTATGCCGTTAGATCCACAAGGGCAAGGTCCTCAGTTCGATTCCGTACGCAATAATTGATTTTTATTTTTTTTTCTATTCCACTTTATTCCACTTGATATTAATTATATATTATAGGTATTATGTATAGGTCTTATTTTTTTTTTTTATTTTTTCAAACTTAAAAAAAAAATATTTTTTCAATTTTTAATTATTTATTTCTTTAAATTTTTAAATCTTTTAAAAATTATTTTCAATTGTTTTTTTTTTTATCACACAGTGGAAAACTTGCGGGATGTGCACTTTTGGTTTTGCCAACTATTTCTTGTTTTTTTAAATAATCATTTTTTTTTTTTTGGTTAAATTCTATGAGCTCCGTTTAAATGATTTTGAAGCTATAATAACAAAGCTTTGTTTATCGCAAATATTGGGAGAGAGATAGAGAGAGAGAGATGAGCAAATCTCGCGATTCTAGTCCGGCATACCTTCGAGAATATATATTATTATTACTAATGAGCTCTGTCTCGTGAATCCTCCGGGCGGGTGTTGGAGCATCAATGAAATATTTCAATATTGACACATGCACCATGTTGTTCGGTACCAAAACAAATGCACGTTCTCATTCTGTTTGACATACGCGTATGTACATAAAAATCTTTACAATATTTTCTAAACCTATACAGGTTGATGCTCTTATGTTTAACTACACTCGTTCATTTATTTATTTCGTTGACTTATATTTATCCGTCGACTAACATTTATCTTTGAAACTGGTTGAACGATATTTATGGTTTTTAAATTTAAATTTTATTAATTTCACTTCGATACTTAATTGAGCTCATTTATTTTGAATTTTTTGGGTAAACGATTTTGTTTTTACAGTGCCCACCAGCTGCTCAGACATTAGATGCATTTTCAAGTTGAAATATACTGGCGGTCCGACCCGGTTTCACCCGGGTGCGATAGATATAATTCTGCAAAATGTATTTCGTTTGCGACCCGGCGTCTGAACTACTAGCTATGAGCAAATTCTCTCAGATGTCGCTATTCGGTACTAAAACAGTTTTTTAGGCGCGACCCAAGCTTTGTCTGTGATTTTGTTTGCTTTTGAACTAATAGCTTTCATAAAAATCGGTTCAGTGGTTTCGGCGATTAGCGCGGACGAACATCGTGACAAGAGATTTTTATATATATAGATATATTCTTAATACGTTCTGAAATTTTTACCGGATAAACTTCTAAGGTATAATAATGTGTCGACATTCAGTATAATATGTTGGAAGGTAAAAATGTTACAATTGCTTTAGCAATTCTAATAATTATATGATGAATGTTTATGTTTAGATGTTCACTTTTTTTATAATTCACCTGATTGATCTCGGCCAAGGTTGCTGAAATGAAATGCTCACGAAAAGGGGCGGGTTTATTAGTATCTATAGTTCAAACAGGGTTCGCTAAAAAAAAAATTATGTACCTACATTTTACAGCGACGAGCAAACCTTGACCGCTTGTCAGGATTTTTTAGGGACTCTTTTAGAATTTTTTAGATTTTAGTTTTTCCATATATCTATTAATTAACTATATGAAACATCGCCTATCTACTCAATGTGCGGTGAGTGAACGCAACGAAGCTTTTCGAAAATATATCTGCGTCTCTTTCTTCGATGTAATTCCCTGATTTCTCCGATGATAGGATTGGTTGATGTGCTTGTATTCAATCTGAATAAAGTATCTCTGCTTCATGTCTTTTTCTATGACGTTAACAAGGGCGTACCCAGCTTTTGGCCCATCAGGAGGGAGCAAATTAGAAATTTCTTAAGCCAGGTCCCCCGTGCTTGTTTTGCCCTCCTGGATACGCCAGTGCTTACAGCGTAAAAAAAGACAGAAGTAGGTATATGTCTGCACCCTAATGATTCGATTGCGATTTAATTCCTATGCTTAGTATAGAATAACAGTATATGGTTTTTTCAGTCCCCAGTTCATGTCGAATAAAACCTTCCAGTTTATCGGTAAATATGAAATCTGGAGGAAAAACCAAACACGGCACGTCTATACTAATAAAGAGGTAAAGTTTGTAACTTTAGATGTAGGAGATAGTCTCCGAAACTACTCATTCGATTTCAAAAATTTTTTCACCAATATTTCGAATTGACCTTCATGAAGGACATAGGCTATATATTGTCGCGTTAAAATAAAAGCGCTTTTCGTGGTGACCAATTTTACAACGTAAGTGGTAACCTATAAATTCGGGCGAAGCCGAACCGGGCCGCTAGTATATATATTTTAGATTAAGCGAGGAATAAAATAAGTAACCGGTAACATGCTTTTTTTAAAACTTTACGCTGACCATCAAATTGTTGGCACATTTGGGTTATAAATAAATTCGAATAGCTTTAAAGTTTAAAAAATTTAGATCGGATGAAAAGATATTATAGAAGAAGCCGCGCTACAGCATAGCATCTGTCGACAACCGATACAAGTATAAATCATTTGGTACAGTAAAACGCGGTTATAAAGATAAAGCTAGTCACAGACCAACACAAGATTGGGAGCAGAGGAAAAAAAATCTGAAAAAATTCAACTTAAAAAAAATACATAAATTAGATGGTACGTAAACTTTCACAAGGAGTCAAAACGTTTTTTTTTCGAAAAAACCGTCTATGGAATATGTAGTGTGGTTCTTAGTCCTTTAATTAGCGTTTATAATAATTAATTATTATTATTTTATTAACGTAGTTTTGTAACATGAATATTATTTAATTCAACACATTTATTAATTTAAGTTTTTTAACATGAACACTACTTCCCAGTTCATACGCTCCGCTGCCATCTTGCCTCTGTTTCTCTACATGACTACCAGGGTACACCAGTGGCGGCGTGGCTTTTTAAGACGCAGTGTTTACCCTTCAACTTTAAAAATAGCATCGGGCGGACTTTTTCTGTTGTTACGCGAGGGGGAACGATTTGAACTGTAAAACACAGGGAGTATTTGTAGACAAAAAGGGCAGCATGTTCATATTTTTGCACTGATTGGATTCGTCGAGATTTTCTGTATTTCCTGATAGTGATACGGAAGTGTGATTCAGATATAGACGCGCGACAACTAAGATCGTTATCGTCTACATAATCGTTTGCATTTACTATCCGGATTATCACACGTCTTTGATTATGTAATAACAAACTGCTTGATGGCAGATTTACCCTCCGGTACCAAGTCATTTATAATCAGGTTTTACTGTAGCATATTTGCATATTGCAGATTGATTAATATTGTGTTAAACATCACATACACATTTTATATACGCCAAAACACGTGCTGAAATACAGTGCCAACCAACAATTTCAATTATGAACCCTTAGTATCAGTATACATTTTTTTGCTATATATATTGGATTGACGATAATTTATATATCATTTTACCTATATATAAAAACAAAGTCCCTCCACCGCGTCTGTCTGTCTGAACGCGATAAACTCAAAAAATTTTCTACAGTTGTTCATATAGCCCAGAGGCTCCCAAACTTTTTTGCCTCGTAGACCACTTGCCATGTTTTTCGGCTTTGGGTTATATTGATTTTTTGCAAATTCAATAATTTCAAATGTATTTTTGACAACCGGTATAGTGCTACTCACTTTGAGCGATTTATATTTCTAACGGTAGTGAAATGTAGTGTGAAGTGTTTAGTTTTATATATGTCGCCGGGATATTGTCAAACCCGTGATATTATAATCTCACTTAGTGAAATTATAATATCACGAATCTTTGTCAATTGTGATATTGTAATTTCACTAGTGAAATTACAAAATTACGGATTTGACAATATCCCGGCGACATATACATTTATTTATTAGATTCAAATTAAAAGAATCAAATTAAAATTTACTTGCTGTTACATACAATAACTAAGCAAAAAAAAATGCTTTTAATGTGAGGGATAAACCTGATGCTTTAATAATAAATTTTCAACATTTGGCATCAACTTAGTTAGATTTAATCTTAAATCTCTTTGGTTAACGATGTCCAGTTTGTTTCTTTTTTTGTTAGGAGATTCACTATCGTTGACCCCCATTTTCATTTCATGCACCCCCAATTTTTTTCCCCGCTGACATGAACCCCGTGCAAGTTGTCGTCGACCCCTGGGGGTCGATATAGACCACTTTGGGAATCACTGATATAGCCATTGGCGAGCACATTATTTTTAGTTAAAAAAAATAGAATTTAAGTTTAAAAAACTCAAATAAAGCACTCTTTTATAACAATGTGAACTAAAAAGTATTATTTTTTAAAATATAAAGATTCTGTTCAACAGCGATAGGAAGTCCTCCAAGTTCCTATATCGCTGTTGAACACAAACATTATATTTAAAAATTATTTTTAACTTTTCAGTTTACATTGTTATAAAAGAGTTTGTTTTTTGAATTTTTTAAACTCGAATTTTATTAGTAAGTCGACTGCTACGATACACTGTACCACGATTAAGTAGAACCTGTGTTAGGGACATTTAAAGCAAGTTATACCTACGGTGTGTTGGTAACAGTGTTTATGCAAATGTTACACTGTATAAACTGTATCGACAGCTTAACCATTGATTATTGCGTACAGAAAGTTACTTCGTTGTTTATTTGTTGCGTTGATTCGACCGTACCGCCGTGTTGGAGCAAATTAATTACCATTAAACAACACGCTATAGATTTCAAGTAACAATTTTACATCAAAGGACACTCATATTAGACCCCGCACCAAATACATAGGAAAATGTCTTTCGGTGAAATTCTTATCTAACTGGGAGGAATGAATCAGTCATTTGATGCTGTTTGCAGAAAAGACTTGTTAATTTTTCCGATCAAAACCGAGCGGGGTGGCGCATTCGGGAGGTACGGGGTTCAAATCTCGGCGGTGGCAGACGTGGCTGGGACTTTTTCCTGCTGCCTCACGCCGAGAAACGGTAATTCCTGTAACGGCCATCTTGTTGAGGTTTTCCGTGGTTTCCCTCAATAGGTAATTCCAAATAAATATCGAGATTGTTTCTTATTCAAGGCCCTACGCCCAAAATTTGCCTACCTTGTCGTAATGGCCTAAAATTCCTTCATTTGCCCATTGCTATTAATTTAGTGGAAATTTAAAAGTATAGAAATAACGGGAAGTGTGATAGATGGAAAATAGTAATGGTGCGAATGTTATAAGTCGAGAAACGGACGTTAAACGCATTTTTATTATTATTATATTTTTTCGATCAAAAGATTTAGTAAGCATTACTAAATTATATAAATGTAGTAAGTCGATCCTTGTTTGCGGCCTCAACATTACATTCAACAATTAATTATAAAGGCCGATTTATATTTCCTGTTACATAACAACAATTGCACCGGCTTACGTTTCGCTCTACTAAGCGTCTGCAATCGCATAGCACAAAAAAAAACTCTATTTTCAATGAGTTAAATATCTATATAAATATAAGCGACTCACTGACTCATCACGAGATTTCCGAGACTATAGGTCCGATTGACTTGAAATTCGGCATAGTTACTCATTTCTCGACGTAGACATCCACTAAAAACGAATTTTATACCAATCCTACTTTTCACCTACCATCGCATATTATGGGTGTGAGTTGTTACGTGGGTGGGTGTGGAAAGGTCAATATAATATTTCCAGAGGAAGTGAGAGAGAGAGGACTGTGTATTAACAAATCTTACAGTTTTGCGGAGACCGGGCCCTTATATAGGTATTATTTGCTCATTCAGTTAATCAAAAACTAAAAACCGTAATTTTTGACGAAGTGAAAAATCTATTAAATAATTTTTGTAACACCACCTCTTAAAAAGCCTCGCCGCCACTGGTGTACCCTGGTGGTCATGTAAAGAAACAGAGTTAAGATGGCAGCGGAACGTATGAACTAGGAAGCAGTGTTCATGTTACAAACTTACGTTAATAAATATGTAGAATAAAATAATAATTGTTACATTTTTAATTTATTTTACAAAAATGCATTAAGGGCGCATCTTTTGATTTAGAAGCTATATACGCTTCAAGTTTTTTAAAACGTTTAAACGTCTTTAACTTCAGCACAAAAAGATGTATACAAGTGTGCGTTGTGCCCGTTGAACTTTTTAACCGACGAAAAACAAAAACGGAGGAGGTTCTCAATTCGACGCGTATATTTTTTTTTTTTTATTTTTTTTTTTTTTTTTTATTTATGTATGACCACGCATAACTTTTTACAGAGTAGTCCGATTTTGATAATTATTTTTTTGTTTGAAAGGGTATACCCCGAAGTTGGTCCCATATAAATTTGGTAAAAAAATTCCAACCCTAAGGGTAGGAAAACAGGGGATGATTGATTGTTCACTCACTGATTGTAATGTATGACCACACATAACTTTTTACAGAGTGGTCCAATTTTGATAATTATTTTTTTATTGGATAGGGTATACCTCGAGGCTCGTCTCATATAAATTTGGAAAAAAAACTCCTACCCTAAGGGTGGGAAAATAGGGGTGATTTATAGTTCACTCACAGATTTTCATGCTTTGTGTATTACAATTATAAATTATATAGCCACAAAAAATTATAAAATAAAAACTTTTTAACAAAAAAATTAAACCGCCGAAAAACTGAAAAGCAAAAAATAATAAATCTTTTTATTTAACTAAGTAGTTGAACGTACGTGACAGTCTAGTATATCTAAGTAATTTTGAGTCGGCGTCAACAATCCTTCGCCGGAAATCTCTGAGAGTTCACGAGAGTTCTCTAATTTGATTTGGTTATTTCTTTTAGTGATCTTTGTTCATTGATTGTTTGACGCCGACTCAAAATTACTTAGATATACTAGACTGTCACGTACGTTCAACTACTTAGTTAAATAAAAAGATTTATTATTTTTTGCTTTTCAGTTTTTCGGCGGTTTAATTTTTTTGTTAAAAAGTTTTTTCTACGAGCAGATTCAATTACGTGATAAGTCGATTTATTTTCTCAAAAATCGGAATCAATTGTAACAAAAAAAAACCTTTTTATGAGCACCAATATTATTATTATTTGGTCCTAGTGCCAATTATAAACGAATCTCTTAATTAATTAATCTCTTCGGTTTATTATTTTTAGTCGACTTAAGAGGTTGTCAGTATAATCAATATTTGAATTTAGTTTTGCTTGAAAATTGCAAGCGAATAATTTATGCGATAGTTTAGTTATTGCCGTGTAACAAAACAAACATGACAGAGTCGAGACATAATTAGAGTGAAAGAACAGCATCAATTAAGCGCATGTTGATTTTACATGATTTCATTGTAAAATCAATAATATAAATATCTGTCATTAGTGAGTATTTCAGCGGTGCAAAACATTTTCCAGAAAATATCGTTTACCTAATTACTGTATTTTGATTACACAAATATGAACGTATGCCTGTGCCAAATTTCAAATTTGTCGTCTTTGACAGACGGACGGACACCGAAATGTTTCCATAATTGTTATAGGTTTTACACGGAATACTAAAAACGCAATTAAATAAATAGCTATCATTTATAATATACTAGCGGCCCGTCCCGGTTTCACCCGGGTGCAAAACTGTTCAGAAAATATTATAGGTACTGACCTTCCCATCTACAAAGCAAGCTATCAAAGTACATTGTATCTCTAATGATGTATCTCTAAAACGTGTTTTTTTGAAGTGAAAACTTCTTTAGCGGCGTTGTACACTTTTTTTGTAATGGGTAAAAAATGTTAAACTCGCGTCAGATCGTCAGGGTCACGTGTCCTGATCGAAAATGCGTATGACGAAAACTTTTATTTATACAACGTTAGACATCTAGCGTTGAAATATCGTACATAAAAATGCAATCTATGGTACAAACCATTTTGATCTAAAATTCGTAAGACGTTAATAATCATGTTTTCACTTTAGCCGGCACTCCCGGAGTGCAACCCGTCTTTTTTTTTATAAAACACTGTCATAGTTCAGGCATTCTGAACAAAATATTTACATAATTATATACAGAAACCTTCCTCCTTTATCGCTCTTTTTATTAGTGAAAACCGCATGAAAATCCGTCCGGTAGTTTTTGATAAATAGTCTAATAAAAAAGATTGTAATATATTTTTGCTTATTAAAATCTCAAAAAAAACACGGCGAGACTCGAATAAATCTGTTATACCTGCATAAATGACATAAAAGGTACGGACAGGTCATTACGCAAGTCTGTCTCAAAAAATCAGTTTATGATATTTTTTCATGTGAAACGGTGTGCTATTTTAATAATTGATTGAATTCTTGGAATTATACTGGTTAAAGATGAAATAATAATTATAAATTATAGACGCTTAACGAGATAATACAATACTTAAGCTGTTTAATTTTTTTATTGTCGACGTTTTGGCCAATGGTTTAGTGATTACGTCATTTTAATTACAAATTTATTTTTGATTGTCAGTTAAATTTTAGTTTTTATAAAATCGTTTCGTTTTAATGTAAAAACATTTTGAATGTGAAATGTGTATTAAAATTCTTCTGTTATTAGAAGCTTACGACTTAAAAAAGGTAAAAAAATAGTAATTACATTTATTTATTATATCGAGGAAAACGATAAATTTCATAGAAAAAATGATATATTAAATTTATTTATTGATCATTAGAATTGATCGCGATGAAGGAAGATTTGGTAACGAAATAAGCTTTACCAATGTTAAGCTAGTGGCCAACGTTTCGAAAAATTCAATCGTGACATTCTATTCGAACATATATACTGAAGACATTAGAACTGGTATTCCCGTTTTAAAAATAGACTTTTTCATATTTAACGTATACACGCATTAAAACACTCCAAATAATAATTATTCTCGTATAGTACACAAGCACCAAGGCAATTTTAAATAAAAGGCTTGATTTTTTTATATGAAGTTGAACCAATTCTGAAAATTTTAGGGAGGTTGCCCGATTATTTAAATAAATAAATGACTTCAAAAGTAGGCATATTTAACATTGGCTTTATGGTAAAACGGTAGATTGATTCTCCGAAACTAGTCGGTGGAAATTAAAAAATTGGTTGTCTGTAAAGTCGGTTTACGGACGATAGTTTTACGTGATAACGTATTCCGTAATACATAACCTAAATTTATATAATAATTATAATAATTTGAATCTATGATATTGCATCTTTCGCTTCAAATTTAGGTTAATTTTATTTATTTAAATTACTCACCATATAATATAATTGTTTTTTTTTTAACTTTCTTTCTTTCGTATTTATTTTAAGTCTCAAAGATTAGCTGTCATAATATTTATAAAACAATTGTTTCACTGTTTGTATAAAATTCCAAAACCTACTTACAATATTTAAGTATTTTCATACGTCAAAAAATTGATTTTTATAATGATAAAATTTGTAAGAAAACGATTTTTTCGAGAGATGAGACCTAGCTAAAACGATTTTTTGCCCCCCAAAATCCCTTTTCAGTAAATTTCATCCAAATCGTTAGGGCCGTTTTCGAGAAAAGCACGCACAGGGTCAGGCGGAACGTTACGAACGTTACGAACGTTAGGAACGTTACGTTTTATCAATTTATAAGATTGGTGATTCATCAATTTATAAGACGTTATCACGTCAAAAAAAAACTATTAAATTAAAGTCAAAACCTTAATAAATAATTGAAAACAAAAAAAACCGTTGTGCCCGACTAATTAAAAAGATATTTAATTAAAAAGATTAACTATCTTTTTAATTAGTCGGGCACAACGGGTTTTTTTTGTTTTCAATAATTTATTAAGGTTTTGACTTCAATTTAAATAGTTTTTTTTTTTTAATTTCCACCGACTAGTTTTGGAGAAATCAATGAAAACATATCATCGATCTACCGAAATATTAAAAAAAATCAAGCTTTTTATTTATAGTTGCCTTGGTGCTCATACTACCTTAAAATTTTTCAATACTTTTCACACCCATCGTTGAAGTTTGTGATTCTCTGTTACATGTGTTTCTATTTTAAATATCAATTGCATAATAATTTATGAAAATAAACAGAGCGTGACTTCGTTCAAATGACATATAAAACACCAGGCATATATAGATTTTATCACAATGGCGTGTCCTTCATATATTGTGGAAACACAAACGACGGATTCACGTTTTAAAAATACTCCTCCCCTGCTCGTAATTTGTGTCAGTGTCGTTGAAATGAAAAGAAAAATCGCCGTTGCTATTTAGGTCATAATAATTCAAAATGCCAATTATTTTTTTTCTGCAGCTCACTTCAACGGATTTTCATGTAGGTATTAAGAGTATTCGTCCCTGCAAACACCCTCTGCACCCTTCATCTCAAATCTTTTCCCCTCGCCTAAAAACGGTTCGCGCTCTCCCGACGCCATTTTTAAAGCTAGAGGGTTCTGGTAAACGCCAAATGAAAGACAAAGAATCAGACTACAGATCCTTCAGGCGATTTTTTAGACGAAACGTCGTACAATCATAAATACAACTATTGTCCACAAACCTGCGAATTTTCTTATTAATTATTATCGATGGACACGATATCTAATATGTAAAAAATATTGTTTTGTCTGTCAATAATCAACCTAGTGCCCAGAATCACTACAAATATCAAATTTTAACCATGGATAAATGACATGAGATTGAATATTTGCATTCGCGTCTAAAAATTGACATTCGTTACGTCATTATATAGTATTTTGTAGTTCATTAGGTTAGGAGCATTAGTCTTGTCACGATAAGCTTTAATGCAGTGTTGATATTTAACTAATTTTGTTTTAATAATTATCTTAATGATTGCAAACCAAACAATTTCTGTTTAATCACAAACACCGAGCGTTACAAAAGCGTGCTAAATCATTTTAAGTACAACATTAAGGATACAGCAAAATAATACATGCACAATATTATAATAAAATACATATATATACAAATAAATAAATATGTTGATATGTATTCATAATATTTCACCTGTTACCTCTGTATAAAGTTTAATAATATTATTATTTAAAAGGTGCGCGCGTTATAAAACGATTGACGATCGCCTCGAGGGTCACGTTCAGGGGTGCCAACATGATAATAACCTTCAATTTAAAATCTAACCTATACTGCTATATAGTAGTAATTATTTTAGCTGAGATAGTGACATTTTAAATCAAACGATTCGAAATATCATCACGACCGAGATATACAGATGCTACAACCCAGATATTTTGCACTTCTAGAACCGGTTTACATGTGTGAAAATAGTATATTGTGCGACTAGTGAGAGAAGGAGAAGATTCCATGAGCGTGAAATTTGCGGCACAAGCGTAGCGAGTGCGGTAACACGTGAGTAGAATATTCTCCTTCGATCAATAGTCGCACATAATACTTCATTCAACTAGCACTGGTAATATGTAATCGGGGCCCTGATAAAAGAGGGAGAAATAATAAATCACTTCATTGATTGACGTACCCACCGGCCTCGATGCACACAAGATGGCCCTGACTTTCGCTGAATTGCGATGCTTTTTTCGTATATACAAATCGCTACCGCGTTTCTATTGGTCCAGAAACTATGCTGTAATAATTCATTACCGTACAGTTTCGGCTCGCTACCTATTATATCTCAAAAAAAAAACATTCACAATATGAACTTGAGTGCGACAAAAATTACTGATATCATGTTTTGAGAGTGCAGTAAGAGAAGAATATATTAAAACGACCAAAAATTGAATCATTTTTTAATAAAGCAGTTATTATTTTTTGTTCTATTAATTTTATTCTTCGCAGTCACAAACTTCAAGTGTAGATGGTAAATGATTTTTTTATAACTTGATTTGGTATTAGGCTCAGATAACCCTAGCACTTGACGGCAATTTTTTTTTCGAAAACTTTTGATTTAACAAACTTCCAGTTAAGAGTAAAAAAAATCCCCGTTGATAAAAAGCGATGCATGGGTTTCCCGTATTTTTTTTTAACTTTTAAAAATCGGCAGCCCTGTCGATCACGGCGATCTTAGATCCGCGCAGCTCGCTTTTGTACACATTGTAATATAATGTGGCCGGATTGCGGCATACTGTGAGAATACTAGCAAATACCAAGGCCTCATTTGGAGCGCAAAATGAAGCGCTCATATACTCGATCGATGCCTAACTTGATCCCGATATTATTATAATAATGTGTATTATTTATTAATTGCACTCCATTGAATGTCATTTCTTAATATTGTTGTTCAATTGTTATATGTTTCTATGAGAACGCGATTGAACTGTGTAAATAGATTTATAATTGAGATTCATTATTCGAGATGATTTATTGGCATTTCACCAGCTCTCCCTGCAGCATGTTATAATATGACGAGCATTGCAATTTGCATCGTTACGTCTCATCGAAATCTCTATTAGATGTTGGATGCGTTTGTTGCGGTGAAGTTCTAGAATGATTTTGACTGCACCCAACATTGGATTCGTATTTCTCCGAATCCGATGTCGACCGACGTCGGACAACATCGGAAGAAAAGCAACCAGCAAGGTTTATAATGCACATTGGAAAGGGAAGTCCGATTTCTTTTATAAAGCAGGCACCCTACATTGGATTCGTATTTCTCCGAATCCGATGTCGACCGACGTCGGACAACATCGGAAGAAAAGCAAACACCAAGTTTTATAATGCGCATTGGAAAGGGAAGTCCGATTTCTTTTATAAAGCAGGCACCCTACATTGGATTCGTATTTCTCCGAATCCGATGTCGACCGACGTCGGACAACATCGGAAGAAAAGCAACCACTAAAGTTTACAATGCACATTGAGGGAAGTCCGATATCCAAATGCTTTGTGAAGTTACGTCGGTTCTTGATTGCGCTCTATCTTTTCTTTCTGTCTCTATCATGTATTTTCGTTTTTACAGAAGTGTCACTTCAAAAAAATAAAATTTTAACATCGATCTAGTGTTGACTACGAAGTACTGTATTAATGCAACAATTATTTAAATGATCTAAACATTAAAACGTTTGGTTTTTGCTAACAAAATATAATTAATTACATGTAATGATGGTACATTAATTATTTATTGCCAACTGACATAATAATTATAATAAAAATACGTAATGACATAACTGCCTCAGTCTCGGAAAGTCAAAGTGCCTAAGTGAGATAACTAATAGAAGAAAAAAAAAGAAAAACACCTATTGCCTCTAATGGAATCTGAACTTATGACCTGTTGATATCAGAGACCTTGATATACCTGCAGTATTTAATATAATTACGTCTTTTAAAATTGGAATAAACAACCGTGCCAACAATATATTTGTTTATATATAGATGTGTGTATTATATTTCTATGAATTCATATGTGATATATACGCTAGATTTTTTTTATAAAAAGTATAAATTTGATTGTCGATATACTTACGGCCGTTTCTTGGTAACACTTGAGATATTTTACTCAAAATTCTCTTCCTAGCTACCTGTCTATCAAAAATTTATACGATAGATAACAATTCTATAGTAATGGAGTTAAAATGTTGAACTTAATCTATACTAATACATAAAGCTGAAGAGTTTGTTTGTTTGTTTGTTTATTTGTTTGATTGAACGCGCTAATCTCAGGAACTACTGATTCAAATTGAAAAAAAAATTTTGTTGGATAGCCCATTTATCGAGGAAGGCTATAGGCTATATAAAATCAGCCTACGACCATTAGGAGCGGAGCATTAATGAAAAATGTTGCAAAATGTGTCTCAAAAATAAGCTTCTATTCAGGTGAAATGCACTAACTAAATATACTCATATTAGCGTTGTCAGAATACAACGCCGGCTAGCTCAATCGGTAGAGCACACCACTGTCAATATCAGGGTCGTGGGTTCGAGCCCTACGTTGGGCGAATACGTTTTATTTTTTTTTATTTTCTACATTGCTTTCCTTCTAAGGCTTACATTTAAATTTATTTTAATTTTATTTAATTTTATTAAAAAAATTATTAGTTAAAAAATGTATAAATACTGCTTTTTATCGACAAAAACTTTTGAACAGTAACTCCGATCATCATGAAATTTGGACACAACATTCATCTCGGTAAACTAAGATGAATGTGTGTAGTAGTGTACTCATGTTTCTCCCTTCCCCATTCGTTCTTTTACACCGGACGGGAGCGCTATTGTTAATATATTTTGTACGGACATATTATACAGGAATACTTTTCTTTAATTAACTTAAGGAAAAAGCGTCCGAAATTTTCGACGTTACATAGGAAAAATCCTGTATAGCGGCACGTCGCCTTTGTTGTCGTCTATGTGAAAACTATGTTTTCCCATATTCCTTTCTAAACAATATGGGAACCTAGTAGAAAATTACGGGTTGAATTCAGAGAGGAATAATTTAGTTTAGAAAATGCAGGAAAACACATCGTAAAAAAATAATTCGCCTTGTTTATTACTAAACCCTATTTTAATCGCGTGTATTGTTTACGATTAAAACATGTTAATTAAACATTTGTTTTTATTATAAAGCAAATGTACTATAGCTGGTCGTGTTACCCGACTTACCTGTACAGTTTTTATGCGATTTTTTTCAATGTATACGAACATTTCCACGTTATAAGTGTCATCATCTAGTTTACCGGCTAAGCAATATGCGACTTACCAAGGTCATTTCGCTCTATTTCAGTATCGCATATTATACACGGACCGTTAAGAAAAAAATTTAATCGCAATAACAACATATTTTTTTGTTTTCAAAAAAAAAAATTATTGATAATTGACTCAAATCGAAAACTATACGTAAAATCCATAACATTATTTTTACACATTTTTAACCGACTTCAAAAAAGGGGGAGGTTCTATGTTCGACTGTTTTTTTTTTATGTATGTTCACCGATTTCTCCGTCAATTATGGACCGATTTTCAAAATTCTTTTTTTATTCGAAAGAGTGCACTTCCGAGGTGGTCCCATCGGAACCAAGTCAGGATCTGATGGTGGAATCCGGAAACTCTCAAATTTTAGCCATTCCAATACTTCATAAAATAACTGCATAATTTATTGAGTAAATATCTAACAATAAAAAAAGAAAAATCAAATATTTTTAACAAAAAAATTGAACCGACTTCAAAATATGCACTAAAAAGTAATAAAATAATTACAATTATTGTTATTTTTGGAGTCGGTGTCAACCAAGGAAACACTACAATATACCTAGCAATAAAAACACCGACTCCAAAAATAACAATAATAAATTGTAATTATTTTATTACTTTTTAGTACATATTTTAAAGTCGGTTCAATTTTTTTGTTAAAAATATTTTTATAAACTTGAAGAGCATAGAATAGAATATTTTTCATATTTTTAAATTATTTTTCTCTTATTGTTACAGCTACCTCTTCAATTCAGGACAAAACTGCTTCAAATTGGTGAGTGTTCAACATTTTCTAATTTTTTATCGTCATATAAAACTTACATTACCGACCGATGCTTTCTGATTTTATTGTGATTACTGCTAGTTGCTATTCTCCTCCTAAATTCTTTACTCCTTGTTAAATGGCGTTTTGTATAATTTTGCAATTATTATTATAAAAAAATCTTCAAATTATTGCCTTACCGTGTATTTTTTGCTTTTATATAATGTCTGATATGAATAACATACGTTGCTGCACTTTCGCGCTCTATACTCTTTGTTAATATGTTATTATCTGAACGGTTGCCGCTGCTGCTCTCCTCCCGAGTTCTTCACTCCTTGTTGTTTGACCATAACACGAGAGTCTCATTACGCGATATCTAAATAGACTAGTTAATGCAAACTTAATGTACTCAAGTCTGGACCATAGCTTTATCATCTTCGTATCTGACATTTTTACAATTTGTTACATTTGTTATTTGGTTCTTTAATGAACCTGAAGTAGTAATTTGATATCATTTCAATGTAGGTACCACATTTACTGAAAACATTTAGAAGTTGATCATTTAGATTTCGATCACAAAAAATAGTTTGGTCGTCTTGAAATTAGAAAGTATCATTTTTAAACTTGATATTTAATTACGAATGTCATTTGTTACATCGAATTTCAAGATTATAGTTTTTTTATATATAGGTACAGATCAAATTTAATTAAAAATTTTATTAAAAAAAATTTTTTTTTTGAAAGATTCATTAAAATATATTTTTTAATTTTTTGAAAGATTTAAATATTTTTATTTACTTCTATGCCTCGTAAGAAAATGGGTCGAAAAATCATGCCCGATTGTACCACCCTCAAAACGCAACAGATGGGTAGCTACTAGCTATAGTAATGAAATCACGCAGGCAAAAAATGCGTGGTAACATCAACGGTTGTAGAAAACACAAACCCAATGCAGCTCACACGCAAAGTAGCTATTTTTACAATTCGTTGTTTGCAAAAACTAGACCGCGTACCGCTAAAAATGCCTGCAAATATCAACGGTCGTAGAGAACACGAACCCGAGTCAATCTTATCACGATATGTGAGAAAAAATGACTTGAATCGTTAAAAAATCCTTTAAGACGCTAACTATTTGCATCTATTTAATATACTTGTAGTTAAAGGCTGACTATAAGGTGTAAATTGTTTATTTAAGTGCATCGGTAACTAGATATCAATATATAAAACACGATCTTGTGTCGTATAGACGCGGTCATCCACAGGTATAGTCGATTTCAGTGTCGATGCAGAGGGTGCTAATATACAATAAACAATTGACAACTCTCGGAAGACTTTTGCGAGGTTAGGGGCGGGAGGGGGAATGGCGCTCACTGGGTAATGGCGCTCACCTCTGTAACTCTGTTAAGAAGGAACGTAGCAACACGTCACGTCGCGTGAAGCGCGAGGGGAGGGGGCCTCTAATAGACAGCGATGCAAACGGACAGTCAGCTCGCGTCATGCGACCGTGAAGAGCGTTTCTTCGTTTGCGGCTGCGCTGATCTAATTTTTAATTAGGTGCTGAACAAGTCAAGTTGCTGGGCTCGCTATACTATAGACTCAGTGTTGCAGATTTGCGTAAACTTGTATATAAATTTGCTGAGCGCAACAATATCAAAAACAATTTTGATCAAAGCAGCAAAACAGCCGGATTGGATTGCGTATACTTCTTTATGAAACCTTGAGCGGCATTACCCAAAGTCAGGGGCAATGCCGCTCAAACATGTTTTTTTAATAATGTTTTCCTACTACTAGTAGGTGAAAGATATATGATTTTGTTGTTAAATTGTTGATTACTCGATAATTAAAGACTTTTTTACTCTTCTTAATTTTGATTTATAATAAATTTTTTAAAAAATACACCATGTTCTCCTACCCTACAGAACGCAAAATCTGATTTGGTAATGACATTTTAAGCAAGTGACCGGTAATTGCTCGTAGGTATTCCTTTCGGCAGATGAAACTGTAACTAATTTAGAACGAGTTAACCTTATCACCTGGGGGTCAGAAATGCGTCATTTTTTTTTTTGATAATGACACTTCTGTGAAGAATTTTTATTTTTTTTTATTTATTGTAAGTTTTAACAAACAACATAAAATCTAACAGTAAATTTCGTGATTTTTAGCTTCAGTAAGGTTGGCAAATTAGTAGGCTATCCGATCATGGAAAAATTCAGGCCAAAAAGGTGAGATTATAATATATATTTTTTTAATTTTTATCTCCCAAAATTCGGTTTTGGTAAAAAGAAAATCGAAGTAGATTTTCTCGAAAATGAAGCATTTCCGAAACCCAAGTGATAGAGGTTAAATCATTCCAAATTAGTCATAATTTCTTCTCCCGAGAGGAATACGAGCAATTACCGGTCACCCTGTATATCTTTGTTAAATCGTTACAGAAAAAAAGTGACCGTATTTTTTTGCAGTTGGAATGGCTTCCGCTTGGTTCTTTCTATACTAATATTATAAGGAGATAAAGTTTTGTAAGTTTTGATGTAGGAGGTAATCTACGAAACTACTTACCCGATTTTAAAAAAATTGTCACCAATATTTAGAATAGACCTTCAGGATGGACGTAGGCTATATATTATCGCGTTTAAATAAAAGCCCTTCTTGTCGCGACCAGTTTTGCAAAGTCGACGAAATAACGGCGAAAATCTACAAATTCGGGCGAAGCCGGACCGGGCCGCTATAGTTTAATAATAAATTGAAAATTAAATTCAGAACCCGGGGACTGAGGGCTTGTAATCAGAAAACGGCTTTGAATGCGTATACTGGCAAAAACGACAGTATTTGGCATTGCGACCTGAGTTTTTTTTAAACTTTGAAACCCACTATATCACACCCACCGGTGTAAACGAACCTTATTGTGTGTGTTTGTGTTCTAATCAGTGCTGCAAAGCTGAGTTATGAGCTGTTGGTCAACACTAATTAACTGCAACACCACCGCGTGTCTGGCCTAGGCGCAAGACGTCTTCGGATATAATATAGCGCATACTATGCAAATATACTGTGCTATACTTATAAGCCGTGCGTCGAACGTTTGCCAAACGGGTGTTCCTTAAAGGCCGCTGCACACAAGGCTAGAAACACTGCTTGGACTTCTGCTGGCCGGTAGGCTGGGTACGAAGCTGGAAATTACGTCACTGCGGGCTCGCTTGCTAGCTCACAAGATAGTGTAAGCACTAAAAGTTCTTACTTAAAAAAAATAAAACGCTTTAATTGAATTATAGATAATTAATTCGTAAAATGATTTTTTCTCTATAGAAGAAAATAACAACATTCATTTTTCCAGCGTAGCTAAGTAAAACTTATTTTGACAATATTACAAGACAGAGAGAGTTAATGTAACAAAACTTACTACAATAGGTTTTATATAATTAGAACAGGGGCTGTTTTCCTTGCTAGGTTCGCTGCTTGCTCTGAGCACAATCGTGAAGCGATATCTTGTCACGTGGACAACACGAACAAACGCCCGCAAACCAACATGCAGGCATCAGACAACGGACACGTTTTGCTCTGTGTTTGTATTCGAATTGGCACTGCAGCGCGCGCACCAGATCTAGCCACAAAACAAGCTTGAGAAGACGTCTCGTGTGAAGCGAGTACATAACAGCAATCAACAAGTGCTAGAAAGCTAGTAGGCAAGTCTAGCAAGGAATCTAGCAGCGTTTCTAGCCTCCTGTTAAAGGAATTGAAATTGGGACTTGTGCTGGCTACTATAGGATGGAAATAAAGTCGCTGCTGAATTTCAGGATCAGAACCGGGATTGTTATAAACGCCATCTGTGTTTTGGACGCCGTAACCGACGCGGGAACGTCGATTGTGAAAACTAGTAGCAAAGACTATAAAAGAACAAAATAAAATTTAAGTAAAAAAAACTTTGATAATTTAGGTTTATAATAAAAGCGTGGGACGTGAACGACCCACGCTTTTATAATCATGAACCCAAATGTGTTTCTTTTCAGCATTGCGCTTTATAATAAAAGCATGTTTTTTTAAATATTTTTTGCTTACGTTTTATGTATGAAGTACGGACTATAGAATACGCATCGTGGTATTGTTTGAGAAGCGCTGGGCTTCAAGTATACTTACTTATAAATTAAATCATACAGTCCGATAAGGCGACTTTTGCCATTGTATTAAAGCATGTTGGTGCAATAGATAAGCTGTGCGTTCATTTAAAACAAGTCGACGATAAGTTAAACGGGGTATTTTTTTTCTCTTAAAAAGTTAACTTTTTCTTATCCAATCAACCTGCTAGTTTATCCATGCAAATGAACACGTTGATCTTTCATAACGATGAATATCACAATATTAGTGTTCCGTGCCATCAGGCCCCCCACTAGTGTGTTATTTTGCCAAATTTTGGTTCTGTAGATATACAAAGAAATAAACAATTGAATTGTTTATAAGAACTGATCGCGCTAGAATTTTACCAAACTGATAAATTATCATTCATGATTTTTTTTAGATTTTTCTGAGCGATTTTTTTTGCTGAGGTGAGCTGTTTTTAAACGTTTTTTCCGAAAAATGTTTAAAAAAGTAAACACGTCATACTGTTAAATTCGTGTTTCAATATGCTTTCATTTGACAGCCCTTGAAAAAAATTCTTTTTCCATTTACCTTCTGAAATCAACCTGCAGAATGAAAATTATACTTTTTATACTTCACGTTTCTGTCATTGGGATACCACACTCTAACTCTGTGCCAAACAAATTTTTACGTCGAATAGTTTCAGAGGAAAATCGTTTGTGACAGACGAACGGACACCGTAGTGATTGCGTAAGCGTTCCGTTTTGCACGGAACATTGTAGTGTAGCAATTCCCTTAAGTTTTAAATTTCTTGGTAGCCGATGATGGTCATTGGCGTAGCAATAAGGGTGGGGGCAGGTTTCAGACAATATATTAACAAATTATTAAATTATAATTCAAATAATTAAGGATTAATAATAATAATTCGATCCGGATTGGGATCTTCTACAAAATTGATCTAAAAAATATAAAAATTAATTAGTAATTAGTTCATAATCTAGTAGAGTTTTTTCAGTATCGTAATATTAATGAAAAAAACACTACTTGAATTCTTGTATCAACCAATTACTAATTAATTCTTATTTTTTATGACCGAACGTAAGTAGTTATTTATTTGGTTCATTTGTTCTTTAGGTAACTATTCCCCCGAATAAATAGCGATAATTCAATTCACCAACCAAAATTATCTAGAATATTAATTGTTCTCGTACAAATAACAAGATAAATCTACAATAATCTGCATATTTTCTTTGTCGAGAAATTTCTCCAATAAGATCGATTTCGCTTCTATGAACAGTTTTCAAATTTATATGTATAAGTGATAGGTAGAATTGAAAATTTGGCTCCCCTAGGATATCATCGTTGCTACGCCTATGATGATGATAGCGCTACTATACAAATATTAAGAGCACTGTGGTCGAAACAAAAATAAGAAATAAAGAATAGTTACTTCTTACCACAACAGTTTTATTAGCTGATGTACATTTCGGGAGCTATGCTCTCATATTAAGCAAACACTAAAGTTTAGTGTTTGCTGAAGATGGGAGCATAGCTCCCGAAATGTACATCCGCTAATAAAACTGTTGTGGTAAGAAGTAACTATTCATTATTTTTTATTTAAAATTGTTGTGATTAAAAATATGACAAAATTGTTTGGCATATTTGACAATCGCTACATCTTAATGACTTTAAAATATAACTGTAGAAACGTTTGAGTCGAGAAATGAAGTATTTTTTTAAGGTTATGTTTTGTCGAAAATAAAGATTAATTGAACGTACGCTTCTGGGATTAATGTTGCTCCAGATAAGTCAAGAGTCGCGGCCAAACTAATCACGATCAAAAAACTAAAACTTAGATTACACATCAACATTGCCAGAGATCGAGATGGCGTGCTGAGAGGATGAACGAGTTAAGGAGAAATAGAAGTAATGTTTGCTGTAAACATTTATATATCATACATAACTGACTTAACCAAATGTTAAGACATCTTAACAACAGCTCTTTGCTCGCCACAAAAATTACTGCTGGGAACTTTTGCACATTCAATCGTGATATAATCCAGTCTAACTTCTGAATAATTTCACTCTCTTTCATCCGTACACCAGAAGCCCGATCCCCGGCTTCACTCGAATTTGTAGATTGCTTGTTGACAGACACAATTGTCGCGACTACGGAGAAGCCAAAAGGAATGATTAGTCGTAAGTTGTCGCAAATGCAAACATATACGCATTGTTGCCTTCACTCACCGCACATTGACTATGATTCATATAGTAAATTATTAAATACTAGCGGTCCCGTCCGGTTTCACCCGGGTGTAAAAGAACGAATGGGGAAGGGAGGAACATGAGTACACACATTCATCTTAGTTTACCGAGATGAATTTTGTGTCCAAATTTCATGATGATCGGAGTTACCGTTCAAAAGCTTTTGTCGATAAACAGCAGTATTTATACTTTTTTAAACTAATATTTTTTTTTTAATTAATTAAATAAAATTTAAATAAATTTAAATGTAAGCCTTAGAAGAAAGCAATGTAGAAAATAAAAAAAAATATATATATTTTCGCCCAACGTGGGGCTCGAACCCACGACCCTGATATTGACAGTCGCATGCTCTACCGATTGAGCCATACGACGTTGTGTAGTCACAACGCTAATATGAGTATATTAGTATATTAGTTAGTGCATTTCACCTGAATATAGAAGCTTATTTTTGAGATACATTTTGCAACATTTTTCATTAATGCTCCGCACCTAATGGTGATATTATATAGCCTATAGCCTTCCTCGATAAATGGGCTATCCAACAAAAAATTTTTTTTTTCAATTTGAACCAGTAGTTCCAGAGATTAGCGCGTTCAAACAAACAAACTCTTCAGCTTTATATATTAGTTTCCAGAGATTAGCGCGTTCAAACAAACAAACTCTTCAGCTTTATATATTAGTATAGATATGGTTCTAATGGTGGAACTATCCATGTTATAAAGGTAGAGCCGTCTAAGAAAACGGTAATGTGTCTGTGTTTGTGTGTGTGTGTGTGTGTACAGTGATGAACATGAGTGATTTGGATCAGCCAACTCACACATCAGCTAAATTTATAAATCGTGAGATCTTGAAGTGAACGGTCAGCGCATTATATACCGCCACATCGTTACAACTTATTCACTTCACAAACGCTATCTAGACACTCGGCAAGCCAAGTTCAACAAAGAAATATAGGCGCTTCTAGCTAAAGCTTGGGTCGCGCCCAAAAAGGAAGCAGCAGCCGGGTGTTATATCGCACGAACCATTTGGAGCCACTTTTGACCCCTTAATAACTCAAAATCTATTTAACATAAACTAATGAAATTTGATTTATTTATTAAAACCTCGTAGATTAACTAGAACTAGAGAATACAATCCCGGGATCCCGGCCGTTTTCTGGCCCCGTACTTGGCTAATCTCGGGATTTTCGGGTTTGCCACAAACAAATCTAGTTTGCATTCCGTAATCCGTTGCGCCTTGACAATTACCTTGCCTAGATTATATTAATATTATTTATGCGGTTACGTAAGAATATGAAATCTCCAGATCCTAAAGTACAAGTACAAAATGAATAGGGGTTGGCAAATAGTATTAGACATGAAATAAGCCTGTTCGAAAATGGAGGAGTTCGTGGATATCACATAGGAAACAGCATATAAGTTCTATTGTCTATTCCTCCAACCAGCGCAGAACCTGATCGAGCGTTTTCAGCTTATGTTGGCAATAAACTACGAAGCAGGCTTGGAAGTCAAACATTGGATGCTTTGATGTTTCTGCGATTGTATTTTCGAAATTCTAAATAGTTTTTTTGTGTTGTCTTTTTGATTTTTGCAAAAGTAAAGTTTTTTTTTGTTTTGTCTATTTGTGTTGTGCAACGATATTAAAAACATTTTTTAAGTAATTATACTCAAGATTTTTTTCATTTCAGCCTAATTAGAAACCACATAGTCTAATCCCGGGATAGCCCCGGGATCCCGGGATTACGCATCAGAAATCCCGTAATCCCGGGATTGAAAAACATGCTCGGGATTATATTCTCTAACTAGAACCCAAAATTTCATAAATACAGCTTAAACGGTTATTGAGATATTTGCGTCTAAAAATAAGCATTTTTAAAACTGACATTAGGATCAAAAACCTAACCCATTTCCAGATGACCTAGAAAGTTGAAATTTGGCGTCCAGATAGGTATTTACAAAGGAAAAACAATGGATTTTTAAGATTTGATATATTTTCCAAGCAATCGATTTTTATTAACACCTAGCGTCTTTTGAAAAAGAAAACTACTTATATAGGTACAGGAAAAAAGATTAATTTTACAAATCACTTTTGAATGATGAACAATAATAATTTCTTTACAAAAAATAATGGTATCCTATCAAAAAGGGAGCCAAGTTCAATATTCATTACAAAAAGAATTGAGATTTAAAAAGGTGCCAAGTTTTCACACATATACCTAAACATGAAGTTGCTTGGTTCCCTAAGCAGTGGACCGTCCCCTAAGCCGAAATGTTTCGAAACGTGAATTAAATTCTTTGTATAACTTAATCAAGTGTCAAGTTTGGAAGTGTTTCAGATGTAAAAGACATAATATTCTGTTAGTTGGTGTACCTTTGTGGAGCATAGACGTTATAGAATAGAACCGACATAATATAAACGCAGTTATTGTACCCGTTGAATATGTTTTGTACGTTTACCATGTATACACGATATGTGAATTACCGATTTGTGTACGGTCAGGTCTAATTACTTTATACTATTTATAGATTACCATGCTTTTGTAATGATATACAGGTAACTTATTGCTTGTTTGCTTGGCCCTTCACAATCGTTTCGGCAATTGTATTGCTTTATAAGGCATTAGAAATGTCGAAAATTCAACATAAATGACATTCAAAAAATTACTTGAAGGTTGAACCTTCAAAGTAATGAAGAAGATTGTCAGTTGTAGAAGTGGGGGCTAATCTCTTGTAAAAAACTAAAAATTTTTACCCGACCGTGTGCCGGGTCAAAATGACGCCTTAATGGTGTATTAAGTCGTTTAATTTTAGGCAAAAAATTCCTAACGTAACTGTTTTTAATAAATGACCTCCATAATATAAAATGAAAGTCACTTTAAAACATTACCCTCCGTCTGGAGCAATTGGGCAGATCTTATTCTTTTATTCTATACTGAGCATAGGAATAAAATAGCAATCGAACTATTAGGGTGCAAATATATACTTCTGTCTTTTTTTACGCCGTAAGCACTGGCGTATCCAGGAGAGCAAAACAATCACGGGGGACCCAGTTTAAGAAACTAATTTGCTCCCTCCTGGGTCAAAAGCTGGGCACGCCCATGTTAACGTCTTAGAAAAAGACAAAGTTTTTGAAACAGAGATACTTTATTCAGATTGAATGCAAGTACATCAACCAATCCTATCATCGGAGAAATCAGGGAATTACATCGCAGATATTCAAATCTTATTATTGTTATTATTTTTTCAATATTTCAATATTAAAAAAAATTTTTCACGAATTTCGTTAAAAATAAATAGAAACTAAATAAGTATTAATTATTTTTTATATTTTTAGATCCATTCTGAAGAAGATCCAAATCGGGATCGAAACGTTAATGTATTAATTATATTTTGTTAATATATTGTCTGAAAAATTGGTCGATAATTTTATTTATTGACATCGCAGATATATTTTCGATACGCTTTGTTGCGTTCACTCACCGCACATTGAGTAGATAGACTATGATTCATATAGAAAATTATTAAATATATAGGGTAGATTCACATATTTGAAGTTCAGTAATGCATTATAGTGACTGCAGTGGAAATGAAATATTTAAAATATTTGAAATGATCAATCGTCGCGGCTAGACACACCGACATATTTGCCATTTCTTGCTATAAATAATAAATTGTTACTTTGATGACGAATATTCAATTAACAGATTTTAATGTGGGATTTATCATAGCATTTATACAGCTTTAAATTATATTCAGATTATTAAAAAAAAAAACTTGAACTATAAACGGATAATACAATACCTACCTATAAATTTATAATAATATTTATTAATGGTTTTAATGTTTATTTCATAAACTAGGGATGTGTTATTATTACAACACAGACAAATTTATCTGTGTAACATTGAAGAAGACAACTAAACAATCACAATAATTATTTTGAGATCTGTTCGCTCATTGAATACAGTGACAACTTTCTTGTTTTCAAATTAAAGTCAGATTTAAATCGTTAATAACTGCGAAGCTAATAATAGTGCATGAACAAAGGTTGAGCCTGCAACGGGTAGATCATTACGCGTTTGTCGCGAAAGATTTGTTTTGCCGCGTGACGTCATCGCACTAGTGTAGGCGCATGCGCGTGATAGTCACGAATTATCTTTGTGTAAAGTTTTAAATTAATAATATAGTGTCGAAACGCGTTTAGCTAGGACGTTGGAAGGGGATACTTTTAACTTCTTTTTTCTGCCGAATCCTGGTGCTATTCAGTATGGACAATGCAGAAGTATAACAGCGGTGTTAAATTTAACATTGACCTTACAGAATAACGCCTAAAATCTTATAGCTACTTGAGTGGTACCTGAATGAAGTATATAATTAAGTGATTAATTTGTTTGATTTTGTTGATTATTAATTGATTTTTGTAATAATAAATATTATAATAACTGGTTTCGGTAAACATCAACAACCGTAGTAACTTTTTTTATAACAAGTAAGGAAGGACACGGATTAACTGTTCAAGTGTAATAGTTAATGTGTGAACTTGTGCAAACGTTATTTTGCATAATGAAGCGGAAATCTAGTATTTATGTTTATTAGGTTGTTTATCGACTATAGAGAGCAATTTGGTGAATTATGGAAAATTAAATTAACGACATTGTTTTTTACAAAATCGTTTAAAAGCAAACTAGTCAACAATCTTTAATCGAAAGATTGTGCAGGATTATAGACGCTCGAAATCATCAACATCCAAACTTTACCTCTTTATAATATTAGTAGGTATCGCACGCGATTGATACAAAACACGGATGCATTCCCATATTATTTGGCATAGTTACTACTCCTTTCTCGACGTGGACCCCCCCTTTGAAAATGACAACCATGTTGATCCTTAAACTATTTGCCTCTTTTCATCCTCTGAAGGGGTTGTTTTTCAAAAAGCACGAAACATGTGTTTATTTATTTGTTGACAGGAATAATTCTGCGCATTTTCAATCTTATATGATTTCTCCATGCAAATTTTGAACCCCCGTTACACCCTTTTAGGGATTGAATTTTCAAAAATCCGTTCTTAGCGGATGCCTACGTCATAATAACTATCTGTGTTCCAAACAGCCCAAGTGGTTTGAGCTGTGCGTTGATAGATCAGTCAGTCAGTCAATCAGTCACGGTTTCCTTTTATATATTTAGATAGACAAAAGATCATGTAAAAAGTTTTAGTAACATTGGCGCCAACCTCAAAATTGTATTATCTTCCTTCTTAATTTGTGTGAGTTTTTCTGAAGTATAGGTTTTTGAACACTTATACATTTCAATGAAAAGTCCTGAAGAAAATTATGTAATTCAGAACAAGTTATTGTACGGATACAAGAAGATAATATAATGACAATCGTTAAGATTACGTAGATAAAGAAAAAAAAGTACATAATATTACGTTCATTTATATAAAGCTGGATCGGCTCAGCAACTTACTAACTAATCTTCCAACAAGAAACAACTCAACTAAAAAGAAAAAAAATAATGAAGTTTTGAGATCGACGCCAATTAAATAAAAGTAGATGCATAAAAATTAAAGTTCATTATTAAATTATTGTATCGCGTACTCTTGTATTACTTTACGACACTAGTGCATTCACATTGCACGCCTGTCTGCATGCATCTAAAGCAGCTATTTTATAAAAAATGAAACGGTAGCTGATCAATTTTAGAATCTATACTAATATTATAAAGCGATAAAGTTTGCAAGTTTAGATGTAGGAGGTAATCTCCGAAACTATACTCAATCGATTTCAAAAATGTTTTCACCAATATATTTAGAACGGACCTTCAAGATGGACATATTATATTGTCGGGTTAAAATAAGAGCGCTTTTCGTCGAGATCAATTTTGTCGACAAAAAAACGGTGGCAATTTATAAATTCGGGCGAAGCCGGACCGGACCGCTAGTGAAAATAAATGACCCATGGGAACTGGGCTTTAGCTATTAAAAATAAGTTGTTTTTTTTGGGCGGAGATGTTTTAGAATACAGTTTTCTTGTCGGAGAGAAGCGCAAAATTCTGCAGTTTTATCCGTATAAAGTTGAAGTACAGTATCACAATATATAATATAGAATAAGGAGAGATGATGGCCTTGACAAATGCAGCGTCTTCTTTAGAAAGGCCACGGTATTATGTTCATTTGCAAATAATTCCTATATTCAAGTTTGTTACTTTTATTATGGTATAACGACAATTATCCTGCTGCCGAACTACTTATTATTTTCTAAAATTCTTCGCAGCTCAAATCAAGAATGGCTTAATGCAGATATGATATCGCTTTCTACGTGTATCTATCTGAGCAAAAATAGTCTGCTTTTTAAGCTTTTCGTTGCATATATAATTTTTTCGTGGAAACAACATGTAGTAGTGAGAATAATAAACCAATTCATAAACATTTCTGTCTCTATCCAAGTGTGTAGGCTTTCACGGCCGGTGTTGATCCAAATCTTCTTGGTTTCCTACCTAGAAATATACCAATAAACCACGACATACAAGTCCGAAAACTAAGAAAATTTGGATTTCTGTCTCTTCTGTCCGCGTCGATCCGGTGTCCTCGCTCGTCGATATCCAATTATAAGAAATCCTCAACTAGACCAGTGATGTCAAAGATACGACCCGCGACCAGAATCTATATCCGGTGAAGATTTTAGACACCTGACATCATTGAGCTTATCAAAAACAAGAGATCTCAACCTCAAGATAATTTACCTTTTTTATTACCATTAATAGAAAATTGATTTGAATTAAATTAATAAAGATTTTCATTTAGTATGTGTTTTAGTTTTGGCCCGCTAACACACCCTTAAATCTTACAAATGGCCCTTTGGAAAAATCAGTCTGACACCCCTGAACTCTTGATCATCACAACTCCAATGTATGTAATATACAGGATCGCTTATTTTCACAGTTTTAAAGCTGTTTGTTAATTTTTTGCGGTGTGGAAATAATTTTTATTTAATTTTAATGAGCCATAAGGCTCAAAGAATTAATGATATTGCACATTGGAATGGTAAATGAATTTGATTGTAACATTATATATATGTATGTATAAACACTTAAACATGCAATAAATCTACAAATATGATTAAAGTACATCGACGGAAGCAATAATAAGACAGACATTACGAGTAGCTTTTAGAGGATTAAAATCTAACCACAGCAACTGCATAGCCTCTAAGCATCTGTATGAACTTCTATGATTGTTAACTGCAACCCAGGTGCTGACTGGCTAATAACATATTACCGATGGCCATTGAAGAATTGACCACCGGTAAATAATGGTGGTAATACATCAGCTCAACCGTATTTAGTTTTGTATGCGCAGTCTGTCGGACATGCATTGGCGAAAATGTTACTGGTTGGACGCCACAATTGCCAGACTTAAAACCGAAACTGTTAAAGTTTTGAATACTACTAAATACTAATACTAATATTATATATGCTGGTCCCGCAATCAAAAAACCATTGACTGGAGCTCGAATTCAGGAAGCTTACATGGGAAAAGAATGTTTGTGGGCCCTTCAAACAGGCTTACAGAGCTCTTGATCAAACTCAGTAGACCTAAACTCAGGAAAGTGGTTGGGCTCTTAACCGGTCATGCACCCCTGACGACGGGGATACGTCAGGAATCGACGCAGTGTATAGATTTTGCGAAATGGACGACGAAACAGCCAACCATCTACTGTTCGAATGCGAGGCCCTAGCCTACAGGAGAACAACCATCCTTGGATACATTGATGAGAACGGAGTAATTCCTCAGGACAATCCAATCACCAATCTTCTGGAGTTCATGAGAAGATCCAAACTATTAGAGGAGTATATCCAGGACAAGGGAGAACACAAAAATTCTTTTAGCCTGCAGGAGAACAACCATCTCTGGATACATTGATGAGAGCGGAATAATTCCTCAGGACAATCTAGTCACCAATCTTCTGGAGTTCATGAGAAGATCCTAACTATTGGAGGCCTAGATCCAGGTCAAGTGGGAGCACAAAACTTCTTCTAGGATGATGTGCATAACGGGCTATTAAGCCATAACCCCTAATATTTATTCAATATTATAAATGCGAAAATAAGTCTATCTGTCTGTTACCTTTTCACGCCTAAACAGATTTAGATAAAATTTGGCAAGCAGATAGATTGCATCTTGAGGAAGGACTGCACCTTTACTCTCAAAAAAAAACCTGCTAGTAGGTATCTAGTAATATAGTAACTGAATCGACTCCGAATTTTGAGTGACTTTTTTCGTGAAATTGATATTGAATGTTTTATTTCAAACTTTTCCCGACTGTCGTGAAGCATTCTGACTTCAGCCAATAGCGGTGTCACGACGTCACACGATAAAATATGAATCAATTAAGTGCCGTCGCGGACAACTTCGACATCCGTTTTTTGGCTTTATTGATTTCAACAGTCGATATCTCAAAGACGTAGAAATATTGTTTGTAATCTTCATCTGTGTTCACCGAGATTCAAACCCAGTACGGCTCGAATCGATTCTAGATACGACTATTATGATGGTCATCCAAAGAAAATATATAGTTAATATCTTATAAGAGTTAGTAGTCTAATATTATATAGTAACCAGTAAGTTATTAAAATTATAGATTTTATGTTGTTATGGAGTGATAACTTCGGTTATTATCTGACGCCTATTGGAAGAATCTAGTTAACTTTTAATGCATTGTTGAACGGTGGCTTCTGCTTCAAACAATGAATTTAAAATTAACGACGTGTATTAAAACAGAAATAAAGCGAGAGTAAATAAATAAAAAAAAAACGTTCAAACTTCAATCTAAATCTGTTAGCTAGGTACTTCAAAAAATACATATATTTGATATCGAAATTATTTTCATCTAAAATGGGTTACATACATTTAACATTTTTAGTTAATTGTAATTTTTATAGTTCACGTCAATTTATAAATTTGATATGATCGAATCCTAGCAATTAATACATTCGCTGTTAGCAATAATTATCTAGGTGATGTAATAACTTCATTAACTTTATATTTAGCCCAGTTTAATTACAATTTTTAATTAACTTTTCTACAAAGATTTATTAAGGTGAAATTCATCAACTTATTTTTTAAATGTCGACTATTTGAAAAATTGTGCACACGTTCTCTATGTAAAATGAGTGAACATCTTTTTACAAAAAAATCTTAATTTATTATGAAGACGTCAATCGGTTTAGGGCAGTGTTTCTCAACAACTTTCTTTCTTAATATAGTTTATATTTACGTTAATCACATAGGATGGACGATAACGCCATAAAATATGAATGAAATATTATTCAAAATAATACATTGTCTGGACCACCCGGTATAATAAAGATACAGATTGTTTTCACATCAATAAGTCTGACAGAAGTGTGAGAATGATTTGTCATTTATAATTAAATCAAATGCCACAACAAATAAATTAGCAAGCTCACAAGTTAATAGGATTGAATTATTATACAAGTATTATATTAGCATGGCATGTTAATTTAAATAATAATCGAATACTAATTAGTGGAATAAATGACAAAATTAAACCTTTTCTTAAAACAGGGTGATCTATCTTCGCAAAACCTCAAACCATCAATCTACACTAATATATAAAGCAGAAGAGTTTGTTTGTTTGTTTGTTTGAACGCGCTAATCTCAGGAACTACTGGTTCGAATTGAAAAACATTTTTGTTGTTGGATAGCCCATTTATCGAGGAAGGCTATAGGCTATATAATATCACGTTACGACTAATAGAAGCGGAAAATCAATGAAAAATGTTGCAGAATGTCAGTCAACATTTTTCACCATATACTTATATTCAGGTGAAATTCCGTAACAGAATATCCCAATATTAGCGGTGCACCTACCGAAACTCGGTTAGCTAAGTCGGTAGCGCGCTCGACTCTTAATCTCAGGGTCGTGGGTTCGAGCCCCACCTTGGACGAATATGTTTTTAATGTTTTTTTTTTATTTTCTACATTGCTTTTTTCTAAGGCTATCATTTAAATTTATTTTAGTTTTATTTACAACTAATTAAAATTAAATAAATCTAAATAATAGCTCATTTGAAAACTATTACAGTACCTATATATAAAAATAATTTTCCTACAGTGTTTTCAGTTAAATATTTATTATATTTTATTAATTATACAGTAATTATTGATTTAAAAGAAATAATTATCACTTAAAAAAAAATATTTTCATCAAAAATGGAGGTTTGAGTTTAAAATAAGTAATAAAGCAGGAAACTGCCGAAAACTGCAAAACATTAGGACCCAACATTCATCTCGGTAAACTAAGATGAATGTGCGTACTCATGTCCCTTCCTTCCCCATTCGTTCTTTTGCACCCGGGTGAAACCGGACGGGACCGCTAGTAAACTTATAAAATACCAGCGGCCCTGTTTGTCGACTAAGGGCTCTGTTTAACGACCGTTTTAGTCAACGGGCCGCGACGCGGAACAGTTACATTTGTACACGATCCGCATATACGTGAGCGCGTCCATTGTTATCGATATTAGTTCTATACTTGAAGGGCGAAGAAGTGCAAGTGTGTTATGTCTTGCTTATTTATTTTTGTAATTTTCTAGTCTTGTCCCAACACTGGCTTATTATGAACAAGGCTAATTAATAAATCCATATCAATTTTAAACTCCATATTCACAAGGTAGGTCAAACGTGTGCGCACATCTGCCGTCGTCAACAGACTTCTATGAAATGACGTGGTCCACTGCATTGGACCGACCGTTGAGTTTTGTTGCAATGGTTACATGCTCGTCGCGTAACCTATTGAACACTGCGCGTCGGCCCGTCGCCCGTCATAAAAATCGGGCCGTTATCCGTTGTCGTTAACAAGAGGCATTACGTTGTAAAATTGGTCTCTACGTAAAGCGATTTTATTTTAACGCGATAATATGTACATCCTGAAGGTCCATTCTACATATTTGAGAAAAAAAATTGAAATCGGATGAGTAGTTACCTTCTACATCCAAACTTTACCTCTTTATAATATTGGTATAGATTTTAAATATCGATTTTTTTCACTACCTCTTGAATAGTACAATGATAACAAAACAGCATCGCGAAGGCTATTTTTTTCTGTAATGAGTGTTCTTCTAAAAATATTAAATTATAATTTCTGTGTCTAATAATTTTTCACTTCATCTGTCTTTTTTTAAGAGACGTTCTTTGCACAAAGAAATAATTACCAGTATTGACCATGAAATGTTATTACGATTGTAAATATCTTTAATTCTAATATGATATTCATTTGACTTCAATAACAATTAATCATTTATATAAAAGCTGATTTTTTGTATAAATTGTGTACTGAAAACTCGCAATAAACTTTATTTATGAATGTGGAAGTAAGTTTTAAAGGTTGTTTTGTCTTTATTTGATATCAATTCGAAGGTACTAAGTATAATTTTCAATTTAGGACACATTCGTTGCATCAAGAAAATCCATTAAATTATGAGCTGTCCTTGCGAGCGTTTAATAGTTTATTAAGAATATTTTTATTTGAAATGTAAATAAAATATACATGAAAATGATAAAATCACAATTATAGTAAAAGTAAATACCATTCTCTCCAATTAAACATTCTAATAAAAATGTTGCATGATACAGTATGTTCAAGAAATCGCGTTAGTTTAAGATCATTTTAGGCAAAAACAGTTTAAATCTAGAAAGGTCAGATTCGAAAATGAAATTTGTAACAATTATTATTATTTTATTCAACATATTTATGAACGTAAGTTTGTAACATGAATACTATTTAATTCATCACATTTATTATTTTAAGTTTTTTAACATGAACTCTACTTCCTAGTTCATACGCCCCACTGCCATCTTGCCTCTGTTTCTCCACATGACTACCAGGGTACACCAGTGGCGGCGTGGCTTTTTAAGACGTGGTGTTAAAAATCAATATGGCCGCACAAAAACTGTTTTAGTACCAAGTAGCGACATCTGATAGAAAGAATTAGTTCAGAAGCAAATCTGGTAGAATTAGCTCAACGCTATTAGTTCAGACGCTGAGCCGCAAACGAAATAGATTTTGTATCTATCGCACCCGGGTGAAACCGGGACGGACCGCTAGTACCTGTATAAATAAATGATTCGATGATTTTAATGTTAATGTTGATTGCGATGACGCGAACGGTTTGAAGACGTGTTGCAATAATATAATAGTACTAATGTCGTGAGTATTGCATGGCACAGTACAAGGTCGAGCCAGCATCATCAGCAGTCAGCACCGACTCTCTGTGCTGATATTAGTGACTGATTTCTGTTGTATATCCCGGCCAGGGATCAGCAAACTAACCGTTGAAACAGTCGCAACACCTTACCACCGCTGCACACGAGGCTGGATTTGCCCCTGGGTTCCTTGTAGTGATGAGCAAAGCAAGACCAAAACTGAAATAGTCTTGGTCTTGCTTATTCGATCTTGATCTTGTTCTTGCTCAAATACTTCTGGTCTTGCAGGTCTTGCTTATTAAGTTTCGATCTTGGTCTTGCGTATTCAGTCTTGATCCTGCTCATTTAACCTGGTACTTTACGTCTTTTTAATAATTTTTCAATATACTATCAACATCAAGGTTTTTTATAGGTATAAATTATAAATTATTTACAATTAATATTGATAGGATTGAGACAGTCTTGGTATTGATCTTGGTCTTGTTTATTCGGTCTTGGTCTTGCTTATTCAGTCTTGGTCTTGCGAAAAAGCAAAACCAAGACCGATTTTGCTCATCACTAGCTCCTTGCTAGATTTCACCTCTAGTTTTCTAGCGCTGCTTTTCTTAATTGCTATTATGTGCTCGCTTCACACGAGACGTCTTTACAAGCTTGCTCTGCAGGTAATTCGGTGCGCGCGCAGTAACTCAACTGCATGTTTATTGTCTCTCTCATTATAGCACAGTGTTTGTGGGCGTTTGTTCAAGTCGCCCACGTGACAAGATACAGCTTCCTGATTGGTTCTTGCTCATACCTATGGCAGCGGACTTAGCAAGAAAAATAGCCCCTGTTCTAATTTTAAAACCAATCTTATGAGCTAGCAGGCGAGCCCGCAGTGACGTCATTTCCAACTTCAAGTGTTTCTACAGCGGCTATTAGGTAATTCTTTGATTAAGAAAAAGTCGCTACTAAATAATTCTTTGAACGGTAGGCCACGTTTTTGATGTGACACTGGCGTGACGACGTCACAGACTAAACAAATCCTACGCGACAAACTCGTACAGATACGATTTGTCTGTTGTAAGTTCTACCGGCTGTAACGAGCGAATAGACGCAAAATTGGCGGACATCCAAACGGCAGGCTATTTTTTTCACTTCAAAACTGAGGACGTGTTTACCCATCCTTGGCTGTTTGCACAATAATCGTGCAATCATTCGAATCACTTGCTCGACTTGAGAACTCTTGATTATTGTAGGCAATAAATTACATTAGTACAAAGTAATCTTTAACTCTCTGGAATCCTTGATATTTGTACAAAAATACTTCTTATTTGTTTATTTATTAATGCAAACACTGATTAATATTCAGCTTTATTTATGAGATCGCGGATTTGTTCCGTATTTTAAAATCACGAGTACTTTTTTTGTCTTAACGCAGCAGTGTTGTTGTACAGAAGTTTTATTTTTGAAACTAGCCGTCACTCGCAGCATTGCGCGCGTTCACGGAAACTTTTAGTAAGGTTTACACGAAACCAGTAAAACCCGGGTTTCCTAAAATATCGACCGTAATATAGCGCTTGTCGTATGACGGTGAACGAACAAAATTTTTCTCGGTAGCGGTGGAACCACAAAAAAAATCGCGTGTGCCTCTCGGGAGAAGAGTAATTTCTTTGGAGGCAACCATTTTGCGTTACTAATGTTTTTCTTTATTTCCTCGTCGTGATGGAAAGTCGTTACAATTGATTAAAATTTTTTTCGTTGTTCAAAAAATATTTACAATCTCTGGTCTAGATCCACCTTTACTGACAGGTGTAGCATTTTGATATATTATAGGTCAAAGATCACGTATTACTAGGTGAGCTATTTTTATTGTTTTGTGCGCGCTTCATTTGTTACGAATATTGTTATAATTTCAAGGACATATTTTGGTCCATTAGACGTAATTAAACCCGTGAATCGAAATATAAGTTTTTTTCTTGACATTGATACAATTGTTTGCGATCGTGAATAATAAATTACTAGGTTTATGAAGTATTTCCTGATTTATCGTTGAGTAATATTAAAATTAGAAGAGGTGAGGGCGCGGTTTCGTCGGCACAAAAAACTACTTTTTTAAATAATCGATGTACAAAATAAAAAACGTCTGGATACATTGAAAATGAACGTTTCTTTAGGAATTTTTGAGGGTGTATTAAATAACAGGCTTTTAATTAGACATCCATTTCAAAAATAACGTTGAGATTTTGAATTGAAAGTTTGTTTAGATGACGTTAAAATGTGTTCGTAATGCCAACATTAGATTTATTTGGGGTGATAAGACATTTGTATATCTCACAAACACTGCGACCTAGAAGATCTTTTGTGCATAATGCCAACATTAAAAATACAAACACAATCAGTGAGAAAATTCTTTGAGGACCTTCTTTTATCGGACCCAGACAATTAAAATTGATATTTATATCACAATAAATTGTTATCAATTTTAAAGCATTTCTAGTTTTGTTGTAGCTTTTAAGTACTGTCTCTTAATTAATGTATTCTTATCAAAAGATGCGCAGATAAGTTCAATTACATATATTTTCAATAATACTAAATTATTAATAAAATAATATATTTAAAGGTTTTAAATATTCTTTGCACGTTGCAGATAGCTGCAATTAGACGCTATTTACCTACAATTTGCACTGCGCGATTAGCATAATACTATTACAAGCTGTTCAAAAAATTTACCAAAATGCTATTAAAATGTGGAACATCTAATAGCGCGTTTGATTGGGAGTAAATCCTTGCAATTGAGGCGACACTTTTATGAGAGAACGTTACGTTTGTTTGTGTTGGATTAAACGTGGCTTTAGTTGAAGGCGATATCTGGATAACAGGGCGAAATTTAGTTACTAGTATTTCGTTAGAAAACAGCGCGTTACGCTTGCTTTGTGTATGCGTTGGATTATAACTTGGCTTCTGTTAAAGATAAAAGTTTCAGGGCGATATGTAGTTACTAGAATGTTGTCAGTAGACAGGGCGATATTTAGTTACTAGAATTTTGCTTTTTATGATTTACATCTGTCAGACGTTCCGCGAAAGCTAACATTTTTTTATATTTAGTATGGAAGAAAATTGAAAACTTGAACCGTGAGTTTCAAAAAAATTTTGTACTAATTTTATATTTCTAATTCTCAAAATCTTACACGGCGATTGAATCATTTGTTTCAATATAAAAAGCTGTTTTACAGTTTATTACCACCTGATTTTTTTAAACAACTCGCGTAAAAAAATTATTTAAGTCAAGAGTTGACTAAAAAAAATTCTTTGTTTTTTTTTGAGGAAACATTTTTGAACAGTCAGTAGATTTACTCAACAAAATAATTGCAATACACTGTATATAATGTATTCAGTGTTTTGTCTGATAACTGGCAAATATATTTTCTACAAGCTTCCGATCATATTTTAATTTATTTCAAATTACAGCATTTCTGCTTTTAATTATCAGATTAAATAAAATAAATAGACCAATTTATATTCTCATATAAAGTTGTTTTACATATCGAATAAACTTTTTACGACTTTTTTAAAGCTACTGCAACTAACATTGTCAAATGAGTCAATTATTAAAATTTCTAAAAAAAGCGGTAGCCCTGAAACATTTAAAGCAAAACTAGAGCTCAGTTTCACGACTTGAATATAAATACGTATAATTTATATAAAAAAAATTTAGATGATTCTTGTGGTGTACAAAGGGCATCCATAATAATACATAATATACGCGGGAATGTTGTCGGATTGCAGTTGCAAAACTACAGTTGAACTATCGTTGCGTTTAATTTTTTTGCCAATTCAATGCAGCGCTTAATTCGTGCTTAGGTATATCTTGGCGCAGTAATGTAGCGCTCACTTTAAATCCACGTTATTAAAATAATAATATTTATTAATTCGTTGATCTCAGTTACGTTTGATTTATTTAATAATTGACTGCAATGTAGCGCTTAAAAAGTGCTTGGGTATACTTTGGCGCAGTAATGTAGCGCTCAGTATTTAATAAAAGCATTTTCTTATTATGTGTTGGATTTCTCTACCTCCTTTGTAAAAACTCGTCTAAATATTTTTTCCTGAATCTAAAACAAATGCTTTTTCTCGAAAATCTACTCTCGGTCCGAGTTTTTGGCTTGCAGTATTACTTATTACTCAAACAATAGACAAAAATATTGTCCATTAAATTTTGTTAATCACGTACCTGTGCACTTTTGACTATTTGGTTTATATTCGGCACGGTGACGTCATAAATTGGGTGGTTTCACTGTATTATTTGAACATGTTCACATAACGTGAAGGGTTATAGCAACACATAGTTATGTCGTACGTATCACGATGTGACATTCACTTGTTTTACATGATAGTCGACTGTTTTAACTTTGTTGTGGCGACGATACGATCGCTTGTTATATCTTCTATAATAACATAACGATTGTCAGTTGTTATGATCTTAAGTATATAGAGTTTTATCACGTTAGCCAATCACGTGTGCCGCATTTTTTTTTCTTCTTCGCAATTCATCATTACATTAATTGACAAATTGGAGCTTTTTTTATACGAAACGTTTAAACTACAATATAAATTAGCTATGCATTATGTTTACATGTAGATAATAATTAGTCGCATACTTCGAAATATGAAGAACAGATTGGGATCATTATAAATTATTATACTAAATAACTACATATCAAGCGGTAAATCAAAATGATTCAACGATGCTTTAACGTGGATAATGCGAATAACTGATTTACCGACAAACCACGATCTGGGCCACAATATAGGGTCGTCAGATAATTTTTTAACGCATTGTTCCTTATTCGTTAACAAATTGGGCACTCCAAACATTTCTCTTATTCGCAAACAAGAATTTCATGCCGTCACTGATATTCCCACAGGGAAGGGGGGGGGGGGTATGTGGGGCGTTGGATGCAAGTCAGAGCTGTTTGATGAACGATTTAATATTCATAGATTTCCATGTGTTCTTTATAAATTTTAATCATTTTATATTCAGTAAATTACATTGATTTCGATTTAGACGTTACAGAATTTAAAAAATTGAAATCTTTATTTATTTAAATAAATAAAATTATCGACCAATTTTTTTCAGACTATATATTGACAAAAATAAAATTATAAATCAATATTACAAAAGATGACGTTTCGATCCGGATTTGGAGCTTCTTCAGAAATAATCTAAAAAATATAAAAATTAATTAGTGTATATCGACTTATTTTATAATAGAATGAAGCTAATTAATTATCGAAAATTATGAAAAATTAATAACAATTTTATTTATTTGAAGAGTTCTTTTCAGACGTTAATCAAAGATTTGAACTTTATTTATATTTAGTTTAAATCAATTTTTATGTTATAAAGGTAATAAAAAGGGTAAATTATCTTGAGCTTGAGGTCTCTTGTTTTTGATAAGCTCATTGTTGTTAGGTGTCTAAAAATCTGGTCGCAGGCTGTATTGAGATGGCTTGAGGGCCGAATGTGGCCCGCGGGCCGCATCTTTGAACAGCGTCACTAATCCACCAACGTTCATCCAGATTGCTCACAGTTACTACTGTGTGGGGTCGTCCCACCTGCCAGAATTCGATCATGTTTTAAACAGTGGACTGGTATACTGATTTTGAAGCATCTAGTACCTGATTCTATTCGGGTAGCTGGTCGTCATTCCACTAATCCTCTATAAGAAATGATTTTCTTTTTCAATTTCTGCACGAATAAATTATTGAATTTGTCAGATTCAAAGAGAAATTAATTAAATGAAAAACACATAAGACGCTCTATGCATAAAAACAGCAATCAGTAGTATAACAAATGTATTATACAGTGTGTTTCAATAACTACTGACCTAGCAGCACATTCGAATGCGAATATTCGCTATACATCACCATTGTGCAAGCGACAAACTATGAACGGATCGACTACTATCGAAGTTACCATTGAAGTATGCCATACGAGAGACGATGCAAGTGGCTGTCGAGCTTCTTCAGAGGGCAACTTTTACAGGGCACTAAAATGCAAAATTATTGCATTGCACGATTTCTTCCATCGCGTCAGCCAGCGTCGTACTTATTTTGTTCTGGAAATATTTTAAAACACGAGCAATTCGCTCAGATCTCCTTCCTCCACCGATTTATATCTACATCTACACTGGCGCGTTTGGACGGGAGTAAAAACGTGACGCCCGACGCTGTGATGTTGCGACTTTTCGTTTAATTTACTTAAACTAGTGTGACCTGTGCGAATTATTCACACTAAATAAGTATAATAATTATCACTTTACAAAATTATTTTTTAAATATGATTGCAGCTATTCAATTCGTTTCTAATTTTGCACACTGCTTATAACGTTCTTCTTTTTGTTGTATTATAATATGAAGCTCAGATGACAGATCGAAGAAATATTTTACTAAAATTGGCAGACGTTGTTCAGCGTTGCTGTTAAGTAATTAATTTACAAAAACAAAAGCAATAATAAATTTTTTAGTTGTCGATGTCAGTAGAGCAAGCAATTATCTGTAAAATGATATATAATTTATGTGGAGAAATTGTGTGGTTTTTTCTAAAAAGGGAGGCAAACATCTTAACCTTAACGTATTAATATATATGATGTATGCATGCGTCGGATTATAACGTGACTTCTGTTGATGGCGACATCTAACCGGAATAGGCATTCGAGTGGCGCTGCTTGCAACTTAAAGTTCTATACGGCGAATGTGGCGTTTGTTAATCCGAATACAAAGGTCTGTTTTTGTGGCTAACTTTGCTCCACGATATTTACGATTTTTTTATTAAACGCTTTTATTTAGCTTGATTCCGTATATTTGTTTCTGTGTTTCTTTGTTTCAAATCTTGGAACAGCTTTTTCAACTATTTGCCGTTATCCGATTGAGTTGAAATTTTGCACATTTACGTAGTTCCGTGACACTACAATATGATAGTAGCTAACTGAACGGTCCGGCTTTAGTCCGGTTGCAAATCGCAGTATTAATAAAGCACACTAAAAACTTAAAAATAATAATATAGGTAAAAAAACTTCTAAGTTAAACGCTTTTATTGTATACAATCAATAATACACTAAAAACTATAAAATAACCATAGGGGGCTTTGATTAAACTAAAATTAAATCGTGGGGGGCATTTAATAGTAAACTTTCATTTGTTTGAGATTGGAATTCATATATTTAGCTTTCTGTCTTCTTCGACCATAATGTGAAGTTATAAATGCCCCCCACAATTTTATTTTAGGTTAATTTGATTAGAGGTGAGAACCCTAAAAATAATGTTGGCATGTAAAAACTAAATTTAGAGGCACGCCACTGGTAGGTTCAGATTATATAGTCACATGTATTCACATCAACTTGTTACATATGTCCCGTTCGTCGTTTGTTAATGCAACTTTTTACGTAAATTTATCATCTTCAATCATTATAAATCACTTCTAAAGATGAAATATGGCAGAGCCACGTCATTTAATAACAATAAAAAAGTATTTCATTTGATGCATCTAATTATATAGAAAAAGTAGTGTAAATACGTAAACCAGACAAGTTGAACCTCCGTGTAAAGCCATTTATGCAAGACATGAATTTCTCTCTTTTTTTAAAACGTATAAAAGCGTGGGGAACTCATAATATACGTAAAATGAGTGCCTCGCGCTTCTGAACGTTATAGAAGAAAAATGTGTTTTTCTAGATTTTTTTGAAACAATAAATTTTATTCTTTTTATTATAGCTCTGTTTCTACAGCTTTTCTGCGAACGGTAACAGAACCGTCACAGTGTTCCAAAACCGATAGTTTCGTTTCAGCTACTGCGCATGACCGTGACGGTTCCGTTACCGTTTGCAGAGGGGTTGTATTGTAACGGAGCCCTAATGGTGAGTTTTTATTGCTCGTCCGTCTGTCCACTTCTAAACGAAAATGTTAGTAACACCGTCTTAAAAAGCCACGCCGCCACTGGTGCACCCTGGTGGTCATACGGAGAAACAGAGACAAGATGGCAGCGGAGCGTATGAACTATAAGGAAGTAGTGTTCATATTAAAAAACTTAAATTAATAAATATGTTGAATTAAATAATATTCATGTTACAAAATTACGTTAATAAATATGTTGAATTAAAGATTATTCGCATGTTACAAACTTACGTTCATAAATATGTTGAATAAAATAATAATAATTGTTACAAACAATAATTCGTAGAAAATAAATTCATCCAAACAAGAATCATATTATCTCTTTGTTGAGATAAGTTTTCTTCAGAAGATGTAAGCTTAAATAATATACATGGTCATACGGGGAAACAGAGACAAGATGGCAGCGGAGCGTATGAACTATAAGGAAGTAGTGTTCATATTAAAAAACTTAAATTAATAAATGTGTTGAATTAAATAATATTCATGTTACAAAATTACGTTCATAAATCTGTTGAATAAAATAATAATAATTGTTACAAACAGTAATTCGTAGAAAATAAATTCATCCAAACAAGAATCATATTATCTCTTTGTTGAGATAAGTTTTCTTCAGAAGATGTAAGCTTAAATAATATACATGGTCATACGGGGAAACAGAGACAAGATGGCAGCGGAGCGTATGAACTAGGAGGTAGTGTTCATATTAAAAAACTTAAATTAATAAATGTGTTGAATTAAATAATATTCATGTTACAAAATTACGTTAATAAATATGTTGAATTAAAGAATATTCATGTTACAAACTTATGTTCATAAATATGTTGAATAAAATAATAATAATTGTTACAAACAGTAATTCGTAGAAAATAAATTCATCCAAACAAGAATCATATTATCTCTTTGTTGAGATAAGTTTTCTTCAGAAGATGTAAGCTTAAATAATATACATGGTCATACGGAGAAACAGACACAAGATGGCAGCGGAGCGTATGAACTATATAGGAAGTAGTGTTCATGTTAAAAAACTTAAATTAATAAATGTGTTGAATTAAATAATATTCATGTTACAAAATTACGTTAATAAATATGTTGAATTAAATAATATTCATGTTACAAACTTACGTTCATAAATCTGTTGAATAAAATAATAATAATTGTTACAAACAGTAATTCGTAGAAAATAAATTCATCCAAACAAGAATCATATTATCTCTTTGTTAAGATAAGTTTTCTTCAGAAGATGTAAGCTTAAATAATATACATAAATGACTTGCAAAAATATGAAAATGGGAGCAACTTGTCTATTTTTTATATTTAAGTCATAATAACTTTTGCAGGTTATGCTAGGTGCATATTTGTCTTCATAATTGTAAAGCCTTGATTATATTACCGCCTGTATTCAATGAGTTTACGAGATACAATTGAAACACAAGTAAAAAAAAATATTAATTGGTTATAACAATCATTACCTGAAGCTTTATATCATAGAATAGAATAGTTCTTTATTTCTAGAGCCAAGTATGGATACAGTCGTCAAAACAATTTAACAATGGTTATTTGTAAATTGCAACAATACCAACAAACAAAAATGCAATTTCGTTTTTTTGCAAAGTTTTTAAGTATCTTGTTTGATGTCTATATAAAGATTATAGACGCTCAACAACTGAGGTTGTTAGAGAGAGTAATAGTATGGTATAATAAAATGGGTTATATTTCTTTATTTGGTATATATTTAATTTTTTAGGTGTTATGTACAACAATTTTTGTGTAAAAAAGCTGATCACGAAGTGTTTTTTTGGTGTTTATTATATTATTTAATCACAAAATTAATTTTTACGGCTATTTGTCGAGGACTAGTTAATAAATTTCATTCTTGAAGGCGATCGCCAAAAGGAGTCCGAAACGTTGAATTTAATAAGCTAAATAAAACAAAATATGTTTTTAAAAAGTATCTTATTTAAAAAAAGTATTTAGAAGGTACGTATTTTGTATCTAGTATTTCAAATACCATTTCCAAAAGGATCTTGTATCTGATATTTCAAATACTTTACTTAAAACTTAAAAGTATCTTGTAACTTGTATTTCAAATACTTTTTATGAGGTATCTTGTACATCTCTGTTAATATGATTTGTGAATAAAATATTTGACGCAAAATGTTTAGATTTCATCAAGAACATTAGACATGGATGGTGTGCATATATTATTATCCTTCTGAACCAGTTACGAACCAATGACCCGTAGGTACATGCCTGGGTCGGGTCGAAGAATCACATGTACATGTTAAAGGCACTATATCGGATATAGTGCCTTTAATAGTCGGCGAAGCGTCGCATAAAAAATACTGGTAGACAATTGAATAAACTTTCAATTGCGTGTGGATAAATTTTTAATTGTGGAAATCATATTTACGTGAGCTGAAAATGGGGGTGGAATAATTCGTCAAAATCTCAATAAAACTCAATGAAAATCTTACAGTGAATATAAAGAGCGTGACGCGACGTACCATCACAGTGTCGCGCCAATTGCACGTTTCTGCTTCCATCCAAACGCGCCATTAGATGTTTCAAATCAAAAACAATGTTTAGCAAATACACGGCTATTATTCTACAGTATGTAAACACGTAAGGTGCATATAGGGAAATTAACATTGGGAAAAAATGACTGGATCAGAGTGAGCCTTGAAATCTTGTGTTTCAATTTGACAGATAATATTCTTTTGCAAAATGAATGTGTATACTACCGAAGAAAATATTCAAATGATTACAACATAATCGGACTTTTTTTATTAATGGAACATTAAATTCCCAATAATACTTAAAATATGGTGCGAGATCAAATATCTCCGCCTATTCGTGTTGAAGCTAAAGACGTTGGGTCACTGATTTACCAACGCGCATACGTCATACCAGTCAGACAATTTTTGAATGACATGTTTCCAAACAGATTGAGTTGTTTTTTTGTTTTATTTTTGTACAAAAAATTTAAAATAATGATTTATAAGAGCTTTTTATTATTAAAAAAGCCAAGTAAAATAAAAATAAATTGAAATAAAATAGAAATCCTCAAGATTACCACGATAATTCAATAGAAATAACAATTAATGCAGTCATGGCTAGCTCTGATCCAAGTATTTTTTCCCAATGCTAATTTCCCTATGTGCACCTTACGCGCGTTTACATACTGTATAAGTAAGTTCTCTACACTCTACAGCAGCCATACTCAAAGTGTGCTCCGCGGAACCCTAGGGTTCCGCGAAACCCCTGTGGGGACTCCGCAAGAATTTAGAAAAATATTAAAAACACCTCTCTCTGTTTGAGGCGATGTTCACGAGGCGCAGCAAAACTTAGTCGCCACCACAGTACAAATTATTATTGTACTATACCGCCGCCAATAGGTATCTACTTGTGTGAGCGCAGTCCCTTTGATAAAAGCCGCCCCTGAGATTAGGCGCTATAGTTATGAACAAAACATAAAGTCGAGAATTGCTTGCACTGTCAATTATTTGTATTTCTATTTTTATTTCGGATTATAATACTATTAATAAGTAACTGTTACATTGTCCTCGTATTATGCTTATTAATAAAGAATGCATATAAAGACATTTTTGTTTTATTGAGGGTTCCGTCAAGTATTTCGCTTTCCAAAAGGGTTCCGTCGTCAAAAAAGTTTGAGAACCGCTGCTCTACAGATTCGGGCGATGCCAGACCGGACCGCTAGTTACTGTAGCTTTGTTCTAACCTCTCTGCGAACGGCAATATTATCGTCACAGTCATGCGCACTAGCAAAAACGAAACTGTTTTGTTCGCATGCGTCAACTTTGCACTGTTTTAGTTTTGTATTTATGTACAGCGATGTTTTTGCGTGTTTTGTATGTGCGGTTGACGCTTCGCGCAGTTGGTAATATGGATGAAGAAGAGCGCGTCAAGAGCGTGTTGTACGAAGAGATAGAGCGCGATGATAATGATGATCATACCAATGATTATAATGATTATAAGAGTTTAATATAAAGTCGAATTGACCGCCTCAACCACCATACTAAACACTTTATAATTTGATACGCTGTAATTATAACATTACTGCGTACCAATACCGACTGTGAGCCGAACTGACAGATGAAAACGTTCAACTTTGTTGCATAATACCTACATACCTGCGTTATAGTGGCAAAATCTACCTAAGAAATCAATCGGGTTGCACAGGGTTGAGAAGTTGAGTGATAATTGTTTTGTTTATTGTTGCTCAGAGCATATATCGCATATATTATCTAATAATTATCTATATGAATCATTACAGCATAAAGCACAGGTCCACGTTCTACGAACGATGCCCCATGTATAGTGGATTCAAAATTTTTAACAAAGTGTCAAGACACGTCAGATGCACTAATTTAAATGATTTTAAAAAAGATTTAAAAACGTATTTAACTAGACTCGCAATATATAATTTGGACACATTATTATGATGTTTTATTTTGATGTTTTATATTGATATTTTTTATATTGTGTATTTTTATAATGATATTTTAATTCTGTATTTGCATGTTTTATTTTTGACTTTTTGTATCCAATTTCTTGGCATTTGCAAATAAAATTACTTACTTACTTACTTACTTACCTATCTACTCAATGTGCGGTGAGTGAAGGCAACAAAGCGTATCGAAAATATATCTGCGTCTCTTTCTTCGATGTAATTCCCTGATTTCTCCGATGATAGGATTGGTTGATGTACTTGCATTCAATCTGAACAAAGTATCTCTGTTTCAAAAACGTTGTCTTTTTCTATGACGTTAACAAGGGCGTGCCCAGCTTTTGGCCCAAGAGGGGGCAAATTAGAAATTTCTTAAGCCGGGTCCCCCGTGCTTGTTTTGCCCTCCTTGATACGCCAGTGCTTACGGCGTAAAAAAAGACAGAAGTATATGTCTGCACCCTAATAGTGCGATTGCGATTTTATTCCTATGCTCAGTATAGAATAAAAGTATATGGATTATCGCGCGGTCAGTCAAGTCGACAAACCGTCTAAACTAATCGAGATACGACTTTGTGCGTAGGCCTAATCGATTCAGCGTACTTTTTTCTATAAGACACGTCAACATTAATCATATTGGGAAAAATATATTTATATTCCAAATATCGTAAATCGTTTCATGTTTTCATGCGTTTTGCAAATATGCAGCTTTTTAAGACACTACCTAATCGATTTTTGGCCTGTTTTATATTAACTGGACTTATAGAAAAAGTCGAGCTGAATCGATTCCGACCATCCGCAACCCTGTATCACTTTTAGTTTTGGAAATATGAGCGTTTATTCATATTATTAGAGAAAAAATTTAAAACGCTGTAACTCCTAAACGATTAATGATACAAATGTGGGAGTGGTCGGAATCTATTCAGCGCGATTTTTTCTATAAGAATAACCTCAGTTGTAAGTCGTATGCAACGGATTTCTCGGTTTTTCTAAAAACTGAAAAGTAAGAAGGAGGGACCCTTCTTTCGAAATTGGAAAATTTAAAAAAAAAATAGGTTCGCTCTGTTTTGTCTGATATTGTGCGTACCTACATACTTATAGAAAAAGTAATTCTGAATCTATTCCGACTGAGTGTTTGGTGGTATCTTGTATCTAAATGCTTTCTTCAAGTTAGGCTATGCAGATCACATTTTTGTCATTTTTTCTTTTAATAATTATACGCAAGAAAAAAATTCATTTGCATGACATTCAGTGTCCAAATTAATTTCTGTTAACCAATGACATTTCTTGTATCCAAAACAAACGTTAAAACATATCGTCAAATCTCGGTTTTTTTCCCTGGTTGAATCGATGTTCACAACCAGAATCACAGCATTCTTGATCGTCCCGAGTCAAATATCTTTCGCTTGTAGCTCATAACTCGTCAACACGGCCTGCGTGACACAACTTTTAGCGACAGCGACTTATATAAAAATAACTATGTCATACGTAAGCCTTTTTTATGTGTATCGCCGGCGATCGCGGCCGCGGTGGTCCTCACAAAGCATGGTTCACACAACTCGACACAAATTTTCGTGAAATTCGGTTTTCTTTAGAATGTAGTCCTTTATTTCTGGCCGTCACTCTCAAGTCTCAGAAATTAAAACATTTTTTTGATCGCTTACAAAACATTTAGAATGTTATCTTGAAGTTCATGAGTACAAATTGATATCAAGTTGTGAAGAGAGTGTAGTAAGAAGAAAATTGATAGAACTAACATATCGACAACGAAAGATAAAAGCATTGGTTTTATAAATAACTAGCGGTCCGGACCGGCTTCGCCCGAGTTTATAGACTGCCTACCGTTTTTTCGTCGACTTAGGTTGCAAAATTGGACTTCACGAAAAGCGCTTTTATTTTAACGCGATAATATATCCATCCTGAAGGTTCATTCTAAATATTGGTGAAAAAATTTCTGAAATCGGATGAGTAGTTTCGAAGATTACCTCCTACGTCCAAACTTACAAACTTAACCTCTTTATAATGTAGGTAAGGATATTATAATACTCGCCACAGATCTAAAAGGTTCGGAAGTTAGTCACAAACAGCGTCGCAAAGGCACATTTTAGAGCCGTCGTGACTCCCACCACCTCCCAGCTACCTGCACGGAACGTGCGCTCGTCAGTGATTGGCCATGATCGCGCGTTGCCTTTGTCGCTTTCCTGCTTTAAAGTACAGTCGAGTACGCTATTGTCAAGTTGTTTATGTTATTTCAGTTTTGTTGAGTTGCGAGTTTGTAGTTTTTCAACAGACTGTACAACCGCAAGCCCGCATTCGCATCTAACTTCCGAGCCTTTTAGATTCGTGGCGCGTACTATACATTCCAAATATTAGTGAAAAAATTTTTGAAATCGGATGAGTAGTTTCAAAGATTACCTCTTACGTCCAAACTTAACCTCTTTATAATATAGGTAAGGATATTACAATGTAAATTTATGAGTTGCTTATATCCTTGATTATTGTGAACGCGGCTTTAAACCAAAGAATAGCTATTATATACCTTTGTGTCGGCTTTGATGACCGTTTTTTCGGTGTCTATTTGACGTGAGTTGATCAGATAACGGGCGTTATTTCTGATACCTTATTGGTGCATGATCATATTAGACGTGTTGAAGTTTAAACATGTGTTTATTTTTTGTCGAATATTTTTAAAATGTTACAATTGTGTTCACATGTGTTGATTTGCTTTTAAAGAATGTGATTGACGATGTTTTATCGCGTTTCACAAAATAGATTGATGTAAACTTTTTGTTTTTCGCACAAAGTGGTGTGAAAAAGTTTGTTTAAAGTCATTGACTAGCGGTCCGGCTTCGCCCGAATTTGTAGATTGCCACCGTTTTTTCATCCTGCGCATTTTTGAGTTGATACAATCGATGATTTCTCCATGCAAATTTTGAATCCCCGTTACACCTTTTTAGGGGTTGAATTTTCAAAATTCTCTTCTTAGCGGATGCCTATACGTCATAATAGCTATCTGTGTGCCGAATTTCAGCACAATCCGTCCTGTGGTTTGAGCTGTGCGTTGATAGATCAGTTAGTCAGTCACGGTCATTGGCGTAGCAAGAGGGGGGCCTGGCCCAACCTAGAATATTTATTGTTCACGTACAAATAACAAGATAAATCTGTAATAATCTACATATTTTCTTTGTCGTGAAATTTCTCCAGAAAGTCGATTTTGCTTCTATGAACAGTTTTCAAATGATGTATAGGTAAGTGGCAGCTGGTAATGGTAAATAGAGTTGAAAATTTGCCCCTCCCCCTAGGATAAAATCGTTGCTACGCCTATGGTCACGGTTTCCTTTTATATAGATAGATAGACAATTTATTTGTGAAGCTATAGGTATATACAACTAGCGGTCCCGTCCGGTTTCACCCGGGTGTAAAAGAACGAATGGGGAAGGGAGGAACATGAGTACACACATCCATCTTAGTTTACCGAGATGAATGTTATGTCCAAATTTCATGATGATCGGAGTTACCGTTCAAAATTTTTTGTCGATAAAAAGCAGTACTTTTTTTAACTAATAATTTTTTTAATTAATTAAATAAAATTAAAATAAATTTAAATGTAAGCCTTAGAAGAAAGCAATGTAGAAAATAAAATAAATATATAAATAAATAAATTTAGTTAGTGCATTTCACCTGAATAGAAACTTATTTTTGAGATACATTCTGCAACATTTTTCATTAATGCTCCGCTCGTAATGGTCGTAGCCTGATTTTATATAGCCTATAGCTTTCCTCGATAAATGGGCTATCCAACAAAAAAATTTTTTTCAATTTGAACCAGTAGTTCCTGAGATTAGCGCGTTCAAACAAACAAACAAACTCTTCAGCTTTATATATTAGTATAGATATAGATACAAAACGTTATATGCAATGAATAAAATATAAAGTGCTAAATATTTAGATAAACTTCAGAACAATCACACATTTTATGGAGCGGTGGAACTTTTTGAGACACAAAAATCTGTTTGATTTTCGTGAACTATTTTTTTAATTGAAGAGAATAATTTGTATTAAAAAAAAGAAAGAAATAGTGTATAGCGGCAGTGTTTTGATTAACGATTTTTAGTCGAGTCGTTCAATCGATAAAACAGACACGAGAACCTTTAGATTTTAATGGCTATTTAGCGTATAATATTAGATATATTAAGATCGATGAACGGAATTATGTATTGTGAAATCCACTTTTAAAATAATAATCACGTTCCGTATAATTACCAACGACAAACCTATTATTAAAGTGAACGTAATTATTAATTAAAAACTTTAAAGTCCTTTCATCATTGAGCGTATAATTAGTTTAATGTATCAATTAAACGGTTTTTTTATAGGTACATATTTAATTTTGAACTTTAACCCTTTTTGAACTGATTTCTGTCCATCTATTCTTTGCATACTTACATACTCTGTCGATGCGATGGTGTTTTTTTTTTTGAGCAGTGAAAAGGGGAAGGCATTTGGGGTGAGTTCTTTAAAAAACAATTACGGAATCGTGTCGATGCGATGGCGTTTTTATATTACGGTTCTATATGTTGTTTCTTTGTTTATTATTTGATTATAACTTTAAAGATATGTCAGTATTTATAGAAATTCCCATTTTCTATTTTTTATTCGCCGTCAAGTTTTGGCTTAACAATAAATTTTGTTACCAATACAAAAACTCGATGTCAGTTTAAATTAAAACAAAGCTTACAACTGATTATTAAGCTGCTATTTTTTACTTAATACTATCCTCATCAACAGCTGCCAATCTACCCACTTTTGTCTGTTTAATCCCTAATTCAGAAAATTTGTCGCTGCGTTAAATACTAGCCAAACTTGTCCGAATATTGGAAACGTAACCTTAACTTTCATTTACTGCGTGTATAAAAAATATATATGTTACGGTCTATACCCAAATTCGGTCAATGAGCGAAATAAATGCGCAAAACTAGTTTTGGCCAACGAATATTGCCCAAACCCGAAATCTTACATTTAAACGGGTATTGAGTGTTATAAAATGAGCAAAACTAGTTTTGCGCATTTTCAATTGGTCAAAACTAGTTCTGTCCATTTCTGAACGGACAATACTAGTGTGGCATCGGAATCTTCTTTGCGTTTTTTAATTAACTTTTCCACATCAACGATACTTATTATATCAAAGTGATTTATTCTTCTGTATTGTTTAGCAGACAGTGGTTTTAATTCAGCTTTCAACAAATTTGCTTTCTTAACCTCACTTAGTGTAGTAAGATAATTATGTTTAGTCATAAAATTATGTATCAGAAGCCTCCAATACCGAACTAGTTGAGACTCGAATTCACCTTGCATTTTTACTTAATTATTACACTGAATATTAATTATAACATTCAGGACAACAATTCAATAGGTAAACAAGAACATAACCCTACTTTTATTCGGGTTCGGACGTTGATTGAATGAAACAAGCAGAACTACTACTGTCCGTTCAAAAATGTACAGAACTAGTTTTGTCCAACTGAAAATGCGCAAAACTAGTTTTGTTCATTTTATAACACTCAATACCCGTTTAAATGGAAGATTTAGGGTTTGGGCAATATTCGTTGGTCAAAACTAGTTTAGCGCATTTATTTCGGTCATCGACCGAATTCAGGTATAGACCGTAACATATATAAACAACAGCGATCCCTGTCCAGTGAAGTGAATCTAATATGATAATGAGTAGTTATGTCGTATTTATGTAATAGCTATTATAAAATCACCAATCTCAACCAACTATATGATACGAACATAACTGCTAAATGGAAAATCCACACGGAATATATTTTGCCTGCCATTCCTAATAATTTCAGATTGGTTTCAAAAGCTCTGTTCTGAAAAAAAATCACTTAATGAACGGTCATTGAAAGAAAACATATTGGTGCTTCCTGGTTACAATCGTCTATGTTTTAATTGTAGCCAACGTTTCGTAACCATTGCAACGCACTTCTTCAAAGAGGATACCTAGTATTTATCAGTGAGAAAAAGAAATAAACTCGTTTCGTGAAAAAGCAAATTCGAGGATGACGACATTCAGTGCAGTTTTTATTTTGCGTCACTACGTAAAAAATAAAAGAAATAAGACGTAGAGTTTGTTATATTTTTTATTTACTCATAGCGGCCCGGTTCGATCTGTCGGCTTACGTTGCTAAATTGGTCTTCACGAAAAGCGCTTTTAATTATAACGCGATATATAGTCTATGTCCATCTTGAAGGTCCATTCTTAATATTGGTGAAATTGTTTTGAAATCGGATGAGTAGTTTCAGAGATTACCTCCGACATCCAAACTTACAAACTTTACCTCTTTATAATATTAGTATATAGATTGAGTAGGTACGTACTAAAATAAATTTGGGAGTGCATTTTTTTAACCTCTTAACCTTGAGCCATTTGACGTAGTTTCCCGATGAAAGTTTGCTCGGTCAAAAATAGAAGAAATACTGGATGCTATCTTCTTTACTAACTAATTGAGTTTAGACATATTGTTGTTCAATTGCGATCTTTTATTTCTAACTGCCACATTAAGTATCTGAGACTGTTAAAGGAAGATCTTTCTTCACCTGTAAATACTCTTGCAAAAATGGTTCTATTCCTCAATTAACGCTACAGTTCAATTCCTGTAAAATGTACCGTTACTAACACATAATTTAAAGAAGAAAAAAATGTATATTTTTTTTGTTCAAAAAAAACAGCGTGGTGTCCCGCGAATTGGCCACGGACATGTTTGGGAATTATTTGACCTATATAAACATGAAGATACTATCCAGCCACGAGATCTTCCTTCCATTGTCCAGAGATGTTACAACTCCCTATAAAAACTATCCCGATGATTTTTAAGACTATTTGTTCCAGGATTCTTGGGGTACTAGCGCCGCTAGCGGGCAATAGAACGGGATTGAACCGCCTCATTATTATTGTTTTAAACAAACGCTACGGCAGGAGCGCGACAAAAACGACACGGAATCAGATCCTACAGTCGTTGCGTGGTTTATTGCTTGCGCTGCGATCGATTCAGTCTGGCGCCCGGCCAATAACAATGCTTCGCGAAACAGTTGAAACGACGAGAGCTGTTGAGATGCGCCGTTCACAATTTCGGAACTTCAATGTAACTCATTGGAACAGATAATGGTTGTTGTCTCTTTAATTGTTAATTGCAACTGTTAATGCAGTGTTTATAATGGTGCTTCTTAAACCGCCTTCGGTGTTTGCTTGTGTACCGCCGCAATAATGAACAGACTCCTTGATCGGGTAGCTGGTAACGTTGGTAACTGGTAGATGGTCTACTCCAGGGGTGGCGAACCTATGGCACGCGTGCCACAGGCGGCACGCGACAGATTATTGTGGGCACGGCATTGATCGAGATGCAGAATCGAAATAATCTATACTAATATATAAAGCTGAAGAGTTTGTTTATAATATATTTTACATATAATGTGGTATGGTTGTCCGGTGCCTGTATATATAGTATCGGATTACAAAATCCACATACTGTGAGAGTTGTTTTATTAATGAACTAGCGGTCCCGTTCGGTTTCACCCGGGTGTAAAAGAACAAATGGGGAAGGGAGGAACATGAGTACACACATTCATCTTAGTTTACCGAGATGAATGTTATCATGATCGGAGTTACCGTTCAAAATTTTTTGTCGATAAAAAGCAGTACTTTTTTAACTAATATTTTTTTTTAATTAATTAAATAAAATTAAAATAAATTTAAAAAGTCTTAGAAGAAAGCAATGTAGAAAATAAAAAAATATATATTCGCCCAACGTTGGGCTCGAACCCACGACCCTGGTATTGACAGTCGTGTGTTCTACCGATTGAGCTAGCCGGCGCTGTATTCTGGCAACGCTAATATGAGTATATATTTAGTTAGTACATTTCACCTGAATAGAAGCTTATTTTTTAGATACAATTTGCAACATTTTTCATTAATGCTCCGCTCCTAATGGTCGTAGTCTGATTTTATATAGGTATTATTAAAGCTGAAGAGTTTGTTTGTTTGTTCAGTTGGTTGAACGCGCTAATCTCAGAAACTACTGGTTCGAATTGAAATTTTTTTTGTTGGATAGTCCATTTATCGAGGAAGGCTGTAGGCTATATAATATCACGCTACGACCAATAGGTGCGGAGCATCAATGAATAATGTAACTCAAAATTTGTCCGTCCGACAAAAACTTGTGAACGGTAACTCCGATCATCATGAAATTTGGACACAGCATTTATCTCGGTAAATTAAGATGAACGTGCGTACTCATGTACCCCCCCCCATTCGTTCTTTTGTTCTTTTGCACCCGGCTGAAACCGGGCGGGACTGCTATTAAAAATATGCTAGATGTCGAAAAACATTGACTATCACCAAATAACAAATCCGAATAGGCGCTCAGTGTATAATCGTAATTATTCTTTCCATCTATGAGTCATTTTTTTGACAACTAAATATCTTCGGCTGACTGTCTGCACGCCATGGCTAAATTAAAAATTTTTGAAAAAAATATTTGGCACGTAGATGTAGAAAGTTTCGACACACCTGCTCTACTCTAAAGCCATCACATATACCTTACACTTATGCATGTATATGTATCAATACAGTAGTTGATTATTTATACAAAATAAGTAAAAAGACAAACCTGTTACCTTTCCTATATCTATCGATCGGCAATCTTCTTCTTTTTCTTCTTCTTGCGTTCTTTTATTTGGTACTAGCTTTTACCCGCGATTTCGCGTGGAATCAGTGTGTAAAATTGATATATCCGTCGCGATTTTTATTTTTTTGACGTGATAACGTCTTATAAATTGATGAAACACCAGCTGCACGCACGAAAAAGTGTAACGTTCCGCCTTTGACGTGATAACGTCTTATAAATTGATGAAACACCAGCTGCACGCACGAAAAAGTGTAACGTTCCGCCTGGCCCTGTGCGTGCAAGCGAGAGCGCAGTAATGTATTATTAAATATGATATTCGAGCGGAATACGTTATCACGTAAAACTATCGTCCGTAAACCGACTTTACAGACAACCAATTTCTTTTTTAGTCTTGGCAACGCCATTCGCTGTCAATTTTGCCCTTCGAACTCGCTAGCATAAAGGCGGATTTTTACGGGAAGCCCACCTTTAATTGTTGAAGTTAGACATGCATACCCATCCCGTGCATAAAAACTGCGCCACTTGTATAGTAACATTGTGAAGAATAAGTGTGTCTGATTTCCTCCTTAAGTTTTGAATTTATATTATTATATAGTGACATTTAACGGGAAAAAAACTTGAGCGACATTTTTGTTAGATCCAATCAATTTTTAAAAATATTTCAGTTATGTTGAACGACGAATACCACGTTTTTATTTTTAATCGACCCATTAAAAACATGTTTAATAGGTTCATTTTATACATAAAACGCTATAATAATATACAAATATAATGTATATATATGTTACGAGCAACTATACATTTCTATTAGATTACTTCGGTATTTCATTGTTTAAGGAGGTTGAGCCGTTTTACGAAGATAATGAAAAAAATCTGAATTAAAGTTTTTTTAATAGATTTTTTTATGACAAAATTTTCTGTAAAAAATCCAAAACCATTAGGAGATTTATAAAGTTAAAAATTAAAAAAAAACATGTAGTCTTATGGAAAATATCTCAACCTAGCATGGAAACTGTTCATTTTATTTTTTTGCAAATAACCAAATAATGTCAGCAGTTCCGAAAACTATCTTTGTAAAGCATCGATGTCTTGCGCATATTTTAATATTTTTTCCAATTTAATTAGGAGACTTTTAATCAATAAAAAAAATTATTTAACCTTAGCACTTTTCGATTATGGACTTTTATTCTTGACAGATTTAACAATTTTAACTGAATTTTCAACTTTTTAATGATTTAATTTTAATTTTTATTACTTCTAATTTCTTTTTTTAATTATTTACTGCAAAAAATATGTAAAATACAGATATTTACATAAATTTATTTTTTTTAACCTAACTTTGTACAAAAAACTCAAAAGTTAGTCTATTAAGTATAAAGTACTGAAATAATTAATTAATATTAAAAAAAAAATATTTATTTATGCCTTTATGACTATAATTTATTGGTATCATCGACTTATAAACTATAAAAGTTCCCATTTAGAATTCGACTTACTTTTGATTGGGACTGTAACGGATCAACCTCCTTAACTATACCTGTGCCCGACCACGCGTTGCAGTGGCTCAGTCTGGTTTGAGTGAGAGATGGAGTTCTACACTTTGTATACGGGATGCATGCGTCGGCGGGGTTCTTCATGGTTAGATTCCTAGATCCTTTTTCTTATATAGGTTAGAGTTGGGGAATAAATAACTTCACTATGAAAAAATCACTGTGACCAGCCATCTAAAATCATCACTGTGATCTGACAAGAGACAACCACGTTCCAAAAGTTAACATTTGCTATTCCACGTCATCGCAATCACGACGGTCGCTCCAACCGAGTAGGTAAACGTAACGTCCGACCGAGTGTTTGCTCGGTCGCAATATCGACCTGACAATGTCACGATGATTTTTCACTGTGATTCTTGTGTAACTGGAATAACAGTCACCGTGACATAGTAACGACTTTTCCCATATCTACGCTATCTCCTGAGCGAGTCGTTCATAATGAACGACTCCTGTCTTGGAGCGGAGCGAATCGCTCTTTTTTTTGTGAATGACTCACTTCGAACGCCATTGCTCTGTACTGTTGCATTCGCACATTTGCAGAGCGCACACAGCACAGGACACAGAGACACTAGTGAACTTTGTGCGTACTGAGTTATCTTTGCTGCGAGTCGTTTAATGTTAAACGATACACTGTAATTAAACCAAAGATATAATTTTGTAACAATAAACATTATTATTGTTAAGCTTTTATTATACTTTATAGTTTATCCGAAATGAGAATAATAATATAAGATCAGAATCATATTAAAATGAGCTCAGAGCTGAGCGTGTGTATTGTGCTGTGCAATGCTACGTGACTCTTGAGCATGCATGATGACAGTTCACACCTCTGCAGTCAGCACTCTTGTGTAGTGCGTACTGTCTAGTGTCGCTCCTTTGAACGACTCGCTCTGAGCGACTCTTTTTAGTGAGCGGAGCGCACGGAGCCAGCTCCCAATAAAGAGTCATGTGGACACATCACTACTTCCGTGAGTTAAATTTGTCTTATTGTGCAAAAATAAACTTTGTTGCAAATGATTGAATGGCAAATTCTTTACTGCGGTGGATCGTAGATCGTCTCTGGCTGATGGCATTTGTTATTATAGAGTAGACACACTATTTATATGTTCCAACAGTTGACGGTGCGGTTAGCAAGTTTGATAGATCAGATATTTAATAGCTACTAATTATAAAACCAGCGCTCTATCATATTTCAATTAAAGCTCAAACGTCTAATTATAATATTATTTAGTTGAAAAACGGCACATCTTCTAAGAAAATATTAACTCAATGCTGTAATAATCGCTTCATAACTGTTTTTGCAAAATATTGTGTAAAAAATGCCGATCTGGAAGATAAGGAAAAATATCGAATGTGTACTTTTGCGCATTTAGATCTGACTGGTTTTCGAGGATATCGATTGCCTGAAGAAGCTACAACTTACAAGAGGAACGAAACGTCGGCAATTTGGTAAATCAAAACATTGCTTTTTGGGTTCAAGACTGTCTGCTTTATATTACCGGGATTTTACTTGGTGGCGGAGTTCATTCCAAACTATCCAATATGGCCGCCCTATGCGAAGCGAGATTTCGATGTTTTATTTAAAACATATTTTTCCGAGGAAGAAAGTCGCTGGGGCGACACTAATCTTTTGAGATGTAAGTAAAGGGATAAAAATTGCGAGTACTAATTGCATCCTAAATTATTAATTAAAATAATGTCTTAATTTTAACATTACTTATAAAATGTTAATGTGGGAATTCGAACTTGAACAATCCTAGATGTTTTGTCATTACATTGTCTTTTTTCAGGATTTATGTAAAGGAAAATTGTATTAAAAAAACGCGTTGTTTGTAATTCTGTTTTTTATTCATAAAGCTGCAATAAAAATCGTATTTATAATAATAACTTCTTTCGTTTTTCTTTACTAATATTTTATTTAAAAATATGTTCTGGCATTTTATATAAGGCACATCATTTACTGGCCATTTTTTATGTCTAAGTACTGACCAAATTGGTAGTTTTTAAAAATGTATAAAATGTAAAAAAAATAATTTAAATTTTAATAAGGCACATTTGTTGTAAAATTAAAAATTATCTATTTACACACTGTAAAAAAAATGGTTGCGTATAACCTTTACGCGCAATTCAAGTGATATTTCTATAGCACGTTTGAGTCGGTTAGATGTGGTCTGACTTACTCTACCCTGAAAGTGCAAAACTCGGCTAAAGAAATATCACTTCAAAATAACTCGTATAACATAATAAAATAAAACACCACTCAAAAAAATACTATTATTCGAATTAAAAAAAAAAAACACAAATCATTTTAAGTTTCGGCTACATAAATATAAAAAAATTATTTATGAAAATATATTAATTATTTTTCTTTAAACTATTTTTATGTACAAAAAAATCACTGGCCACTAAGTCCATTTAAAAAAAAAAATGAGCACAACAAGTTTAAATCAAAAATTGCACTTACGATATTTTAATCATATAATAACTTCAGTAACTCTAGTTTCGGAGTCACTATTAGATTTATTTTCTAAAGTCAGATCTAATGGCGTCGTATGAATATTATTGTTAGTTTTGTCACTATCTTCATCTTCGTCACTCTCAACACTACAATCATCTTCTTGTTCACTTTCAGTTGTTTTAGACACATCACTTTGTTTACTTTTAACCGACAGGTCGATGGGTTGATCTTGAAGTTCAGCTTGATCAGCAATAGCCGGCGTTGATCCTAACCACAAATCCTTCCAAGCATTCGGATCGATCATCCCAATTCCGTTTTGGGTCAATGCTATCGCGGAAGGATTCGGCCACGAAGTCGTCACGCGCTCTAAATTAGGAAAATTGTTTTCTTTTATCCGTTTTTCTTGCAAGAAACTGCCACCAGGATCGCTCGACGGCGATGTCAATGGATTCGTAGTCAGTCGTTTATCTCCGCCGAAAAACAAATGACCGCCGTTGCTGAACGGATGAAACCGATTGTTTTTGTTGATCGTATTCCGACTGAAGAAATTCTGATCGGTCGATCTTAAACGATTGAACACGCTCGAACTACGATCGTCGTCTTCGGCCGACGACGTCCCGCTATCCGACGCGGCCGAACTGCGAGTATCCAGACTTTGGAGACTCTGGAGTTGGGTCAGTGACGGCGGATACCCGTAAGGATTTATACTACCTGAAACAATAAACGTTCGACGTAAAATTCGTCCGGAACATTCAAAGGCAACGAATGAACGTTTTTTTTTTACCTAGCGATGAAGCAAAAGTGGACGCAAAAAATCCGGCCAAGTCCGCAGGATGCGGCGGCTGCAACAGCGCTGATGGTGGTGTTGGCGAGGTTGTCTTTTGATGCGCCGAGCTTCCGGGAGGCGAGCCGGAAGCGGACACGGGTCCTCCGGCCGTCGGATGGAGAGGATGGTGACGCTGGGCCGCCGCGGCAGCTTGTTGTTGGGCTGCCTGCTGCTGTTCCTGCAGGAGACAGTGGATCTTGAACCAGTTGGAACGACGGCCGTAACGCGAGCCGCTCTTCGACATTCCGACCATCAAACACTTGCGCAGTCTGCACGCTTTGCAAGCTGTGCGATTCTTTTTGTTTATCACGCATTCGCCGTTGTTCTTGCATTCTGATATTGAACTCAAATTGTTGTAAGTACGACCGAAAAATGACTGAAACAAATGAATATTTATTTAATCTACTTATTGGATTTTTGAGAACTGTACAAAGTTCAAGTGTGTATAGGCTTTCACGGCCGGTGTCGATCCAAATCTTCTTGGTTTCCGGGCTTGTATGCCGTGGTTCATTGGTATTTCTACAACTGCGGTAGACATTTTTAAAGGCGATGTGGTAGCGGGCGAAGTGTCCTTCTAGGCTGTTCACAGGTAAGTGTATCGACAAGTGTGGTATTTCCGTCTTTTATGGTCAGCATGCTCGAGTAGAGAACACGAGCACACTGACCATAAAAGACACTTGTCGACACACTTATCTGTGAGCAACCTAGAAGGACACTTCGCCCGCTACCACATCGCCTTTGATAATGTCTACCGCTGTTGTGGACGAAACGCCAGGTAGAAATACCAAAGGACCACAGCATACAAGCCCGAAAACCATGAAGATTTGTACAAAGATCATTTAAAAAAAAGGTTTTCGTATATTTTCATAAATCATAACGGACAATTATAATTATTTTGGATGAAAACATTAACAAAAAAAATCGCAATTTTCACAATTTTTTAAATTGCATTTAAAATATAATTATGTTTAAATTTAAATAAATATTGATCATAAATCTTATTACAAAATTCTCCTTATTTAAAATTCATAGAAATATCAATATATGTTTACGAAATGTCTTAATGAAATAAATCAAAACAAAAATTTCTAGTTATTTGAGAATCTATAATAAACTAGATTTTTTTAACAAACAGATAAATCATAAAAAATGAAACGTATAAATTAAAATCTTGTTAAAATATTAATTAGAAAATTGTTAGATATAAGAAACATCCAAATCATAATGATTGTTAGCCAGTCATGCAATGCTATGTGAATTTGTTTATTGGAAATCCTATACCGTGTCAGTGGCGTAGGTTAAAGAAATAAACAAAACTACATTAAAAACGGATTATTTACAATTTTTATAAAACAACATAATTTACTAGCATTCTATACTTTAATTTGGCAACGAAATAATCATAAACAACAGTTTTGAATGTCTGGCAGACCTCAAAATGAACATTTATTCATTTTGAGAGAGGTCTGCCAGATATGTAAAGACAAATTTGCTAGGCAGACGCTGTTAACTGTAAAAAAAAATTGGGAGCCGTCGTGGGATGTCTGGAAGAGGTGAAACGAAATTCTAGTAACTAAAATTCACCCTGTAACCAAATTTCGCCCCGTCAACTAACGAAATTCTAGTGACTAAAATATATAGCCCTGTAACTAATACAAAGTGTATATATACAGTATGGTTTTTTTAAAACCGAACACCTGATTTATTCCCTAATAGGCCCCACTCACGATCAAACTTCATGCCACAGTTCAGTGTTCAAACATATAGTTCAGTGAAGCATGATAATGTGTGGGACAAATAAACATTGAAACCAACACTGAAGTCAAGCATGAACTCATCAAATGCATCTTGATTTTTGAACGACTTCAGTGTTCAGTGTTCAAGTAAACTGCTGTGTGTGTGGGTTTTTTTCAGTTCAGTTTTTGGAGTTCTGTGTTTTGTACAACCAGAAGCCAAAAATCTCAATATTGCTGCAAGTCTTTCTTGTGCAGAAATAGATTTTCGCATATTTATGTCCTGGTTCTTAATAAATAGGGTAACTAATTTCAGTAAATAATTGTAAATTAATTCATCCATCCGTAAATAATTATTCCAATCAAGCGGTTCAAGATGTAATTCATTAATCAAATAAACATAACTTCTTGAATCACGCATTTCTAACAAATTTTTCACCCATATTCTTCTTTTTTTCTTATTTCCCTGTTTTAAATACAATCCCATAGCTATGAACAGCCAATCCTCACCATTTAAATAACTCATTTAGTTCTTATTAAATATCTATAGTATAATATTATAGTATGTATATAATATATATTTTATATATCTATACTCGACGAGTGTATGCCAACAACTGAACCAAATTGAACACAAAAAATTAAAAAAAATGAGCAGTTTGCATGAACTGAGTGTGGTACCAGTCAGTCTTTCGATTAATCTGTCCAACTTCACTGAACACTGAACTGTGGCATGAAGTTTGATCGTGAGTGGGGCCTATTAGGTTGCATTCAAAGGAATTTTACCCCCTATAATAATCTTCATAGTCTCAGGGGGGAAATTTAATTGCCGTATTTTTTATGACCTAGTGCATTCCGGTGCAGTGCAATGCACTTGCACTCGTTTTTTTTTTAAATGGGGACCCCCGTTTTTTTTTGCAGTTTCTGATTTTTTATGAAAAAATAAACACTTTTTGTCCCGGATATTTAAATAAAATATAACCGCTCAAAATTATGCCACGCACGAAATCGCGTTTCGACGCGTCGAATCCAAGTTTCCGGGTATTTACCTTGCCTGTGTTGTCAATCAAAACAATATGGAAGGAGAAATAAGGTTATGATAGAATAAGGATATGACAGAAATTTTTTTATTTAAAAAATCAGAAACTGCAAAAAAAACGGGGTCCCCATTTAAAAAAAATGCATTGCACTGCACCGGATTGCACTAGGTCATAAAAAAAGACGGCAATCGATTTCCCCCCTGAAACTATGAAGATTATTACGGGGGGTAAAATTCCTTTGAATGCAACCTAATCAGGTGTTCGGTTTTTAAAAAACCAATCTGTATATGTAGAATTTCTCAAAAGTATTTATTATATAACTATGCCTTATTATGTAACACTTAGAATTCTTTTAATTTTGTATTTTTAATCTGAATATTTATATTGAAATGTACAGCGATTGAATGCAAACGCAAAATTATTACTACAATATACAAGCCATGAACGCAGGTTGCAGCGTTTCTGCGTGAGTTGTGACAGCTCACACAGAGAAGCAACGAGTCTACAGTAAGTATATTCGCGCGCACATACACAAGAAAGTCGAGAGCGGTCGCAAGGAGGGGGCATAAGAGAGCGTGATCCCGTTTTCGTCACGGTATCGTTTTGCTGCCAAACGTCTAAAGTAATGTTTTCGAGATTATTGACAACAAAAAAATGTCTATAAACGATTGAATTAACGATTTGAAATTATCTGTTAAATTCAATAATAAAACTTTAGTGCGGCTGTCCAGTAGACTTTTTACGGACTTAATAGGGGTGCCAGGGTCGGTCTGAGACCTAAAAAATTACCGGAAACATTGCCTTTACGTGACCGTCTAACAAAGATGAAAAAAATCCGCGGAAAGTTCCGGTATTCCCTGAGGCTAGGACGCTGAAGGGTAGTGTAGCTATAATAGTTACGCATGACATTAAGCTGATAAATTGATTGATGTGAAATTTGCGTTGCATGCAGTGCAACGAAACACACCTACCAATATTGTAGTACCAACATTCACCAATCAAAATCACCAATACCAATAAAATACATAGAGATCTTGTTTATTATATACTATGATATTACATTTTGTTTGCGTTGATCTTTCACTTCTAAACACTATCTTTTTCCCACGACCAACTCCGATACATAATAATAACGCGACGACAAAGACAAAACATATCCGACATAGCGTATGTGCGAGCGAGAAGCAAACAATGTTACAATATAAATAAACACCTATTAATTTCTATGCAGGAGAGCGACAGATGTTCGATTTTAAAATCGGTTAATAAAGTTAAGGTTTATTATATTCAGCGTGTAAATTTAATACTGCGCAAGCTCCCCAGACTCTGACCCCAAGGGGCAAAATATTTGGGAGCATATCAAGGAGTTCCGGCGTCCTTGACGAAGGGAAGACTTGACACCCTCGTTGTAAAAAATTCACACAAAGCAAAACAAAGACAAAAACTGTTTACACTACTTTTATGGGACAAAGTTTTATGGAAGGACGTTACGTTAGTGTACGTTGGATTAGAAATTGCTTTAGTTGAAGGCGACGTCTAGATTACAGGGCGAAATTTAGTTACTGAAGGGTATTTATAATTTTAGATATAACTAGCGGTCCCGCCCGGTTTCACACGGTTGCAAAAGAACTAATGGGGGGAGGGACATGAGTACGCACATTCATCTTAGTTTACCGAGATGAATGTCCAAATTTTATGATGATCGAAGTTCAAGTTACCGTTCAAAAGTTTTTGTCGGACGGACAAATTTTGAGTTATATTTTGCAACATTTTACATTGATGCTTCGCTCCTATTGGTCGTAGCGTGATATTATATAACCTATAGCCTTCCTCGATAAATGGGCTATCCAACAAAAAAAAATTCAATTCGAACCAGTAGTTCCTGAGATTAGCGCGTTCAAACAAACGAACAAACAAATTCTTCAGCTTTATATATTAGTATAGATTTAGTACAGATATTGAATTGATAATATTATGAAATTAAGAAAAAAATATTGTTTTAAGGGGTGTATTAAGGGGAAATTTTTTTAATTTTGTCCAAAAACAAAGTCAAGTTTATGTAGTAGAGTCACGCTATATTGTCGGCGGGGTTTCGCACTGCGACCCGAGTTTATTTTTTGTTTTTAATTTCTATAAAATTTAAACAGTGAAAAATAAATTTAGCATTCCCTCTTTAAATAAAATCCTGGCTACGTCTTTGGTATCAGTTGATACTTTCATCAATATTCGACTTGTAAACTTCCGTAACTTTTTGTGACTGCTACAACAGTTGTAATGTCACAGTGTACCGCGCTGTATAGTGTCGAGATTTGAACTCGCGATACTTTCATTTCACACACATCAACCGCGAATATGTTGATGACTAAGCCATTAACCGATGTGTGAGTGTGGTCAGTTAATTTATGACTCTGAGACCCATTACGGCATGCTTCTTACTCGAGCATCGTGGAAATTTAGACGGCGCATTATTGTGACTCGAACTCTGCTTGGAATTTCTAACTGGAACGCGCCGGATTAATCAATACAGATTATAGACGCCCGACAACCGATTAAAGATCGAGGCTAGAAACACTGCTTGGATTTCTGCTGCTGGTCGGTAGGCTAGATACGAAGCTGGAAATGACGTCACTGCGGACTCGCCTGCCAGCTCACAAGATGGGTTTTAAAATTAGAACAGGAACTATTTTTCTTGCTATAGGTCCGCAAAAACTAATCAGGAAGTAGTAGCTTGTCACGTGGGCGACTTGAACAAGCACTACCTATGCCCTAGTTCAGAGGCAATAAACCGTTCTATCACTGCGCGCGCACCGAATCTACCTGCAGAGCAAGCTTGTAAAAACGTCTCGTGTGAAGCAAGCACATAATAGCGGTTAAGGAAACCAGCGCTAGAAAACTAGTAGTGAAATCTAGCAAGGAACCTAGCGGCAAATCCAGCCTCGTGTGCAGCGGACTTAAAGGCCGCTACACACGAAGATAGAAACACTGCTGTAATCTTTACTAGATTTGCCTACTATAGTTTTCTAGCGCTGGTTTTCTTGATTGCTGTTAAGTGCTCGTTTCACACGAGACTATTTTTCATGCTTGATTTGTGGATCTGGTGCGCGCGCAGTGACAGTTCGAATATAAACACAGAGCAAAACGTGTCTGTTGTCTGACTCTGAATTTGTGGGTGTTTGTTCAAGTGCCCACGTGACACGATACTGCTTCCTGATTGGTTCTTGCTCATACCTAGCAGCAAATCTCGCATGGAAAATAGCCCTTGTTCCAATTTTAAGAGCTAGCAGGCCAGCCCGCAGTGACGTCATTTCTAGCTTCGTACCCAGCCTACCGGCTAGCAGAACTCCTAGCAGCATTTCTAGCCTCGTGTGCAGCGACCTTAAGACGTGTATTTTTATTTAATTTAAAACATGAATAATGGGTAAGCTTTTATTCGTTCTTTTTGCAACGAATATCAACCCCCAGTTTCTATTTCAGGAGAAATGTAATTATTTTCTTACATTTGTTATTTATTGCATATAACTCCAACACTATTGGCTATCATAAATCATTATAATTTATTTTGCAAGAAGATATTTATTTAACATTGAAATATATTAAACATATTAACAAAAGATTATGAGAATGCGATAGATATAACTATAAAGTTTATTTCATTTCAAAAGCTTTTATTATCTATCATGGTGAGAATACCTTGTCTATAAAACCAGCTGCATTTTTATATAAAATAGAAATCATATAGTTTGATTGAAATTGCTTAAACGATAAATGAAAAAATAAAATCGCTCAAGAATCAACTCCGCTTGTACACAGTTGGTTCAATCTTTTGTCGAGTTTGTGAGGCGTGGCTTACTGTTTAAGCACAGTCCAATAAAATTGAAATTTGGCACGTTATATAAGCTTGGTAACTCCATCTCGATACCGAAAATGTTACCCAGACCGGCTGTTTTGCAGCTAGATTCCTTTGACTGCTGTATTTCCTCCCCCCGCTCGGTTAAAACAAGCAGATTGAGTATCTCGGAAAAAGGACAGATTGGGTGTGGTTTTTAACCATATTATATTATGGTTTTGGTGCCCCGGTTTGCCCCCCCGCCCTTAGATGCGGGGCTGGGCAAAACTGAAGTGAAATAATGGAGTGAGTATAAACTATGCACGTATATAGAAAATGGTGCACAATCAGAAAAAGGAAAGGGCTATTTTATGGCGACAAAGAGAACGCAATTTGTCAGCTGTTTCTTTTAATACAGGAACAAGCTCACATGCTGTTAAACTTGTGTTGGATTGTAAAGCACAGCCGCATTTTAAAGCTGACCCATATTTCAAGCAGATAATATGAAAGCAATTAAAAACGCGAACAAAATGACGAATATAGAAAAAAAAATCCTGTTGTCGCTTCAAGGGAAATTGAGCTGTGAGTGAAACCGGGCGATTGGCGCGACACTTTTATGGAACGGTGTTACGTTTATGTGCGTTGGATCAAACATGGCTTTGGTTGGAGGCGACGTCCTATAATAACAGGGCGAAATTTAGTTACTAGTATTTCGTTAGACGCTTGCTTTGTGTATGCGCTGGATTATAACTTGGCTTTTGTTGACAAGGCAAAATTAAATTACAGGGCGAAATTTAGTTACTAGAATTTCGCTTAAATTTAATGCTTCACACGACGGTTCATATTTTTTTTAAACATGGAAGACATGCACGGTTTCTATAGCGACATTTCTGCAACTAAATCGTCTTAAGCTAATTACGTGAGTTTGTAAAATTTACAGCTGAACGACATAACCATAAATTTTACAAGCTTAAGTACCATCCTCTAAAACGGTTCAGCATTTGACTATACAGTTTATACATGTCTAGCCGATAAACAAGCTGCCTGTCTTAACAACCTGTCCATTGCCAACCGTTTGTAACCGTTCATTTATATAACATCACCATGCGTTACAATTTACCACTTAACTACACGCTAATTATTTTAACATATATAAAATTAACTATATTAAGTTTAGATATAATTGATTTATTCCTTTAATTTACGATAAATGCTCGAGATTTTCTACTCTTAAATCAACGATATTTTCTATGATTGCGGTTACTTTTTATGTCTGAATGTGTTGGAAACGATTGTATCTTCAGCTTTGACCATCGTGACGTATGCATGAAGATTTATCGCTTATAGGATAATGTCGCTTTGCGTAAACGTAACATTAACTTAACCTTGAAAGGATTTTAAATCACGAATGGGAAGTACCAATTTATTAAAAAAAAACGAGTGTGTTTTAGACCACACGACTGAAGTAAAACTTCTTCCTGCCATAGTTTGTTATTATTCACCCGAAAATTCACAAATTATGAACTTTAAAAAGAATTTACAATTTTATTCACTTTAAACGTAGAATATTTAATGTATTGAACAAAATATTAATTTATAAAATTGTTCAAGAACGAAATGAACAGTCTAATGTAAGAAGAAAGAAATATAAACATAAAGATAATGAAAACAAAAGTAATACATTGCAATTACTTAGCTCTCGGAGGATTTTAAGCGTAAATCTTTATGAAATATCATTTAAAGTAGGTTTAAAAACTTTTTTCTGTCACCCGATAGCGCCATTGGCAAGTAAAGTATGTGTCATTCTATTATAATATTATTTAGCTCTGCAAGTTAAGTAGGTTTACAAAACTTTTGTTTGTCACCCGATAGCGCCACTGGCAAGTAAAGTATGTGTCGTTCTATTGTTAGTACTGCTTATATTTTCGGCCACCTGATGGCGCCACTAGCCAGTGAAGTATTTGTCATCCTCTTTCTATCTTCACTAACTTATATCTCCCTCTCAACTTCCGTTCGCCTCGCCCGATCACACTTCCGTAAATCTCTCGTCAGGCATTCACCAGCTTACTCTCCAAGTCAAGCGTGCCTAAAGAAGTTTTACTTCAATAAATAAAAATGCGAGCCGTTGTGGGTCCTAAAGCGATAGGCTTGGATATTTTGCGAGATGTTAAAAAATCGAACGCTACAAGATACAACATCTGAAAGGAATTAAATCAGAAAATGACGGTTTGAAAAAAATTATAACATTCCAAAGTTTGAATAACGTAATCTACTTTCATATTATTATGTTGGTATTCGTTGCAGTAACAAAATGGACTCCAGCAATGATACTAATTGCATAAAACATAGATTCATTTTGTTCGCTCGCATGTCGTTTTATTTAGCGATTGGTTTCGCTTTATTTTAGTGTCTAACTTTTACGAAAAGATAAAAGTCACTGTTAATCATGATGTGAGACTCCCCTTAAAGAACGACAAAAATAACTATTCATCTTTATCTTACTTATTGTAAAACGCATTTAATCAAAGTGAAACAGCTTCTATATCGATATATTATGAGCAATAGTTTTTGATGAATTTATTTTTTTATAATATTCTTTTAATGAGGTTTATATTATAGAGGCGGTATATTATAATCTAGCTGCTTGTATTGAGATAATTGGGGTAATTTAAGATTGGAGAATGGACACCCAAAGATTTTATTTAAGTAGTCGTGTTTTTTCTTCCTATGTTAAAATTTGATTTCTTCATTTATTTGTACGCTTCTTTTGTTCGTTTGGTTTTTTTCCGTTAATTTTAATAATATCATATTTCGTATGTTAATTCGAGTCCTTCAAATCGCTGTTGGATAACAATCTTAACCAATTAATTTGAACAATCATTACATAACAGTTCATTTGTTTTCGAACAACTTGAATTGATTTTGTTTTCGGGTTAAAGTTTAGTTTTGATCATCTCCTGATGATGTTAATATGGTTATGTGAAAAGTGCATCGAGAAAAATTAGTGAATGGTTTTTAATAATAATAATGCGTTTCACGTCCGTTTCTCGACTTACGCCATTCGCATCATTACTATTTTTTTTCTACCACACTTCCCGTTATTATCTACAATTTTTAAACTTCAACTTAATTAATAGCAATGAGCGAATGAAGGAATTTTTAGGAAATTAAGGATGAGGTAGGCAAATTTTGAGCATAGGAGTTTGACATGTAATCGGCCATGGCCTTGAATAAGGAACCATCTCGATATTTATCTGGAATTGTTGAGGGAAACCATGGAAAACAAGATGGCCGGTACAGGAATTACCGTTTCTCGGCGAGGGGCAGCAGGAAAAAGTCCCAGCCACATCTGCCCCCGCCGGGATTTGAACCCGGTACCTCCCGAATGCCAGTCTAGTGCTCTCACCGCTACGCTACCCCGCTCGGTAAATTAGTGAATGGTTTTTAATATTCAGCGGTTCCATCGCACTCTTCAAAAAGTTTATTCAAGTTGAGGTTAAAAACACAAACTTTGTTTTTGTATAGTGCACTGGATTTTCGGTCCGGGTTCGTCCGGCTAGATTATGATTCGCGAAGAACAACATGTTATGATCCGATCTCTGGGCTCTGCCATCCGATCAACGTCGTTTATATGCCGTGTATATAGACAAATACATCGATAATTAAATTATAATGAACGTTTACTGTAGTTAATATGTTTCGGCACGGTAACCCAGTTCACAGGCCGTCCGAGCACACTATGGACACTTGATGATGATGGTCACCAGTCACCGCGCATCTTCATACGTGGTATGAAGCGACGTCGACTCACCGGTACACCGACGGCCAGACAGGTGGAACGGATCGCTGCATTTATCAAACGTGGGCCGCAAAGGCCGGTGTCTTCGGCGCTTTATGCAAATCGTTTCCGTAATTCGATCGAATTCAAATAATAAATATTGAAGGAGACTTATTTGGTTGAGGAACAATTGAAAAATAAGCTTTACCAGAGTATCGCTTGTGGCCAATGTTTAGAAAAATATATTTTCATCTTCAGGGCCTCAATGCAGCAAGTTTAATTAAAATTGTGAAAGTTATTGTAATATAGTTGTAGTATAGTATAATACGCGTCACGAATCTAAAAGGTTCGGAAGTTAGTCACAAACAGCGTCGCAAAGGCACATTTTAGAGCCGTCGAGACTCCCACCACCTCCCAGCTACCTGCATGGAACGTGCGCTCGTCGGTGATTGGCCGTGATCACTCGTTGCCTTTGTCACTTGGCGCTTTCCTGCTTTAAAGCACAGTCGAGTACGCTACTGTCAAGTTGTTATTGTTATTTTAGTTTTGTTGAGTTGCGAGTTTGTAGTTTTTCAACAGACTGTACAAGCGCAAGCCCCCATTCGCATCTAACTTCCGAGCCTTTTAGATTCTTGGCGCGTATTATACAATATTTATTTTCACATTGGACAGAACAATTTTATAAAAATACTGTTTTATGATATTTTTAAATTTAAAAAACTGTTGAAACTCATAATAAATGATCATGTATATTACAAAATTTTTTACAATTTACCAACTCAACTGGCATTGAGGCCTTGAAGATGAAAATATATTTTTCGAAACGTTGGCCACAAGCGATACTCTGGTAAAGCTTATTTTTCAATTGTTCCTTAACCAAATAAATCTCCTTCAATACATATTTTTGGAACAAAACTTCTACTAATCAAATAATAAAGCTCGCGCGTTTTTGAACGAAACAAATTTATTCTTTTTGTCTGTCGTTTATACAGACCGTGCTCACAAAGAATAGCTCATTGCGCTTCAATCTGGACATCATTTTAGTTCCATTATTTTCAAGACTATACTATTATTTTCAAGATCATTAAAGTCATGAGAAATCTATCGATATTACACGCTTTATATTAGTTTCACTTGTAAGTTTGTATGTATGTATGTAAGTATGTATGTTTGTTTGTGAACTCGTTTGGACTGCAGCAAGTGGTTTATTACAGTAGTATAATATGCCAGCAATGTAACTACAGTGTTTAGCCGTGCGGTCTAAAGCACGGGTCTTCGCTGACGTCAACTCTCGGAATCAGGGGTCGTGGGTTCTAATCCCGTCCACGTCGAAAAAAAATTGGTATTTTTTTCGACAAATTTTTGACAATAAATCGAACTAAAAAGTGGAAAATAAATATAGTTTAAAAAAAACTAAAAAACACGCTTTATATCGAACTAAAAAGTAAAAAATATTTTTTTTAAATAAGCTTAAAAAAATAATGAATATAAAATAGGTACTAGTATTATTGTGAAAAAAGCGTGGGGCGCTCGATGTACGAAAATGTGGAACAAAAAGCCTAACGCTTTTTTCACAATAATACTAGTTTTTTTTTATTCATTATTGTTTTAAGCTTATTTTAAAAAAAATATTTTTTACTTTTTAGTTCGGTATAAAGCGTGTTTTTTAGTTTTTTTTAAACTATATTTTTTCATAATTAATAGCGATTTCTTGATCTTGGAATTTTCTGGGAAAGTGGTTTGTTTGTAATGAAATCGACCGACATTTTCGGAATATAATGCGCCTTGTAAAACAAAACGCGATAGCAGAGTTAAAATTCCATTAAAGAAAACCCTCTGCAATTCCCCAATCCTAACAACGTAAAAGCTCGACGTATTGTCAAAGTTTATATAGTTTCCTCAAAATACAATACCGTGCAATTATATCGGAACTGAAAACATCCAAAGTAAGCAAGTACATAACTACAGTAGAATCCGGATAAAGCGACTGTAAAGGGACCGGCTATATTACGCCGTACTAACCGGACGACGCACAAAACGGCATGAAATTTTATATAATAATATCTCATTTTGACGTGCGTTGACACGAAGTTAACGCAGTGATTCATCAAAAGGGGAAAAAATACTATGGAATTTACTCGGGAATAAAACAGCGTGCATCTGGGAAGGAAGGGAGTGGGTGCATCGAGATAATGCAAGTATTTGCCCTTGAAATTATGAATCATTTTGAGATGTGCGTCGTTCTAACCGAACAACTTTTAATAAATTAAGTCGCTGAAAGCGGTTGATCGCTTTAACCGGAGTCGTACTAAACGGATATACTTTCGCAGTATGTTTTATGAAAATCAAACTTGAGGTTGCATTTACGTCGTTAAAAGCGGTTGGCCGTTATAAACGGAGTCGTACTATGCGGATTCTACTGTACTTCTGTACTTTAATGTTTCGAGCTTCTTTATTGAATAGCCGGGAAATTGTTTTGTCTACATGTAAAGCTCGAAAGCTGTTTAAGAAAAAATAATAATAGGTAATGAAATAATCTTTATATATACCTTGCATCCTTCGCATGTAAAGGCTCCAAAATGAAATCCGGCTGCGGGTTCGCCACATACCTTGCATTGTTGGTTCATCTGGAATCAATGTATTTTTATCAGTTAGAAACATATTACTTTGTGTTGCGGGTGCACAAATTAAATAGTTATTGGCGTAACTAGTAGTCTAAGTCATTCATCGCGCTGACAGGTCATGACTTAGCCTACAAGTTGCGCCCATAATTTTATTCAACAATTGCGCGTTATTCATGTTTTAATTATAATGAGATGTTGTAAATATCTATTTATTTCTTTATAAAAAAAACTGTCAATACTAACAGCACCAAACAGCACGATTCAATGTTTTGGTTTGAGGTTAGCCGGTTATGAATAAACTCCATGTCGAAAACATTCGGCCTCTCAATTTTAGTCTCAATGGGTAACAACGGAGTTGTTGTTACCTACTATTTCGTTACGACTCAGAAAATAGTTATGTTTATTTTCATTACTCCACAATGGCCGAGCTAGTAGGAATCTTCATTGAGTTATGACAATTGTCACCAGTCGGTAAATGGCTATTTAGGGTTCGGTTTTTAGGCATGATAAAACATGAATAACGCGCATGAGTTGAATAAAGACAACAATATGGCTATCTTAAAAAAACGCCACCCTTTTTTCAATATTTTATATGAGAGCCACCTTAATTCAAGTTACAAATCACGCCGCTACATGTTCGCTTTTCCAACTCTTCTTACAACACAAATTCCCCGCCTTCTGTATTCGATACTACTCTACAATTTAAAGTCCGCTGCACACGAGGCTGGATTTGCCGCTAGGTTCCTTGCTAGATTTCATTACTAATTTTCTAGCGCTGGTTTTTTTAATTGCTATTATGTGCTCGCTTCACACGAGACGTCTTTACAAGCTTGCTCTGCAGGTAGTGTCGGTGCAGTGATAGAACGGTAACAAAAGTGCATTTTTATTGTCTCTGAATAGAACACACTATGGCACAATGTTTGTGGGCGTTTGTTCAAGTCGTCCACGTGACAAGATATATACCTACTGCTTCCTGATTGGTTCTTGCTCATACCTAGCGGCGGACCTGGCAAGAAAAATAGCTCCTGTTCTAATACCTATCTTGTGAGCTAGCAGGCGAGCCCGCAGTGACGTCATTTCCAGCTTTGTACCTACCGGCCAGCAGAAGTTCAAGCAGTGTTTCTAGCCTCGTGTGCAGCGGCTTTTGTCTACATCTATATCAGGGGCGGGCAAATCTTTTGATCGGCGGGCCACATAGCTGATGAAAATTTGACCGCGGATCGGATGGCTGACGAAAATTTCACCGCGGGCCAAAAATTTGCAGAAAAAAAGATCCTCACATTCTATTTCCGCATTCGGAGAGCAAAAAAAAAGGTCCTCACATTCCATTTCCGCATTTGGAGAGCAAAAAAAAAAGGTCACCGCATTCTTTTTCCGCTACTTTTTTCTAAAATGCTTCGCGGGCCGGATAAAATTGCGCTGCGGGCTGGATCCGGCCCGCGGGCCGCCTTTTGCCCAGGCCTGATCTATATTATATTTATATGTAGGTACGCATGTATTCACGACGAATCTATACCTACATTCCGAATATAATTAATGCAAGAAATAATTACAACATTATTAAGAAGCATTTTAAATTACTGTTTTTAAATCCTTTTTAAAGTCGTTTTAATTAATCCGCTAATTTATTTAGGAGCCATTGTTTCAGTTATTTAACTGTCGATATATAGAAAATTACTTAAAATTGGTTTGGTATAATATGTGTTACTAATATTACTTATAAAGAGAGACTGCGAATTTTGTGAGTTTGTATAACTCCGGAACCACTTCACCTATCTGAAAAATTATTTCACCACTATTTAGAACGAACCTTCAGCAATTCTAAAGTGATATATACTGTCCTCAAGCAACTTGATACTTTAGTTTTCCACAATTGTGATTTTTTCTTTTAAATTTTCTTTATTGCCAAAATGCCAAAATGGACATTAATTTATCCAACCTTGGAACTGACTATAGCCAAGTTGAATTAAAACTCGTCGACATATAATTTTCTAAATTTTTTGATTTTCATTTTTGGAAAAAACCGAATTGTATTGTAGGTATATAGAATGAGCAATAAACATATACATTATAAGATCGACTTATTTTTCTTATTAGGTAATAAAACCTGCTATTATAGCTATATACGTTCAACTTTTAAATCTTCATATTATGGTACCTATGTTAAATTTTTACACTTTAAATATGTTGATTTTTATTTTTCAAATTTCTAATTTTAACGCAATAAAGACGACACGCTGCTGTCATTTCAAAAAAGTGTGTATTTTTTTCAATTAAACTTCGTATCAATCGAGCTTTAAATTTTTGCCAGCCAATATTTTCAATATCCTCCTTTATATTATTTTAGAACAAATACTTATGATAAATTAAAGATGAATTTTAAATTTGAATTTTAGAAAAAAGGCAAATGATAAAATAGTAGACAGTGTCGTAATGGGTCTTATTACGACGAGCAGTGAAATTATGTGTAAAACAAGCGCGAGCGAGCTTTAACAGACACATGAGTCGTATAACACCATTTATATGCAGGATGTAGTAAATTTTATATATTTGACTATTTTTGTAACTATATATTTTAGTATACAAATAAACTATTACATTACACATTACATGGTATCTTTTACACGTACTTACCTCCTAATGTATAGCTGCTTTTCATTTCATTTTCAAAATTTTTGACAATTGACTTTTAAGCAAACCTTACTTCTAACTAGTGCGTAATGTGTCACTTTACATGCCTGTATACATGCGTGCATATAAAGAAGCTGTTTCAGTGCAAAAATATATTTGACATTTATTTTTATAAATTAATATATTATAGTGTTAATTAGACGCTGATGACCTCCGCTGTTGAGCGTCTATAATTCACAATCTCTCTCTATAGTGTTAATTTTATTACAGAGGTTATACAAATAAATTTTAATATTTTATCATTCGATAAAAACGCTCAATAATTTTATTAATCGTACTTATATCAACCATTATAAGTATAAAATTTACGTAATTTGATATTTTTTGAATCGACTAAAATTTTGCAAAGTATTTTACAACCATTCTTCTTTCATTCAGCAGGTATCTAAATGAACACTCAATGATCATGTGATTAAAAAAATCAGTCTGTTGACACCGGGCTTCAGAATAGCCGAGCAACTAGCGATCCCATTGTTTATATAACTGATTTCTTCAATTTATTATTATAAAAAATATAATGAATAGGTGCTGCAGGCGCAAGTAACTTTGGCTGTTGGTGCGGTCTTAAAAAAAAGCTAGACGCCGATTTATACCACTCACCTTTTTAAAAACAAAATCCAGTTAGTGTTAAATTCGTGGTTGTGGAGTTGCGACATTCCGGCGAATAATGACAATAGCGGTGACAATTGTTGTCATGACCTCTAGTGACCTCTACACTTCTTACTCCCACCACTCGAAGCTTTGAATGCGGAACCAAAAAAAAATCCCCTTCGATAAAACCACGCCTCTATACAAAAAGCTCTTCTGCGCCGCAAACTTGTGATATATGGTACACCCGACAATTTGTACAAATTTTTCGCATTGTCACGTTTCTGCTAATTTTCTTTTTTTATTTGTCACGAAAATCCGTACGTTTACATTTAAGAGAAAATATGTCTACTATTTAATATTTTTTTAATTGAAAAAGGCCACTCGTTAAAATCACAATAAATATAAAAAATTATCACTTTTATTTTGCTTTAAAATCATTATCACAGTTAAATACATTCACATCATAAGAAGTTAATGAAACTATCGATATAAGCGTGTCAATTGTTTTAATAAACGCGATGCGATATTGTTTTTTGTACTGCGCGCCAGTCAGTTGTTTATCCGTTGCGTCGAGTTCAACTGTCGAAGTAACGACACATACTGATCACGATACACCTGATCGCGCTTACCCATCGTCGATCTCTAGTTTATTTCTTTGTCTATCGTCAACGGCAGTCGATAGTCCCCTCTCTGTTTGCACAGCATCACCGGTCCATCTCACACCTGGCTCACCTGGACGGCAGCACTTGTAGTGCGGCATTTCCCGGAATACCATTCGAACCCTCCTTTCTCGATATTTCAACTCCTCCTTTAAACTTCCCATCTCACTGTTAAGCCACGCCTTGCGTCTACATTATTGGTTCGTTTTCGTTAATGTTTTTCCTTGATTAATATAAATAAATAATATAGATTTTGCAAATATTGTCTAATGCGTCTATTAAATAATACCGGATTTATCTGGGTGCCCTGTTTTATTGACATTACAGTGAGTGCAATGAGAGAAACGTGGAGATTTCAATGCACGGCTAAGACAGCTGTATAGTTGTAATATTAGGTATGTCCACAAGTAGCTAATACTACGATTTATTTTTTTAGAAAACGGCATAAAAACACGTAGTTATACGTAGTTAGGAAAGTTTTATTTATACTTAACTCATACTATAGTGTGGAGACTTCAATGCGCGATCAAAAAGGTATAGCACAAAGTCTACCTATACAGTTTAGTTGTTTTTTTAACTATTTAAATCATTTTTTTATATAAAGATATGCTAAGAGACTCCAATGCACAATGGAGTTAATGAATCTAAGTCATACGTTCGACTCAAAATTCCAAAATATTTTATCTGGCGAGTCGTTTTGCGTATAAATTGTTACCTTATCGAGCATTGAAATCTCCAAGTCAAAGTATTTAGAATGTAAATAGCTCGGTAGTCGGTACATTCTTTGAATTTTAGTTGCAACACACTTTTAAATTCTTTATTAAATTATTCTTCCCTTTTTATATAAAAAACCTTTAAACGTTCGTTTCGGATTTTTTAATATTTACTTATTTAAATTTAAATTTTTATTTTGGTGTCACGTCAGTCAGTTTGCATATGCTTTTGATAACTGAATTATTAATTTTAGGTATTTTCAAAACCATAGTCCGTGACGATGAATTGGTAGTTTCCAGGGGCGTAGTCTTGGGTGCTATCAAAGGGGGACAAAAAGAACGCAGTTGAAACCACTACAATTCCGTGTTTCAGTGATCTTTCAACCATTATATTTAATAAATTTATAACTCCAAAACCAGAAGAGATAGAGTTCTGCGCTTGTGCTATTTCGATTCAGCGAACTTTTTCCCATAAGGTCAAGTAAATTCAGGCATATCCGTGACACTTTTATATTTTCCAAAAAATTGAAAAAATTCAAATTTTTCGATGTTTTCGCAAATCGGCGGCCACCTGCAACTCTGTATCTCCTTTGGTTTAGGAGTTAGACGCGTTTTTATAAATTTTTCTTGAAAAAATTAAAAACGCTATAACGTGAAAACTACAATAGCTACAGACTTTTAGATACGCTCATTCGATTCAGCATTATTTTTTGGCATAGGATCAAGTCATTTTCAACCATATCTATATCTACTAATATATAAAGCTGAAGAGTTTGTTTGTTTGTTTTAACGCGCTAATCTCAGGAACTACTGGTTCAAATTGAAATTTTTTTTGTTGGATAGCCCATTTATCAAGGAAGGCTATAGGCTACATATAAAATCAGGCTACGAGCATTAGGAGCGGAGCATTAATGAAAAATGTTGCAAAATGTATCTCAAAAATAAGCTTCTATTCAGGTGAAATGCACCAACTAAATATACTCATATTAGCGTTGTCAGAATACAGCGCCGGCTAGCTCAATCGGTAGAGCACACGACTGTCAATATCAGGGTCGTAGGTTCGAGCCCTACGTTGGGCGAATATATTTTTTTTTTTTTTTTTTATTTTCTACATTGCTTTCTTCTAAGGCTTACATTTAAATTTATTTTAATTTTATTTAATTAATTAAAAAAAATACCTATATTAGTTGAAAAAAGTATATAAATACTGCTTTTTATCAACAAAAACTTTTGAACGGTAACTCCGGTCATCATGAAATTTGGACACAACATTCAACTCGGTAAACTAAGATGAATGTGTGTACTCATGTTCCTCCCTTCCCCGCATTCGTTCTTTTACACCCGGGTGAAACCGGACGGGACCGCTAGTATTATATAAATTTCCGGTCGATACTGCACTTTATTTAAAATGAAAAAATAATCGTCTTGAGGGGGGGGCGACGATTAAATTTTTATTTTAAAAAATTATCTTTGACAATGATATTATGACAAGCCGGACACTATTAATACGTGTGTACATGTACGTACTATTAAGATCAAGTAATTTTGAAGTTAATTATATTGAAGAGTTCCAAACATAGTACATCTTCTTGTAAAGACTTTTGCTTATAGCGACATTTGAATGGAACAATCTGAAATGTCGGTAAAAATTGTTTACAGGAAACTGTATAATATCTTATACAGTTTCCTGTACAAAGTTTTTACCGACATCAGACTGCAGACAGACAGTTGAGCGGTTGTGGCATCGACTCTACGCTCATTGCTTCATTTCCGTTTGGATCGAGGACCGAGGTAGGCAGTATGATAGGCAGCAGCGTCATAGGCTTCTATGTCTATGGTGCGATATTTGTAAGTGACAAAATGTGAATTGTGAAAGACGCTTATAAAATGGCGTGTTTTGGTATTGCTTCTGCAAAGAATACTCTACGATAATCCGTTGATATTATTATTCATCGAATATAGAGGTAACAAAAAAATTACGTAACACGTGTTCGTTTTTATTATATAAATATTATTTTTAAGCCATTCCAATTTATTTTGGTAGAGGTTAAATAGCACTCGGTAAGACTTGTGTTCAGAATATTATTCTACTGTTCTTGTGCTGGTTTTCAAAAGTGCTAAAATAAAGTGCGTGTATTCCGAAATTGAGCGTTTTCGTTTAAATTTTTCAAAACCGCACAACAGTAAAACAGTGTGGTTATGTTGTACTAAAGCTTTTTTTTTATCTTCTAGGCAGAACGTAATCATGCATCTGTACAATCTGAGCTTACAGCGTGCCACCGGCATAACACATGCCATCCATGGAAACTTTTCGGGCACAAAAATGCAAGAAGTGTTGATATCGCGCGGTAAAAGCTTAGAACTTTTAAGGCCCGATCCAAATACGGGCAAAATACATACTTTACTTACAGTCGAAATATTTGGTGTTGTTCGATCACTAATGCCAGTACGTTTGACTGGAGGAACCAAAGGTAAGAAAATAATTCTTCCGTATACAAATTGTAGACCCGACACTACATCCGTACACATTTGGAACCGTTTGCCCGATCGAACACATTTCCGACGCTACCGTTGGTCTTCGTTCACACCAATGAAAGTTTTGTTTTTTGAGTGTGAATCTTGGTGTGGACGATCGGAACGTATTTCTAGTTCCGTGGCGATGTTTTAATTGGGACAGATCCGTCATTGTCTTAAAAAAGTGAGCCAAAGTTTATTTTGTAGGTTAGTAATGTCTCCATTGTAAATTTTAGTTTAATAGTTATTATTTCATTTTAATAGATATAGGTACACTGCTATGAATGATTAGTTATTTATTCAATATAATTGTAATAGGCCCCACTCACGATCAAACTTCATGCCACAGTTCAGTGTTCAGTGAAGTTGGACCGATTAATCGAAAGACTGACTGGTACCACACACAGTTCATGCAAACTGCTCATTTTTTTAAATTTTTTGTGTCCAATTTGGTTCAGTTGTTGGCATACACTCGTCGAGTATAGATATATAAAATATATATTATATACATACTATAATATTATACTATAGATAATTGATAAGAACTAAATGAGTTATTTAAATGGTGAGGATTGGCTGTTCATAGCTATGGGATTGTATTTAAAACAGGGAAATAAGAAAAAACAAGAAGAATATGGGTGAAAAATTTGTTAGAAATGCGTGATTCAAGAAGTCATGTTTATTTGATTAATGAATTACATCTTGAACCGCTTGATTGGAATAATTATTTACGAATGGGTAAATTAACTTACAATTATTTACTGAAATTAGTTACCCTATTTATTAAGAACCAGGACATAAATATGCGAAAATCTATTTCTGCACAAGAAAGACTTGCAGCAATATTGAGATTTTTGGCTTCTGGTTGTACAAAACACAGAACTCCAAAAATTGAACTGAAAAAAACCCACACACACAAATTAACACTAAATTAAAAGTCGTTCAAAAATCAAGATGCATTTGATGAGTTCATGCCTGACTTCAGTGTTGGTTTCAGTGTTTATTTGTCCCACACATTATCATGCTTCACTGAACTATAAGTTTGAATACTGAACTGTGGCATAAAGTTTGATCGTGAGTGGGGCCTATTACAATTAATACAGATTGCTATATAATATTCTTAGCTTCCAAGCAATCACTTACAGGCGTGATTTATATCTGACTGGTGAAATGTTTAATCAGATATTATTCTTGACTATATTTTGTAACCTTTTAATATATAATTGCTATGTCAAATACCTACAATATTTTACATTAATTGTTTGTTTTTGTTGTAGATTTCATCGTAGTCGGCTCAGACTCTGGCCGAGTAGTAATTCTCGAATACATTCCTGCTAAAAATCACTTCGAGAAAATTCACCAAGAAACGTTCGGTAAATCGGGATGCCGTCGCATCGTGCCAGGTCAATACCTTGCCATCGATCCGAAAGGCCGCGCTATAATGATCGGCGCGGTCGAAAAACAAAAGCTCGTTTATATTCTTAATCGGGATCAGCAGACGCGGCTTACGATTTCGTCGCCCCTCGAAGCGCACAAGTCGAACACGCTCGTGTATCACATGGTCGGAGTAGATAACGGTTTTGAGAATCCCATGTTTGCGTGTCTGGAAATCGACTACGAAGAAGCCGATTCAGACCCTTCGGGCGAAGCGGCTCAAAAGACGCAACAGACTTTGACGTTTTACGAACTTGATTTGGGTTTGAACAACGTGGTTCGTAAATATTCGGAACCTTTAGAAGAACACGCGAATTTCTTAGTGTCTGTGCCGGGACCGAACGATAAAGATCCAAAAGATCCGTCGGCCGTTTTCGGACCGTCCGGCGTGTTGATCTGTTCGGAAAATTATCTGACTTACAAGAATTTGGGCGACCAACACGATATTCGATGTCCGATTCCGAGAAGGAGGAATGATCTGGACGATCCGGAAAGAGGAATGATATTTGTATGTTCTGCTACGCATAGGACTAAATCGATGTTTTTCTTCTTGGCGCAAACGGAACAGGGGGACATATTTAAAATTACGCTCGAAACGGATCAAGACGTCGTTACGGAAATTAAATTGAAGTATTTCGACACTGTTCCCGTTGCGACCGCCATGTGCGTTATGAAGACTGGATTCTTGTTCGTCGCGTGTGAATTCGGAAATCAGTAAGTCTTTTTTCTTTTACCACATAATATGTTCATATTAAGTTCGTTCCAAGCAGCCAGCAAACGGTAGCGAAACCGTCACCCGCATGCGCAGTAGGTAAAACGAAGCTGTTAGTGGCGGTTTTAGAACTCGTTTTAGCTATTGCGCATGCGGGCGACAGTTTCGAAACCGTTTGCTGGCTGCTTGGAACGAACCTATTGTATTTTGAAGTTCAAGGATTGAGATTTTAAACTGAAGTGCTTTATTAAAAATGAAAGGTATTTCATTTAGCATACAAATTATGTCATCAATTGATAAATTATACAATTCTTAAACTAACTAATATAACATAAAGCTGGATATACAATATCCCTTCATCCTTAGATAAAATAAATACTATAATTTTTATGGTAGACATTCAATGACAGTGGTTTCTCCAAGGCTTTCCCGATAACGGTTTTTGCTGTTTTCAAGACATTTCCTTTTAGGTCTAGTGCGACGTTGTAGTGTATTTCTTTCCTTATCAGATAATTGAGCTCCTTCCTCCAGGTTCGCGTTATCTTCTTCCAGTTCATCTGTATCCGTGTATAGTCCTATTCGGCTCTCTCGATTTATTTCAGAAATCTCTACAATCTGATCTATATCTATCTTGTGTGTGAGGCCGGTTAAAATTTCTCTCAACTCCCTTCAAAATGTTCTCTTATACCCAGTTCCTTGTTTGTGTAGTTTAACCTCAATTATCTCTAATCTAAACTGATGTCGGTCGGGGACCTTATTCCTGATACCGTGCGAGATACTGTCGCATACGATTTCAAAAATCGTATTCTTCACTGCCACTCGGCATCGGGTATGCGACGAACGTTGAATGCGACACTCTTATAGCTTCCTTGCTTCTTAGTAGAACAGCAAAACAAACTTACTGCGTGCAGAAACAACTCGGCACCAAAACGTTGGCAATTCTTGAAAAATTGAGTTAATTTAAACGAAATTTGGTACGAGTTGTGTTTCGTGTCTAAAATATGCAAAATCGGACAGATAAAATACAAAAAGTATCGACTGTATTAATATGACAAGAAACAAGTTATCAGCACTTGGTATCTCCTATATCTGGAATCTCCACCGCGTATAGGTCGTAATAAGTGCAAGAACAAATGAGTAATGCATCGTTGGACTATAGTTTCATCGATAACGATAGTCCTGGAAAAAATGTACTCGACAGTTAAAATTGCAAGTTAAAACTAAGCTAGCTAAAAAAAACAAAACATTTTTAACTGATTTTTTTCCGTCTTCTTTAGTTATTTGTATCAAATAGCACATCTGGGAGACGACGACGACGAACCCGAATTCAGTTCTGCAATGCCTTTAGAAGAAGGGGACACGTTTTTCTTCGCGCCGAGACCGCTACGAAATCTCGTACTCGTCGACGAGATGGATTCATTATCACCGATTATGGCTTGCCAGGTAAATTTTATCGATTAAATTTATAAATTGAATTTAATGATGATTTCTTTGATTCGTGTTTCATCTGAATCAATTTTGATTACTGCAATATATCTGATCGTTTAACAATATAGGAATACTTGTCGGCGCCAGTACATCGAAGTATAAAAATAGTTCCGTTTAATTTCAGGTGGCCGATTTAGCCAACGAAGATACGCCCCAATTGTACACGTTGTGCGGTCGAGGACCGCGGTCTACGCTTCGCGTGTTGAGGCACGGTCTTGAGGTATCGGAAATGGCGGTGTCCGAATTGCCCGGCAATCCGAACGCGGTTTGGACCGTCAAAAAACGCATAGATGGTGAGTGTATATTATCGATTTGAAAATTTGTAGAGCTGCAGTTTGTAACGTTTTTTCGAATGATTGAAATCGTTATTTAAGTCTCCTTTTTATCCAGCTACAGTTTAGTCTAACACTGGATTTCGAATTTAGTTGTCTGACGGGCTTATCGCAGCGAGAAACGCTTTTACGGGAATGCAAAAGTTCGGGGGAAAATTGGGTTCTACGTTACTGCTAGTTACCCTTACTTTCATTTTTTAGATACACGCTAACGACTGCAATATCTAACTTACGCGGTTTAATTTATAGAAACACTCATGGATCCGTTCCCAAGAGAATGTATCCCCACCCCCAGATCAATTTCAGGCAACGTATCCAGCTGTACACGCTATAATATTAAGGTTCTTTTGGTTTATTAAAATTTTACAAACTCGGCGCTGCAAAATATAAGATTTTTCTCTTGTGTAAATATTATCGAAGTTTTGGTTTTTCCGAGTAGTGGTTTTTAAATTTTGCTAAAGTTAATTCATTCGACAAAAATAAACATCGCTGGTGAATTTGATTTTAATAATCAAACACCAGTTCGTTTTCATTTTCAGACTGGCCAGTTGTTTTTACAAGATGTCAGCTGACCACGCTAAGCAGGTATGTAGAGTTGCAACCCGATCAACCGAAAAGTCACTAGAAATAATCTTCAATTGTTTTTGCCACAAATGATTAATACTTTTGTCTGTGTTTCACCTGAAATGTTTAATTGATTACAACTTTTTTGAATGATGTGGCTATCCGATACGTATTTTCATTTTGCCGGACGCTTTTTTTTTAATTCGAACGAAATGTCTAAAACGCGAAGTGTTGTCGTTTGTTACAGAGGAATATGATTCGTATATCATAGTGTCGTTCGTAAACGCTACGTTGGTTTTGTCGATCGGTGAAACCGTTGAAGAAGTGACTGATAGTGGATTTCTTGGAACTACTCCGACGCTTTGTTGCGCGGCTCTCGGAGAAGATGCGCTCGTACAGGTTTGTTACAATTTAAAATAATAAATTCGAAACACTCGAACTCACTGTATTAATAGTACTCAATTAGCCCAGTTTTGCTCGGTAGAATTGACGTGTCGACTATTATACAGTGGAACTCGATTTTCCGGAACTCAATAGGGTTATTGACAGTGATTAAAATTAAATATAAAACTGTGTTATAATGAAAGTTTATAGCCTAAAATATCGTTTAGAATTATTATTTTTATTAAATAAGTGCGTTAAATATACTAAAATAAATAAAATCACGATTTTTGATCTATGTGTCACGTTATTTCAAACACCAATCACAGCGCGTGACGTCATTAATCAGTCAACATGGCCGGTAGCTGTGTGCCACTGACTGCCATGTGTATTCGCTATCTCTCTTCAGTGTATGTTCTCTGGTGTATTCATTGTACTCTGTCAATTATATTAAATGCAACACTTTGTTGGTTATAATGCTATATGTCACGTTGTACCCGCTTGCTTAGTGTTTACTGATTGCCTACTGTGACGTAGGCAATCAGTAAACATGGCTGTCAAGGTCAATTGACGTTTTGGCGCAGAATTTAAAGTCAAAATAAAAAACAACTAATAATGAGTCAAATCTGTTATATTTATGAGAAAAAATATTTTTTACGGGTACATATACCTTTATTCTTTAATTTTAAATACTTTTGAAATTTTGTCAATAACCCTATTGACGTTGATAAAATGATGATACTTTATTTCACATGCTAGACTGCTGACTTTTGTGATCGATAATCTTTATACTGATATACATTGAACCGATTACAACGAATATTTGATTATTATGAATTTTGCGTTAATTCGAGTGTTTTTTATGTTTTAGGTTTATCCGGACGGGATCCGACACATCCACGCCGATCGGCGCGTGAGCAAATGGCAAGCTCCGGGTAAAAAGAGCATCGTTCGATGCGCCGTCAACCAAAGACAAGTCGTGATTGCCCTGACGGGCGGTGAACTCGTCTATTTTTTTATGAATTCGGTAAGTTTACGATTTTTGTAAATCGATTGCCGCACATTCTTGCATTCTCGCTTTATGTTATTTCTTATTGAAGCGGGACAAACTGATGTGCGAAAACTAAATATATTTCAACTTGTCGCCTCCGGGAAGATAAATCGTTCTTTCTGGAGTGAATCCAAGATGAAACAGTATCGAAAATTTTATAGTTTTTATTTATCGAGAGTGTTTCTATTTTATTTTTGTTTTTTTTTTTAGCTCGGCACTTTGGAAGAATATACTCCGCGTAAAGCGATGGATGCGGAAGTCGTTTGCATGGCGCTGGGAAGTGTCGCTCCCGGAGAGCAGAGGGCTTGGTTTTTGGCTGCCGGTTTGGCCGACCGAACCGTTCGAATTATATCTCTCGATCCGTCGGTGAGTCGTTTTAAAAATTTTTTTTAATTCGAACAAAAACAAAATTTTACTTTTCTTACCGAATATGATGACATTCACAATTTCTGATCATAAGATGAGAAACCTGCAGTGCTGATTCATTTAAACAAACTTGCGAAATAGTTTCCGAAAGATCTGAAGCGCAAGTTTTCTTCGTTTCGACACCAAAATTAACGTTATTGGATTTTTCGTTGCAGGATTGTCTGGCCCCGCGTTCGTCTCAAGTTCTGCCGGCCATAGCTGAGTCGCTGTGTATCGTCGAAATGGGTTGTTCGGAACGCACAGGTCCCAACGCAGACGAAACCGCGACCGGGAGCACGACGTCTTTGTATCTGAACGTCGGACTGCAGAACGGTTGTTTGCTTCGCGTCGTGTTAGATCCGGTAACCGGCGATTTGCGCGACACTCGGACGCGATATCTCGGCACGCGTCCAGTAAAACTGTTCCGGATACGCATGCAAGATTCGGAAGCCGTACTCGCCATGTCCAGTAGATCGTGGCTGTCGTACTACTACCAGAACAGGTTCTATTTGACACCTTTGTCGTACGAAAGTCTCGAATATGCGTCGGGTTTCTCGTCGGAACAGTGTCCGGAAGGCATCGTTGCGATTTCGACGAACACGCTCAGGATTTTGGCGCTCGAGAAACTCGGCGCCGTTTTCAATCAGGTTTCGTTTCCGCTCGAATACACTCCGCGCCGATTTGTGATCCATCCCGAAACGAGCCACCTCATAATGATCGAGACGGAACACAACGCGTACACGGAAGAAACAAAACGACAGCGCAGAATACAAATGGCGGACGAAATGTGCGAGGCGGCCGGCGAAGAGGAACAGGAACTCGCCAAAGAGATGGCGCAAGCGTTCCTCAACGAAGATTTGCCGGAAAACGTGTTCTCTGCACCGAAAGCGGGACACGGAATGTGGGCGTCGACCGTCAGAATCATGGACCCGGCGCGAGGAACCACAATCTGCATCAACCGGCTGGAACAGAACGAAGCTGCTGTTTCGATGTGTCTCGTAAGGTGCGTAATTTCAATACGTTTAGAATCAGAATAGTTCGCAGACGCTAAATATTAGAGTATTTATAAAATATCGGCACTCTCGTTATTTGAGTAGGTGTCGGTTCCATTTTTATCGAATTATCGAGACTAGTGATGTGCCGGATATCCGTATCCGCGGATATCCGAGGGAGAAGAAAGATTCGTATCCGTTAGTTTTTGGCGGATCTTTTACTTTATTAATTTTCAATTCATAGATGAAATTTTATATATATAGGTGATTAGATAATAATAAAAACCTGTTAAATTCCATTCAGATTATTTTTTATTTTTTAAAATCGTATTTGGCACCTTTATATTGCAAACATTTATGGTAGTGAGTACCATACTAATAGTACATAACTGAAAGGTACTAAAAAACTATCTTTATAATGAGATATTGCACATCGATCTTTGGAAAGAGACAATCTGTTATAGTACATAACTGAAAGGTACTAAAAAACTATCTTTATAATGAGATATTGCACATCGATCTTTGGAAAGAGACAATCTGTTATGAGAGTTAACTCTTAAAGAGGTCAATAACTTTTTCCCATAACAGATAGTCTCTTTCCAAAGGTCGATGTGCAATATTTATCGCCGCGTATTCTAAGAAAGTTAAGATCGGTATCCGCGGATCTTGAAACCAAAAATCCGTATTCAGATCCGTATCCGCGGATATACATTTTTAACGATCCGGCACATCACTAATCGAGACTACTGTTTGTAACAAAGTGGTACAGATTTATATGCGTTGCAATGATGTTTTTATCCTTAGGACACCTCTGAAATCTTTGATGTAAAATGGATACTGAAGCAATATAAACGCATAATTTACGATTTACGAAAATTGTTAATTTTATCGATATCAACGATGTTTAATGTTCTTGTGTTCAGGTTCAGCAATCAACCCGAATCGACCTTACATTTGGTCGTGGGCGTCGCGAAAGACTTGCAGTTGAACCCTCGCGTTTGTACGGGCGGATTTCTGGACACGTACCGTTTCACCAACGCGTGTACGAGCATAGAATTGGTACATCGGACGCCGATCGCCGAAGTTCCGGGCGCGCTGTGCGCTCACCAAGGCAAGCTGCTCGCGTCCGTCGGCAAAGTTTTACGTTTATACGAACTTGGAAAGAAGAAGCTGCTGCGAAAATGCGAGAATAAGGTAAATAAAAAGTCCTAAAAACACGCCTTTTAGAAAAAACAGTTGTGTGGTTTTAAGAAACCACGACACAAGTGAAACTTTTATTGGATTGTAGGCGTTGGATTGTAGACACTTATCCATCACGATTAATTATAAACAACAATATTCACATGAATACACGAATAAAAACATGTAAACACTGTACAGCACTTGCCCGCATGACAGACTGACTACACAGTCAGCTGATGCTAACCATGGGCGCCGCCATATTGGCCTTGGCTGCTCTACCGAGCGCCTACTCCGAGCGCCTTTCACTTTAACCCTACTCCGCGGCCGCCTGTAATGCGACATGCAACAGACGGCCAGAAAAATTCGGGGCGATAGAATAAAAGTTTCACTTTAAAAACGCATTATTTCAGTCGACAAATAAAATATCGAATACTGTTTTTGTTTTAGCACGTACCGAATTATATAGTCAACATCCAAGCGATGGGACAGCGCATTTATGTATCGGACGTTCAAGAATCTGTATACATGGTGCGCTATAGACGCCGAGAGAACCAGCTGATCATTTTCGCCGACGATACGGTTCCTCGTTGGGTAACGACGACGGCCGTATTGGATTACGACACGCTAGCGGTGGCCGATAAATTTGGCAACATCGCCGTCGTTCGACTTGCCAGCGATATATCGGACGAAGTTGACGAAGACCCTACGGGAAACAAAGCGTTGTGGGATCGAGGTAATAGTCGAAACAAACTTTGTCAAATACGTTTTTTTCTCTCGGTTCTTCCATTTTGTATTCGTTCCGCGGTGAAGCTGCTTTATGCTTTCCATTTTCTTAATCTTTACTAGTGTTAGTTTTACCTTATGAATTTTCAATTCATAGATGAAATTTTATATAATATATACGTGATTAGGTAATAATGAAAAACTGTTAAATTCCATTCAGATTATTTTTTATTTTTTAAAACCGTATTTGGCACCTTTATATTGCAAACATTTATCATAGTGAGTACTATACCAATAGTACGTAACTCAAAGGTACTAAAAAAATATCTTTATAATGAGATATTGCACATCGATCTTTGGAAAGAGACAATCTGTTATGAGAGTTAACTCTTAAAGAGGTCAATAACTTTTTCCCATAACAGATAGTCTCTTTCCAAAGGTCGATGTGCAATATTTACCGTCGCGTACTCTAAAAAAGTTAAGATCTGTATTCGCGGATCTTAAAACCAAATATCCGTATTCAGATCCGTATCCGCGGATATACATTTTTAACGATCCGGCACATCGCTAATCTTTACAGATGCGTTTGAAGTGACCTCCGTGCCCGACGCCGCGCAAAATAGTTGCGCATAGCTGCACAGTTGAGACGATTGGAAATTTTTGTGATTTCTGTATTTTTAATTTTGTTCTAGGTTTACTGAACGGCGCTTCGCAGAAAGCCGACACGATATCCAGTTTTCATGTCGGCGAGGTGGTGACGTCGCTACAACGCGCAACACTGATTCCGGGCGGATCGGAAGCCTTGGTTTATTGCACTCTCGGCGGTGGAGTCGGAGCTCTGGTTCCGTTCTCATCTAGAGAAGATCACGATTTCTTCCAGCACCTCGAAATGCATATGCGAAGTGAAAATTCACCTCTTTGCGGAAGAGATCACCTTTCCTATAGAAGCTACTATTATCCGGTGAAAGTAAGTTTTGTCTCAGCGGAAATTTTATCCGTTTCTAGCGAGTATACTCGCGGAACAAACCAAACTTAATTGTTTTATCGAGTATGGTTTATTTTAACTAATTAACGAATGTTTATTTTTTAGAATGTGATCGATGGCGACTTGTGCGAGCAATTCAATTCATTAGAGCCGACGAAACAAAAGAGTATAGCTGCAGATTTAGAAAGGACGCCAGCGGAAGTGTCAAAGAAATTGGAAGACATTCGTACAAGATACGCATTTTAAATTCATTTAAGTTTACAGAAATAGAAATAATCATTATGTTGTAACTTTGTATAATTATTTATTTAAATAAACATTTAAAGATTTATTATGATTTTTTAACGTTATTTTAAAATAAAAGTGATTTTATTGGCCACGGCCACCGCCGCGTCGAACCAAAAGTTGAGATTATTTTTTGATTCGGAGTGTCATTTCCTGTTAGTATAAGCCGTCTGGACCTGAAAAGCGAGTCAATGGAAAATCTTGAAAATCGACTAAAAACGCGATTTTTCGCATAGTATAGCCTTAGTTTTTTTGAGATTTTTTTGAGACGTTTTTGGATGATCTCTTGGATCCGATTCAAATTCGGTAGGCTTATGTAGAATGACACGCTGAAGTCAACAAGCCTCTCCGTTGCTTCGTATCACTTACCGTTTCGAAGATAGACCCGTTCGAAGTGGTTTTCTGGAAAGTCTGGAATACGCATCGGATGCATTTAAAATTCGGTGTACTGATAGAAAACGACACGCTGAATTCAATGAGCGCACCCAGAGGGCTGTATCTATAACCGTTTCTGAGATAGAGGCGTTCTAATGTTGCTTCGGTGTTTAAAAACACTTTAAATGCCCACCGAATCAAAAGTTGAGCTTATTTTTTGATTCGGAGTGTCATTTCCTGTTAGTATAAGCCGTCTGGACCTGAAAAGCGAGTCAATGGAAAATCTTGAAAATCGACTAAAAACGCGATTTTTCGCATAGTATAGCCTTAGTTTTTTTGAGATTTTTTTAAGACGTTTTTGGATGATCTCTTGGATCCGATTCAAATTCGGTAGGCTTATGTAGAATGACACGCTGAAGTCAACAAGCCTCTCCGTTGCTTCGTATCACTTACCGTTTCGAAGATAGACCCGTTCGAAGTGGTTTTCTGGAAAGTCTGGAATACGCATCGGATGCATTTAAAATTCGGTGTACTGATAGAAAACGACACGCTGAATTCAATGAGCGCACCCAGAGGGCTGTATCTATAACCGTTTCTGAGATAGAGGCGTTCTAATGTTGCTTCGGTGTTTAAAAACACTTTAAATGCCCACCGAATCAAAAGTTGAGCTTATTTTTTGATTCGGAGTGTCATTTCCTGTTAGTATAAGCCGTCTGGACCTGAAAAGCGAGTCAATGGAAAATCGTGAAAATCGACTAAAAACGCGATTTTTCGCATAGTATAGCCTTGGTTTTTTTGAGATTTTTTTAAGACGTTTTTGGATGATCTCTTGGATCCGATTCAAATTTGGTAGGCTTATGTAGAATGACACGCTGAAGTCAACAAGCCTCTCCGTTGCTTCGTATCACTTACCGTTTCGAAGATAGACCCGTTCGAATTGTTTTTCTGGAAAGTCTGGAATACGCATCGGATGCATTTAAAATTCGGTGTACTGATAGAAAACGACACGCTGAATTCAATGAGCGCACCCAGAGGGCTGTATCTATAACCGTTTCGGAGATAGAGGCGTTCTAATGTTGCTTCGGTGTTTAAAAACACTTTAAATGCCCACCGAATCAAAAGTTGAGCTTATTTTTTGATTCGGAGTGTCATTTCCTGTTAGTATAAGCCGTCTGGACCTGAAAAGCGAGTCAATGGAAAATCTTGAAAATCGACTAAAAACGCGATTTTTCGCATAGTATAGCCTTAGTTTTTTTGAGATTTTTTTAAGACGTTTTTGGATGATCTCTTGGATCCGATTCAAATTCGGTAGGCTTATGTAGAATGACACGCTGAAGTCAACAAGCCTCTCCGTTGCTTCGTATCACTTACCGTTTCGAAGATAGACCCGTTCGAATTGTTTTTCTGGAAAGTCTGGAATACGCATCGGATGCATTTAAAATTCGGTGTACTGATAGAAAACGACACGCTGAATTCAATGAGCGCACCCAGAGGGCTGTATCTATAACCGTTTCGGAGATAGAGGCGTTCTAATGTTGCTTCGGTGTTTAAAAACACTTTAAATGCCCACCGAATCAAAAGTTGAGCTTATTTTTTGATTCGGAGTGTCATTTCCTGTTAGTATAAGCCGTCTGGACCTGAAAAGCGAGTCAATGGAAAATCGTGAAAATCGACTAAAAACGCGATTTTTCGCATAGTATAGCCTTAGTTTTTTTGAGATTTTTTTAAGACGTTTTTGGATGATCTCTTGGATCCGATTCAAATTCGGTAGGCTTATGTAGAATGACACGCTGAAGTCAACAAGCCTCTCCGTTGCTTCGTATCACTTACCGTTTCGAAGATAGACCCGTTCGAATTGTTTTTCTGGAAAGTCTGGAATACGCATCGGATGCATTTAAAATTCGGTGTACTGATAGAAAACGACACGCTGAATTCAATGAGCGCACCCAGAGGGCTGTATCTATAACCGTTTCGGAGATAGAGGCGTTCTAATGTTGCTTCGGTGTTTAAAAACACTTTAAATGCCCACCGAATCAAAAGTTGAGCTTATTTTTTGATTCGGAGTGTCATTTCCTGTTAGTATAAGCCGTCTGGACCTGAAAAGCGAGTCAATGGAAAATCTTGAAAATCGACTAAAAACGCGATTTTTCGCATAGTATAGCCTTAGTTTTTTTGAGATTTTTTTAAGACGTTTTTGGATGATCTCTCGGATCCGATTAAAATTCGGTAGGCTTATGTAGAATGACACGCTGAAGTCAACGAGCCCCTCCGTTGCTTCGTATCACTTACCGTTTCGAAGATAGACCCGTTCGAAGTGGTTTTCTGGAAAGCCTGGAATACGCATCGGATGCATTTAAAATTCGGTGTACTGATAGAAAACGACACGCTGAATTCAATGAGCGCACCCAGAGGGCTGTATCTATAACCGTTTCTGAGATAGAGGCGTTCTAATGTTGCTTCGGTGTTTAAAAACACTTTAAATGCCCACCGAATCAAAAGTTGAGCTTATTTTTTGATTCGGAGTGTCATTTCCTGTTAGTATAAGCCGTCTGGACCTGAAAAGCGAGTCAATGGAAAATCTTGAAAATCGACTAAAAACGCGATTTTTCGCATAGTATAGCCTTAGTTTTTTTGAGATTTTTTTAAGACGTTTTTGGATGATCTCTTGGATCCGATTCAAATTCGGTAGGCTTATGTAGAATGACACGCTGAAGTCAACAAGCCTCTCCGTTGCTTCGTATCACTTACCGTTTCGAAGATAGACCCGTTCGAAGTGGTTTTCTGGAAAGTCTGGAATACGCATCGGATGCATTTAAAATTCGGTGTACTGATAGAAAACGACACGCTGAATTCAATGAGCGCACCCAGAGGGCTGTATCTATAACCGTTTCGGAGATAGAGGCGTTCTAATGTTGCTTCGGTGTTTAAAAACACTTTAAATGCCCACCGAATCAAAAGTTGAGCTTATTTTTTGATTCGGAGTGTCATTTCCTGTTAGTATAAGCCGTCTGGACCTGAAAAGCGAGTCAATGGAAAATCTTGAAAATCGACTAAAAACGCGATTTTTCGCATAGTATAGCCTTAGTTTTTTTGAGATTTTTTTAAGACGTTTTTGGATGATCTCTCGGATCCGATTAAAATACGGTAGGCTTATGTAAAATGACACGCTGAAGTCAACGAGCCCCTCCGTTGCTTCGTATCACTTACCGTTTCGAAGATAGACCCGTTCGAATTGTTTTTCTGGAAAGTCTGGAATACGCATTGGATGCATTTAAAATTCGGTGTACTGATAGAAAACGACACGCTGAATTCAATGAGCGCACCCAGAGGGCTGTATCTATAACCGTTTCTGAGATAGAGGCGTTCTAATGTTGCTTCGGTGTTTAAAAACACTTTAAATGCCCACCGAATCAAAAGTTGAGCTTATTTTTTGATTCGGAGTGTCATTTCCTGTTAGTATAAGCCGTCTGGACCTGAAAAGCGAGTCAATGGAAAATCTTGAAAATCGACTAAAAACGCGATTTTTCGCATAGTATAGCCTTAGTTTTTTTGAGATTTTTTTAAGACGTTTTTGGATGATCTCTTGGATCCGATTCAAATTCGGTAGGCTTATGTAAAATGACACGCTGAAGTCAACAAGCCTCTCCGTTGCTTCGTATCACTTACCGTTTCGAAGATAGACCCGTTCGAAGTGGTTTTCTGGAAAGTCTGGAATACGCATCGGATGCATTTAAAATTCGGTGTACTGATAGAAAACGACACGCTGAATTCAATGAGCGCACCCAGAGGGCTGTATCTATAACCGTTTCTGAGATAGAGGCGTTCTAATGTTGCTTCGGTGTTTAAAAACACTTTAAATGCCCACCGAATCAAAAGTTGAGCTTATTTTTTGATTCGGAGTGTCATTTCCTGTTAGTATAAGCCGTCTGGACCTGAAAAGCGAGTCAATGGAAAATCTTGAAAATCGACTAAAAACGCGATTTTTCGCATAGTATAGCCTTAGTTTTTTTGAGATTTTTTTAAGACGTTTTTGGATGATCTCTTGGATCCGATTCAAATTCGGTAGGCTTATGTAGAATGACACGCTGAAGTCAACAAGCCTCTCCGTCGCTTCGTATCACTTACCGTTTCGAAGATAGACCCGTTCGAAGTGGTTTTCTGGAAAGTCTGGAATACGCATCGGATGCATTTAAAATTCGGTGTACTGATAGAAAACGACACGCTGAATTCAATGAGCGCACCCAGAGGGCTGTATCTATAACCGTTTCTGAGATAGAGGCGTTCTAATGTTGCTTCGGTGTTTAAAAACACTTTAAATGCCCACCGAATCAAAAGTTGAGCTTATTTTTTGATTCGGAGTGTCATTTCCTGTTAGTATAAGCCGTCTGGACCTGAAAAGCGAGTCAATGGAAAATCTTGAAAATCGACTAAAAACGCGATTTTTCGCATAGTATAGCCTTAGTTTTTTTGAGATTTTTTTAAGACGTTTTTGGATGATCTCTTGGATCCGATTCAAATTCGGTAGGCTTATGTAGAATGACACGCTGAAGTCAACAAGCCTCTCCGTTGCTTCGTATCACTTACCGTTTCGAAGATAGACCCGTTCGAAGTGGTTTTCTGGAAAGTCTGGAATACGCATCGGATGCATTTAAAATTCGGTGTACTGATAGAAAACGACACGCTGAATTCAATGAGCGCACCCAGAGGGCTGTATCTATAACCGTTTCGGAGATAGAGGCGTTCTAATGTTGCTTCGGTGTTTAAAAACACTTTAAATGCCCACCGAATCAAAAGTTGAGCTTATTTTTTGATTCGGAGTGTCATTTCCTGTTAGTATAAGCCGTCTGGACCTGAAAAGCGAGTCAATGGAAAATCTTGAAAATCGACTAAAAACGCGATTTTTCGCATAGTATAGCCTTAGTTTTTTTGAGATTTTTTTAAGACGTTTTTGGATGATCTCTCGGATCCGATTAAAATACGGTAGGCTTATGTAAAATGACACGCTGAAGTCAACGAGCCCCTCCGTTGCTTCGTATCACTTACCGTTTCGAAGATAGACCCGTTCGAATTGTTTTTCTGGAAAGTCTGGAATACGCATTGGATGCATTTAAAATTCGGTGTACTGATAGAAAACGACACGCTGAATTCAATGAGCGCACCCAGAGGGCTGTATCTATAACCGTTTCTGAGATAGAGGCGTTCTAATGTTGCTTCGGTGTTTAAAAACACTTTAAATGCCCACCGAATCAAAAGTTGAGCTTATTTTTTGATTCGGAGTGTCATTTCCTGTTAGTATAAGCCGTCTGGACCTGAAAAGCGAGTCAATGGAAAATCTTGAAAATCGACTAAAAACGCGATTTTTCGCATAGTATAGCCTTAGTTTTTTTGAGATTTTTTTAAGACGTTTTTGGATGATCTCTTGGATCCGATTCAAATTCGGTAGGCTTATGTAAAATGACACGCTGAAGTCAACAAGCCTCTCCGTTGCTTCGTATCACTTACCGTTTCGAAGATAGACCCGTTCGAAGTGGTTTTCTGGAAAGTCTGGAATACGCATCGGATGCATTTAAAATTCGGTGTACTGATAGAAAACGACACGCTGAATTCAATGAGCGCACCCAGAGGGCTGTATCTATAACCGTTTCTGAGATAGAGGCGTTCTAATGTTGCTTCGGTGTTTAAAAACACTTTAAATGCCCACCGAATCAAAAGTTGAGCTTATTTTTTGATTCGGAGTGTCATTTCCTGTTAGTATAAGCCGTCTGGACCTGAAAAGCGAGTCAATGGAAAATCTTGAAAATCGACTAAAAACGCGATTTTTCGCATAGTATAGCCTTAGTTTTTTTGAGATTTTTTTAAGACGTTTTTGGATGATCTCTTGGATCCGATTCAAATTCGGTAGGCTTATGTAGAATGACACGCTGAAGTCAACAAGCCTCTCCGTCGCTTCGTATCACTTACCGTTTCGAAGATAGACCCGTTCGAAGTGGTTTTCTGGAAAGTCTGGAATACGCATCGGATGCATTTAAAATTCGGTGTACTGATAGAAAACGACACGCTGAATTCAATGAGCGCACCCAGAGGGCTGTATCTATAACCGTTTCTGAGATAGAGGCGTTCTAATGTTGCTTCGGTGTTTAAAAACACTTTAAATGCCCACCGAATCAAAAGTTGAGCTTATTTTTTGATTCGGAGTGTCATTTCCTGTTAGTATAAGCCGTCTGGACCTGAAAAGCGAGTCAATGGAAAATCTTGAAAATCGACTAAAAACGCGATTTTTCGCATAGTATAGCCTTAGTTTTTTTGAGATTTTTTTAAGACGTTTTTGGATGATCTCTTGGATCCGATTCAAATTCGGTAGGCTTATGTAGAATGACACGCTGAAGTCAACAAGCCTCTCCGTTGCTTCGTATCACTTACCGTTTCGAAGATAGACCCGTTCGAAGTGGTTTTCTGGAAAGTCTGGAATACGCATCGGATGCATTTAAAATTCGGTGTACTGATAGAAAACGACACGCTGAATTCAATGAGCGCACCCAGAGGGCTGTATCTATAACCGTTTCGGAGATAGAGGCGTTCTAATGTTGCTTCGGTGTTTAAAAACACTTTAAATGCCCACCGAATCAAAAGTTGAGCTTATTTTTTGATTCGGAGTGTCATTTCCTGTTAGTATAAGCCGTCTGGACCTGAAAAGCGAGTCAATGGAAAATCTTGAAAATCGACTAAAAACGCGATTTTTCGCATAGTATAGCCTTAGTTTTTTTGAGATTTTTTTAAGACGTTTTTGGATGATCTCTCGGATCCGATTAAAATACGGTAGGCTTATGTAAAATGACACGCTGAAGTCAACGAGCCCCTCCGTTGCTTCGTATCACTTACCGTTTCGAAGATAGACCCGTTCGAATTGTTTTTCTGGAAAGTCTGGAATACGCATTGGATGCATTTAAAATTCGGTGTACTGATAGAAAACGACACGCTGAATTCAATGAGCGCACCCAGAGGGCTGTATCTATAACCGTTTCTGAGATAGAGGCGTTCTAATGTTGCTTCGGTGTTTAAAAACACTTTAAATGCCCACCGAATCAAAAGTTGAGCTTATTTTTTGATTCGGAGTGTCATTTCCTGTTAGTATAAGCCGTCTGGACCTGAAAAGCGAGTCAATGGAAAATCTTGAAAATCGACTAAAAACGCGATTTTTCGCATAGTATAGCCTTAGTTTTTTTGAGATTTTTTTAAGACGTTTTTGGATGATCTCTTGGATCCGATTCAAATTCGGTAGGCTTATGTAAAATGACACGCTGAAGTCAACAAGCCTCTCCGTTGCTTCGTATCACTTACCGTTTCGAAGATAGACCCGTTCGAAGTGGTTTTCTGGAAAGTCTGGAATACGCATCGGATGCATTTAAAATTCGGTGTACTGATAGAAAACGACACGCTGAATTCAATGAGCGCACCCAGAGGGCTGTATCTATAACCGTTTCTGAGATAGAGGCGTTCTAATGTTGCTTCGGTGTTTAAAAACACTTTAAATGCCCACCGAATCAAAAGTTGAGCTTATTTTTTGATTCGGAGTGTCATTTCCTGTTAGTATAAGCCGTCTGGACCTGAAAAGCGAGTCAATGGAAAATCTTGAAAATCGACTAAAAACGCGATTTTTCGCATAGTATAGCCTTAGTTTTTTTGAGATTTTTTTAAGACGTTTTTGGATGATCTCTTGGATCCGATTCAAATTCGGTAGGCTTATGTAGAATGACACGCTGAAGTCAACAAGCCTCTCCGTCGCTTCGTATCACTTACCGTTTCGAAGATAGACCCGTTCGAAGTGGTTTTCTGGAAAGTCTGGAATACGCATCGGATGCATTTAAAATTCGGTGTACTGATAGAAAACGACACGCTGAATTCAATGAGCGCACCCAGAGGGCTGTATCTATAACCGTTTCTGAGATAGAGGCGTTCTAATGTTGCTTCGGTGTTTAAAAACACTTTAAATGCCCACCGAATCAAAAGTTGAGCTTATTTTTTGATTCGGAGTGTCATTTCCTGTTAGTATAAGCCGTCTGGACCTGAAAAGCGAGTCAATGGAAAATCGTGAAAATCGACTAAAAACGCGATTTTTCGCATAGTATAGCCTTAGTTTTTTTGAGATTTTTTTAAGACGTTTTTGGATGATCTCTTGGATCCGATTCAAATTCGGTAGGCTTATGTAGAATGACACGCTGAAGTCAACAAGCCTCTCCGTTGCTTCGTATCACTTACCGTTTCGAAGATAGACCCGTTCGAATTGTTTTTCTGGAAAGTCTGGAATACGCATCGGATGCATTTAAAATTCGGTGTACTGATAGAAAACGACACGCTGAATTCAATGAGCGCACCCAGAGGGCTGTATCTATAACCGTTTCGGAGATAGAGGCGTTCTAATGTTGCTTCGGTGTTTAAAAACACTTTAAATGCCCACCGAATCAAAAGTTGAGCTTATTTTTTGATTCGGAGTGTCATTTCCTGTTAGTATAAGCCGTCTGGACCTGAAAAGCGAGTCAATGGAAAATCTTGAAAATCGACTAAAAACGCGATTTTTCGCATAGTATAGCCTTAGTTTTTTTGAGATTTTTTTAAGACGTTTTTGGATGATCTCTTGGATCCGATTCAAATTCGGTAGGCTTATGTAGAATGACACGCTGAAGTCAACAAGCCTCTCCGTTGCTTCGTATCACTTACCGTTTCGAAGATAGACCCGTTCGAAGTGGTTTTCTGGAAAGTCTGGAATACGCATCGGATGCATTTAAAATTCGGTGTACTGATAGAAAACGACACGCTGAATTCAATGAGCGCACCCAGAGGGCTGTATCTATAACCGTTTCTGAGATAGAGGCGTTCTAATGTTGCTTCGGTGTTTAAAAACACTTTAAATGCCCACCGAATCAAAAGTTGAGCTTATTTTTTGATTCGGAGTGTCATTTCCTGTTAGTATAAGCCGTCTGGACCTGAAAAGCGAGTCAATGGAAAATCTTGAAAATCGACTAAAAACGCGATTTTTCGCATAGTATAGCCTTAGTTTTTTTGAGATTTTTTTAAGACGTTTTTGGATGATCTCTCGGATCCGATTAAAATACGGTAGGCTTATGTAAAATGACACGCTGAAGTCAACGAGCCCCTCCGTTGCTTCGTATCACTTACCGTTTCGAAGATAGACCCGTTCGAATTGTTTTTCTGGAAAGTCTGGAATACGCATTGGATGCATTTAAAATTCGGTGTACAGATAGAAAATGACACGCTGAATTCAATGAGCGCACCAGAAGGTCTGTATCTATAACCGTTTCGGAGATAGAGGCGTTCGAACGTTGCTTCGGTGTTTAAAAACACTTTAAATTGAAACTAGAAAGTATCAAATGTTTGATTTATTACTGTAACTCATAAAAAAAAAATATAAAATATATAAAAAATGTATTTTATAAAATTAAATAAAGTTTATTTATTTATTAAAGTTGATCACAAATTATCTATATAAGTATGTTAAAAACTACAGTTTAATACAAAATGTCGTAATATTCAACAAAGGGTACGTTTGTTGGTCATCTACGTAGAATAATTCCAGAACTTTCTAGAATGGACAAGAAAATTAAATCTGAATTGTTATTAATAATTGAAAATCTATTTTCCAACTAACGAATTTATTAGTTCTGTTAAAAGAAAGTTCAAACAGTCCGAGAATTTGACCAACAAACAAGCAGTTCCAATAGTCTGACGTAGTGCCAGAACCATCAGAACTGCACCCAACAAACATACCAAATAGGCCGTTTTACTGCTTTTGTAAAACAATGTAATTTCAAATAATATTTAAAATACAGTAGAACATGTTTGATTCGACCGCAAGTTTAGTTTAAAAAAAAAACGTAAAAGTTAATCACCAATCAAAAATAGTTTTTTTAAATCATTGATCCTCCAAAAGTGCAACTGTAACACGATTGGGTTCAGGCACGTAGTATTGAGGGACGCAGGAAATTTTTGGATCCCTCAATAATTCGGTAGAGTGTATTTTTGTTACGGTCGATTCTTTGCCGGCCATCTATAATTACGCGTTCACAAAAACAGAAAACAAATCGCAATCTGGACGGAAACATGACAATAAAAAAATGACTAATTTTAGAAATAACTAAATGAGTTGAAATAATTTTAAAATTAAAGTCTTGAACGATCCATATATCATAGTCGCTGAACCTCAGCGGTTGAGCGTCACAATAACAATCATAAAAAAAAAACGGTCGAGGCGTGTCGAACTCGCACATGAAAGGTTCCGTACCATCTTACAAGATACAACACTATGTACTTTTTAAATACTTTTGTAAAAGAAACAAGAGAGGCGCTATAACAATATGTAAAAGCCAACATAATCGATTGCAAGGCAGCCATTTTGAAATTCGCCATCTTGATTTTTAATTATTTGTTGTTATAGCGGCAATAGAAATACACACTCTGCGAAAATTTCAACTCCCTAACTATTACGGTTCATGAGATACAGCCCGCTGACAGACAGACGGACGGATATCGGAAGCTTAGTAATAGGGTCCCGTTGGGCAATCTTCAGGTACGGAATCCTTAAAACAAAATTCTCGGCTACGTCGATTACATTTTTTAATGGCTCATCTTTTTTTTTGGATAAACTGAGATTTTTTTGCCCACGACTAAATTTACAGCCTGTAAATAACTGTTAAATAAAGGTTATTGCACAAGTTAATAGTTAACCATTTCAGGGTATATGTACAGATATGATATTTTTTTTTCTTCAATATAAAAATAGGTCAGCTATTATATACAATTCATAAAATTCTAATAAAGTTTTCGTCTACAATTTTCAATAGGAACTAAAGAAGCCAACATCCTAAAAATTATGGTGGACGAACGGGTATTTACGGTGTAGGTACGGGTATCCGTCAACACGATTTTAAGCTGAAATCATGCTTGCCCGAAAAAAATATTGATTTCTTCTAGATTAATATATAAATAAAGTCATCAGTCTAAGGTTTTCTTGATAAGTTAATTTTACAATAGCAAGCTTTGACAAAAAACAAAGATTAACTTGCCACTGCAAAATCATCTTAAAGTTCAGCACGATCTTAAAAAAATAAAAATAAAAAAGGACATTATTGGCACGATGACAGCTTTCACTTCCGTGTTCAATTTTTTTTTATATTGATTGGCTGAACTATCTACAGGCTCACGTAATCAATTTTAAAAAATCCATCGTCATTAGAAACGAACTAAGTTCGATTTAGCGTTAAAGATACAGATTTGAAAAACTGACAACATGGCCTCAATCGTTCCTGAATACTAGAGAGCCTTTAATAAGAGATTGGACGCAACGCATGTTCAAAATGCCGGAAGAGAAACATAACTGTTTTTTAAAGTGAAACTTTTATTCTATCGCCCCGAATTTTTCTGGCCGTCTGTTGCATGTCGCATTACAGGCGGCCGCGGAGTAGGGGTAAAGTGAAAGGCGTTCGGAGTAGGCGCTCGGTAGAGCAGCCAAGGCCAATATGGCGGCGCCCATAGTTAGCATCAGCTGACCGTGTAGTATGTATAACACATAGTCAGTCTGTCATGCGGGCAAGTGCTGTACAGTGTTTACATGTTTTTATTCGTGTATTCATGTGAATATTGTTGTTTATAATTAATCGTGATGGATAAGCGTCTACAATCCCACGCCTACAATCCAATAAAAGTTTCACTTGCGTCGTGGTTTCTTAAAACCACACAACTGTTTTTTATCTATCACAGGTTGCTATCTTGACGATAAATGGCGACTAACGTTGCTAGCTCGTGTCCAGTTTCTTATTGAAGACTCTCTAGAGCGCACCACACAAGAGTTACAAAAAGGTAAAAATTATAAATAGAGCAAATTGTGTACCCGTATGTATTCGTTACTTAAAAAACCAGTACCAGTTACTTTCGTATCGTTACGTTACTCGTTACTTTTCATACGACATATAATCGTGTATTAACAGCATCAAGCTTGTAGCATCGCATCGAGGCGCGTCGCATACGCGATACCGTATGACTTCGTTCGTATAACGTATAACCGCATCAAACGAGTCGAACTGACATGGATACGACAAATGCGAGTAACGAAATGAATTTGTAAGTAACGAATCGTTACTTCGAGTCGGACGATGTATCCGTTACTCGGTAACGAATACATACGGTTTGTTACAGGTCTAATATTATAAATGTATCTATTATGACTGCCTCTGCTTGACTTCCAATAGCTGTGGATAATTTTCTACTATGCTGAGTAAAATGCCATCTATGTAAGAGCGCAGTTGAGCATTGACATCCTGCTGTTCCTTTAACGCTTTCTGCATCTGGAAACAGAAAATGTAACATTTGTTTCGGTACCTCTGCTGTTATTCCACGTTGCGTAGAAAATGGGAGTTATGAAGGTACAAGACACAAATCAAGTTCTACGCCAAACTCATATATGACACTAGCGGTCCCGTCCGGTTTCACCCGGGTGCAAAAGAACGAATGGGGAAGGGAGGGACATGAGTACGCACATTCATCTTAGTTTACCGAGATAAATGTTGGGTTCAAATTTTTTGCAGTTTTCGGCAGTTCCCTGCTTTATTACTTATTTTAAACTCAAACCTTCATTTTTGATGAAAATATTTTTTTAAGTAAAAATTATTTCTTTTAAATCAATAATTACTGTATAATTACTAAATATAATAAAAACTTAATTGAAAACACCGTAGAAAAATTATTTTTATATATAGGTACTGTAATAGTTTTCAAATGAGCTATTATTTAGATTTATTTAATTTTAATTACTCGTAAATAAAACTAAAATAAATTTAAATGATAGCCTTAGAAGAAAGCAATGTAGAAAAAAAAAACATTAGAAACATATGCGTTCAAGGTGGGGCTCGAACCCACGACCCTGAGATTAAGAGTCGCGCGCTCTACCGACTGAGCTAACCGAGCTTCTGTACGTGCGGCGCTAATATTGGGATATTCAGTTAGGGCATTTCACCTGAATATAAGTATATAGTGAAAAATTTTGACTAACATTCTACAACATTTTTCATTGATTTTCCGTTCCAATTAGTCGTAGCGTGATATTATATAGCCTATAGCTTTCCTCGATAAATGGGCTATCCAACAAAAAAAAAATTTTCAATTCGAACCAGTAGTTCCTAAGATTAGCGCGTTCAAACAAACAAACTCTTCTGCTTTATATATTAGTATAGATTTTTCTCCTCTCGACGCGTCTGTGCCTACCCGCCGACCAATCGGTTTCGGCAACTCATTTTTCCCCACACATGAGTCCTGGCGGTGCCTACTGGCATCAAAACCGTGCCCTATATTCCATATTCGCCGAAAAATATGTTTTTTGCGAATATTTATTTATTCGACGCGTGACTTTGCCGAATAATTCGGTATACGATTAGGTTGCAAAACAGTTTGAATGAATTCCTCCGTTTTCACTGTTCATTTTTGTAAATTCATGCAGTTAACGAAAATAACAGAACTGTAAACATGCAAATTAAAAAGAAAAAAATAACTTAAACATGCAGGTGACAGTAATTAGTGCGTACCTTCGCCATTGTGCTGTGCTGTTCACCCGAAGACTGTAAATAAAATGACAAAAATGGGCATCAGAAACAGTCATCCGAAAATATATATCCAATTGCCGAACATTATTAGATTACCGCTGAAGAATTACGGAATATTTGGGGATTAACAGTGATCACAAAACACCAAATCCACTTAGCAATATTCTTTCTCGACGGTATTATGGTTCTAGTAGGAAAGCTGTCAAACATTTATTTGGATAGGTATTTTGCAGTGCCATAATTAGCCCTTCATGCGCCCGGTTCGAGCTTCTATAATTGCGCCCTTGAAAAATGTTCTAATCTTAAAACTGGGTCCGGTAATTTCGGCGCCCTGTTCTTGGGCAGCGCTGGCACCGCCGTAGTTAAGGCACTGGGCATTTGACACAGCGTGAAAATTTGTGTAATACTTCTTTTGCAAGTGCCGGATATCCGTATCCGCGGATATCCGAGGGAGAAGAAAGATCCGTATCCATTAGTTTTTGACGAATCTTTTACGGATCTTTTACCTTATTAATTTTCAATTCATAGATAAAATTTTATATATATATAGTTGATTAGGTAATAATGAAAAACTGTTAAATTCCATTCAGATTTTTTATTTTTTTAAATCGTATTAGGCACCTTTATATTGCAAACATTTATCGTAGTGAGTACCATACCAATAGTATATAACTCAAAGGTACTAAAAAACTATCTTTATAATGAGATATTGCACATTGATCTTTGGAAAGAGACAATCTGTTATGAGAGTTAACTCTTAAAGAGGTCAATAACTTTTTCCCATAACTGATAGTCTCTTTCCAAAGGTCGATGTGCAATATTTACCGCCGCGTACTCTAAGAAAGTTAAGATCCGTATACGTATCTGCGGATCTTGAAACCAAATATCCGTATTCAGATCCGTATCCGCGGATATACATTTTTAACGATCCGGCACATCACTAGTCTGAACACAAAATCGAAGACCTCGCTGAAGGGCAGTGAGGTTTAGCCGAACTTTTAACTTTAAACAAGTTCTTGGGGCATTTTGAACTTTTATTATCTTCATATTTAGTGTTTAATAAAATAAAAGCGGGATTATTTCGTCGGGAATACCTACACAAAAATGTTTGATAGCTCTTGGACTACACTGGGAAGACATTGTTAAGCGATTTGGGTTAATGAGATAAGTTTGTAGATCGTATGACATAATTAACGCCGTTATTATTATATTTTAATGGATACGAAAGGGCTAATAAAATATTATTTTCAAGAACAATCCACTAAAATAAATTACAATTTGTTATTTTTGAATTTATCAGAAATCTCTCATTAATTCGGGCTATCCTTCGCCGGATACAGTTTAGCAAATTTAATGTTAAGCAAAATGATTTTTGTTAAACAAATGATCAAGCTTAAACACTCAGTGACAAAAACTATGACACACAAAAAGATGATTTAAAAAAAATATATAAGATTTACCTGATCGTGTGACATGGCTTCAAATTCAGCTGCTAAACTCTCTTCAGTTCCAACCAAAAGTGATCTTCCTGCTTCAACACTCCGCGTCAACAGCGCCGCTTGCAATTCTTCATTCGATTCTTTTAAGCTGCGGTTATCGTCACGTAACGATTCGAGTTCGTTATGTAACTCTTCGAGTCGTAACGTTTCGGGAGAAGTCGTCGGCAACGCCGGCGTTCGTGATTCGGCTCTCAATCTTTCGATTTCTTTACTGAGTTCGTCTATCAACTGTGCGGTCGTCTCGCGTTCTTTTCTTTGCCTGGCAAAAGAAAATAGTCATTCGTCAAAAAACATCAGTGTGTGCCCGTTCGGGTTGCTCTGTCGCTGACATTAACTTCGCGAGCGCTCAGAGATTTCCGGCGAAGGATTGTTGACGCCGACTCAAAATTACTTAGATATACTAGACTGTCACATACGTTGTAGGTGTGTCGTAATTTAGAGTGTATCATTGTATGAGCAACAATTACATGTATCACTTGAACTGAAAAGCACACGTGGCTGACGTTTACTATAGACAACTTCACGTCAAATATACATTGTTACATTATGAAAAGAATGGCGTTATCGATCAATCTTATTTCGTTTTTAGCAATGATTCACTGAACCCGACTGAGCCACTGTTGACAACTTGACCCTACCCGTATTCGTTACTTAAAGAACCAGTACCCGTTACTTTCGTATCGTTACGTTACTCGTTACTTTTCATACGACATACAATCGTGTACTAACAGCATCAAGCATGTACCATCGCATCGAGGCGCGTCGCATACGTGATACGATATGACTTCGTTCGTATAACGTATAACAGCATCAAACGAGTCGAATTGGATACAACAAATGCGAGTAACGAAATTAATTTGTAAGTAACGATTGGTTACTTCGAGTCAGACGATGTACCCGTTACTCAGTAACCAATACCTACATACGATTTGTTACAGCTCTAGAAATTGGTCAAAAAAAAAAACGCACGATGACTCAGACAACTGAACTTACCTTTTTTCGCCTTCGCGCATTTCTCTTAGCTCTTCGCGGGCGTCCTTGAGTTCCCGTTCGACTTCAAACGATCTATCTTCAACGTTCTCTTTCTCCTGCCTCAATCTCTCGACTAGCGCTTTTTGTCGACCGGCTTCTTCTCGTACGCTAGCTACTTCCAATTCCAGCGTCTGAAGACGTATGCTGCAATTTTCAAGCTGAAGCTGTTTCTCTCTTTCGATTCGAGTTATCAACTCCCGATGGCGTCTTTGTTCATCTTCGAACCGTTCGTCAGCTCGGAGTTCCACCTGGGAAAAAGACAGTTCAACAATCAATTAAATTGTAAAAAAAAACGAAGTCGCCACAAACAATATCATATGCTAATTTTAGTTCTTTGGAGTCAAATAAATAATCCAAATCTTCTTTGGTCCATTGGTATTTCTATCTAGAAAATAGTACAAATAATGGTAGAAATACCAATGGACCACGGCATACATGCCCGGAAACCAAGAAGATTTGGATCAACACCGGCCGTGAAAGTCTACACACTTGGTCAAATAAATAACATTTATTCAACACGCGTGAGTAATATATAATTTCGGGGCCCTGCTAAATTCGGAAAAAATAATAAATTACTTCATGTTGACGCGTAGAGTGCGAACAATGAGCCGAAACTGTAGGTACGGTAATATATTACTGCATAGTTTCTGGACCAATAGGAACGCGGTAGCGATTTGTATATATGAAAACAGCAATTCAGCGAAAGTCAGGGCCATCTTGTGTGCATCGAGGGCGGTGGGTACGTCAATCAATGAAGTGATTTATTATTTCTCCCTCTTTTATCAGGGCCCTGATTACATATTACTCGTGCTAGTTGAATAAAGTATTATGTGCGACTATTGATCGAAAGGAGAATATTCCACTCACGTGTTACCGCACGTGCGGCAAATTTCATGCTCATGGAATCTTCTCCTTCTCTCACTAGTCGCACAATATACTGTTAGCTTACCTCTCTAATTTGTTCCTCCAGCATATGAACTCTAGCTTGAAGCGCCGCATTATCAGCTTTCGCTCTTGTATATCGATCGTCAGTATTGTTAGCTGAATCGGCTAAGACACTGACTTGTTGCTGAAGCAGCTGTACCTAGAACAAACAAAAAAGCTGTCAGTTGATTTGTGTATGTATTAGAAAGGCTAAAACCTGAGACGGAGTTTCGAGGTCACTGTCAAATCAGATTTTCTGACAATACTTTCTGCAACCCGGCATAAATCTATACTTCTATATTATAAAGAGAGAGTGCGAATTTTGTGAGGGTAATCTCAGGAACTACTCATCCGATTTCTAAAATGTTTTCGCCAATATTTAGAATTGACTTTCAACGATGGAATGTTAAAGTAAAATTGTGGTGACCAATTTTGCAACAAAAGTCGACGAAAAAAACAGTGGCAATCTACAGATTCGGGAAAAAAGCTGGAGTGGACCGTTTGTCTTAAAGACTTAAACAAACATGAGCCGAGGAATGACCCTTAATGAAGAAAGTCAACTATTCAACGGTCTTGGAAGAGCTTTCTTGGGGCTTATGTTGCTAAAGCCGTTAAAGATATATTTAAACAATGTCTGCAAAAAAGAAGTTTAAAAAAGTTCACGTCGATATATAGGTAGGTAAATATGTATCTTTAAAAGATAACTCACAGTTAATTATGGTAACCTTTAAACTTTTCAAAGTAGTGACTTAACCCCTTTTAAAATAAATTCAACATCGTAAAGCCGGAAAGGATCGCTACAAGCAAATATAATATTACGAAACACTTGTAACAGGTGGCAAATTAAATCTATATATAAACGTATATACACAATTTTCAAGGTTTCGATATAAATATAGTGGCTTCAGCACCGAACAGATTTTGTAACTTTGGAATATTTAAATTTAGAACACTGTACGCAAAACAAAATTTTCTAGTTTGTTACAAAAACGAATAAATTGATGTAAAACAAAAAATACTTTAAAAAATTTGATATTATTTTAGAGACTGGCTCACGGAACTTTGTCTCATATTTTGTTTAAATGCTTCCACACACTCGGTTTCCCGTTTCCCATTTTTTTATTTGCCACATCGCCTTTGATAGACGTTGTAGACGCAACGTCAGGTTGAAATACCAATGGACCACGGCTCCAAGGCTTACAAGCCCGGAAACCGAGTAGATTTGGAATCAACACCGGCTATGAAAGCCTACATTCTTGAATAACATTATTTTTTCGCAAGCTTTCACATATTTTCGGGGGACTTCGAAACCTCATTTTTTCGCGGAGCCCTGATTGGGAATTACTGGACTACAGAGTCTCTTCCACACTCCTCAACATTTGTGAATGACATTCCCTGAGTCCACTAAGCACTCCGCGATGTTTGCACTAATTTAAAATTATTCTAAAATCATCCTCGATGTACAAAAATTCCGTAAGCAACGTACTTGATCATCCCAATATGGCAGTTGTTTCTTGATTCCATTTTTCCCGTACGGGATGTGAACCGGCGATCCTAAAACTAAATCTGGCACGTCACCAGAAAGAGGTCTTTTCTTTTCACTGTGCCACTTATTATCAAACACCGCATCGTAATCCCTATCATCTTCAATAATAGTTCTTTCGTTTGGCCCCGTTCCTATGAACTCAAATTGTCCTTCCCACATATCAAAATCGAGTTCCGTGCACTTATCTTCTTCGACAAATTCGGACGAAGTACTCATTTTTTATCCCAAACGCATTCACAAATTAACCCGACACTCATTTGTTACGCTACTCTTATGTTTTGTCAGGCTACATGTAATTTTTTGACACACTTTTAAAAACGCGCTGTAATATAAGAAATATATAAACAGTTTGAACAAAATTTCACACATAAATATTTACTCGACTTGTAAAACAACTGACTTACGACCGAACGACATTAATAATGACTCTTATCAATTATCCAAACGACAAAACAAATGATAACCCGAAGTCTTATCAGTAACTGACGATACTGAACATATGTATGCCAATTTTTCTATATAATTAATTTAAAAAAATGAATGACGAACAAAACACAAACTTTTGTGTGACATTCAGTTGTTTACATTTGCATGACTGTAATTTTATTCATAACTTGAAGGTGTATTCCCAGTAATTTAAGCAATAATTATTGTAGCTATTTGCTTTTTCCCGTGTAAATAACTTATTTTACAGAAAATATTATTTCCGTATTTGATCAATTACGCTACTCTAAACGATTTATGTGATAAGAAATTGCATTATATATATGGAAGTTCCATCTAAAAAAACCGGTTTTAACATTGATTAAAATTATTACTTTAAACTTACTACCCGCAGTTATAGTTAATCTTTATTTTTAAAGATGGTTAACAATTCAAATATTTAAATAATTAACGTCTGAATAGAACTCTTCAAATAAACGTCATCTATTGAATTATTGATTTATAATTTTATTATTTTTGTCAATATATAGTCTGAAAAAATTGGTCAATAATTTGATTTATTTGAATGGTTAACAATTGTTACTAGCTTGATATTTGCGGGCAAGTGTCAGTAGATGGTGTGTCATCAAAACCGGTCCAGCCGTTGTTGATTAATGCTGGTATAAACGGACGGACAGACAAACTAAAATCTTTGAAACCGCGTTTTTACGTCTACCAAAAAGACCGCAAGAAAACTAATCCAGTTATTTTTTGAGTATTAGTATTGAAAAAGCACAATTTCAAAAACGTGAATTTACTTTGAGGAAAAACTGTATTAAATAATAGATAACGGATAAAACTGTTTCAAGTTTTCTCTATTTACTTCACTGTATGCACTAACAAACTAAACTATTTAAAATTAACTATAAAACAGACGACATTCGATTTTAAAACAAACGAAACACTGTTCTTCAGTTCACGTATGAAACAATTGCTTACATTATTCTTTTGTTTCTGTAATTATCACAGGAAAATTTTAAAATGTAAAAATCCTTGACATTTCTAATGATTTAACGCGACATTAAAAATTTCTCGCCCGAAAACTCTGCGAGTATTGTGTTAGTACTGGTTGTGATCAGCTGTGGTCCACGGGTATGCCTCAAAAAGAATTAGGACACGAAATTAGCGGAATTGGCATGATTTGCGAAAGCGCTATTAAAACCGGCGCTCTTGTTTTGTTCTATTTTCAGAAGTGATGATTGTACGTTCGTCTTGATTACGGATGGTTCACTTTATAAAGAGGCAATCGTTGTTATATGTATTAAAAATCTTGAATCTAATATTTACCGGGTACGGTACACCTTTAATTGCTTAGTGCAGATATATGCCAAAAAGTTAGGTGTCCGTCCGCCTGTAAAAGGCGATTTTATATGAAACTATTTGACTCAAAAAATTTGAACTTTGGCACAGAAATAGGGTCCAAATACAGACGTATAAAAAGTTGAGTTTTGATTCTAATTTCAGGGGGTAAGCAAATGAAAAAAATAATTTTCTTTTCAAGAACATCGTATATGGTGTCAAATGAAAGCAAAATTCAATTCAGTAATATATGTGATGTACTTTTTTTCATTTTTCTAAACATTTTTCGGAAAAAAACGCTTAAAAATTGCTGCCCCCACATTTATTGTCAAAAGAAACGTTCAGAAGAATCTGAAAAAAATCATGAACTTTATTTTGACGAAAGTAGTGCTGTACCACTATTTTCGTCACGGATTTTTCATATCCGATCGGATTCACTCCTACCTATCGCGCCTAAAAAATTTCACTTAAAAAAAAATATAATTCGCTTTGATTTTTTAAGGGGAACGGAGCTTCTGCTCTTGTAATTAAATATATATTAGATACCGTGTCTTGTAATTAAAAATAAATCGCGATTTTTTTTAAGTGAACGACCGATAGCAGCGCCAGGCGTCACCGCATGATGAACTACGCTAAAAATATTTCTGACGATAAATAAACTAAAATCCAGCAGAGCTTTTCTACTTAAAACACTGCATATTTTTATTTATGAACTCGTATTACTTATGAATTACTATATCTTTACAGTGCTGTTAATTTTTTGTCATTTTCTAACAAATTTAACTTCCCGTAAGTCATAAAATAATCACGTACCAGATATATATAATATTTTTTGCACCTATCCCCCGTAAAATAGCTGAATTAATTTTCAAATACAGTAAACCCTCGTTAACACGAACACGGTTAACACGAATTTCGGTTTAACGCGAACAAAAATTTGCTCTCGACAATGGTCACATAAGCTTTAATGTAATTATGTTCGGTTAACACGAACCCTCGTTAATACGAACTTCGAACAACTTTTTCGTCCCTTCACGGTTAATTATCGGATAATACGAACTACAAAAATTCTCAAATCATATATTTTAATCATTTTGGTCAATGAATATACAATACAACTAAAAGAAAAGATTCGCTTAAGGGATTACAAAAGTAATTAACTCACATTCTAAAAATAGACAAAGGATTGAGAGATTAAAAATTCACTCGAAATCCTATAAATAGAAACATATATACCTCAAAATTTTTCCCCTCTTATTTATTGAAAAGGTTGTAAACTAATTAACAAAGGCAAAGGCTTCTTAACAATTTATAATAAATAATTATTCAATGTTTACTTAAAATAAATCATGATTTGACACTTAAAAAATGACTGTATTTTATGCCATACTCGGTTTACACGAACTCCCACATAACACGAACTTTTTGCCTGATTTTTACGAGTTCGTGTTAACGAGGTTTTACTGTAGTTCAATTTTGATCAAAATCACTTTTAATACTTGCAGACTGCGTTAGATTCTCATGCGGTTGGACTGTGATTTACGAAACTTTACAGAACTAGTGTGAAATGTGACATTTCCGACAGATATACAGACGCGTAAAAACAGCTATTTTTTGCGGGGGTGCAAAGGTATATCGGAGTTTAAAAATTATTCGATTAATGCTTGGAAGCCAAAAGCTGGTTTAAAAAATAACGATTCAACTTTACTTACAGAATCCATTGATTTGCGAAATAAAAAATAAAATAAATTGCTCAGCTTGCGAAAAAGTTCATCAACGTTGACTATACGAACACAAACTGAATTTGTTTTTAAGACATTAAACTTTAAAATCATCAAATTGAACTTTTGACATGGTTTATAACAATAATTAATTGATTTAGATTGAAGATATTCGCCCACGGCAACTTCTGTATAGCGAGCATTTATGAAGAAAACGTTATTAAGTATTCAATCTATTTTAGGACAATTTTTTCCAATTAGTGTAAAACGGCGGTGGCTCATCGTGAGTGCAAAACAACAACTGAAATTGTGATAAATTTCTTTTAAATCAATTTCTCAGAAAATAACATTATTACAGTTTATCAAGTTCGTTTCATTAGATCAGAATAATAATTTTGACAGTCGACGGAGGAGATAACTCGACTCGTGGCTACACGACGTTTGTATAATACGCGTCACGGATCTAAAATGTTCGGAAGTTAGTCACAAACAGCGTCGCAAAGGCACATTTTAGAGCCGTCGAGACTCCCACCACCTCCCAGCTACCTGCTCGGAACGTGCGCTCGTCTGTGATTGGCTGTGATCGCTCGTTGCCTTTGTCACTTGTCGCTTTCCTGCTTTAAAGTACAGTCGAGTACGCTATTGTCAAGTTGTTACTGTTTTGTTGAGTTGCGAGTTTGTATAGTTTTTCAACAGACTGTACAAGCGCAAGCCCGCATTCGTATCTAACTTCCGAGCCTTTTAGATTCGTGGCGCGTATTATAACATTGACTTACGAATTCGTGTTCAGTAGGAGGCACAACTGCCGACAAACGAGCACGGTTTTGTAACGCAACATTGGCTTACGAAAGCGTATTCATGTACTCGCCGTAAAGAAGGAAGGATTTAGTCAAGTAGACTAACGGCTTACTGAAGTTGCTTTTGCGAGTTAATATTGTATTACAAAACCGTGTTTGTTTGGTGCCTGGTGGCAATAGTACCTCCCACTGAATACGCAAACGAAAATGAGCGGCCAGAGTTCTATAGGGTACAACTGCTTTTCACGTGAGTGAAACCGCTATCTCTAAGAAATAACACTTTTTCTGAAAACCTTTTTTAAACATATACGGCTATATTATAGTCAAACTTCACTAATTTCAACGAGAATGGAAAGCGGTATATATTATCTACCATCTAACTAAAGACCTGCTATACACATTAGATTAATTAGCATATCAATTATACGTTTTTGAAGGGTTCCTTTTTCCCCCAACAGTGTTACAAAAATCAATACAGTCATGCAAAATGTATAGGCACGCTTATTTATTTTCGGTTCGATATTTGCAACTTTTATTTTATATACCAATAAAAAAAAAACCAAAACGGTTCTTGTTCAGTTTCAACACATATATCAAAAAATAATTTTAATTTTTTTAATGTCACAAAAAACATACACAGCACACTTCGACGCTTAAACAAAACTAAAGTACCATTGATAAACAGTTGACGACAGTTAAAAACACTAGAACGTCAAATAAACTCATTTTCTCAGCAATTAAATCATTTATAAATTGCTTGTGAGCCAATCGTCAACAAGGAACGTTTAATAATTTCAACATATAAATTTTAAACACGTTAAAGATGAGTCAAGTTTAGGAATGCATTTAATTAGCTGTAACCAATCACACGCCACTATCAACGTTATACTTTTGTCAAAAAAACAATTGACAAACAAACAGTTGACAGCTTTACGATTTACGCACAATTTGTTATCAAAAAATTAACGATCGACAAAGAAACAAACGAGCACTCATTTACGACGAAATCTGAGAACTTTCCCAGCAACTTTCAAGTTTTAGAAGTGAGTTGTTTTATTTATAATTTTACAAAAAATAACTTTTTTTCAACAGTCGTTGATTCATACACCAAACAAATGCCAAGCACTCGACAAAACACAATCGGTCTTACTCTACCCATCTCTGTTATACAAGTAATTGTTTACTGGCTCCTATTTCTGTTACGCATGACGTCATACGTATTAAATAATATGCATAATATGGGGTGCTGCGCCGAGACTTCGATATAGAAACTAGTATAGCTTCCGTAAAATCATCCATCTTTGATTTTAAACAATTTTAATTCTATGTCTTTTTATATTGTATCGTAATAACTTAGTAAGTATTGACGTGTTTACTTGGCGAACAAAATAAATATTATTATTATTATTAAAAGAAAAAAATGGCGCACCGTGAATTTAGCAACGAGCCTAAAGGCCGTTGCACACGAGGCTAGAAACACTGCTTGGACTTCTGCTGGCCGGTAGGCTGGGTACGAAGCTGGAAATGACGTCACTGCGGACTCGCCTATTAGCTCACAAGATAGCTTTTAAAATTAGAACAGGGACTATTTTCCTTGCTATACGGCCGCTGCTAGGTACGAGCAGTATCTTGTCACGTGGCCCACAAACCAACATGGCGTCATCCTGCTCAGAGTCAGACAACAGACACGTTTTGCTCTGTGTTTATATTTGCGCGCGCACCGGATTTATTTACAAAACTAACTTGGAAAGACGTCTCGTGTGAAGCGAGCACAAAACAGCAATCGAGAAAACCATAGCGCTAGAAAACTAGTAGGTAAATCTAGCAGCGTTTCAAGCCTCGTGTGCAGCGGCCTTAATTCTTAAAGCCGCCGCACACGAGGCTGGTTTTACCGCTAGATTTCAAGCGCGATGTGGCGCTTGGTTTCGCGATGGCTTTTATGTTTTCGATGCTTGTTTTGAAGCTGGTTTTGTGGACGGGTTTGGTGCGCACGCAGTGACAGTTCGAATGTTAAGTGAACGTTTATTGTTTCTGAACAGAATACCAACTATGAAAAAAAATTCGATGTGAGATTTTCATTAAAATGAGATTTGGTGAGTTTTTGCCGGACCCCTCTTCCCTCATTTTGAGTTCAAGGAATTAATGGACGCGCCGTAAGACACGTAATTTAATTGTCAATAAAAAAATCTGTTGACTGACTATACACTGGTTTCTATTATAGTACCATACAGTATGTAGTTCTGATTACATTGTGATACGGCAACAGGAAACCCCTCCTAGGCCTGGTTCATATTAACCAGTCAATTAAAATCGCTCGACCGCATATAAAAGGAACATCATGAGGAGACCATGGTATTACCACAGCATAGAAGCGTTTCGTGATTACAGTAACCGCACTCGGTGTCGGTGCGTAATTTCGTTTTTTAACAAATCTTCAGAACAAACATTTTTATTATTTTCAAAATATTTCCGAAACTATTATATTCAGACGAAAATTTTGTCTACAACACTTTTTAGAAAAAATTAATAGAATAATAGGCCGCTTTAAAAAATATACATTTATAGTAGAGAAAGCAAAGATCAGTCGCATATCTCTTCTGCGCATGCGCTGAATTTCCCCCCAAACATCAGGGCTCTTCATATTTACGTGATGAACATCTTACCAAAATTTGGCGTCGATCCGCTGAGCCGTTTGACCTACAGTGCTCATAAACTACCAGACGAAAAAGAAAATGGCGGGCCAAAGGCTGAGCGGATCATCGAAACCAAATTGTGGTAGGATGTTAGACATATAAATAAGAATTGTTTTTTTAATGCTAGCCGATACTCGCGTCATCGAACGCGTTAACCGACATATTTTCTCTCTTTTTATAATAGAAAATTCCAACTAGAAAAGTGACAACGCATGTGCATTGCACTGCGTGGAACAAAAATATTGTTGACTGGCCAAACTGTATCCACGGAGTGCAATTCTGTGGTATTACTCACAGCGGCACTGGCCTGTGCCAATGCTCTTTGTGCAGAGGACCCCCGCCACTTAATTAAGAACAGTCGTACACCAGCTTTACAGATGAATTGTAATTTCTAAAGCAGTGTTCACAATTACGCTTCTTGGATGGTGATTAATGAACAGCGTTTTTTATCACAAAACCATCAAGAGTGCAGAGGATAAACAATCAAGCTCATGTCACTATGATTTCAAGATATTATTGGATTCAATTTTTTGCAAACAAGTCCAATTTTTTCGATAAATATTTAAAAATATTATTAAAAAATTTAAACGTCTGTAATGCTGTCATTTTTTAATATACATATATCTACATAATTAACCCATTTTTGAAAATTTTAGATCCTATAATTAATCTTTCATCTCTACACTAGCGCCATTTTGGCCACTTTTTGAACTGTTATTTGACGCTTTCAGAAGGACACTTTTTCAGTTTTACTCCCATATAAGATGGTTCTCCTTATACCTCTAACTTCCATAATAACAACGAATGATCAAGTTTTGAGTTAAAATTATGTTTAAAAAGTTCAGAAACAAACCTTGTGGTTGAGATCTAGAACATCTTCTTCTAGCGAAACATCCGAATACATGTCATCGGCGGTATCGCAGGTTGAACTCCGACCCGAAGAGTTGAAACTGGAACTACGATACAATTGACTGTAACAAAAACACATCAATAATGGGATACTATACAGTTATGGCTACATTTCCGGCATGTCACGTCACCAAAACTCGTAACGTAACGGAACCTTTACATATTGCATTACGTTACCATAACTCGCGATGTAATCGCGCCTTTATATTACGGCTAATTCACAACAACGTTGCGTTACTCATGTGTGACTCGGCGTTATGGTCACGTAAATGTAATGGTCATATATTCTTTTTTTATTCAGGGGGGAGTTTTTTAGTCTTAAAATTGAGTAAAAGTTGCAAATAAAAATAAATAAGGTAATTTATACACAAATTGTTTTATTAAAAAGAAATTAAAATAATCAACTGTGAATTTAATAATGTGAATTGTGAAAATGTTTTTTAATTTCCATATTCATAATTAGATATTATAAAAGAATGTAAATGTATAAGTAAATTAAAAAGTTTATAATTAAATTAAAAGTAGGTTGTATTTTTATAGCATAATTAATGAAGATTTATGTACGTATGAATTCATAATAAATAAAATCGATAGCTACTAAAATTCCTTTTATAAATTGGTCATAAAAATGACTAAAAATCAATCCACACATTTAATGTCTGTCCACATGATTCTATTATACGAAATAAAGAGATTATTATTATTATCATCATCACGATTTTTTTAAGACAGAAATTCCTCTACGCGTCTCAGACACGATCGCAAAATAACTTTTCCCACCAGAGACATCGATACTCGATAAGACGGGTAACTCGCAATCACATGCTAGTGTCGTAGCCAAAGGTCTGATCGGTGCCCGGGCAACATTTTGATTTCGCGCCTTCAAAAATTCTTTGCATTGACATATACTCAAATAAAACAATAATATATGTATCGCTCTGGTATAGGGAACCCGTTTGCCAGGTCCTATTTACTGGCATAATTGCCAACAAGCCGCCAATATTTGGATGTCGTCATGGTAAAGTCAAAGTCGCGTATTAATGACGGAAGAACAGAATTATTGAACCGAAATAAGTCCATGTGTGGATAAGGAACTAGCTGATATCTACCTCATAATTAAATGAATCATAATATAACAATTTAATTATCATTACAAAAGCATAATTTTTTTTCGTAAAATTGGAGCAGCCCGGAAAATCCGTAGGCCGGAGGTAAATTAAGACCCGTACTACGACATTGTCAATTGAACTGGAAAAAGTTTAAGTGTGGACACGGACTAATTTATACATTTGCTTCATAAATGATTCGTAATATAATTATTTTTTTATGGTTGAAAACGTTATTTTTTTTGTTATCAAAAACAAAGAGTAGGTACTTAATTATGTTTTATTACATTGTTGGCATTAACATGAGAAAAAACATATTTGCTTTTTAATGCACTAATGATGTGTCTGAAAATTGTAAATATAACAATTGTTTGAGAACGTTCATTTTATAATTTTAATGATTTATCTCATAAGAACATAACCTTGTCAGATGTAGCGATAATTATTCAGATTTTTTTCTACTTATAAAATTTGAAAAAAAAAATCACATCTTAGGTATATATATATCTAATACCAATCTATACTAATATATAAAGCTGAAGAGTTTGTTTGTTTGGTTGTTTGTTTGAACGCACTAATCTCAGGAACTACTAGTTCAAATTGAAAAATTTTTTTTGTTGGATAGCTCATTTATCAAGGAAGACTATAGGCTATATAATATCACGCGAGTCGCAAGTTGCCGACTCTGGTCTAGTCCGAATCATCCCACTGTGTTTTTATTTGTCGAAACAAAAGTTAGTACTTTAGGTTACGTAAAAAATAAAAATAAATACGTATAGTATACTTAGTCGTAAATGCAATATGCAAACAAATACATAATTTAGGAGTGGCCATTCTTGCTCTTTTAAAAAATATTTCCGGTAACAAGTTTCGTTTTTTATTATGCATGATACTTTCTAATATTGATGAATTTATGACACTGAATTATTGCGAAGGCGACTTCGCCTGTATACAGGATGTCCCATCGGTCTGGGGGCGGAGGATAGCTCCTCACTCAGGCAACATAATATTAAAATTCACTTTTCGCTAGTCGATAGGTACCCCCTTTGTGCACAAATTAAAATTAGTTTCTTTTATACAGAGTGTTCAAATACAGAGTGGCACATTAACCTTATGTTTTTTTAATGGAACACCCTCTATATTGTGATATTTTTAGAAAGCCAATTCAGTGCTGATCAAATTGATACACAATTATATGGGCCTATCTTGAACCGTTCTCCCGCTAGAGGGAGTTAATTGAAAAAAAAAATGGCCCAGTTCAGACGCTTTTGGTGGCTAAACCCTTTGAGATACTGACTTCGGGTTTTCTCAGAAAAAAATGTTTTTTAATGCAGATTTCATTCACGTGTGGAAAAATTGTAGTTTGTTTTTTAATATACGGGGATTTTAAACTTTCTCAAAACTTTAAAAAACTATTTTTTTTAATGCAACAGCCTGTATATTTTAGTATTTCTGAATGCGGGTTTTAATAAGCTTTCTTATGGTACCACATTTGTATGAGGTTAAATTTGAAAAGAAAAATTTCTAAAAATGTCACAATATACAGGGTGTTTCATTTAAAAAAACATAAGGTTAATGTGTCACTCTGTATTTGAACACTGTATAAAAGAAACTAATTTTAATTTGTGCACAAAGGGGGTACCTATCGACTAGCGAAAACAGAATTTTAATATGTTGCCTGAGTGAGGAGCTATCCTCCGCCCCCAGACCGATGGGACATCCTGTATAAATCGACGGAATTTATTATGCACGACTATATAAAAGGGTTATAGCACGTATTAAAATTTGAATAGTCCGCGTTATTCCTAATACATAAAAAATTAAGCCAACTTTTTCAGTCTTATATCCATCCTCTTAATTGCAAACATGAATTGAATAAATATACTTATATACAGTGTAAACTCCATTTAACGTCACTCGATATAACGACAAACTCCTTAAAACGTCGAAATTACTTAACTCTAGTTGGTTTACCTTGTTGCTCATACAATGATACACTCTAAATAACGACACACCCACTCTAAATAGCGACAACAATACGTCATCATTACGCAATAAACAGTACTTGTTTGTTATTTTGTTGCTTTGTTGTCGGCATCATGCGTACCGAAGATTCTAAAAAAATCGTTCTTTTGTTTGTTGGAAATATCTTTCGTATGTTTAGCTCGCTGTTTGTTAGTCAGTTGTAAATATATATTATGAGAAAATACATATTATAGTAAGCAAATATTAATGGATTATTTCTTCACTCCGTTTAACGACAACTCTCAATAACGCCACAAAGTGCACAGTCCCTTGAGTGTCGCTATATAGAGTTACACTGTATATAATATTTTAAACGCGGTGTACATAAACAGTTGTATGACGACATAGAAAACAGTCACACTTCTTTATCCATAGAAAGAGTTGCTTATACATTATATTCCTCGTGGTTCATTTCCAATTGCAGAGATCACTGGGCGTGAACCACAAGGAAATACTTATTTTTTACTGCAGGAAACGCTGCCAGAAAGTTCTCAAAAAACTGTTTTATTTTCTATTTCTCATTTGTTGTGACGTAGCAAAAACACATTATTAAAATTACATTTAGAAAATGGCGACTTACCTAGCTAAAGCATTGGATCCTAATTGTCTTTTTCCTGGACTGAAACAAAAAAAAGAAACAGTCAAAATTAATTGCGTAATGGCATACATTACGAGTAGTGATATAATTATGTTAAAAACGTGGTATTACTGTATGGTATTTTTGCACGTATCTCCCTGCAAAATAACTGCGGTTTACACTTAATTTTCAAAATTTTTGTTAGTTTATTTTTTACAGCACGCTCACGTACATACATATTAATCCAAATACACCGTAATAAATCTATGAATATAGCTAATTATAAAAAAAACATATGAAATTATATTGCAGAAAGTGTGCGTTTTGAAAATAATCATCCATACTTCGGCGATTGACTTAACGAGCCCAAACGCATAATTAACATTAAAAAGTCGACGACAACCATTGATAATCCATTCGATTTGCGAATTTTTCTGCGGCGTCGCTCCGTTAATGTCAAATTTAAGGGTTCTGTATCATTTAGTTGTCCGGTCGTCTGTCTGTCTATTTGTCAAGACGCTTTTTAACCGACTTCAACAAAAAGGAGGAGGTTCTATGTTCGTCTGTATATTTTTTTTTATTATTATTTTTTTTATGTATGTTCACCGATTTCTCCGTCAATTATGGACCGATTTTCAAATTTTTTTTTATTCGAAAGGGTGCACCTCAGAGGTGGTCCCATCGGAACCAGGTCAGGATCTGATGGTGGAATCCGGAGAAATCGAGGGAAACTCTCAAATTTCAAAGAAACGCATAATGTTTTTTATGTATGTTCACCGATTTTTAGTGTTAGATTAACACTAAAAAGAGAAAAATAAAATATTTTTAACAAAAAAATTGAACCGACTTCACACTAAAAAGTAAAAAATAATTGCGTATTGAAATGTTTTGGAGTCGGTGTCAGCCAAAATGAAATCTATTCCGAGAACTACACCGACTCCAAAACATTTCAATACGCAATTATTTTTTACTTTTTAGTGTGAAGTCGGTTCAATTTTTTTGTTAAAAATATTTTATTATTCTGGGGAACGGCTAGAGGTGTCCAGTTGTAATGAAATATTAAATTCGACGACCCCATAAGCCTGCAAGAAATTCAAGTTTCTCGCTCGGTGGAATTAAAAGATCAAAAAAACACGTATTTTTTTGATACTGCAGACTCAAAACCTATAAGGTACTTCCTGTTAATACAAAATTAAAAAGAAAATCGAGTACAATATCTTTAATGAGAATATTTTTAAGTGTTAGTGCAACATACCTATACTTATGCGAGTCAGTAAGATGCATTCTTGTGCCAAATTTCAAGGTTTCTATAAAAAACGGTTGTCACAGACAGACAGACGAATAGACACGTCAGTAATCTTGTAAGGGTTTTATTTATTTTTCTTTTTAGGTATACGGAACCCTAAAAATAACGAATAGAAAATATGAATTTGTATACTAAGCAAAAAAAAAATTCCGTTTGGGCCATAAAAACAATGAGTTCCTTACGGTCTCAGGGCTCAGGTCAATTTAAAATTTCATGATTTCAACAACTGTTAGTTTTTGTAAGGTTTATACCAATGACTAATTATTATTATCATCAATTATTAAACAAATTTCCGCTCTTATTAGTAAAGAATTGAAAGTGACTGAAGAAAGTATGTCACTTCGTTATTTTGTTTATAAAGCGAAACGTACAAGATTATAGTAGTTGCTGCAAAACAAAATGGCGTATATCAAATTATTTGAAATTACTGATTTTATAACGATTTCTTTAGCGATACAAACGTATAAAACCATATAACTTTTCCAATATTCAATCGTTAAAAAATCGGTTAGAATTATTTTATCCAAAAATTCCAACGGGATACTAAAAAGTTGAATGGATTTGTGATTTTTCTGGCTTGGTCCGACCAGCGAAACCCGTTTGTGAAAAAAATGGCGCAATTTGCAATTAAGGAAACAAAAAAAAGGTGATAGTTAATTACTCGAGAAGTAATTGACCGATGACGCTAAAATTATTCATGCATGTTTGGGTCAACATAGACATCCTTTTTGAAAATTTTCAGCCATCTATGTGCAGTCATTTCTTAGTAAAAAAAAGTGATAAAAACGTGCTTTTTAAACTTTCGGGGCTATTTTCAAGTTAACAATTGCACTTAGCCACGTCTGTCAGTGCTCATTTTTTAGGAAATTTCATAAGGAACAACTTTCTCAATGCATATGCTATACTAAAAGTCAAGAGGAACGGAGATATTAAAGGAAATAGAGATAAAAGCACTATTTTCGTCACTAATTGTCAATTATAAAATCAAGCACACCAACAATTTGTAAGCAAACTTAGGGAGTTGAACTACACCATAAAACGAAGCGATTCCAACAATAATCCCGCCTGTGCCCGAAAAATACACCCAAAACTCCTCGCCGTCTTGCCTATAGTGTTAAAAAATCAGGTGAGGTGATCTCGTCAGATTTTGAAATGTATCCTGGTGTATTAATTTTCAAGTAACTGGGTGAAGCAAAAAACAAATGGTAATTATTTTCCCTAACAAATCAAATTCAATTGTTATTTCCAACAATGGCTCTATTTCACTGACCTTGAATCCAAAAATTTCGTTTTATAATGCATATACATTTCCTATACAACACGTATCGTTCCAAAGAAGAAAAAAAAACTATGAAATACTTTGAAGGGAAAAAAGTCACACTGAAGACATTTTGAGTATCACTGCACTTAATTCGCACTAATGTACAAATGATAAATGAACGAAACACACACATAAACTAGAATAGCTTTAAACAAGCAAGAAAAAATTAAAAATAAAATATGATTAAAATCACTTCGTTTAATCAAAGCCATTGTAGACAAAAAATGTGTACGCGATTTCAACTGCCGATTTCCAACTACTACAAGTAACAAAATGCGATCGTCACAATGTAGACAGTCAACTGTTACTGAAACAATTGACTCTAAAACAACAAGCATCATCATAACCGGAACGTGGTGGGAAAACCGGAAGACGTGAAGCGCGTGTTACGGTGGGTAATCCAAGTAGGTATAAAACCTATAACATTTTTAATTGATCACAGATCACGTTTCTCTATAACGATAGGTGCTTAGTAACTAGTCAGGGATCAGAAATAATTATCGGAAAAATAAATTATCTACGTGTGACGGATAGCTGGTGGTTCATAAGTTGGTTAAATCTTTCTCAAAAACTTTTTTTTAAAGAAAAAAATATTTTTGTTGATTTTTTTGGAAGGAGGTTCATTGCTTTTAAACCGCTGAGCCGATTTAAGTTAATATTACATTCCGTCATCTTCCTAAACACAACGGTGTGGAAAATAATCAAATTGGTATACCCGTTTAAAAATTATCGCTGAACACACATCCAAAACTATATACAGTGTGGTCACTTAAGTGTGCAACATATGGGAAAATTTTTAATTAAATGCACAACCAAAATACAAATATTGCCAAAAGTTGGTGCATGTCCGATAATCATTTTAGGTGCTCTTAGAATTGTTGAAACTCAAACAGTATACAGGGTGGGTCAAAAAATATAAAAAGTGTACAAGAGTAAAGTGCCCTTATTTCAAAAAATTCAGCGAAATGTTATTGGAAAAAGTTGTTTAGAATTAAAAGTTATGCCCAAATACCAAAACATGGCCTTCTAGTAAAAAATTTTTTTTTTTTGAAAAACCAAAATTATAATTTTTTTGAAATTTTTTTTGTACTTACCTTAAACACACTAATAAATTATTCAAAATCAAATAAATTTCGCATACCTTTGTTCAAATTCAGGCATATTTGTAAAATTAACTTAGATTTTTAATTTTTTTGGAATCACAAACTTTGTTTGTTGCAACGATATTAAACACCCTGTATGCTGTTTGAGTTTCAACAATTCTAAGAGCACCTAAAATGATTAATTATCGGACATGCACCAACTTTTGGCAATATTTGTATTTTGGTTGTGCATTTAATTAAAAATTTTCCCATATGTTCCACACTTAAGTGACCACACTGTATATATTATATACATAGCCCAATGTGGAATTTAAATTTATGCTGAAACTTTTTGAAAGAAATACCCGGCCAAGTCGATTTTGTTTTCTAAAAAGGTATTTTCTGATGAATTTAACTTTTCGAACGCGTCTTGTCTTTGAGATATCCACGTCTTCGGCCAATTGGTAACGCCAACTTGTTTCTGACGAATCCGGAAAGAGAATATAATTTTTGTAAGAGCCGATCACGTTATATAGCTCTAAAACAAAACGCGGTAGAGAAGTGAAATTTATCTGAAAATGTGAAATTTAAAAAACCGTACAAAATCAACGTGTCCGAGTTCTTCTTTTTCAGGAAGTTTCAGTAAAAATCTAAATTCTATAAAACAAGATTCAAATCTTTGATTAACGTCTGATTAGAACCCTTCAATAAAATTATCGCTAATAAGCTAATTAGATTTTAAATATTAATTATTTTTATATTTTTTAGATCAGTTCTGAAGAAGGTCCAAATCCGGATTGAAACGTTAATGTATTAATTATATATTTTTTTGTTAATATATTGTCTGAAAAATTGGTCGATAATTTTATCTATAAAACAAGACTCCCTGTATAAAATTTGACTTTCACGGTTTAAAATAAAAGTGATCCAATAATACTCGCATTTTAACGGAAATAATAAATTTTTACTGCATAATATAATAAAACCGTTCTTACCCGATATAAGTGAAATTTTTATTTACCCGTCGGATATTAATTTTACGTTTATTAGGTATTATTAAAATATTACTTTTATATATTGCGACCGTCTTATTAGCGTCTGTGTTACCATTATTTAAGTCAAAAACACACTGCTGACATTTAGACAATAGAAGAAAAAATTTACAATAAAAATAACACAAAATAAAATAAACTAAATTGAAAGGATTTAGAATGAAATACATAATGTTTATAGTGTTAAAAACCAATTATCCAGAATTTTTTTAAATTACAAATAAACCGCTTAGTTTTTAATACCAAACCAATTCGACAAATTGTTTAGTTTTTACAAAGCGACAAAATAACGTTCACACGATTTTTAGACTTTCAAGAGCTGCTTTTTTTAGAACAAAGCAATGTCCACGATGAATTATTTAGGCTTTACGAAATGTTTAAAATCAAATCAATATTCACAAGTTATTTATTCACAAACCAAACGAAATACAAAATTGTTCTGAAAAGAATTATTTAGTTTTACTAAAACTGTTACATAATAAGCGCTTACGGTTTAAAAGGTTTGTTTTTTTGAGCAAATCAAAACTAGTTAGAAGTCTAATATAATTCCGTTACGCAATTTTTGCAAAATAGAAATACGTAAGTATGCAAAAACATTATGAATATTTGAACAAGCAAAAAATGGTCTGGAAAGCTTTTAGGTCAGGTCAAAAATTCTTCGTTTTAATATATTTTAATAAAAGTTTGCAAGATTTTACCCAAACTGACAGACTGAAAAATAGTTATACAGTGTAACCTCTTTATAACGTCCTTCGTTATAACGAAAAACTCCCTATAACGTAGAAAGTTTAACAATTTGGTTGGTTTACCTTAAAATCCATACATTAATACCCTCTTTATAGCGCAACAGTCATTCTCTATTACGAAGAAATATGTTCATATTTAGGCGTCAGCAAATATTTACATACGTAAAGAGGACGATTCTGAACCATCATCATCTATTCAACAAGCACTTGATGCCGCTAAACTTATCGAAAAATTCCTATTACTTAATGAAGATGATTCCACCATGTCCCAAAACATGCATAAAATAATTAATAAAATACAAAATAAATATTGGCATAGCAAAAAACGTCAGGCAAAGTAAACAGACTATATTATGTGTTTAGAATAAATTAATTAGGTGAAATTTATTTTTTTTCTTCCCTTCATATAACGAAAACTCTTTATAACGAAAAAAAATGCTCGGTCCCTTGAGATTCGTTATAAAGAGGTTACACTGTATTTAGATTGTACGAAACCTGAAATAAACGTATATCCAGGTACCCCCTTGGAATCCCTGACCTTCCCTGACTTTTCCATGATTTCTGTCTTTCTAGAAAGTGATCCAGCCCATGTATTTTTTTATTGATTCATAATTAATCTGTTAAAAAAATCGGTAACTTTCAAACGTTACAATTGTCGAAACATTTCACTGCATAGCTGTTTTTTTTTTTAATTTTTCGCTTGAATATAAAACTGCATGCTTGCAGTTATTTTACTGTTTTATGAGTCATAAATGTATAAAAAAAGCGACGAATAATTGATTATGGAAATCGAGGTTATGTTTCTCCTACTCAACTACAAAGCCAATAATCTTTTCAATAATACAAAGTGGACACAAAAATGCACTCTCCTCCGTGATTAAAATGACAAAATAAGAACTTACTCCAGAAGGTTTTTATATTAAGTATGGTTCTTAGATAGGTTCGTACTGAGAACAGCGCTACACGTGGCACTTTTTCAAACTTCGAAAAACGCTGAATTTCGCTTTACAAGCCGCGAAGATTCTTCCTTATACCGCATCGGTCGGGTTTTCAAAAACGGTCGATATACAATTTACAATACGTGACTAAGTTTTGCAGATATCGTGTATGTAAATTCCATAGGTCATTTGGCCATTCCAAGGTGTGTTCGGATTACACCTTACCAACAAAGACTTTTTATGCGTACTGCGCCCACTACAGGAATTGAATCATATTCATCATAGAGCACGTAAAGTTTTCAGTCGTGTCTTTTTGATATTGCACGAGATGTGTAATCGTCGCGATACAATATCCGCGCGCATATTATTTGCCATCATGCATTGGACATAACCTCAATTGTGTCACAAATATCAGCTGTTCAAGCACGGCCATTTTAGTTTTGTACGTTTTCGATTTTTTTAAATCTATAATTGTAAACCTGTGGGTTTGGGTACAATTTATTTGCTTATCAAACTAAACAACGTATATTGTTATTACAAGAGATTGTGAATCTATAGCCGCTATGATCTACAATATCTTTCTCTACAGATAAAGTTTTAAGAAAATAAATGAAACGATTTAAAAAAAAGTAAATTGTTGAAGCAGGTATGTTTACCAGCAAATACGATTAACTGGAACAAGTCAGCTTTAATAAAGGTTTAAATAAAATGTTGCACAAGACATATGGTAATTTTCTACGAATTCATCATATGATAATATTTTTATATGCATGATTCAAAGTAAAAAGATGACATCATAGCAGATCGTTTTGAACAGATGACCTCGCGAACGTGATTTTTTACTGACATTGTTGTCCATTTTGTATTTTTATATAACCTGAATGACAAAATTACTCTTGCAGAAAAAAATATATGACAAAAATATAATCTATATGTTACATCGATACAACATGCTTAATGACCATTCGCGTAAACAATGCATAAAATAATAAGTTTATTTTTACGGAGCGTGTGACTAAAAACTTAAAAAATAAGCGTCGAGCTTTTTCTGTTTGTTTGGCGTTTCGTGTTTAGGTCTGTTCCAACGGTAACAGAATCATTACAAGACGGTGACGGTTCTGTTACCGTTTTATGACTGCATGGAACAAATCTTTTATCTCGAAAATACTTTTTTTTTCAGTGTGACTCATTAAACTACCTCATGATGAAGGGTTTATTGCACTGGACTGTTAAGCTTAAGGCCTAGCACACATGAAGAGCGTTCAACGCGTTGGTGGCGCGTTGAACGCGCGTTATCATGTAAACAGTTATATACAATTGTATAGAAATTGTAAACGCGCGTTGGGCCAACGCGCGTTGAACGCTCTTCATGTGTGCTAGGCCTAAGGGTTTTAAGGAATTCTATCAGTGATGCCAGATAATTATTTTAACAAATCGGGAATTTTAACATCATAGCATGTGAAATGAATAAAACAAAGACATAAAGCAGGACATCAAACTTGGAGAGTTTCTTATATTGCGTTGAAAATGTTTTTTATAAAATATTTTTAACAAAAAAATTGAACCGACTTCAAAATATGCACAAAAAAGTAATAAAATAATTGCATTTTTGGAGTCGGTGTTATTATTGCTAGGTATATTGTAGTGTTTCCTTGGCTGACACCGACTCCAAAAATGCAATTATTTTATTACTTTTTAGTGCATATTTTGAAGTCGGTTCAATTTTTTTTGTTAAAAATATTTTATTTTTCTCTTTTTAGTGTTAGATATTTACTCAATCTAACACTAAAAATGATGCAGTTATTTTATGAAGTATTGCAATGGGTAAAATTTGAGAGTTTCCCTCGATTTCTCCGGATTCCACCATCAGATCCTGACTTGGTTCTGATGGGACCACCTCGGAAGTGCACTCTTTCGAATAAAAAAAAAATTAAAATCGGTCCATAATTGATAGAGAAATCGGTGAACATACATAAAAAAAATATAAAAAAATATATACAGACGAACATATAACCTCCTCCTTTTTTGAAGTCGGTTAAAAATTAGCTATTTCGCGTAGGATACTCAATTGAAGTCAGGCTAAGAGAATGATATTTAGCGTTTTATCACATTGAAGGTCAAGCGAGAATGCTGATGGTAAATTAATATTTATATTTATATAAAATATTTCTGTGTTATTATGGAGGCAAAACGTATTAGAATTCATGTCACGAATTCCAGCACAAATAACGGATCATACATTATTTATTGGATGTGAAAGCATAATCTTGATTTTATAACATCTTAAGAGAACGATCATTTGTTCGCATTTTGACACGACCACATTTGACTTTAGAATGTTTTCAAAATATACAAATTAATACCAAAAAAGGTGTGAACCTCACCCACATAAGCTAAGGTAGGAAGTGAAACTTCTTTACTCGTTTCATTGATGCGTTACCAAGATTTCTCTTATATTTAACGTTAAGGAAAATTTCACACAAATACGTTACTAAAAAAACTTCAAAATTAAAAAAAAAAAACTATTTTAAAATCGCTGTTCAACCTTGCGTTTGGTCGTTATCCTCAAGACGTTAAGTATTTTTTTTTGCATACTTGGCAAACCACACTACACATTGGAGAGAGGTCTGCCACGTACGCAAAAAAATATACAATGATAATTGCAAATACTCGATAATAAACTTATGTTGACCAGATACGAGATACTGACAATAAAAAAATGATTAAAATTTTAGTAGTTTGCTCCAGCGGATTTTTGTACGGTGGGAGTTTGGGCTATGATATTATTTAAAAAAAAATAACAGTATGAGAGCATTCTACGTTACTTACAGTAACCGATTGTTGAAATCTTTTAGGTTACCGTACATTTCTAGATGCATTCTTCGAGCCATTGTTAAATTATAAACGCAGAGAGGTCAATGCATGTTCGAGATATGAATCATCTTTTAACATGCAGGTATATTAAGATAAATTCTTCTTTAGTAACACTTATGTTTAAAAGGGTGTCATACCTCCCATGCCGCAAGAAAATATATACAGAGTTTAGCCAAGCAAGGCGCAAGATCGTAAGGAAAATGTAATTACGAGAGTATAGTACGCGCCACGGATCTAAAACGTTCGGAAGTTAGTCACAAACAGCGTCGCAAAGGCACATTTTAGAGCCGTTGATACTCCCACCACCTCTCAGCTACCTGAACGGAACGTGCGCTCGTCGGTGATTGGCCGTGATCGCTCGTTGCCTTTGTCACTTGTCGCTTTCCTGCTTTAAAGTACAGTCGAGTACGCTATTGTCAAGTTGTTATTGTTATTTTAGTTTTGTTGAGTTGCGAGTTTGTAGTTTTTCAACAGACTGTGCAAGCGCAAGCCCGCATTCGCATCTAACTTCCGAGCCTTTTAGATTCGTGGCGTGTACTGTAAACATGAACATTGCCCTTAACAAGCCCTTAAAGAGTTGTGCTTCATAAAAAATGTAACAGGTTGTAGAATATAAATTCTTGATAACATAAATATAAAATAGCTACGTTTTTTGCGTGTTTAAGTTGATCACGAAAACATTAAACTGTTGATTCAATTGATTATTTCATGTAAATAAAAAAAATATACATTTTTACGGACGTTGACTTATTATTGTGTGACGGACAATATTTATGAGGCAAGAAAGAACTATTTTCATCTCCGACTGCCAACGAAGGGATACATGTATTTAGATAACGTAATTTGTCTTATAGCATTGTTGTCATGAACGAAACATTTAAATGATACAGTAAATTATAGACGTTCATGTTTTTGAAGCATTGAAACTTCTATATTTTCTTATTGGAGACATACATTTATGTTAAGAGTATTCGTCCCTGCAAATACCCCCTGCACCCTTCATCTCAAATCTTTTCCCCTCGCCTAAAAACGGTTCGCGCTCTCCCGATGCTATTTTTAAAGCTAGAAGGTTCTGGTAAACGCCAAATGAAAGACAAAGAATCAGACTACAGATCCTTCAAGCGAATTTTTTTAAAAACAGTTTCGCCTACGTGTGAAATATTACGTAACTTATTATTTTTTTCAAAAGGTTGTAAGTTTTTTCAGGAATTTTTTTTCAAAAAATTCGCCTGAAGGATCTGTAGTCTGAGAGCGCGAACCGTTTTTAGGCGAAGGGAAAGGATTTAAGATGAAGGGTCCAGGGGGTATTTGCAGGGACGAATACTCTTAAGTATAATCTAAAAGGCTCGGAAGTTAGATGCGAATGCGGGCTTGCGCTTGTACAGTCTGTTGAAAAACTACAAACTCGCAACTCAACAAAATTAAAATAGCAAAAACAACTTGCCAATAGCGTACTCGACTGTACTTTAAAGCAGGAAAGCAACATGTGACAAAGGCAACGAGCGATCACGGCCAATCACGGACGAGCGCACGTTTCGTGCAGGTAGCTGGGAGGTGGTGGGAGTATCAACGGCTCTAAAATGTGCCTTTGCGACGCTGTTTGTGACTAAATTCCGAACCTTTTAGATCATATTATAATATAGACGTTTTTAATGATGAGACATTCTTGTTTCAAAAATCATTTTTCAAAATCTTCGCACGATACGTTTGTGTTAAGCCGCGTATAGACCTGAGAGTCGAGCGGCTCACGAGCCGCTCGTTGCAAAAAAATAATGGCCGAGCCTTCCACGAGCACTAAGTGAGCGCAATTCGGGCCGTCACGGTTTGACAAAAAAGCAGCACGTCTTTTAAACATCCGAGCATTCTTTAAATGAAATGCAATATATGGCCGCGCGCACAGAGTATGACAACTGTCAGATATATTACTATGACGCCAAAATCAGTATTTTATAGGAGGTACGTGCAAAAAATGTAGTATATATTTTTAATGACTGTTAAAACTCGGTGACTCTCGTTTTTTCGTAATGTAACAGCTCACACGCAAAATTTTGCTTTATATTACCTAGATACATGAACTGTCTGGATTAATAGAATGTCTGCAAATTGAGTCATGCCTTCGGAGTTCGGTTGTAATCGCGAAACAAATACAGATAAACAAATAAAAAGAACATGCTAAGCGATTGAGTTAAAGATAGTAATCTACGTGAAATTATAACAAAAATATTCAAATATAAAATGAGTTGTGTTTGGTTATTCGTTTCTACTTGCGACTATTCGAGGAATAATTAAAAATCAAATATTACCGCTTATTTAAAACGAGTGTGGCTATTCTATAGCTAATTTTTTAAAACTAGAAAGAAATATTTGCAATAAAAATTAACCCACAACCGCTAAACTATAGTTTTAAAGAAATGTAAGTAAAACTTACTGCCTAAATGAACCCCATCTTCGATTCGGAAGACTATCTTGATGGCTATGAAAAAAATACAAATATAAAAAAAACATAAGTACACTAAAAAACAACTTAAAAAACATTTAACAAACACACATTATAAAACACCTCACGTTTCAATCAGTAACTTGGCTGGTAGTAACTAGGTATATAATGCAAAAATAAAAACAAATATAGGTATTTTCAAGCGCAATGAACTAGATTGTGAAAATAGAAAGTACTAGGTATATGTAGAAAAGGTAAGGCACCAGACTTTTTACATAATAAATCAGGATGGTATTAAAATACATTCTACAAGAAATATATTATGCGGTATATATATATATATATATATATATATATATATATATATATACTACGCGCGGCGAAAGATGAAGCCACCGCGTCATAGTGACGTGAATGCATTGCGCCCGCCTTCTAGCTTGCTATTGGCTGTTTCGGAGATCCATTTGCGTCGAGTGTTTATTTTTATTCTACCGCTATAAATGGATATGTCGAATTTGTTTCACACACCACTGTCTGCGGGCAAGTAGGCGTTCACTAGTATATTATTGATGACGTGTCTGGCTTCATCTCTCACCGCGGGCACTATACTACAGGACGCTCATAAAATACAACGACAAATTCAGTAAAAAAATTGGTTGTCTGTAAAGTCGGTTTACGGACGATAGTTTAACGTGATAACGTCATAAAGAAACATTGATGAACTCTCTGACGTCACGCGAGAAGAGAGAGAAATGCGTACAAGCCGACGCTTGGGCCGATTGTGCCTCTCTATCGCTTATACCGCGCTCTCGCTTGCACGCTCAGGCTCAGGCGGAACGTGACACTTTTTCGTGCGTGCAGCCGGTGTTTTATCAATTTATAAGACGTTATCACGTCAAAAAAAACAGGATAATTACCTACCTATCTCAAAATAAAAAAACTAAAATACGTCAAGTAGTTTCAGAGAAAATCGCTGGTAACAGACGGACTAAGCGACAAATTTTATGAGCGTTCCGTTTTGCAATTAGGTTAACTAAAGAATTGATAAATAAAAAGAATACTTACTTATTTGGTGATCTTCTAAGGCTAGTTCTTAGCCAGGTATGTCTATTAATTACAGGACCATGAGGAGGACTTCTGCTGCCAACAGATTCCCTGAAAAAGGAAAATATATTCTAAAAAATTTAATACCTAAATCACGAAATAATTCTCTCAGTGTGTTATTTCAGCGATAAGTAAATAAGAAATTTTATCTAAGAATATGTTTTTGACAAAGTTTTTATCAGTTAAATATGATAAAACGAATCTAAACTATATTTTGATCATAATATAAAGGTGGCACTTCACATGGCTATTTGTGTTCGCTATTGGGTGTTTGTTGTATTTGGCAAAATATATGACGTTCAAGACAAACATGCAAATAGAAGCAAATACGACCATCCACACACACTTGGCATACAAATAGCAAACACACAAACATTTGGCAGCAGAACGCAAAGTTCAAAATTCCAGGAATTTTAGCACTGTTTCATTGTCCCAATTCATTTTCAATAGTAATTGTTCCAGTTCTCGCTCACAGCACAGACACAAAAATACTGCACGTCCGTACAGGTTCACGGCGCGTGCGCTTCTGAATATGGCCATTGTGTGGACGGTTTATTTGCGTATTTGCCTATTTGACTCCTTTGATGTGCCTCGAAAAACCGACAAGCGCACGGTAACGCGTATTTGGTATTGGCCTTATTTGTCAAATATAGGCAAATAAGGCCAACACTTTGTCAAATAGACCCTCCACACTTGGTAATTGTTTGCCAAATATGCCAAATACACAAATACAAATAGCCATGTGAAGTGCCGGCATAAGATTTATAAACCTCATTAATTGTCGTTAAAATTGCACATCTGTATGTAATCGGTATTTAGAACAAGACGAACGCTGAGATATTGGATGTAGTCATCACTACATTGTATTAACTAATGCTAGATCCATTTATATATTTTACTTCTTTGGGCATGCTATATCTGATAAGGTATAGCACGCCTTTAAATAAGTACCTATTGCAAAAACTCACTCTCGCTCCAGTTAAAAGGTTTAAAGCACGAATAAGTTGATAACATTCGCAACTATTACTAAATTGTCACCCATTCTTTTTGTCGTAGCGTAATAATACGAGCTCGTGCCACTCGGGAAGAAGTAGGCTTGCAAACAGTGAGAGAATTCTTCAAATCAGTGTAGTAGGCCATTATCTAACCTTATTTTTAACCGACGAAAAACAAAAACGGAGGAGGTTCTCAAGTCGACGCGTATATTTTTTTTTTTTTTTATTTATGTATGACCACGCATAACTTTTTACAGAGTAGTCCGATTTTGATAAATATTTTTTTGTTTGAAAGGATATACCCCGAAGTTGGTCCCATATAAATTTGGTAAAAAAATTCCAACCCTAAGGGTAGGTCTGAGCGTTCACGAAGTTAATGTCAGCGACAGAGCAACCCGAACGGGCACACACTGAGGGCACACGTCTTTGCGAGTGGTCGTGTGGAGAGCGCATGTTTGGAATGTTAATGTTTATCGCTGGAGATTTCACGTATCATTGTTAATTTGATTTGGTTATTTCTTTTAGTGATCTTTGTTCATTGGTTGTTTGACGCCGACTCAAAATTACTTAGATATACTAGACTGTCACATATACGTTCAACTACTTAGATAGAACTTAGTTAAATAAAAAGATTTATTATTTTTTGCTTTTCAGTTTTTCGGCGGTTTAATTTTTTTGTTAAAAAGTTTTTATTATATATTAGTATTGATTATGCATTATAACAGCTTGCTACTTATTTAATATTTTCATTATACAGATTAAATTTCGTTGAACTTCAAGAAGCAGCAAAAGTGAGCTCTGAAGAGGATGCGTTAAAATTGGGAGTTATAAAGAACTGTATAAGACAAATAGAAGTATCGAATGTTTCGTTTATCATTGATCATCTATATAAAAGAAAAAAATAATGAGACACAAGTAATACAAGCCAGACGTAAGGGCTGTCTAGTCTCAAGGGGTGTGCAACGTCATTATTTATAAAGACATGACTTCTAAAGTTTGCATGTATTATGTGAACACTCAACCATGATACAGAAAAAAAGATACACTTGTGCGCTTTTTTATTAGCATGAAATTAATTCGTGACGCTAAAATTAAACTTGGATCAATTATAAATTAGTACTGTTTATTAAAAATGGCAATTTTTATTTTCAAAATTTATTTTAACAAATAAAAACTTGGGTCGCAGTGCCAAACTCTGCCGTCAATTTGCTAATGAATTTAATGCGGCTTTTTTTAAAAGAACTGAAGTATGTTTTTGTACAAAATAAAATAAAAATATACCCCTTATACATTCATGAAAATATTTTTTTCTATTACTCTCCACTAGTATTTTTATTAAAATTTTAGAAGCACATTTTAATCTTTAGGTACTGAATGTTTAAATTTCAATTTTGAAACGATTCAGAAATTTAGTTCGTTACTAAGCCCCTAAATACAGTTCTTAAAATGATTCGATTGTTCTCATAAACATGGATGTGACATAATTATCCTTCCGCTTCCCATTCCTAGCCCGTGTTAGGATGTATCATCTAGTGAAGTGCCGGATCGTTAAAAATGTATATCCGCGGATATACGGATCTGAATACGGATATTTGGTTTCAAGTTCCGCGGATACGGATACGGATCTTAGCTTTCTTAGAGTGCGGCAGTAAATATTGCACATCGACTTTTGGAAAGAGACTATCTGTTATGGGAAAAAGTTATTGACCTCTTTAAGACTTAACTCTCATAACAGATTGTCTCTTTCCAAAGATCGATGTGCAATATCTCATTATAAAGATAGTTTTTTAGTACCTTTGAGTTATGTACTATTGTACTCACTACGATAAATGTTTGCAATATAAAGGTGCCAAATAGGATTTTAAAAAATAAAAAATAATCTGAATGGAATTTAACAGTTTTTCATTATTACCTACTCACCTATAAATATAAAATTTCATCTATGAATTGAAAATTAATAAGGTAAAAGATCCGCCAAAAAACTAACGGATACGGATCTTACTTCTCCCTCGGATATCCGCGGATACGGATACGATAATCCGGCACATCACTAGTATCAACGTCCATCGGTTAATATTCAGAATCCAATTGACGGTACAACTGTATTTTTTTTTGTACCATGGTTCTTTCATGTTTGGTCTATCGGGGGCTGCTAAGACGTGTGACCTTCAGACAAGGAAAGTATAAGGAATCCATACACGTGCAGCATTTTTGTAAAATTAGTGACTCTACCACGTGTCAAATATCAGAATATATATTAGCTGTGTCGGCTCATATTACGAAGGCTTAAGACGCACCCTCAAAATTTTCTTAAGTGCTTTTAAAGACATATTTTTAACTGGTCTATTTCTGGGAAGCAATTAACATATTAGTGCGTTGAAATACCTACTAAATTTTGTCGCAATCACGAACTTCAAGTTTGCATTGTACATAAATGTTTTTTTTTTATTTTTTTGGGCGGGTGATATTAATTAGTGAATGAGGTTGATTTAATAGATAAAGTAGTTGTGATCCTTGAAGACTATTGGAGAAAGTTTTGGAAAAGAATTCGAGGCAAAGGATCAATTAAAAAGTCGTAAGTTTATGGTCTAAGAGCTGGCTACGGAGAAAATGGGTGACTCGGAGCAGAGCTGAAAATTTGCAGAATAATAGGAGATAGTACAAGTAGGTAGGGAAAAATATTCCCAGAAGGCTAGGCGGAAGATAAAGAGCCGCCAGAAGGCGCTAATGTTGCGAAAAATCAGTGCACTTCTGGCAATTTCTATACTTATTCTGTAATTCAAAACTAGATTATATATTATACATTATATAGTTATAAGGGCATACTGAAAATTTAAACATGATAATATAATAATTACATTCGACAAAATATATTCAAAATTATTAATGTCATTTTGATAGAAACGTAATTTTATTAATGAAAATATATGACGATTAATTTTATTTCTATCAAAATGTCATTAATAATTTTGAATATTTGTCGAATGTAATTATTATATTATCATGTTTAAATTTTCAGTATGCCCTTATAACTATATAATGTATTGAAGGAGATTTATTTGGTTGAGGAACAATTTAAAATAAGCTTTACCAATGTATCGCTTGTGGCCAACGTTTCGAAAAATATATTTTCATCATCAGGGCCTCAATGCAAGTTGAAATGGTAAATTGTGAAAATACTTTTAATATACATGATCAATTTATTATGAATTTCGACAGTTTTTTAAATTTAAAAATATCTAAATATCTAAATTGATCATGTATATTAAAAGTATTTTCACAATTTACCATTTCAACTTGCATTGAGGCCCTGATGATGAAAATATATTTTTCGAAACGTTGGCCACAAGCGATACATTGGTAAAGCTTATTTTAAATTGTTCCTCAACCAAATAAATCTCCTTCAATACATATTTTGGAACAAAAATTCTACTAACTATATAATGTATAATATATACATATAATATATATAATCTAGTTTTTAATTACAGAATAAGTATAGAAATTGCCGGAAGTACACTGATTTTTCGCAACATTAGCGCCTTCTGGCGGCTCTTTATCTTCCGCCTAGCCTTCTGGCAATTTTTTCCCTGCGTACTTGTACAATCTCCTATTATTATGCAAATTTTCAGCTCTGCACCGAGTCCCCCATTTTCTCGGTAGCCAGCTCTCTGTCTATTAGGTGGGAAGTAAATTACGAGCCACGAATCTAAAAGGCTCGGAAGTTAGATGCGAATGCAGGCTTGCGCTTGCACAGTCTGTTGAAAAACTACAAACTCGCAACTCAACAAAACTAAAATAACAATAACAACTTGACAATAGCGTACTCGACTGTACTTTAAAGCAGGAAAGCGACAAGTGACAAAGGCAACGAGCGATCACGGCCGATCACCGACGAGCGCACGTTCCGTGCAGGTAGCTGCCTTTGCGACTCTGTGACTAACTTCCGAACCTTTTAGATCCGTGGCGCGTATTATATACCGAAACGTCAGTGAATAAAATCCTCTGCCACGGATACTTAACTTAATTAGTAGAGATCAGTAACATACCCGGAGGCTATATCGTGACCCGGCGACCCATTTGGATCCAACTCCAAATCGACGCCTTCTCCGTAGCACTCGTAGCTTTCGCCGTCCGACATACTTGAGCATTGGCTTTTGCTACTGCCTTCCGTAGCCATTCCATTCACGACCCCACTGGGCACTATCGGCGCACTGCCTACGGCGGCAGCTACGCTATCGGCTCCCTGTGAAGGCGTACTTAACACGAAACGCGGAGTCGCTGCTGGAACTTTTTCAGGAGAAAATTCGCCAGGAGTAGGTGCCATCATAACGAAGTCGTTAAAATTTCCTGGAAAGAAATTTTTTTTATATTAGTTATATTGACATATTATTTGCTTTCAACGATAGCCGTTGAATAAATAGTTAAAATTTTTGACTTCGCCGATTTGGGGACGAAGCCATGGAAACGCAATGTAACAACGGCATTCATTAATAAGCACAATTACTGTCAAAATTGAGCCCTTTTAAACACGCCTATGGGCTATGTGCACGGAGGCGGAGTTACAAATTTTTCGATGCGAGCGTTTGTGGTGAGCACTAGGGGAAACTTCGAACTCCAATTTTCCGTATGTCAGTGAGTAATGTTTATTAAAAGTGAAAATAATTATAATTTTATGAAGTTTTTTAATTACAAAGAAAACAGGAAAACTAAACGATCTGGAAATGCTTGTTGTGTTCCGGGCTGTTGCGCTGATGGCGATTTAAGTAAAATAAAGACCATGTTGGCGCCCTAATTTGACGTTCCGCTGTCAGTGTAAACAAATTAACAGAAGTTTTCCTTATTACATTTTTTTTGACACATCATGGCCAACTAAAGTTTTTGACTTATCACCATAGAAACATGTCGCGATTTCCATAAAAAGCTAGTTCAATAATTCTCTCAAATATTCTTTGATTAACGTCTGATTAGAACTCTTCAATAAATAAAATTATCGACCAATTTTTCAGACAATATATTAACAAAAAAATACATTTTTTTGTTAATATATTGTCTGAAAAATCGGTCGATAATTTTATTTATCAATAATTCTCTATTACCCACTAGCAGCGCTAATAGGCTTCGTGCACACAGCCTATACCTACGCTAGGAAAGTATCTTTTGACAAGCGACATTTGCGCCCTCTCGTGTTTTTTTTTTTTAATTCTGGTTCAGCCAAAACCTTAGTGTCATATGTTATAAGTGCATTTTAATAAGGATTAATTGTTGAATAAAATGGGTAAAAAGCTATCAAATCGGAAGTGCTGTGTTGTTGATTGTAAATATACACCAACTAAATATCCAGAATTACAACTCCACCGTTTTCCTGGATTTTCTTATTAATTACAAAGGAAAAAAGGGACTGCAGCAGTACGTCATCAAGGGTAATTAAATTTTATTTTACGTCTGTGTTCATTATTAAATACATGAAAAATATCATAATTGTTATTTTGTTAACAAAAATAAGATTTAAAAAATTTTGAAATAAAAAATGTATACCTATCAACTATGTAGTTTTTTGACTGACATTGTGCGTAAATATTTTTTTTATAATTAGGAATAACGCTGGTTTCCGTGGGTTTGTAAGTTTTGAGTGAACCGGATTTAAAAAAATCAAGCACGAGATGGCGCAAAGATCGCATGTCAAAGATGCTTTCCTAGCGTATAAATCTACAAAGGATGTTCCGAATTTCATTTAAATCAATTGAGTCCTTCGAATGTTATAACATACCGGCGTCAATAGTGTATGGGCCATATACTATGTATTACCAAACACACTAACATATTAAGTGTAAAATCTACCTAATTTTATACGCGAAAAAAACGATTTATTAATTGTAAATAAATTAGCATAAAACTTTCCGATTTATATAAGATATTAAAATTATATGTAAATGTATTTTAAGAAATTAAAATTATACCAGCATTTACAACCCCTTATTCAGGGTTAACGCCCTTTCAGGCAATAAACACGCACCACTCAATTCTTTCAATTTGCAGAGAATAAGATTATACTCAAGGTCAGTGCACTGAATACATGATACAGGTGACGTCATTAAAAAAATATATAATTTTTTTTATCGTTTCCGCGATAATATTTGAGATATCGATTAGCAATTCACTTCAAATAAGTATACCTTCAAATAGTACACATTTCTATCATAGTGCAATGGAAGAGAACAGGGTGTCGCTATTTGCTCACAAAAAATAACTGACAAAGTAATTATTTATTACTGAGAATTCAACAAAAAATGAAAGTGAAAAAAACAACATAAAATAATTAAAACAATAAAACAATTAGTCAAATTATGAGAAGGGAAACGCAAAGGAATTCGGAACCTAAAGGAATGGTGAGATCTCTGGTGAGAAATGCGCCGAACTGTCCTAAGGGGAGTTTTTGACCATAGATATATATTTAATAGATTGCGGATACACTAGCGCCTTCGGTACCTTTTAGAAGCCATTTTGTACGTGGAAAACGCCATAAAAAGCGCGCGAGATTCAAAAATATTAATTATTTTATAATATGATTTTATTGATAAAAACGACAAAACTCACAGTAAACAGTGATATTTCGCTTCAAAACCTATTTTTATACTGAAACGTTTCAAAAAATACAAAATTGAGCATAAATATAATGTAAAGCTTAGAACATTTTACATTGTCAATTTGGCATCAAGGTTGACAAGCATTGATGCCAATCTTTTATATTATATTTATGCTCAGTTTTGTAATTTTTGAAACGTTTCAATATTAAAATAGGTTTTGGAGTGAAATATCACTGTTTACTGCGAGTTTTATTGTTTTTCAGTAACATCATATTATAGAATATTTAATCTTTTTGAATCCCGCGCGCTTTTTACGGCGTTTTCCACGTACAAAATGGCTTCCCTATGGCTTCTAATTGGAAATATTCCGCACAATGCTCAAGGATAGGCATCCGCTATCTATTAATATATATATCTATGTTTTTTGACAGGTAAACTATGGAGGCATAAGGTAAACATAATTGATTTAGAAAAGCACGATGGAAGCTAACCTAGCCTACATCGTGCTTTTCAAAAACTCCCCTTAGGACAGTTCGGCGTATTTCTCACCAGAGGTCTCACCATTCCTTTGGGTTCCGAATAGCTATATTAATTTTTTAATTATTGATCAACGTTTCGTCGCCAATTACGTCATCTTCAGGATGTTAAAAATAAAATATATTAATCTCTGAATTGTTTATTTCGTTCTTTTAGTTTAGTTAGCCATTAAATACACCTCTCTGTTGTCGAGCGTCTATAATGTAAAGTATCTAGTTGACCACTCCGGCACTCCCGGTGTATACAGTCTAAGGTTGTGCATGGCGTGAAAACGTTCAGGGTCGACGCCCTACAGAATTTCTAGATGTGCTGAGAACGGGCCGTTCTCTAAGGTTGTAGATTATAACATGAGATACATTGTTCGTTAAACAATGGGTAGAGGCTCGCAGTGTGATGGCGTGGTCAACATTGCGTGTATTGTGACAACAGACACCTCCTAACAATAGACACGTTGATAAATACCTTAGCACAGAGCTGGGCTCAACAAGAAGTCTAACAAATTAGTCAGATTTCTTTTCATTACAACTCTAATCCCAAAATACTGTTTTTGCACCCACCTCTGTAAAACAGCTGCTTTTCACGCCCCTGTGGCGGTAGCAAAATGATGTATTTCGTACTAGAGCGTAAAGTAAAATAAGCAAACTGAACTGTCGAAAATTTTGACAATTGTGTGAAAATCAGCTATTTTATATGGGGTACATGCAAAAAATACTAACTGTTTTTGCACCTATCTCTGTAAACCAGCTGTTTTTCATGCCTGTGTAGCGGTAGTAAAATGATCTATTTCATACTAGTGCGTAAAGTAAAATAAGCGCTGTCGTTCATAGCAAAATGAACTGTCAAAATTTTTGACAATTACGTGAAAATCAGCTATTTTATACGGGGTACAAGCAAAACATACTGTATGTATCTCGTTTCTGTTAAACTTTTCTATTTGAAGGTACCTGCTTTATGGGCTAAGAGCTGGCTACGGAGAAAATGGGTGACTTGGTGCAGAGCTGAAAATTTGCAGAATAATAGGAGATAGTATAAGTAAGTACGGAAAAAATTGCCAGAAGGCTAGGCGGAAGATAAAGAGCCGCCAGAAGGTGCTAATGTTGCGAAAAATCATTGCACTTCTGGCAATTTCTATCTTATTCTGTAATTCAAAACTAGATTATATAGTTATAAGGGCATACTGAAAATTCAAACATGATATAATAATTACATTCGACAAATATTCAAAATTATTAATGACATTTTGATAGAAATAAAATTAAATAAATTAATAAAATTACGTTATTATAACAACGTAATTTTATTAATGAAAATATATGACGATTAATTTTATTTCTACCAAAATGTCATTAATAATTTTGAATATTTGTCGAATGTAATTATTATATCATGTTTGAATTTTCAGTATGCCCTTATAACTATATAATGTATAATATATAATCTAGTTTTTAATTACAGAACAAGTATAGAAATTGCCAGAAGTGCACGGATTTTTCGCAACATTAGCGCCTTCTGGCGGCTCTTTATCTTCCGCCTATAGCCTTCTGGCAATTTTTTCCCTACGTACTTGTACTATCTCCTATTATTCTGCAAATTTTCAGCTCTGCACCGAGTCACCCATTTTCTCCGTAGCCAGCTCTCCGTCTATTACTTGTATACCTAGACATCATGGCTTTGTCAAAATTAATAAATAAAAATATCATTTATCGGCCTTGTAAATTCATATATAACATCAAATGTTTTTTATTTCTGAATAAATGTTCTACAATAAGTAGATTACGTTTAGAAAATTTCATTGTACATTGTATAAAATATGGTTGGAAATAAAAATAACAAAACTAGGAAGTAAAGCTATTAATGTCGTTTCGTGTTATGGATTAGGGGTTAACAACCCTTAATGAAAACAAACAATGCACTTACGAGAAAGCTTCGTGAAGTTTATTGACCTGTTAGACTTCTAAATTGTCATTATTGATTATCCAACTTTCAGGTTTTTCTTCTTGAAACTTTAATTTCTATTATAAACTATGAATTTTGCGTGATGACTAAAATTTTACGAATGTAACAACACGTGAAAAACGAACGCCAGGGTGTAAGAATAAGGAATTATTTATTGCGCTTCTAGTAGACGGTTGAGCAGTGATCAAAAAAAAAAAACCGACGTGAACGTGAGCGAAGCCGCGGGTAATGGTTAGTAACGGATGTCACGTAATTAAAATATACCTCTTCTAGGTACAAAGTCAATTCTATCAAAATTGTTATCGTTAAAAATAAAACAGAAACATGAATGATTTATATAAAAATAAAACTTGAAAAGCTATAAGAGGATATTTATAAGGTGTTGTAAAGAGTCCTGAAAGTTAAGAAACTTTTTTTAATATTATCTGTTTTGACAGTGACAAAGTATCTTCTTTATCTGATTCTTTACAACAGTGTTGAATGGTTTATTCATAACTTGTTAATGTGGGAATACCAAGGCTTATATATTTTGATTCTACACGGAAAATCCATTAAACAGATATGATGTAAATAATTTAAGGACAAGCAACCTTTCTCGATCGACCTGCGACATTAAATTGTATTTTTTCAAGGTCATCAATAGCTGGGGTTATTTAGGTCTAGCATCAATTAATTTTTCAATAACAATATATTGAAAATTCAATTGTTATAAGCTCTGGGAAGGCTTATAATTGAGGAGCTATGGAAACACCATACCTATAAAATTTATAAAGTGTTTCCACGGCAATGGTCTTGTTTAGCCCGGTTTGGCCCGGCACGGGACGGAACAATTTATTTATTTCCTCAACATAATAAAATATAATGATAGAGTATTTGGAAAGAATTCCGTGGCATAAGGATCGAAAATGAAGCAATACTTCATATTTTCGATCCTTATGCCACGGAATTCTTTCCAAATACTCTATTATTAACTTCAATGGATCACAGTTACTCTATTTATTGAATAGAGTCAATTTCACATAATAAATTATACCTACTTTATATAATGTAGTTTACATAGAGAATTTCCTGCCCAACTTGGGTTCTTTTAGACAACAAAAATTATCGAAGTTTTGCAGACTGTTTTTCAAAAACTGATGATTGTTTCGTACCGTGCCGAGGCGAATTAAGTCAAAAAAATATTGTATGTAGGTACTTACGTATCTATAGGCACTTTAATTTGCACTGTTATATTCTGACATTTTTTCTTGTATTATTTAATCAACAAATATTAAACAACTTAATGAAATGTAGGTACCTAGTTGTTACATAATAATTATTGTTAAAATTTAATTATTTATATCCGTGAATAGAAATTAAATAAATGTAAGGTTAAACAATTAAAATTGCGGAACAAAATCTATAAGCCGTGACATTGTAAAAAGTAATGGAATAAATATTTTTGGCACCAGTTCATTTAAAAACAACTCAACTAATATCGTTCCCCGCGAATGTATAACTCAACTAAAGTCGATTTAGTATGGTAATATTATTATTAAATTATTACATTTCAACACGTTGCATTAAAAAGGGGGGCGTTTGATATGATAATGAGAAAAGGTGCAATATTACCATCACAGAATTGTATACATTGGTTTCTGTTATATGTCAAGTGATATATTATAAAAATAAAATTACTGAAGACATTGCAAATACCGCACGAACTTCATGTTAATCGAATTTAAATGACGATTTTATAAAAAAAACTACCGAGCAATGACCGCATCGACAAAGAATTCAAAATTGACTGCCATAATTAATTGATTTCTTACAAAATTTAATAACAAACGCATTGATAATAAAACTCAACAATAACAAAGTATATAACAATGAATGCATGATTATTCAAAATTTTTTGTAGACATACAACAATAAAAAAATGTATGTAAATCGGTTGAGTAGGGACCGCTAGCGAACTACTGAAAGAAAACGCTTGTCGATATTATTTATTTTTGAAACTTTTTTAGGCGCGATACGACAAATTAGTCTAGACGAAAGGGAAACGTTGGCCCTTCCTCGACTTCAGCCTGCAGTTGAAAGGACAGAGTAAGAGAATCATTTCTTCTCTCTCTGTCAAAGCGTCATGCACACTCTACACGCATGCGCGGTGCATATACTTTGTATACGAAGGATTTTATCTAGCCACGGTAACAAATTCCACATAATAATTTTGAAATAATAAAATCTAATGCAATATGTTTTTGTGGCTATAATAAAAAAATTATAATTTTTATTTTGAATCGTCTGATTACGGGTTTAATTAATTATAAAATATAAATCACGATCGACGAATTTTTTACATATATTTATTTATAATTATATATATTTAGAGCATGACTGGTTAAAAAATAATTTAATATTAAAATAAATATAGGTACTGCACATAATAAAAACCCCGTTATCGACTGTAAAATTAAAGTTACTGTTCAGAAAGCGTTAATGTATTAGAATAGGTTGTGATTTGTTAGTTTTTACTAAAAGCAAAAAAAAGTTAACTAATCTATTCGCTTGTTTCCGTGTTGCGTTGTGTCAACTGAATTACTATTTTAAAAACACCATTTCGTATTTTTTAAAAAAAGTTAAAAGGAAGATAATCAATCATTGAATGAAACATTTGTAAAGTCCATTTTAGACGAGAACACATTTTATGAGCAGTACTGTTTATTTTAGAAGAGAAAACAATAATAAACATATAATAAGTGGGCCGGCCTGGCTTCGTCCGTGTAGGTTAGTTACATCGAATCTCTCTTGCAAGATCTTTCGCGTTAGCTCAAATTCATAATTAATTAAAACCTAAAACATGTGTTGTGTTTTAACTAGTGATGTGCCGGATATCCGTATCCGTATCCGCGGATATCCGAGGGAGAAGAAAGATCCGTATCCGTTAGTTTTTTTGCGGATCTTTTACGGATCTTTTACTTTATTAATTTTCAATTCATAGATGAAATTTTATATATAGGTATAGGTCTGATTAGGTAATAATGAAAACCTGTTAAATTCCATTCAGATTATTTTTTATTTTTTTAAATCGTATTTGGCACCTTTATATTGCAAACATTTATCGTAGTGAGTACCATACCAATAGTACATAACTCAAGGGTACTAAATCAACTATCTTTCAATGAGATATTGCTCATCGATCTTTGGAATGAGACAATCTGTTATGAGAGTTAACTCTTAAAGAGGTCAATAACTTTTTCCCATAACAGATAGTCTCTTTCCAAAGGTCGATGTGCAATATTTACCACCACGTACTCTAAGAAAGTTAAGATCCGTATCCGTATCCGCGGATCTTGAAATCAAAAATTCGTATTCAGATCCGTATCCACGGATATACACTTTTAACGATCCGGCACATCACTGGTTTTAACGACTTTCAGTAAAAGTCTTATATAGTATGAGTCATAAATAAAGTAGCGGTAATGGTATATCTAAAGAAGTCAATTTCTTTTATATAAAATAAAAAAGTCCAAACAAAGTGGACCTAACGGGAGGCAGTGTTATGAAATAAAGAGAATAACCATATACTTTTATTCTATATATGAGCATAGGAATAAAATCGCAATCGAACTATTAGAGTGCAAACAAATACTTCTGTCTATTTTTACGCCGTAAGCACTGGCGTATCCAGGAGAGCAAAACAAGCACGGGGGACCCGGCTTAAGAAATTTCTAATTTGCCCCCGCCTGGGCCAAAAGCTGGGTACGCCCATGTTAACGTCATAGAAAAAGACAAAGTTTTTGAAACAGAGAAACTTTATTCAGATTGAATGCAAGTACATCAACTAATCTTATCATCGGAGAAATCAGGGAATTACATCGAAGAAAGAGACGCAGATATAGTTTCGATACGCTTTTTTGCGTTCACTCACCGCACATAGATAGGCAATGATTCATATGGTTAATTAATAGATATATGAGAATATCGAACGTTGCCAATTGCGCAAAAACAAAACAATTGTTATCGGCAAGAAACACAAGAACTCTCACTGCAGTAGCAGATATTCAAATCTGATTCAATTAAAAGATGTTTACTTCCGAGCCATTTAACGCACTAGTAGGTATCTAGTGCGGCCCTTAGTGGCCCAAACAATTACTGGAACTAATTTAACTAATTGACGTTTAATCGCATTAACAGACAATTGCACATCTGCACTAATCAATTGTTTATTCCATTCAGATAAAATATATATGTTTCGTTTTACAAAGTGAAACCATTTACGAGGAAATTTATTATTTACGTCTATAATTATTGATTCATGACTGATATCATACGCGTAGGTATAGAAAACAACGGTTACGTAAATATTTAATACGACCCTGTAAACCGCACAAAATATGCAAAATAAAGAACAGATCTAAAAGCGTAGACTGCGCAACACGCCTATATATATTTTTATTTATTTAGGTCAATGATAAAAGACGCAATGTATAGTTTGTCAGTGATAAACTTGAGATTTTATCACCGCCATCATAATATTGTTTATCTACAACAGTGGATTCAGTGACAAGGCAGCAAGGTACGAAGTTTGACAAACGTATATCATTTCACCAAGTCAGCAACTTTTTTTTTTGTTTCACTACCGTACTAGTAGGTCAATAATATGTATCGTAAACAAAAGACAATCGAAAACAAAAGCGTGCAATTTTCGTTGTCCGTTCAGTATTTACATTATTTATCAACAAAATTAACCTTCAAATTAAACATGTATAGCTTTAGTTTATTGTTAGCACGTGGGGTATCAATTTTATTACACTGATTTTAAAAGAATGGCCATGCCGAAGTTAACTAAATGGCACATAACTTGCTCTGTCTATGAAAAGAGATGTATAATGATGACGTATTTCCGTAGCATTGAAAAATATACTTTTGAGAATTTTTTTCTTGTAGTAGTTATAGTATTCTCTGTACTAAACTCATATGTTTTGGGAACACACTATAGGAACTGACAAAATTAAGTCTGATTTGGTTCTAATAATTCTAATTGGAATCGACCGAAGACTTCTAGAATTTAAGTGGTATTGAAAAAAAGTTTATTTTAATACTGCGTAAAATCGATTTCTATAAAAGTAAAAGGAATTTTAATTAGCATATAACATTTTACCGATTGTGATTAAACATAAAAATGTTGTAAAATCTCAATCTAGCCAGATTATTTTGGCCTTGAAATGGGTGAGCAATTATTAAACAAACATTACGTCAAATATCTACAATAACAATGCTTTAAAATACATCAAATTAGTAACGGTGATGTGAAAACCTTTCCATGTCATTCATTAATTAATCTAATTAAATGCTAAAGTTATTACAATTAAATTCATATAGTATCGATTTTTAGCTTGAAAATGTATTACACTTGTAACAACTCTTTCATCTACAAAATACAGATTTAAATTTTTAACGACCGTATGTTACAGTTTTTTTTTAGATTCAATTGTAAAATATAGAATATAGACCCTCGAAAACAAAAATTTCTCCGATGAATGTGTTATACTTTTAGGTTGATTAAAATCATGCATCTTGCAATAATTTGACAGGCTTTCTATACTAAACAACAACAAGAATATTGTTTCCAATTCCTCGTTGCCCGAGGCCTTCACATATTTCCCAGTTAACCTCGTTTTTGAAAGGCCACAACGGTTATTTAGATCTAAAACTTATCCACAACTTCCATGTTTTTTTTTATAATAATAAAATCAAAATTCATTTGCTATTTTTTTGCCAGTTCTCAGAGTAGATCCTGGGAGCTGAGGGCTTGTTATAGAGAAGTCATTGACTAAGGGTCGGCAGCCTGCGGCTCTTTTGATGTAAAGTTGCGGCTCTCCAGTTCCATACGCAAAAAAATAATTATTTTATTATATAAATCCTTAAAAATCGTCCAATTGATCCATGATTGAGTACCATGTCTATCTCTCAGCCATTTCCACTCGCGTCTCAACCGCACCGCCCCCGTCGCGACGTGTCGTCCTCGGATATAATATATATTATATCTATATAAGCAAATACTATAATACTGAAACGAAAATGTTTAGTGGCTCTTTAAAAACTAGGAAATTTTGTAAGTTGTAACTTTTGGCTCTTCCGTCTCAAAAGGTTGCCGACCCCTGAACTAGCGGTATCCCTACACTCTCGACTATTCAGAAGTCGTATTCTCGTGCAAATTATTTAAACATGCATATTATAGTTAACTTTATTTAAATTTCTAATAATGAGAAATACAATTCAGTTTCAAATAAGAATGTATAATTCGTCGAAATATTTTCTACATAATTTAGTGAAAGCAGCCATTATTTTGTGTTTTTGTAAAAATATTACAATAATACTAATGACAGGTGCTTGCTTTAAACATGCCTAATTATCTACTTCCACTACCGCTACATATAAATGCCTTTTTCTACGTAGATAATTATCTTTAATAAGCTATTTACGGTAAATGTGATATTGATTATAATGGAATTCCAGAGTTCCATGGAGAATGACTGTAAATAATTATAGACGCTCGACAAATTACATAAATTAATAAAGCAACAAACAAAACTGCAACTGGATCACTGTCTTTAATTTCGCTTTCTTGACGAGCTTCTATATAAACTACATTAATAATCAATCAATCATTTCCTATATAGCGAGATTTTTTGAAGTAAAACTTTTTTTGGCACTGTATGGCAAAATGGGATTAATAATGTAATAATACTATAAAAACCGGCTGTAAAGCATTAAGCTAAGGTGGCGGCGAGGCAAAACGGCAGCCTCGTAACCTAAAGGTTGCTGGTTCGATGCCGGCGATCGGTGCCATTGTTTTTGTTTTTTATCATAGCCTATATATGTATACTACTCAATCTTTGATTAACGTCTGATTAGAACTCTTCAATAAATAAAATTATCGAGCAATTTTTCAGACAGTTGGTCGATAATTTTATTTATCTATGTATTCTACGCCCAGATAACTCTGGGTTGAAGTAACGGGTTCTGCAGAAGTTACTAATAGAACAACAAATAATATGTTTTTGTTTCTAGAAATTATTTTTTTTGCTTCGTCGACAAACACAATTATTATCTTCATTTGTGCGTCAGCGAAATTGTCTCCTCTATTGTTTTCCAGCTGCGCATGTATTCAATTGAATTTGAAATTCGTGAGAAATTTATGAAAATAAAAGTGCCAATTTTAAAACAATACAATATGTACAAATTATATTTCTCATGTCTTTGACGAATCTTGATTACTTCAAATAAGAAATCATACTTTAACAAACCTCAAATGAGATTTAAAACAATAGATTTGGAATCCCGAATCAGGTCGAAATACTTTAATAATAAATACGGATTTGAATGCCTGCGCAAAAATAAAATTTATTTAAAGCTAGACACACAATAAGGCGGGCATTATTTTGAGTAGAGCTGTAAAAGTAACGAGAAATTGTGTACCCGTATGTATTCGTTACTTAAAGAACCAGTACCCGTTACTTTCGTATCGTTACGTTACTCGTTACTGTTCATCGACATACTAACAGCATCAAGCATGTACCATCGCATCGAGGCGCGTCGCTACGTGATACGGACACGGTATGCGACTTCCCGCATCAAACTAGTCGAACTGACATGGATACGACAAATGCGAGTAACGAAATGAATTTGTAAGTAACGATTCGTTACTTCGAGTCAGACGATGTACCCGTTACTCAGTAACGAATACATACGGTTTGTTACAGCTCTATTTTTGAACGGGTGTCGATAATAATTTGTTATGTATTTTTTATGAAAGATAATTATCTATATATTTAAATCGTCTTTGAAAAGTGACACACTCTGTCAGCAATATTAGCGCATCTAAGTAAACGACGCTGAATTTTTAATAAATTGATTTAAGAGTTTTTTACAAGTCGCTTGAAGTTATACACGCAACATATTTTGATCTTAGCAAAGTGGAGTTTTATTTTATTATATGGTAATCGAATAATCCTTATCCTGGTAAATATTTTGTGAATACAGCCCTGTGTTCATGAGAACAGACGAGTAACCCATGCATTCTACGGTTACCTGTTTGTTACTTTTTTTACCGTTTCCGGTTGCTTACCTGTAGATTATTATCGCAAGATCACAGGTGTTGCATATAAATGCACTGACATCAGCTTCCACGAAAACGTAAATTTTATATAAAAATGTCCAACTTTATTAACGTTATAAACAACGTCATGCAAGAACGAATTACCGTTACAACAGCAATTTTTATTTAACAACGATCTTTCCTTTCTTTATTCCACTCAACAAATTTAAAAAAAACTCACAACAATTTTCTTAAAGAATTTATTTAACACCGGCAGATCACAATTTTAAAAACACTCAAATCACAAACAAAAAACATTTGATTTTGTTTACACCTGTGCGTTGGTCAAAACAAAAACAAAACACAATCCAATAAAATTTATATTACGATACAAACTATAACTATAACAAAACAAAAAAAAAAAAAAAAAACAAAACAAACACGGGTCATGCGACGCTCATATGTTATTTTTAAACACAGGCATTTGTTTTCACCTGTAAAGAAATGAGCGTACTGATACGGCGGTCGCATAGACGCGCCGCGCAGAAATACATTTACAAAAGTGAGGTTATTGTGCAAGACAGAGTATAGGTGGACAGAGAGGTTGCGGGTGGAGAGACACGGCAACAACACGTTCTTCTAACTAGCGCATGAGCACAACAAAATACCAGTCGGTTACCTGGTACCGTGTTTCTGCGATGTTTGGATCTGTGCCCGCGGCGTCCGTTGAACGGTTCTATAGTCTGTGTATTTTTTAAATAACTCGATCTTCAGTTGTGCGCCGTCCAAAAACGAAGAAACAAAGTCATTGGTGTGATTGTAACCGATCGCGAGTCGCAGTCGCTTCCCAGAAAACTGAAATCGCACGAGCCTAAGCAAGACATGTGTGTATGCACACTTTTTTCCGTGCCGGTGTTGTAAACTCATCAAGCACACAAAGCGCTAACTTACTGCGCCAAGATGTAAAGTAATGCATAGACTTAAGCTCTAGAAAACCGCTGAATGTTTATTTTATGCGCAAACGCACATTGACTGCGCCTGTCTTTTGCCGGTGTTGTAAACGCATAAAGCACACAAAGCGCTAACTTACTGCGCCAAAATGGAAAGTAATGCATAGACTTAAGCGCTAGAAAACCGCTGAATGTTTATTTTATGCGCAAACGCACATTGACTGCGCCTGTCTTTTGCCGGTGTTGTAAACTCATCAAGCACACAAAGCGCTAACTTACTGCGCCAAGATGTAAAGTAATGCATAGACTTAAGCGCCAGAAAACCGCTGAATGTTAATTTTATGGGCATACGCACATTGTCTGTGCCTGTGTTATGCCGGTGTTGTAAACTCATCAAGCACACAAAGCGCTAACTTACTGCGCCAAAATGTAAAGTAATGCATAGACTTAAGCGCTAGAAAACCGCTGAATGTTAATTTTATGGGCATACGCACATTGACTGTGCCTGTGTTATGCCGGTGTTGTAAACTCATCAAGCACACAAAGCGCTAACTTACTGCGCCAAGATGTAAAGTAATGCATAGACTTATAAGCGCTAGAAAACCGCTGAATGTTTATTTTATGCGCAAACGCACACTGACTGTGCTAATGTTGTGCGCGCCGTGGTACAATGTGTCATATAAGAGTAGTTAAGTACCTGGGTGACCGAGCTTTGCTTGGAAAGTTAAATAAAATACTGATATGCTGATATCGCCAAAACTTTGAGAACCGTAGGTTCTCTGTCGCTTCCCTTTGTGGAGCCTACGTCTCCACCTTTGTTACAGTCTTACCTCGCGGGGCTGCGCCCCGCTCGGTTGTAATCAACACTAGTCGAGCCTTCGGCTCTCCATATAAGAACCGTAGGTTCTCTGGGGAAGCTTCGCTTCCTTTTGTGGAGCAATAAGATAATATTGCTGAAACAGTTTGACTCCTTTGTGGAGAGGATTGTCGGCCCTTATGGCAATCCGGTACTTGTAAAACTGATTCGCCGCCATCTTGATCTATGATATTGCATCTTTCGCTTCAAATTTAAGTTAAAAATTTATTTATTAAAATTACTCACCTATTGGGCTTTGACATGCTCACTCCTGACATCTGGTGGCTAACATAAAAAATAAAATGTGACTGCATTTAGTCGATCTACCATCTGTGAACAGTACTCCATTCCGCATTCGTACTTTTAAATTCTTATAAAATGAAATAAATAAAAAGCTTTGAAAATAACTGAACTTAAAAAATCAATGAACGTTTGCTTAAAAAGATGATTTTATGTTATCAAGTAAGTATACAACTGTAACGTTACTATTATACTATATAACCTCATAGAGTTTTAATATAATAATTAATTATTGTCTATAATTAATTTTTTTATCTACAGATACTGCTAAAAAACCAGGATTTGAAAGAAAATGCTATACCTTCAGTCAATTTGTCTGGGAAAAAAACACAGCTACTGATCAGAACCATAGGATTCAATTATTGTATGAATTAGGCAATAAAGAAAATGATGATAGTCTTATTGTTGAAAACTAAGATAATAATGAAGTTTATGATGATGATCATAACGACAATCAAAGTAATTATTTTACTAAAAAATTAGTTTTAGTTACAATTTATTATTATTTTCATTGATGTTTGATGTACTGAATCTTTATTTTCCAAATTAAATTTTTTGTTCTTCTTTTCTCTTGTTCCTCTGTATCCTACGGTTCTCATCAGTAGCTGTGTTTTTTTTTCCCAGGTAAATTGACTGAAGGTACAGATGTCAGGAGTGAGCATGTCAAAGCCCAATAATAATAATTGTTTATAACTTTCTTTCAAATACGTATTTATTTTAATTAAGTCTCACTTGGATAGTAATTAAAGATTAACTGTCATAATATTTTGAAAACAATTGTTTCACTGTATAAAATTCCAAAACCTACTTACAATATTTAAGTATTTTCATACGTCAAAAAATTGATTTTTATAATGATAAAATTTGTAAGAAAACGATTTTTTCGAGAGATGAGACCTAGCTAAAACGATTTTTTGCCCCCCAAAATCCCTTTTCAGTAAATTTCATCCAAATCGTTAGGGCCGTTTTCGAGAAAATATTTAGGGACATATATAGGTACATAGATACATAGGTACAAGATTAGCTCGTTTAATAATATAGGGATATAGTTTATAAAAAATACGGTCGTTGCTGGTCTCTTGTGTGCAACTCCGTTAAATAACTCGGGTACTTGGGTTTTCTGGTCTGTGCTGGTATATATTGTAGGCGGTCTTTTATGCAGTATTTAGACTGTACAATATAATTTTGATCATTATTCAAGGTATAATGTATACATAATAATTAGGTATGTACCTACCTACGTTATACCTATATTATATGCATCATGTGACTATGAAGCTATCTCATATACAAATACAATTACATCTTTGGCCACAAACCAAAAGCGTGTATGCCGCATACGTCATCAATACCTATTACCTACTAATAATTAATAAAACTGTTACAGTATATTGTATATCATAATATCGTTACGACCGCTGCTTCTATAAAATAACTGGTTTTCTTTTTATTTCCAAATGCTTGGCAGTTTATTTTTAAAGAGCCGTCCATAATATACTTTTTGGAGAAGGGGGGAGAACCCTGGTGACTAAGTAACTTTAATTTAATAAATATGCACGTCTGTCATGGCTTTTCAGAGCCTCCTGAAGGCCCCACTAAAGTTGAAACTTGGTACCTACACTTATAGTATAGGATATGGGACAGCTCCCAGCGGAGCCGGATTTTCGATTTTCTCTTCTGGGACCGAATTGAGAGGCTTTTGAAAAAAAAAATGGTTGTCTGTAAAGTCGGTTTACGGACGATAGTCTACGTGATAACGTCATAAAGAAACATTGATGAACTCTCTGACGTCACGCGAGAAGAGAGAGAAATGCGTACAAGCCGACGCTTGGGCCGATCGTGCCTCTCTATCGCTTATACCGCGCTCTCGCTTGCACGCTCAGGCTCAGGCGGAACGTGACACTTTTTCGTGCGTGCAGCCGGTGTTTCATCAATTTATAAGACGTTATCACGTCAGAAACTGGTTAGAACATAGCTGGCCACGAATATTGATATTTTATTTTTCCTGCGGCGAAAGTTTAACAAACACAAAGTTTATAAAACTACAATATTAAGCTGCAACTGTCTTCGTATAGAGAAATATCCATGCTGTGAGCATCTCGCGACGTCCTATCCAAATGTTTAAACAGTTCGAATCGACTACGTGCTTGTTTTCTTAATCTTTCAGTAAGTTCTTTGTTCGGTAGAATTATTCTGATAAAATCTTTAAGATCACATCTTAGAAGCTCGGAAATTTCAACCGCTACGAGAGTAGAAATTCCACACATTTTTGCTTCCGGTACAAACACAGAAACGGCGCCAAAGTAATTACCTTCATTTAAATGGAACGCTTCAAATCCTCGATTGGAATACGCCGCGATGCTTCCACAATTAATAAAATATACGTATTCGTTGACGCAATGTCTTTTTATTATCACGTCGTTGGGTAGAAAATATTCGAACGTGAAACACTGCGTGATTTCGTAGACAAGTGATTTTGGAATATTGGCAAAAATTTTCGCGCGTTCCAAAAAATATCTACACGAATAAAAATGTATGTCTTGACGCATTTGTAGCGACAACGTGCTCAAAATTATATTTTCTTTGAAGTATTTCTGTTGAAAACGATATTTATAAAAGGCAGACAGCCGCTCTCTGAGATTAGTCGATAATGATTTGTCGAACATAAATGACTCCAACTGTATCATCATATCGTCATATTTATTGCTGGACACATTGCGCATGCGCATCCACTCAACAATGATAACCGTTGTATAAACGTACTGGAAAATGCTTATTAAATAATAAGCAGAATACACGAGTTTTTTCCTACAAGTTTCCGGAAAATAAAAACCAGTTCCCGAGCGTGAAGTCAAAAATAGAGTTTGGTGAAAGGATTCAAAATAAGTATTCGACATTCGTTCGCTGTCGAAATTCTTTTCGGTAGATTTGAGGAACATTAAAAAACACGTTAACCAATGCCAGATTAAGCTGTACAGGCAAATTATGCAAATGATGTCGATTTTCAATTCGCTTATTTCAAATTCTCCGAGATACAAACGCAGAATCCGCACTACGGGCGTCAATTTTAAAAATCGAACGCAACACAACGATGCCCTGAACCATAAAAACGCTTCCGCAAAATATTGAACGCAAAAACGTTGCACTTCAGAGAACTTACAAAGGTAAAACGCATTCGTTGAGAAATCGACAAAAAAATACGTTAATAAATAATGTTTTGCGATTTGTGGCTGAATCAAAATTACTTCTTTGGTTTCGGGAACCTACGGTTAAAGAAAAAAATGCATGAATGTAAGAATTTTCAGTCGGCAATAAAAATATACAAAATGATTTAAAAACGAATGTGGACTAAATGGTTTATAATAATATATATTACGGTCTATACCCGAATTCGGTCAATAACCGAAATAAATGCGCAAAACTAGTTTTGACCAACGAATATTGCCCAACCCGAAATCTTACATTTAAACGGGTATTGAGTGTTATAAAATGAGCAATACTAGTTTTGCGCATTTTCAATTGGACAAAACTAGTTCTGTCCATTTCTGAACGGACAATACTAGTTCTGCTTGTTTCATTCAATCAACGTCCGAATCCGAATAAAAATAGGGTTATGTTCTTGTTTACTTATAGAATTGTTCTCCTGAATGTTATAATTAATATAATGATGGGATATTCAATGTAATAATTAAGCAAAAATGCAGATGAATTCGAGTCTCAACTAGTTCGGCTATTGGAGGCTTCTGAAACATAATTTTATGACCTTACTACACTAAGTGAGGTTAAGAAAGCAAATTTGTTGAAAATTGAATTAAAACCTCTGTCTGCTAAACAATACAGAAGACTAAATCACTTTGATATAATAAGTATCGTTGATGTGGAAAAGTTAACCACTTAATGCTCGGGTTTTTTTCATCAAAAATTGAAATAAAAACTGCAGGTTATTTTATTTTTTATTTATACAGTTTACATGATTTAAAAACTGTGTAGCTCAAAAAAAGTTCGAAATAAAACACAAAAGTGATAAAAATGTAGAAACAAAACATAGTAAAAAATCGAAATAAATGAATAAAAATAGATATAAATCACTATAAATTCGTAAAAAATGCATTTTTTTTAATTAATTTTGGAAATATAATACTTACAAAATATTTTATAATGTTTTTTAATAAGGTAAAACAGAGGAAACGATATGCGTAGTGTCTCTAGCCCGTCAAGTAGCAACTGGCGAGCACCGTTCGTTTGTTTATCGCATAAAACTCTAACAAGTCGAAAAAAAACGCAAAGAAGATTCCGATGCCATACTAGTATAGTCCGTTTAGAAAAGGACAGAAGTAGATTTGTCCAATTGAAAATGCGCAAAACTAGTTTTGCTCATTTTATAACACTCAATACCTGTTTAAATGTAAGATTTCGGGTTTGGGCAATATTCGTTGGTCAAAACTAGTTTTGCGCATTTATTTCGGTCATTGACCGAATTCGGGTATAGACCGTAACATATATAATGGCGGTTTATGCATCAAGAACGATATTGATATATGTTAAAAACGAGCTTCAGCGAATTTTAACAATCACACGAACCTCCATACGGACTATTTTTGAGACCACTCTTTGAAATATCGATAGCAGCGTTTTCATAAGGGCGTAATTTTAAAAGAAAATATTATGAAGTTTTTTTAAGACTCGTTGTAAATCATTTTATATAAAATATGATAGTAATTTTTATACCTGATAACCTGTAATGAAATTAATAATAATATCAATATTCACAAAAAAATATATAGAAACAACAAATATGCATTGGGCTGTCGAGTTGGTAGGATATGGTAATGGATTCTCGATAAAAATGCCAGTGTAACCAAAAAGCACAACTAGAGACCACCATTTTGTGAAATAGCTACAGGGATGAATGATATACCATTTGGCAGACCGGACCTGAAAAATCATATCGTTTTAATCAAATGCCGGGATCACTTTAATCATTTTAATGCAATCGACGCTTCTACCAGTTCTCGGATTTGAACCTGCGAACTGGGGTAATAGAAGAGCCTAACAACAGCTCTAAAGCGCGGGTCAAACTAGGCTGGTTGCCAGCCGCGAGTTGTGGAAGCCGCTACTGTCAGCCATCAATCAACTTCGTGTGAGCATAAAATTCGCCGCTGGCGCCGCCATCCGGCGAGTATTTATCAACGGCTGGTGAAATTGGACATGTTCTGTTTTGGAAGCCAGGCAGCGGCGACTAGCAGGTCACGTGACTCACTCGCACCCGCTACCACCAGCGAGCAGCGCAGTCTGACCGAAGCAGTGCATCATAGGCGAGTAAACCATCACGTACCACGTGGTTTATGTTCGATGATGTAGTGACCGGATTGGCAGCCACTACTCGCGGTAGACTAGCGAGTAGCAGCCGTAGTGTGACCGGGCTGCCCGCCGCTGATCAGCAACAAGCAGCCTAGTGTGACCCGCGCTTAAACAGTGTGTGTTGATTTCTTTTAATGAATATAAAATTTTCGTTGGGTGTTAATTATTTCAGTCAAAGATAAGCTTTAAAGGAAATTACGATTTTTTAATTTACTTGTCTTTTACTCTCGGCAAAAACAGCAGCACGACTTCGATAAAAGTATTTTGTCAAAGGATTCTTTTCTGAAATCACTAATTGGTTTCGAATTGCGCATTTCAATCGATTCCAAATACTGGCGCCCGGGGCATATTTCGGGACGTTATTGGTTCTCTTTTTATGTAATTCGCAAATGTGCAGAGGTTTCTGAATAAATATAAAAATGTTACGAAAAAATCACATCTCATTCTTTAATTGTAATCACATCGTAAACAGTAATGTGAACAGGTCAATAAAAATAAGTAATTTAACAATAGTTATAGTTACTAAAATTTTTTGACATGAATAAAAATTAATAAAATTGTGAAAAATCTTACCGGCATTCTACTGTACTTATCTCCGGTGTATAAATAGAAAAATTGGAACACGTTATGGAAATTATGCAATTTTATTAGCAGTAATTAAGTTTTCAACATAAATATATTAACACGTCATATAATATGTCAAGTAAGTTTGTTTACACAGGTTTCTATATATCTCTTTACAACCGGCGCAGCTTTTTTGTTTTTGATTATTTACGGACCAAAGAGCTTAGAACAATTAATTAAAATAATGTGTATACCCTTATTTATAACCCGCACGAAATGACCGTCCGAAGCCGGTTGCGTCCACAAAAATTAATGTTTCGCGGCAAACAAAAAAATTGTCTGTATAGATCGGTTGGAAGGGGGTATATATTAATTATAATTAATATTACAACCAACAAGTCTTTAACCAGGAGACCTAGCTTCCTATACTTGCTGTGTTTCGAGATGGACCGTTTTCTAGCGAAAACTTAGGTTCGTTCCACCTGTTTTCACCATAGTTACGGAAGTTGTTTAACTTCAGAGACACTACACACATATAAGCCATGAACGTGTGTGCGTTACCCAGCTGACGCCATATTGGTTCATGCGACAGATATCGGTCCACCGCTACGCTCGAACTGGTATTCCTGGTTATGACTTCGTAATTAGAACTTACTCACATGCCTACGAATATTTCTAATGAGTTTTTAAAGACACTCTACACAAATGAAACAAAAAATGCACTACCTATATGTTCTAAATTACATTTAATAAAGCAAATAAAAATTCAAATTGTGATTTTGTTTTTCATTTGTTCTATTTATTAAGTTTAGTTTTCTGTTAGCTATGACCTTCAATCTGTCATAAAGAATATCAGACGATTTAATTAAGCGAACAAAATCATTGTACTCCAGTTTAAGAATCTCGCAAATTTCGTTAGCAACCACATTAACAACATATGCTGGAACCATGCCTAAAGAAATGACTTCCCCGAAAAAGTCTCCTTCCGAAAGATGAGCGATTTCTTGTCCGGACAGGGTAATGAGACTGACGGATCCTAAATTTACAAAATACATGCCTTTCTGGTCGCTATTTGCTCTCCGTATCACGTCGTGTGGTAAAAACACTTCCATTTTTAAACATTTGACAATCTCCATGACGGTTGATTCGGGAACTTTCTTAAAAAGCTCAGCGCGTTCCAGAAAGTATCGACACGAATAGAAAAACAATTTCTGACGCAACTGTAACGAGAGCGTGTTCAAAATGGCTTTCTCTTTGAAATATTTATACTGGAATCGGTATTCGTAATAAGTGTGCAAGCGGTTTCGAAGACTATTGGATAGCTGTTTGTTGCTCACGTAAGTGTCGAGTTGAATGATCATCGATTCGTATAAAGTTGTCGACGCGTTCTTTGCCGAAATCCAATCCAACATATTACAAACGGAATATGTGTACAACGCTAGACCAAAAAGAAGGAAGAACGAGTACACTATTTGGTCGGTTGGATAATTCGGATAGTTGTATCCGTGTCCCGCCAACAACAGAAGGAAAATGGTTTCGTGAAACGCGCTGCAGTAGAGTTCAAAATCAATCGCAATCGAATTTGTAAAATAACTGGTCTCTCCATCCATGTAAAATATCAATTTTCCCGAAAACAATAACAAACACGTGCCCCAGTGCCAGAATAACAGTAAAATGTAAATGAGTTTTATTTTTTGAGCGTTGATGGCCGTGCAGAAAAATTCTTCGGAGATTTGTAGCAGTAGCGTCGTCATCATTTTCAGCTTCACGAAACGTATGATGCTCACCAGACCGATTATTGCGTAACGAACCGATATTGGTAGGCCGTAGGTAAGTGCGGCAATGTCGACTGGAATTCGCGTCGTCGCTACGTCGACGAGAAAATACGTCTTTAAATATTTTAAGACGATTTTTTTGTGATTCAGAACTATGTCTTTGGTGGCGTGAACCTGAAATTTGGGGATAAGTTGACATTTAAATGGTCAATACAGCCGGGACTGCCAGTATATGATAAATATATTGTGGCTGTGTCGGGTCTAATTTCAGAAATCTTCTTAATCAAAACATTGACTGACTGCCGGACAGGGCACAACCGGCGGTCTAGAAAGATCAAATTTTGCATAAGAAGGCCTTTCTCCTACAAGATCTCCCGATTTGGATCGATCTTCACCCATCAAGTTTTCTAATGAAATTTGATAATATAATGTATTAATAAAGAAAAATTGATTTGGTTGCCATTCAATTTCTTGCACAGCTATTTTTAATAAAAAAATTAAAGTTGTTAATTTTATTTCTGAAATGTAGTTATCGAGTTTCCAGATAAATTTATTACCAATCGAAAGTAAAATATGTATCTATACTAATATATAAAGCTGAAGAGTTTGTTTGTTTGAACGCGCTAATCTCAGGAACTACTGGTTCAAATTGAATAAATTTTTTTTTGTTGGATAGCCCATTTACCGAGGAAGGCTATAAGCTATATAATATTACGCTACGACCATTAGGAGCGGAGCTTTAATGAAAAATGTTGCAAAAAGTATCTCAAAAATAAGCTTCTATTCATGTGAAATGCACTAACTAGATATACTCATATTAGTGACGAAAGAACACAAACTCAGGTAGATCAATCGGTAGCGCATGCGACTGTCAATATCAGGGTCGTGGGTTCGAGCCCCACGTTGGGTGAATATATTTTTATTTTTTTTTTATTTTTTACATTGCTTTCTTCTAAGGCTTACATTTAAATTTATTTTAATTTTATTTAGTTCATGTAAAAACAAATTATTAGTTAAAAAAAGTTTAAATACTGCTCTTTATCGACAAAAACTTTTAAACGGTAACTCCCATCATCATGAAATTTGGACACAACATTCATCTTGGTAAACTAAAATGAATGTGTGTACTCATGTCCTTTCCTTCCCCATTCATTCTTTTGCACCCGGGTGAAACCGGGCGGGACCGTTAGTATAAAATATAGAGACAAACACCTTCGAATTAGTGATGGAGGCAAACCTAGCCTCATCATGCTTTTCTAAATCAATGTTTACCTGTCAAAAACCCCCCTTATTGCAGTTCGGCGCATTTCTTACCAGAGGTCTCACCATTCCTTTGGGTTCCGAATAGCTGTTCCAAGAAATTAAATGGCAACCAAATAAATTCTTCTTTATTAATACATTATATCATCAAATTTCATTAGAAAACTCGTTGGGTGAAGATCGAGCCAAATCGGGATCTTAAACTATTCCTTGCTAGTCTATTGAATGAAATTTGGGTGCTTGTATTTCAAAAAGTAATGGTAATATTAATCTTTACCTGATATCCTGTAAAGAAATTAAAAAAGACATCAAAACTAATGACCAAAACAATCACCCAAGACAATACATCTGGATATATTGGTATTGATTGTTCTCTCGCAGCTCCATCGAAACATACCGTCAACCAAGGGCCATTAATGAAACCAAGGGTATACATAATAAAAGAAAAATTGTCCCAATGATGTCGAAACTGACTGAACGGATGTATTATGTACCATTTGTTTAGATGAATCTACAATTAATAAAAACACACAATTATTTCTTCTAAAGTGTTTTTTTTTCGATCTCTCGTCCTGTACGCATTTTAAATAGCTGAAGATTTTTAATACAAGGGCCAAACTAACATTTTTTTGGGGTTTCGTCAGCGCCGTAGATAGGTCCTGGCAATCGGGAACCCGCGCCAGCAGCTCAACCCCGGAAGGAAGCAATCAACAAGGCGATTATGATTATTTTATTTCAATATATGTTCAACCAATGATATTTTGAGATTGCGAAGTCAGAATCTTGCCATGGTCACTGGGTTCCGCTACTCCGTACCTAAGAGTGACCCCTAATTGCTCTCATTACGTCACGGCCATTTACAAAAAAAAGTAGTTTTCGGGACAAGCGTGATGGGGTTCTACAGTAAGGTATGAAAATATTTGATGGTGAGTAAATACGCTTATTTTTCACGATATAAGCGACACAGTCTTTCACGATTTCGTTGTTTCGTCGCTCCGATAAACAAACCTTGGCCTTTATTATTATAGTCAAACCGACACACATAAAAACATAACCCTACATGAACAGCAGCGTTACGTCAGGTCATTTTGTCAAGTCTTTAAACGCCAGATCGTTTCCTGTTTTTTTTTTGGTACGTCTTTCAGCTTTAATTGTATACATTTTATTTGAAATCAACAACCAAGCGTCACTCTATACCAGGCCTGGGCAAATGGCGGCCCGCGGGCCGGATTCGGCCAGCAGCGCAATTGGATCCGGCCCGCGAAGCATTTTAGAAAATTTTAGAAAAATAGTAGCGGGGACCTTTTTTTTTTGCTCTCCACATGCAAAAATAGAACGTGAGAACATTTTTTTTTTGCTTCTCTCCAAATGCGGAAATAGAATGTGAGGACCTTTTTTTCTCCAAATGTTTGGCCCGCGGTGAAATTTTTGTCAGCCATCCGGCCCGCGGTCAAATTTTCATTAGCTATGTGGCCCGCCGATCAAAAGATTTGCCCGCCCCTGCTTTATACTGTACGTAAAGATGTTTCATTTCAAATAATGCTTCCCACCTGTCTTTTTTGTTCGGCTTTGATGGCTGCCCTACTTCTGAAACAGCTCTTTGTAACTGGATGCTTTGCAGACACGATAACTTTTTTTTCAATATTGCGTAAGATTTTGTACCACACCGTAGCATCTGGAGGCAGTTTAGGAACAAAAGCGTGCTCTTTTTTTAAATGACACTGGTGCATATTCCGCAGTAAGAAATTACCATTAACTCGTACCTACTGAAAAAAGTCCCAATAATTAGAGAGCCGCAATTGAAAACATCGATTGAAATCCAGTTAGTCCCTCATCAGTGGTACAGCTGAAGTAACAATTGGGCACCATAACCAGCAAATTGTTATTTTGCACAAACCGCTACACTGCCAGTGGTATGTGCTCTATTATAGCCCAAGATCCCAGAGCCGCCAGACACAACCTATTTTTAAATAAATTAAACCTTAATTTTTGAGTAGTGTTTTATGTACTTAGAACGCTTGGCGTACCTCCATCATTGTGTCTGTGACAAACATCCCCCCAGACGTAAAAAATACATAAAGCTCTCGCGCTCATACTAACTGCTGACTATGTTTTACGTTTGGAGGGATGTTTGGTCATTACAATTTGTCTGACTGTTTAAATATATTTTTTTAATATTTGTCTGAATAATATATATAAAAATCAAGCATTTAAAAATAAGTGAAGTTCATTAATTTTTCTCTGAGCTTTAAAGCGTCTGTCTGAAGTTGTGGTCAGCGGAAAGTGACTGGCGATACTGGATACTAATTTATAGTGATATTTTACAAAACATACATAAATATCAGCCATTTAAATTTAAATTAAGTGACTCTTATTTTTACTCACCTTTCTCACCTGGTACCTGTACATTTGTCACAGACTCAATGATGGAGGTACGCCAAGCGTTCTAACTACATAAAACACTACTCAAAACGTAATGTTTCATTTATTTAAAAATAGGTTGTGTCTGGCGGCTCTGGGATCTTACTCTATTATCACTGAGTTCCGTTCATACAAAAAGTTATATCTAGGTTAATTTCACACGAAATCCATTCAAATGGTTTAAAAAACAGAACCGTTTTTAGATTGATACGAGTTCATAAATTGTACTTGAACGTCTCGAACAGCCGTTGTCGATTGGTCTGTACGTACGCATGTACGTCCGAGCTGTACAGATCGCAATTTTGAACGGATCGCCTTGGTTTATATTTTATTCTCTTACTTTATTACCAGATTAGAACGTTCTCTATTGTTAACTTTAATGCCAGGAAAAAGATTTTCTAGAGATCATTAAAAATCAAGCTAATAGAAATATATAAAATTATTTGTTGCCTTACATAAATCAGTTTCTTTATTAATATAACAAAACTTCTTAATCGATATTCGTTTAGGTGTTTTTGATGGACTGGATAAGACGTTCACAAATGAAATCTTTTCGCTGACGCTTACCGTATAAAACATAATTAGTTGGATAACCCTGGTAACAACCAAACATGATTTAAAAAATGACATTTTAAAATCAGACTTAATAGTCATATTTTTATTATTATTAAACGCTTAACTTCTGTGGAAATAGAGTTGCCTAGCTTAGCTTTCTTTTCTGTGCACATTGCTATTAATTAAACCAATTATTAAGTCACCGTCTTTAAAATAAAACAAGCCGCATCGAAATCGTCTCACTCGTCAATAAATCGCACAACACTCTCGTTTTACGTCGGGGGTCAGTGCCGTAACAAACGCTTGCCAACCAGAGCCCGCGTAAACCCGGGGAAGGCGCAACCAGCAATGTGCTTACATGATTTGTTTTATTTGAATGTATCAACCAACAAAAATTATGTAATCACGAAATCAAAATCTTGCCATGGGCGCCGATCAACTACGAAACTGACGGAGGTTAAAAAAAATCACTAAAAATTGTGTTTTCGTACTTTTATGGTTTATATGTTACCTACATACTAGCGGTCTGTCCCGGTTTCACTCGGGCTGTGATAGATAATTTATGAAAATTACTGTTGAATTGCTTGGGTCGCGTATTCCTGTTTTAATTTACCGCACCAGTGCGTAATGGATCACATTACATGCATGTATTGCAGTTATTTTATAGTGCCAAAAAATATTTTTCAAGAAAAAATCAACACCTTTAAGATAAAATAATTCATCCAAAACAAATTATTTTAAAATGACTCACCATTTTCAAATGCTGCTTTGTCAGGATGTTGGTTTTTGAAAATTGACTGCACGCCGCGACAGAAATCCCGAAAACCGAGAGTCCCCAGTCCCAGGGGATCCATTTGACGAAGAATTTGTTCCACATCCTGTAAAAAAAATGACGTCGTCAGTTTGTTCTCGAATTTGTTTATCTGTAGAAACTAGTGCTTGTGTCATTTAACACAATGTCATTTAATATATGCAGTAACAATTCAGTCATGTCCTTCCGGCTAAACAAAGATGGATTTATATACAAAATTTGATAGTTCAGAGAGAGACACAGAGAAACATTTGAATAGCACAGGATATATCGCTTCCTGATTACGTAAATCAACCACCTGTGAAGTAAAGTAAAATTGCCCATTAATTGTTTTTAAAAATTAGTTGTTTTTAAAAATTTAAACATTCTTAGCAAGGGATTCCATTGCGTATTGGAATAAGCCAGTCTTTTTTATTGCGACTCATTTGAAAAATATCTGAATTCATAAATAATTTTTGAGAGCCTTTAGACCAAAAAGGAAAGAAAATGTTCTTAGCTTAATAGATTCGGCACGTCTTTATAAAAATAGATTTAAAGAAAAACATCGCTTTTTAGTGTATTTGCCATAAGGCACTTACACTATTGGCGTCGGTCGGATGGCGGGACCTAGGGGTCGGACCAAAATTTCTCGACGTTTCATAACTTTCTAAGAAGTTTGGCACCATTTTTGGAAATGTTTATATATATATGTATATATATATATTTATATAAGTGTGCGGGCAATAACTTTCGAAGGAGTTAATTAATTTTAATGAAATTTGGATCACATGTTGAAATCCATCACCGCACGAAGCCTATTTAAAATGGGCCCAATCGGGCCATTTTAAGGGTCGGTTTTAGGGGTTGAAAAATATTTTTGGGCCCAAAAATACCGAAAAATTTCTCCGAATCGTTTCAAAATTGACATTTAACCCTTTAGTTATGATCAAAATGTGCTACCAAAATTTTATTAAAATCGGCCCGACAGGACCGGAATTAAAAAATTTTATGAAAACGTTAGTTTGTAGATATGGATTTATTTAGTGAAGGATGAATTTAATTTGGTCGATTGATAGTAATATTGAAATTAAGAAAAAATATTATTTTAAGGGATGTATTAAGGGGTTAAAATTCTTATTTTGTTCAAAAACAAAAGAGTTAAGTTCACATAATAAAGCCACACTGCCTGTGTAAGCAAATACACTATATTGTCGGCAGGGTTTCGCACTGCGACCCGAGTTTTTTTATTAATTAATGTAGGGTCTGATTGGCATAATCAGAAGTTCTAGCATTTTTATTTTTAACAAAATTAAAAATGTTATAATTTGCGTAGCAAAATCGTCTTATTACTACTTTAATCAGTTTCAATAATAGAATAAACGCAGTGCAATTCGAGCATAAAATTTCTATTAGTACCTTCCTCTTTTCGCCGAATAAAAAATGAACCAACTTTACCCTTCAACGTGATAAAATGCACAGGTGTTTTGTTTGTCAATAAAAATTTTATTCTTAAAAGTTCATTTGGAAAATATGATGTAATTCAACAATTATTTAGCAATACCTACATAAACAAAATTTAATACATGTGGTCCCCAAAATTTAATAAAATTGTCATATAGAAAACAGACAAAAATATTTATTTATATTGGCAAACAGTAATATTTTTGCTTTTTTACCGACGAAAAACAAAAACGGAGGAGGCGTATATTTTTTTTTTTTTTTTTATTTATGACCACGCATAACTTTTTACAGAGTAGTCCGATTTTGATAATTATTTTTTTGTTTGAAAGGGTATACCCCGAAGTTGGTCCCATATAAATTTGGTAAAAAAATTCCAACCCTAAGGGTAGGAAAACAGGGGATGATTGATTGTTCACTCACTGATTGTAATGTATGACCACACATAACTTTTTACAGAGTAGTCCAATTTTGATAATTCTTTTTTTATTGGAAAGGGTATACCCCGAAGCTGATCCCATATAAATTTGGAAAACAAATTTCAACCCTAAGGGTAGGAAAATAGGGGTGATTTATTGTTCACTCACAGATTTTCATGCTGAGTTGTGTATTACAATTATAAATTATATAGCCACAAAAAATTATAAAATAAAAACTTTTTAACAAAAAAATTAAACCGCCGAAAAACTGAAAAGCAAAAAATAATAAATCTTTTTATTTAACTAAGTTCTATCTAAGTAGTTGAACGTATGTGACAGTCTAGTATATCTAAGTAATTTTGAGTCGGCGTCAAACAATCAATGAACAAAGATCACTAAAAGAAATAACCAAATCAAATTAACAAAAATCTCCAGCGATAAACATTAGCATTCCAAACATGCGCTCTCCACACGACCACTCGCAAAGACGTGTGGCCTCAGTGTGTGCCCGTTCGGGTTGCTCTATCGCTGACATTAACTTCGTGAACGCTCAGAGATTTCCGGCAAAGGATTGTTGACGCCGACTCAAAATTACTTAGATATACTAGACTGTCACATACGTTCAACTACTTAGATAGAACTTAGTTAAATAAAAAGATTTATTATTTTTTGCTTTTCAGTTTTTCGGCGGTTTAATTTTTTTGTTAAAAAGCTTTTATTATGATCACTTATAAAATGCTTCGCGGGCCGGAGAAAATTCTACTGCTGGCCGGATTCGGCCCACGGGCCGCCATTTGCCTAGGCCTGGAATTTTAGGAAACGATTCAAAAAAGTTTCATCAATATTTGTCAAATAGTTTTATAGTTAAAGCCGTTTAATGTATATAGTGAAGTATAAATGTATGAATCACTGACAATTATTTTCAAACAGTATTATATACAGTAAAAATACGTTTTAAGGCTATAAATAAAACAATCAATAAAAGCTGAATTATTAATGTGATGTATCGATTTAAAATGATTGTTTGTCATTGTGCGACGTATGTATGTCAGTATTTACGTAAATATACTGACTTCTGTCAGAATTACTGCGGAATTGATGTAATGTTACATAATACCTATGTCAAAATAATGTCAGCATTATGTGAAGTTGGGAAAGTCCTGTTGTCCAATTCGGCTGGAATTTTGCCAGATCGGTAGCTTCAGAACGAAAGAAAAATCGATTTTCTTTTATTTTCAAAAAAATACAAGCCATAAAAAAACTGTTGTGTGGTTTTAAGAAACCACGACGCAAGTGAAACTTTTATTGGATTGTAGACACTTATCCATCACGATTAATTATAAACAACAATATTCACATGAATACACGAATAAAAACATGTAAACACTGTACAGCACTTGCCCGCATGACAGACTGACTATATGTTATACATACTACACGGTCAGCTGATGCTAACCATGGGCGCCGCCATATTGGCCTTGGCTGCTCTACCGAGCGCCTACTTCGAACGCCTTTCACTTTACCCCTACTCCGCGGCCGCCTGTAATGCGACATGCAACAGACGGCCAGAAAAATTCGGGGCGATAGAATAAAAGTTTCACTTTAAAAACTTTCTTGAAAAAATGAATAAAGCAATAAACCATATTGAAAAGCACACCGTTATTATAGGACGAACAGCTTTGTAGTACATATATCTTCAGCGCATGCGCCGATTTTCCCAAAAAACAATGTTGATTTTCTTATTTACATGTTAAAAATCCTGCCAAAATTTGGCTTCGACCGTGTAGCTGTTTGACTTGTGTCGTGTCCACAGACCAACATGAAAAAGAAAATGGCCGCCAGACCTGCTGATGTAAGTACATATACTGATCAAACGGCTGAGCAAATATCGCAACCATATTTTGGTAGGATTTTAGACATGTAAATAGAAAAAGCCTCGTTGTTCTTTTAAGGAATATCGGCGCATTCGCAGAAGAGATAATTGTACTACAGAAATATTTGTAAGTAGTATTAGTGTCCAGTGTCCCTAGGGATAAAAAGTGACCGTAAATGTTTTACTATGTGTATAAATATAGGGGAAAAAACAAGTTCTTATACAGTAAGGTCAATTGGTTTTCATTTCATGATGATTATCTACCCTATATTTGAAGTTTTTTATATTATTCTAATGGAAAGCTACATTTATTTTTCAATAATACTTATATGGGTATAAATATGAAAGGTCGGAGAAAAAGTTTCTAATTATATGGAACATGGTGCTGACATACTTTGATAACAAAATGTGTTACAAGGTGTCTATCAGATCCGGACGTTATGATTTTGTTGATTTTTTTCTAGAAACTGAATCCTTAAAAAAATAAAAGCATGTATTTATAATGTTTAACTTGCGAAGTTCTTGAGTACAACTATTCTTAACAATAATAATAATTGATATCAAGTTTCGAGAGTGTAGTAGGCATAAAATAACTAGAACAATCACATTGACGATGCAATATAAAACCTTCTCTTGTCACCGAAAAATAGTATTTTGTTCATTTTTATACATATTATCGATAATATGTAAAAATAAACAAAATACCCACCATCTCTCGATTTAAAAGTCAAAATGTAGTTATATGCCTGTTTTTTTAGTAGGTAATTAAGGTAATGTCATCAAAAATACTTATTACAAAAAAACCTATATTTTCAAGTGTATAAATAAGTCTAATTATACATGATAATGGCGATTTTTTAATTCATAATTACCTAGTGAGTGCATCTCTTGTTTTAGAATAATTTAAACCTTTCTCATTTATGCAAAAATGTACAAGATACATTTTAATGAATCTTTTAAAACACTATGTTGCACTTTTTAAAATTTTAATTAAAAATGAAACATTACTTTTAAAATAAAAGTATATTTTAATTCAATATTTATCATTAAAAAAAAAACTAGTTAAAAGATACATATTACAAAACTTTTGTATAGTTTGTTTTAAATGTATCCTCAGAACTACAAAATTAATGAACAATAATTTTTCAAAACAAGAAATATTAATTGACCGTAATAACGTTTATAATTTATTGTATGTTGAAATTTTAATTGCGCTAATTGTTTAGATTCTGAAGAAAGGGCAGATGAACAAACGTCAATTATAAAAATAAGTTTTTGCCATTTCCGATGATTATAATCTTGAAATCGGAAATTAATTTTGAGAAGGAAACTCCCTCCAAAAAGCATATACTTACATCTGCATCACCACAATAATGTCTCGCAAGCGTGAGCAAATGATCCAAAGAGACCCGTCCCGTAGCTTTTGGGTCCAGTAATGTGAACACTGTTCTTAATTGGGACACGGAATTGGATAGTCCATGCCGATGAATTCTGGATGCGCTTGGAGCATCCCGATACGCTCCTGGCATCATAACCTGATTGATGCACATTGGTGCGAGACACTCGATTGTTTTTTTTTTTTTAATCCTCACTTGTTTTTAGACACCAGCGGTTATATAAATTATTGTTAAACTTAAGTTTATTTGATAAAGTCACACTGTCTATATTAGCAATTGTCGGGGCAGGGTTTGGCACCCGAGGGAGGCTCATAGACGAATTCAAATCATAATTTTTACTTCTATTTTAACATTAAGCAATGGTTTAAAAATTTATTTTGTGTCATTAAAATTTCTGTTCATGCTTAAGAAATATAAAACAAAAGATTAATTAACATATTTCAGAGTGAAATAAATTCTAATCTAATATTTCAACAATACAAAGTGTCGATTAAAACAAATTATCACTTACATTATAAAAAACAAATGAAACAAATAAAACAAAATGTGAGACTTCTTTGTTTTGTCATTTTTATTTGACCTGCATGCTTTATGTGGGTAAATTTGAAACTTTCTATGAATATTTATGTTTTAATTGGTGCAAAAACGTATGAAACATTACATAATATGTAAATTTAGATTAAAAAAAATATAATATGTAATATTCTGTTTTATATTTGCGTAATGTCAATAAAAATAATAAATGGTTTCACCTCATTAATTTTCACGTGCAAATGCATATTTTCCTGCACCTCAAAATACCCTTCCCGGCATTTGTCTTCCAGAGATATTGTGGGGACAGGCATGGGTATTGATTGATGCACTATAATTAAAATCGTTTCAGCTGTTTTTGCAAACGGTATTCGTCTATCTTTAAGATACCCTTTATTTGGGGAACTAAGAAAAATATTAAAAAAAACCCCGAGGTTTAAAATATGGTTTCGAACCGTTGAACGATGTATATATTCGGATCAGAGTCGGATTAATGACTATAGAGGCCCTTGGGCACTTAAGCGTGTGAAGCCCCTTGCAGTATTTTGAATTAATGATTCTAACTTACAGAAAAATAGTATTAGTTTCATTTTATTACGTGCTTATGGGAGTTTATTGTTTATTTTTTATAAATAAATAACAGTGATATCACCCGAGCCATGTGCGATTGGCTACTTATTGTTTAAACACCCCGAGTTATGTGGGTTAATTTGTTTGTATACTTAAAATAACCCCTAAAAGCTCGAGGCCCCTGGACCAAGCCTATCTAGGCCCATACGTTAGTCCAGTCAATCTGTCAAAACCTCGACGTTGCAAGAATCTCTTTATTGAGGTGCTCAAGTGTTAAAAAAATCTCTACTAAATGCCAAGAAAAGTTATGATATTTATTCGACCACAGGATATAATTGTGCGTCGATGCCTTTTGTACGTTCACAGGTAATTAAAAACGACATAATTGTGAACAAAAAGTTCATGGGAATAACTACCAAAGATATATCAAATTGTGGGAAAATACATTATTTCCATGAATATGAATTATTTAAAAACATGAACTTGATCAACTTGAAACAATTACGCCTTTATAATATGACGTAATGTGGCCCCACGCGTTTTAGACGTCTCGGAAATAATTGATTCGAAGAAACGATTTACGAAAATATACGCATAAATATACTATGTATTATTTCTTTTTGTTTTTGTACCATTTCTAATCTTGGAATATTGCATTAACTTTAAGCAAATCAAAACCGAGCAAGTTCATCGAGTGAAACTCGCAAGCCGAGGGTTCCGTGCAACTAACAAGCGAATAAATGAACTCAATATATTAAATTACATTTAGATTTTATCAATAATAACACAAGTGATTCGGCAAACACATTGTTAAGTTTGTTGTTCAATCACTTGTCTATACAGTGGTACCTCGACATACGAGTGCCCCAACATACGAGTTTTTCGAGATACGAGCCGGCGAGCGAGTGATTTTTTGCTTTGAGTTACGAGCGAAATTCGAGATACGAGTTCGGTTTAGCAGGTTTAATGACACTTGCCTAACTTATTTCCGGAACATTCTGAGAGGGAGGAAGAAACAAACCTCCTTGGACATGTTTTTTTCTAAACGGCCTACAGGTGAAAGCGAGAAAAATGTAGCGAAAAAGGCAAAGACCAGTGAGGATATCTAATTTATTTCTTTACATTCTCTTTTTTGTTTTTGTACAATAAATATTTGTCATTTATAAATACGTTTTTCTTATTCAAACTGGGGAAATTTGCTTCGAGATACGAGTAATTCAAGATACGAGCAAGGTTGCGGAACGAATTAAACTCGTATGTTGAGGTGCCACTGTATAGGCAATCCTGCAAGAACCTCATATGACAGCAGGAAACCCCTTTACGGTGTTCATACTATAGTTAGATAGAATTAAAGCTTTTAATTTTTACGAATTTGTTGATTACTAAAAGACTTTCTCTGATTTTCAGTGCTCTACGATTAATATTAGAATAAAATTGTAGCACCAGTAAATTGCTGTGGTTTATAGATTCTTACGCTAAGAAGAACTTCAGAATTCTAAATTACTGATTTTTGTTTCAAAATTCTAACTGATTATTTGGTAAGAACAGACGCCTATACAGGAATAAAAACATGATCGTTTTGACATATAATATGGTCTGTTAGACTTATAAATTATAATATATTAATATTAATTATTATTAATAATTTAATCAAATTTGTATGCAACAAATAATTACAGACAACGTACGATGCGCAAATAATTCTAATTGCATATACAACTTCTTGGAATGCTCGCGAATGATAATAATAAAGATTTCCTAACGACACACGCGATTTTCATAGAAATAAATTTTGAAATATAAGGTCAACAATTGCATAAATACGTCAATACGCTGCATTTTCTAAAAATTGGATTAAAGAATTTTTTAAAATAATTTTTTGTATCAAACGTAGACAGATAAAAAGTATACTTCAGAAGGTGCTAAGTTTCATTAAAATCGGTTCAGTCGTTTTCGATTAATGCCGTTATAAATAGACACACACAAACAGAACCGCGGAATTGAATATCGGTTCTTCCTATCTATACCTCCTAATATTAAAGAGAGAAGTTTGTAAGTTTGGCGGTAGTCTCCGAAACTAGTCATCCGATTTCATAATTATTTTCGCCAATATTTAGTATGTACTTTCACGTTGGACATGAACTATATATTATCGCGTTAAAATAAAATTTTCGTGGAAAGCAAAGTCGACGAAAAAACGGTGGCAGTTTACAAATTCGGGCGAAGCCGGTCCAGAACGCTAAAAATAATAAAACAATTTCAGACATTACATCTTGATTTAAACGTCACCTAAAATTTAGATTTCAATAATGAAGCGTGGTTTAACTGAAAAATATAACAGGTATAGATATTGTATATATTAACTGTTTTTATTAATTTCTAAAACTCACTGTTTAAATGGTTTCAAATCGTTATTTAACACATTCTTTAGAAAAACAATTTTTTTCAGCTTTATTAAAAACAAATCAATTCTACGAAAATTATTTTAATAATTTATTGTTAAGCAACCACGTTTACAAAATCAATTGTTTCTTTTTCAACAATAAAATACTGCCACCATTTTCAATTCAAAACAATAACAATACTTCTGTATAACAAGTTATTAATTACGCAAAAAAAAGCAGCACGACAGGCACCTGTTTCTATCACAACAACTGAATAACGACTGAACCATATATATGCGCATAATATCGGTATACTATTATTATTGTACCTGTAATAAAACAAATGACTGGCTTACAGTAAATAGGTACAGTGCGTTCCAGATAATGAACAATGAACGCTTTTCATTCTTCGATTATAAAGGCTGTTTGAAAAACAGGAATAATAATAGCTATGTTTTCATATCAGCTGTGCACTGTAGAGAGAGCTCAATGACCAATTAAGCGAGACTGTCCTTAAGAATTGCCACTTTTTTGCTTTTATTTAATTTCACTACCCTAGCTCAAATTAATAGTACCAATTTATTATTAACTAGCGGTTCAGAATTTGTTTTTTTGTCGACTTAAGCTGCAAAATTGGTCTTCACGAAAATCGCTTTTATTTTAGCGCGATAATAGATAGCCTAATGTCCATCCTGAAGATCCACTCTAAATATTGGTGAAAAAATTTTGAAATCGGATGAGTAGTACCTGCTACATGCAAACTTACAAACTTTACCTCTTTATAATATTAGGTATATACAGTATGTAAATGCGTAAGATGCACATAGGGAAATTAGCATTGGGAAAAAATACTTGGATCAGAGTTAGCCATGACTGCATTAATTGTTATTTCTATTGAATTATCGTGGTAAACTTGAGGATTTCTATTTTATTTTGATTTATTTTTATTTTGCTTGGCTTTTTAAATAAGTAATAAAAAGCTCTTATAAATCATTATTTTAATTTTTTTGTACAAAAATAAAACAAAAAAAAACAACTCCATCTGTTTGGAAACATTTCATTCAAAAATTGTCTGGCTGGTATACGTATGCGCGTTGGTAAATCAGTGACCAAATGTCTTTAGGTACAACACGAATAGGCGGAGATATTTGATTTCGCACCATATTTAAGTATTTTTGGGAGTTTAATGTCCCATTAATAAAAAAAGTCCGATTATGTTGTAATCATTTGAATATTTTCTTCGGTAGTATACACATTCATTTTGCAAAAGAATATTATCTGTCAAATTGAAAAACAAGATTTCAAGGCTCACTCTGATCCAGTCATTTTTTCCCAATGTTAATTTCCCTATGTACATACTGTAGAACCTGTAGAACGAATTGTTTTTGAACGGATTGTATATTAACATACAGTATAATATATAGATTGTGGTCGTTTGTCGTCCCTAAACACGTGACAGTCGAAACAATGGAACGACATTAATAACCGCGAAACACAAATACTTTTAATGTAGAAATACAGTTACAGCTGGATTGTTGTGTTAATGATATTAGACAAACGAATAACCAATTGAATTAACGATGAACGCCGTCAACTGTTTATTTTAATAACAATTTGTTGAATTGTGATTTTGTGTACTTTATTAAAAACGTCAGATAAATAAAATTGTCGATCTGGGTTTAGATCTTCTTCAGAAATTTCTGAGGAAGATCTAAACCCAGATCGACAATTTTATTTATTTATTTATTTTTGTAATATTGATTTATAATTTTATTTTTGTCAATATATAGTCTGAAAAAAATTGGTCGACAATTTTATTTATTTGAAGAATTCTATTCAGAGGACAGAGGTTAATCAAATATTTGAAAAACGTCAAATATTATAGATTATAGCCGCTCAACAACCAAGGTCTAAGGCATCTTGATATTAACACTATTTAAGGATCGCTGTATTTATTTCAGATCTATCTAGTACCGACTTTATTACATTATAGAGGGTTGAGTTATTGGAATCCAAGTGTGCTGAGTCTTTCGTATTGAACACAAAATTATCGACGCTACCGACGCGTGTTCAGAGAGCGTCGCAGGAAGTACATAAAACAAGGTTCATAGTTATTGCGCTGGATGTCGCACATATCGACCGTTATATAAAAATACGAGTAGAGCGACGCCATTTTGTTGGGACTTGACGAGTGGACGAAATTATTGTAGATGACTCTGCGGTAACATTTGTTAGCAGGAATTAGTTTAGTTCTAAAAGAAAAGTTGAATACTTTCTCAAGTGGACATTAAGAATAAAGTAAATATTATCATTTGTAAATAAATAGCGCGGTGCCATTTTAAAAGATCCTTATTAAGGTATAAATAATCGATGATTAATTAATTTAAAAGTTTTATAGTAAAATGCTGCAAAATTCTTTACGATAAACGAGCATTTACTCAATCAGTGTTGAGTCATGGAATTCGAATAGAATAGATTTCTTTCAAAATTAGACAGAAGAATTCGTATCTAAATAAATATAATTATCGACCAATTTTTATTATATTAACAAAAATATATAATTATAATTCAATACATTAACGTTTCGGTCCGGATTATATAATGTATTGAATTATATATTAGATATCGTGTCCATCGATAATAATTAATAAAAAAATTCGCAGGTTTGTGGACAATACAACTATTGTCCACAAACCTGCGAATTTTTTCTTATTAGTATTGAATTATAATTATATATTTTTGTTAACATTATTGTCTGAAAAATTAGTCGATATAATTTTATTTATTGAAGAGTTCTAATCAGAAGTTAATCAAAGATTTGAATAAAGAGATAAAGTTTGTAAGTTTGGATGTAGGAGGTAATCTACGAAACTACTCAATCGATTTCAAAATTTTTCTCATCAATATTTAGAATGGACCTTCAGGATGGACATAGGCTCACCATTGACGGAGATATCCCGGAAAACACCTAAAAAACGCGTCGAATTGTATATAATCTCCTTTTTTTGAAATCGCCAACCATCATAGTTTTGTCATGAAAAATGCTGGATATTTGAAAATTTGCTGAGCTTTAGCAGGAAAATATGGAACCTAAGGTACTCCAAAACTAAATAAAAATCGTTCCAGTTGATCGCAAAAAGGTGACTTAAAACATCGTCGTTGGTTCTGTAATATCTCCTATGTTCAAAAAGTAAAATTTGCAGGAAAGGCCAAAAAGTGGTTATTTAAGAGTATTCGTCCCTGCAAATACCCCCTGCACCCTTCATCTCAAATCTTTTCCCTCGACTAAAAACGGTTCGCGCTCTCCCGACGCTATTTTTAAAGCTAGAGGGTTCTGGTAAACGCCAAATGAAAGACAAAGAATCAGACTACAGATCCTTCAGGCGAGTTTTTTGAAAAAAAATTCTTGAAAAAACTTACAACCTTTTGAAAAAAGTAAAAAGTTACGTAATATTTCACACGTAGGTGAAACTGTTTTTCAAAAAATTCGCCTGAAGGATCTGTAGTCTGATTCTTTGTCTTTCATTTGGCGTTTACCAGAACCCTCTAGCTTTAAAAATAGCGTCGGGAGAGCGCGAACCGTTTTTAGGCGAGGGGAAAGGATTTGAGATGAAGGGTGCAGAGGGTATTTGCAGGGACGAATACTCTTAAGCAATGGATGGTAATGAGCTAGCAATGCCAGAGGTATATTACTAATTCATACTTATCTTCACTATACATGTTTAATTAAGACGAAGTATTTTCTTAAAAAATATTTATGTTAATTTAGGATTTATTGGGACATGGGAGGAATTATTTGATACAACTTTTCACATAAGAGTTACTTCCCCTTGTTGGTTACTGTAAAATTAATTTGGAGGTATTACTAGTGTATAGAGCTCCGTTTTCTGAATCTTTTCATCTAAAAAACGTAAAATCTGCCAACTATGCACATAGGAGCTATTACAAAACCAACGACGACATATCAGAATGCTGATATTACATAATGATCATACTATAGTGTACAGCTCGGGCTAAAAGATAAGTGGCTACCTTTTTGGAATATCTTCGTATACGGAAATCATAAACATAATATATTGATATTCCCGGAGACATTCTGACAACCGCCCGCAGTCAACCGGTTGATAGAATAATGTTTTTGAAAAAAGGAACACATTAAATTTCTCAAAGAAAAATTCGTTCGTCTATTGAAAATGCGACGAACAATGTGTTTGGGATATTCATGACCTTTGGGGCAGAGCTCCCGACGAAAGAGGCGGAAGACAAGGATGACGCAGTCAATGCCTTTCATTTTAAATTTGTTACACAAGTTCGTTGCCGCGAAGATGGGATTGACGTCATGCTGACTCGCGTGCGTGGATTTCGAAATTAGAACCGGGGCTAGTTTTCGTTCAAGTTTGTTCACTTATTTTGAGCGCAAACCAATCGGGAAACAGTCACGTGAGCGACATAAACAAACACGGCGTCATAGCGTGTGTTCTGTTCAGAGACGATAAATTTTTGTTAACATTCGAACTGTCACTGCGCGCGCACCAAACCCATCTATAAAGCCAGCTTGAATACACGCGTTTGTTTACTTATTTTGAGCGCAAACCAGTCGGGAAACAGTATATCTTGTCACGTAAGCGACACAAATCAAACACGGCGTCATAGCGTGTGTTCTGTTCAGAGACGATAAATTTTTGTTAACATTCGAACTGTCACTGCGCGCGCACGAAACCTATCTACAAAGCCAGCTTGAATATACGCGTCGTGTGAAGCGATTACGAAACCCAGCGCTCACGGCACGCTTGAAACCTAGCAGCCAAATCTGGCATCGAATCTAGCTGTAAAATCGACATCGTGTGCAGCGACCTTTACAGGGTATAACCGTATCACGTGGAAGCTGTCCCTTGCTTAGAATTACATAAATAGAACGCAGTCAATTTGATTACTGGATTTCTTCTATTTTCTATACAGGATGTCCAGAAAATAACAAAACATGCCTATAGTAAAAGCATCGTGGTATTTGATATATTTAAACTCATTGTTAACATTTTATAAACGCTCCATAAAATCCATAAAATTGAGTGATTCGAAAAAATAATAATATAGATTTTTATTCAAAAAAAGTAGCCTCTATGCTAGGAATTTATCTGTGTTTTTATGTAAGTAATAATTAATTACAAAGCGTACTTTCCAAGGTATGAAGGTATGAAGAAATATACCATTATTCAACACGCGTGAGTAATATATAATTTTGGGGCCCTGCTAAATTCGGGAGAAATAATAAATTACTTCATGTTGACGCGTAGAGGGCTAATAATGAGCCGAAACTGTACGATAATAATAATAATAATAATCAATAGGAACGCGGTAGCGATTTGTACATATGAAAACAGCATCGCAATTCAGCGAAAGTCAGGGCCATCTTGTGTGCATCGAGGGCGGTGGGTACGTCAATCAATGAAGTGATTTATTATTTTTCCCTCTTTTATCAGGGCCCCTATTACATATTACTCATGCTAGTTGAATAAAGTATTATGTGCGACCGTTGATCGAAGGAGAATATTCCACTTGCGTGTTACCGCACGAGCGCACAATATACTATTCCTTTTGCTATTTTTTTTTACAGTTTTCAAAACAACTTGTAGAAATGTAAAACCCCAGTAAATTGTTATTTGTCTGTTCAGTACTATATGAGAACATTCAATATGTATTATGTTCGGTACTGTATTTTTTTTTGTGTATATTGTTCTTTTGGAAATTCGCATTTTTTATTTATATACGAGCCAATACGGCTTCTACCCTTATTTACTTCAACTGTTTCATAGTCAGTGAACAAAGAAATTTCATTGTTTCATTGAAATCCACAAAAAAACGGAATAAAATTAGACCCAACTCAAAACTAAAATTAATTGAACCCACAGCCGATTTTTGGTCTTCTTTGGAGTGACCGAAATAATTAATTTTTTTCGAATAAGTTCAAATGAAGCTTTTTCAAAAAAACAATTATATCGAGATGAATAAAAAACCCAGCATTTTTTCAAAAAATTCGCCTGAAGGATCTGTAGTCTGATTCTTTATCTTTCAATTGGCGTTTACCAGAACCCTCTAGCTTTAAAAATAGCGTCGGGAGAGCGCGAATCGTTTTTAGGCGAGGGGAAAAGATTTGAGATGAAGGGTGCAGGGGGTATTTGCAGGGACGAATACTCTTAACAAAACATTAAAAATCAAGGCACGGTTGTCTCTTTGGTTGTCTGGTTTTAAGTACGCCACTGAGTGAAATTATGATTAAATAAATGACATGAAGTAAATCGCATTACGTTTTGATCTGATCCATAAATGGAATCTTGGTTTAACATATAAATTAAATCTTAATTCATCTTAGTATATGTATTGATTAGATTTTGAATCGAATAATCTGCTATATTACCAACTTTAGAACTATGCGAGCAGTGCATAGGTGGTAGGTATATTTTGCTCTCTCGCGTACGAACTTTCTCATTTAATTTTAATGAACAAAACTTCGTTCCCTTGATAACTAGTCATAAGTTGACAGAGGAAAGATGCCTATTAGGAGATAGGTACCCAAGACACGCTTTACGAACTTCAGGACTGCGAAATCTAGATTGTGGAAATAAGCAGGTCCGTCTTACGTACAATAAATTGAAAATATAAGGCCCGATTCACACTATAGAGCCGGTCACGGTTCGCTCTCGGTCCAGTCTCGGTTCGGTAAAATCTTACTGTTTTCACACTATCATTCTGGGTTCGATCACGGTTCAATCTCGATTTGCAAGAAGTCTGATGTATTTCCTTTGCAATTTTTACTTTATTTCATAAGTACAATTTTTCTAGTTGTCTGACAATGTCGTTCGATTTTTCAATTGAAGAATTAGCTGTTATAGCTATTCTTCTTGATGAAATACGGCAAATAAGAAAAGAGTGAAACGCAAGACAACGAAGAGAAGAATATGGGTGCATCCAAGCTTATTAGCGAGGAAAACGGAAGGTGAATACTACACTCTGTACCGTCATTTAATAGACGAATACTGCATTTGAAACAAAGACCTATTCATAAATCAGGCAAAGTCCGATCACGCTCCAGCAAAATATTCTTCTAAACGGATCGGTGCCGGAGCGTGATTGGATCCGAACTTGAGCGGTGCTGATAGTATGAATACGCTCATTGTTTCTTGTGTAAGAATCGTTTACCGAACCTAGACTGGACCGAGAGCGAACCGTGACCGGCACTATTGTGTGAATCGGGCCTAAATTGGCACTAGGTCTACTTAAAACAGAAGTTACTAGGTTCAGTTAAAATATAGAAAAGTTTTCGTAACTAAATAAAAATTAACAAGCTAAAATATAAATATCTATAACAAATAATTCATTTTCACATTCAAAAATACATAACTTACCCAACTTATACAAATATAAATTATTTAAATATTATTGTAATGCAAAGTTGAAATTTTTTGTAAGACATAAAATCACTATTTTTTTCCGTCAGACAGTCATGTTGGGGCGACTTCATTGTTATCTCCCTCTAGCTAGAGACAACGATGGAAGGTATTTGGTAAAAGTAACTTTCAATAAACCTAGATAGTCCTACTTGTGTTCATTTTCGGCAGCTTTCCCCAAATGATTGAAGAAGCGATTATCGTCTGACTTATCCTCTCAATTTATATGCAAAATTAATTAAACAGCGTTTTAAAAACACGGATACAAGTAGAGAAAATTATAAAAAAAATACTGACGTGTATCACAAACGATTTACACATTAAAGGAATAATTAATTGACTTAAATACTGGAAATATACTTTAAAATTCTCTTTGTAGCTAGATTTATTGTATTACAGAATACAGGGATGTTCCGAGAGAATTATTATAAGCTCGTTCGTGGAGGGTGTCAAACCTACTTGATTTAAAAGATGCAAAGCTGCAGTTTGTTCACATGCCGCTTTCTCTAAATAATGAACTCTATGTTTTGGCAGTTTATCTTTCCTGTGAAATTTGTTTGATAAACTTTCATTCGTAAATTTTTGGGACACCTCTGAAAGTACAAGACGTGGTAGGTTTTAATTTTAACTTTATTTAAATTTTCGAATTTTTTTTGTACGTTTCAAAGAAAATATTTGAACTTGAAATTTATCGCGTTTTCATCCCCTGAAGGAGGATAATAAAATGCTTTTTATCTTGAAAAATATGCATTTAATTAAAATTAGAATTCAGCCACGTTTATGCAAAACGAATTAAGAACCTGAAATGATTATTTTATGCAAAATAAAGAGAGTTAGTTTTTGTCAATATTTGTCTTGAAGCGTTAAAACTTACTAAAAAGTATACAGCATCATAACCTATATAATATCATTTTTTATTTACACAAGTGTAGTTTCGTCACAATGATATTTAAGTTATTGTGACGAAATTACACTTGTGTTCAGGGTACTTTTCGTTGACCTAGAACAGTGATTCCCAAAGTGGTCTATATCGACGACAACTCACAAGGGGTCCATGTCATCGGGAAAAAAATTGGGGGTCCATGAAATGAAAATGGGGGTCAACGATAGTAAATCTAACAAAAAAAGAAACAAACTGGACATCGTTAACCGAAGAGATTTAAGATTAAATCTACCTAAATTGATGCCAAATGTTGAAAATTTATTATTAAAGCGTCAGGTTCATCCCTCACACAAAAAGCATTTACTTTTTGCTTAGTTATTTTATTTAACAGAAAGTAAATTTTAATTTGATTCGTTAATTTGAATCTAATTAATAAATTTGGCACGAAAGGAAGTCTCAGAGCACAAGTAAAGGCAAAAATCCGAAAGTTATTAATTTCTAATTCGACGTTGAATTGTCGCGTAACTTTTAATAGGTAAGCTTGTCAGTTGTCAATTTTAACAAATAGTCCGAACACTCATACTACAAAAAGGCACCCATCGAACACCCTCAGATTCAAATAAAGAAAATAATTAGAAAACATAAAAAAAACATGTTACATCCGACAGGCCAAAAAAAAAGAAATGTTAATTTCTATTTTTAATGAATTTATTTCTAAACACCTGCTTCGTTAAATAATGAATTATTTTTGAAAAAATTGGTCTGCCTTACGGTCTTTGTCAATTAATATCCGGCAGACCTTCTCGGTTTTTGCTTGCATTGAATTTTTAAAATATAGTTTTGCGGAACTGTTTGAAATCTAAAGAATCATCCTGTACGGAAATGCTGAAAAGAAAGCCCACTGGAAACAAGTTTTTCGAAGGAAGGCGCCAGGAAAACGTGTCACGTCACACAATAAGCTTTTTTGACGTGTTTCTCTCTGACAAAACAACTTAGTATATACGTAGATGTCCGTTTATTTATTCATTCTGTTTACAAGAAGTGTATAATAATTCTATTTGTCTATCAGACAGTGAAAAAGTTTCATAGCTTCTGTAAATAAATCAATATATTATTCGAAGTGAAACTTCTATAGTCAAGGTGTGTTCGTGAGTTGATGAAACGAAAAAACGACATGATAGATAGATAGAACGTGACACCATTTATTAACTTAACAGCGCGTTTGGTAGACACCGCCATTTATGATTGGTACTGCCATCTATGATTGGCACTGCCATCTATGATTGACACTACCATCTATGATTGACACTGCCAAGTGGCCAAGAAGTTTCACTTCTACCGTGTGGTCTTTAGCACATACTATCTTTTTTTTAATACGACAGAAAGCACAGGGTCAGATGATTCACAAGAGATAAAATGAAAAAAAATTAACGCAATTTTATTATTATTTTTTTATATTTAATAGTAGTTTATGTATATAGAACGTAATGGAGATTATTGTGTTACGAGTTATGACATTATGGAAGAACGAGTGTGATAAACAGTCACACGAGTCATGACATCATTACGTTCGGGATACATACTACATTTTTGCACGTACCTCCTATAAAATTGCTGGTTTTCACATAATGTAGCTTTCAATATTTTTGACAGTCTATTTGGTTGCTTATAAAAATTACTACTATGGATCCTATTATATTTTTAATGGTAATTGACAAGTCGTTTTTTGAATTTGTTAAATTTTTTTTTGTTTTACGCGTTAGTGTTCAATGGGTAGTTTTTCGACCGCTACATAGGCATGAAAAGTAGACATTTTGTAGAGGTGCGTGCAAAAAACAAATTAACACAATTTCCTATTTTTTTTACATAAATAAATATTCGGTCCAGACTTCGACGCGGGGCTCTATTATATAATCGCGTACTGGACAAATATATAAATATTATTTTCTTTATTTATCCTTTTTTGTTTTAAAGAATTAAACAAAGATAATTTTCGAATTTAAAATTACCTTAATACACCCCTGAAGTAATTGCTTGAAGAAACAATCCATCATAGAATTTATTAACGGTTTTTAACCAATGAATTCAGGAGTGTACTAAGGTTATTTTTATATCTATACTGACGATATGCATTCCAATTTATATAGGGAGTTAAGATCCCTTGCATAAAATAAGACTCCACTGTACCACTTTCTATCAATAAATAATTTTCAAGTATTTTTTTGGCACTAAAAAGTTATAATCAATTTTAGGGTCTTGTCATTTTACCTCTCATGTTATATAGTTCTAAATTAATGCATTACAAAGTTTATTTAATAAATTACTAATTAACAAACAACACCTATATAACTATTATCTAATTACAATACATAATATTCCGTACTGTAGGCTTGAAAGTTTTAAAACCTACACATCACATATATGTTTTTCTATACAAAAACAATTTTAAAAAACCCGCCATGGTGACGTAGGAACAGACAATCCAATCAGAAATACGACCAGAAGGGACTGATTAATATATCAAGACATAGAATATAGTAATTGGTTAATAATATCTCTAAATACGTCACAATTTGGCAGTCTCATTCAAATAAAAAAAGAAAAAAAAATATGTAACTTACATATTTCTATATCACCTTTACTTCATGAAACTATTTTAATTTCAAGGAATTCTTCATTGTAAATATCCATAAATTTCAAACTCGTAAAATTGATCATAAAAATTTTAATCATTCTTTCAAGCTCTTAACGTCTTTCAGCTATTTATGATTTCAATTAAATTCTATGACACATAAGTAATATTTTAGTCGTCGTTTTTGTTATTTTACAGGCACAAATAAATTAGTTTTTTTCGTAATTTTATATTTTTTTTTAATTATTTAATACTAGTCCTTATAAAAACTGTAGTAGTGATGATATATGGACGTTTCTAGACAAATCTGGAACAAAAAGAAAACAGTGTTAAAATATATCCAATTAATATAAGCTTAACAAAAAAATGACAATAGTGTAGTGGCGTAATGGTATATATTACGACGAGATATGGCATCACGTTAAAAACGAGCTATGGACTATGTGCAGGGAGGCGGAGTTACAAATTTTTCGATGCGAGCGTTTGTGGTGAGCACTACGGGAAACTTCAACCTCAAATTTTCCATATGTCAGTGAGCAATGTTTATTAAAAATGAAAATAGGTATAATTTTAAGAAGTTTTTTAATTACAAAGAAAACATAGGAAAACTAAGCGATCTGGAAATACTTGTTGTGTTCCGGACTGTTGCGCTGATGGCGATTTAAGTAAAATAAAGACCATTGGCGCCCTAATTTCACGTTCCGCTGTCAGTGTAAACAAATTAACATCAATTTTGCTTATTACATTTTTTTGACACATTATGGCCAACTGAAGTTTTTGGCTTATCACCTTAGAAACATGTCGCGATTTCCAAAAAAAGTGAGTTCAATAATTCTCTATTACCCACTAGTGGCGCTAGTAGGTTTCGTGCACACAGCCTATATATACGCAATTTTTTGCATCGTTGGTTTTTACTAGCCCATTTCTAACATTCCTGGCCAAGCCAAGATTTTAATATAAAATTTGCATTTAATCTGTTATTTATAGTAACTGTGAACGTCTATTTTTCAGGTAATAAGTTATTGAAAAAATGTGATTTCTAACACAATGATAAACTTCACGTCGTAACCGCTCATAAAACTGAAAATTCAGCCAATTTGGTTGTTTTTTTAAATACAACCAAAATACGAATGTTTTACAACTAATACGGCAGTAGGTCAATAACCTTAATTTGAGCGCTAACTGATTAGTCCAAACGAAGAAGGGTTGGTTGTTTCACTTGAAGGATAACAAATGTTTTGCAATTTTTCATCTTGTTCGTACACAGCGGTAAAATATACGACCGTATTATTCTAACGCGTTCAAATATTTACAAGCAAGATTAAAACATAGTATCTGTCAACCGAGAATACCGCCTTAACTAACCTCACAACCGTAGTAACTCTTATTTTCTGTCTGAAGTTAGTAGTTATTTAACATGTAAAACAGTAACACTTTTACAGTCGAATTTCAAGGGAAACGCAAAGAATTCGAGCTTTCGACTTATCAAAGACTAGCGGTCCCGTCCGGTTTCACCCGGGTGTAAAAGAACGAATGGGGAAGGGAGGAACACGAGTACACACATTCATCTTAGTTTACCGAGATGAATGTTGTGTCCAAATTTCATGAGGATCGGAGTTACCGTTCAAAAGCTTTTGTCGATAAAAATCAGTATTTATACTTTTTCTAACTAATAAATATTTTTTAATTAATTAAATAAAATCAAAATAAATTTAAATTTAATAAAAAATATATATATATATATATATATATATATATATATATCCGCCCAACGTGGGGCTCGAACCCGCGACCCTGATATCAACCGACTGAGCTATTCGGGCTTCTGATGTGCTAGGCTAATATTGGTATATTTAGTTACGGCATTTCACCTAAATAGAAGCTCATTTTTGAGATACATTTTGCAACATTTTTCATTAATGCTACGCTCCTAATGATCGTAGCGTGATATTATATAGCCTATAGACTTCCTCGATAAATGGGCTATCCAACAAAAATTTTTTTTCAATTTGAACCAGTAGTTCATGAGATTAGCGCGTTCAAACAAACAAACAAACAAACTCTTTAGCTTTATATATTAGTATAGATTTAAGTTATTCCTGGCAAAAATTCGTGGCCACACTCAGTAGAAGTGAAACTTATTGTTCAAATATATTAATTAAGATACCAACGCCGTAGCAGCGCGCCATGTATATCAAAATGGCGACGTTACAAATAGAAACAAAACAATTCTTCGTCAGCCGTGAATTAAGAAGTGTCACTTCAAAAAACCTAAACCAATTTCGAAATAAATCGGTTCGATTAAATTGTCACGTTCTGAACCCGTCTCTTACACCGTAATAACCGTTACCTCCACCGCATAACTATTTGTATGAAATAGGCGTGTTTCTTATTGTTTCAGCCATCGTCACGTCAACAAATAAATAGTGATCTTAATTGTTTTATTTAAAATTTAACCCATTTAGGACGTGTGATCGATATCTTGCATTCCGTTTTGATACATTGTAGATTATGACGTGTGTATCGTCTCTTTTCTGCCACCATATCGACCCGTCCGTCCACCATCTGCCAGTGCATGCCAGGCGCAGTTGAACCCGCATGTGGTTTCATCAACAAATCGCGCTGCTGTTTAATTAATTAAGTTATAAAAGTATTGTTTGCTATTGTTGTTTTGTTGGTACAATTTTCAAACACGTGCGATTGTTTCCTGTAGGATTGGTCATTCAGTCGAATGTTTTCAGTCCTGTTTTTTTATCATGTCTAGACACAAATTGTTTATATCATCTATATTTCAGATGTTTCGACTTACCGCGCAATCATTCACACAAATGCTTTTGTTAAATTATTCAATCGCAGACGGAAAGTTCAAAAGATTCGTCTCGAAAGAAGCGCGTAAAACACGCGTTATCTCTTTTTAACAGTTCACCCGTTGCTGCCACCATGCCGACCCGTCGCTTCCGCCGCATTGTGAAAATACCGTGAAATAGCGAAACACGAGATTAAATTTATTCATACATCAAAAAGCGTGCATATTTGTTTGTATACAGGTCGATTTTAAATTCCAGAGAATCTGCTTTAACAATGACCTTGTATAAAAAATAAAGAATAGTTACTTCTTACCGCAACAGTTTTATTAGCGGATGTACATTTCGGGAGCTATGCTCTCATCTTCAGCAAATTACTAAACAAAAATCATAACATTCAAATCTTTGATTAACGTCTGAATAGAACTCTTCAAGTAAGTTTTGTTTGTTATTAATTTTTCATTATTTTTTTAATCTTTCAAAGTTTCAATCCTGCGTGAAATCTATTACTTAATACTAATTAATTTTTATATTTTTTAGATATTTCTGAAGAAGATCCAAATCCGGATCGAAACGTCATCTTGTGTTATATTGATTTGTATTTTTATCATTTTTGTCAATATATCGTATGGTCTGAGAAAAATTGGTCGACAATTTTATTTACTTGAAAAAATCATAACAATTACAGGTATAAAACAAAAATAAAACTATAATTGTTATTATAAGTTAAGAATTTTGTTTAGTAATTTAGTTTATTCAACACGCGTGAGTACTAATATATAATTTCGGGGCCCTGCTAAATTCGGGAGAAATAATAAATTACTTCATGTTGACGCGTAGAGCGCTAATAATGAGCCGAAACTGTACGATAATGTATTCCTGCATAGTTTCTGGACCAATAGGAACGCGGTAGCGAGCCGAAACTGTACGGTAATGAATTATTGCTGCATAGTTTCTGGACTAATAGGAACGCGGTAGCGATTTGTATATATAAAAACAGCATCGCAATTCAGCGAAAGTCAGGGCCATCTTGTGTGCATCGAGGGCGGTGGGTACGTCAATCAATGAAGTGATTTATTATTTCTCCCTCTTTTATCAGGGCTCCGATTACATATTACTCGTGCTAGTTGAATAAAGTATTATGTGCGACCATTGATCGAAGGATAATATTCCACTCGCGTGTTACCGCACGAGCATAGCGAGTGCGGTAACACGCGAGTGGAATATTATCCTTATCTCACTAGTCGCACAATATAGTGTTTGCTGAAGATGAGAGCATAGCTCCCGAAATGTACATCCGCTAATAAAAATGTTGTGGTAAGAAGTAACTATTCTTTATTTTTTATTTTTGTTTCAACCACAGTGCTCTTAAAATTTGTATAATAACCTTGTAATAATAATTATCAATGAATCTCTCAAAAAAAAAAAGGATGAAATAAGCATCTGGCTAAAATGGAATTTTTAGATTCTTTTTTTATTTTTGTTCATTTAAGGATAGCTTATATGTTAAGTTATACAAAACATTGTGACGTTCCATAGCAACAATATTTTAATGATAACCTGAGGCGTTCCTCATGCAATATCTAGCTGTGTCAATGTACAGTGTGTTGATTCATTTATGCACCTTTAAGTAAAGTGCCAGTGGCGGAGTATGAATAATTGACAAAAGTGTGCTATAGAGATCTGTAGGATGTTATGTAAAAATGTATTGTAAACAATATTAATAAAATATTATTTACAACAAGGATTTCTTTACTACGCGTGAATATCTTCTCCGCCCATAGCAGTTTGTTCTCCTTCCGCACAGACGTTCTTTCGTTGGGCACACAGTAGATTGCGACTACGAACTCATAACCTACATCAACATGGATTTTATCAATTTATTGACTCATAGAGTCAATGGTTAGTAATTAATGTTTATTTTCATAATTATTGTTTTAAATTTTCACATTTGTACTTGAAAAAGTCTAAATCTATAGACGAAACGTCGTACACTAAATAAATAACTTTTTATCCACAATTCTGCGATTTTTCTTATTAATTATATCGATGGACACGATATCTAATATATACTGTTTAATAAATGTATCTTTAATGAATTCTTAGTTTCAGTTTTCAGACGATAAAGAATCATTCTGTAGATTCACATGTCACTTATAATATACCCCTTTCTCTGTCTTTCCTTTGAAAGTCTCATGACACTAACTTTGTCGTTACCTTAACGACACAACTGACGTTGACGCTCAAGAAACAAGCACCTAAAGCTGCTTTACACAGTCATTTTTTTCTGTTTCTTCACAAAATATTCACCGAACATAAAAATGCATTCATAGTTTAAATCAATATCTAATAAAATGTCTGATTCCGTGAAATATCATTTAAGACACTTAAACTCAGATTTTTTTTCTCATATTACTCGATTAAAAAAATTTTACACATCCCTGAGTTCCGATGAACTGTCTTTTTGTTTTATAATATAAGTAAAAGAAGACTCACATATCGTAAAGGTAAAAACTGGATACCGAATAAATAAAAAAAGACGGGTTGCACTCTGGGAGTGCCGGCAGAAGTGAAAAATAAAATGGTTTGTATCATAGATTGCATTTTTATGTACGATATTTCAACGCTAGATGTCTAACGTTGTATAAATAAAAGTTTTCGTCTTACGAATTTTCGATCAGGGTCACGTGTCCTGACGCGAGTTTAACATTTTTTACCCATTACAAAAAAAGTGTACAACGCCGCTAAAGAAGTTTTCACTTAAAAAATTGAAGTATTTTTAAAATTGTCTAGCCTAGGGTTGGACATAACCTAAAAAAAATTATCCATGCACTAAAGGACCCCGCACGGAACATATGGGAATCGGCCCTCGGTTAAAATCTTTCATACTCGGGGATATTATCCAAAAATCGACGCTGATCAAGCGAAGTCCGGAAATGCGATCCTGGGGAGTTACTTTTATTGCAATCAAAATAGGGAAACATACTTACCTGTATATCTTACCTGTTATAATGTCATAATATGTATCTTTGTACTAATGACTTCGAGTCGAAGCACCTTTTTTTTCTCTTTGTTTATAATAAAAAAAAAAAAAAATAGGGAAAATGAGCAAATGCACCCGTCTCCTTGTGATATTCTATTATAGACATATCTACATCACATAGATTATCATATACAGTATATACATATGTAATATACATATATAAAAGTAGCTCCCCGGGATCGCATTTCCGGACTTCGTGCCCATGGAGACTTTTGATCAGCGTCGATTTTTGGATAATATCCCCGAGTATGGAAGATTTTAACCGAGGGCCGATTCCCATATGTTCCGTGCGGGGTCCTTTGATCGTGTAAAACGCATTTTAGAGTCAGGTATAGTGCATTTGCAAACACTATACTACTACCAACATAACACGACTACACTATTTGCACTGCTAGTGTATGCAACGTTGAGTTTAATTGTTTTAGCGATACATCATCCAATGTTAATATTGTTAGAAAAGGTAAGCCATGATTCCATGCGAGTGACACAATAACAATTTCAATATATACTCTATGAAATGCTTATTAGAACTGTAACAGCCAATTTGTCGCTAGATTCCTTGCTAGATTTGACTACCAACTTTCCAGTGCTGGTTTTCTTGATTGCATTTATGTGCTCCCTTCACACGGAACGTATTTTCAAGCATGCTTTGTGAATGGATTTGGTGCGCGCGCAGTATATATAAACACAGAGTAAAACGTGTCTGTTGTCTGAGCAGAATGAAGCCATGTTGGTTTGTGGGCGTTGGTTCGTGACAAGATTCTTGATTGGTTCTTGCTCATAGCAAGCAGAGGAGCTAGCAAGAAAAATAGCCCCTGTTCTAATTTTAAAATCCATCTTGTGAACTAGCAGGCGAGCCAGCAGTGATGTCTTTTCAAACCTCGCGCTAGATTCCTTGCTAGATTTGACTACTAGTTTTCGAGCGCTGGTTTTCTTGGTTGCTTTTATGTGCTCGCTTCACACGGGACGTATTTTCAAGCTTACTTTGTGGATGTATCTGGTGCGCGCGCAGTGACTGTTCAAATATAAACACAGAGCAAAACGTGTCTGTTGTCTGAGCAGAATGACGCCATGTTGATTTGAGGGCGTTTGTTTGTGACAAGATACTACTTCTTGATTGATTCTTGCTAAGAGCAAGCAGAGGAGCTAGCAAGAAAAATAGCCTCTGTTATAATTTTAAAATCCATCTTGTGAGCTAGCAGTCAAGCCCGCAGTCTTTTTAAGCCTCGTAGCCAGCCTGCCGACTAGCAGAAGTCCCAGCAGTGTTTCCAGCCTCGTGTGCAGCTGCCTTTATCTCATCATATTAGTCAGATATTTAGGACTTCTGTTCGAAACTGACTACTTCAAGATGACTCACTGAAATTTTCAGTGTATAAAAAATATCTTAAAACAGCTTTAGAAATTTAAAAATACAATTCTTCTAAATCAGTATAATTTGTAACGGGTTTATCTGTTATTCCAATCGTGTATGACTTTCCTCAACGTAATGTAGGTACTTTAATCTACTAGAGATTTCTGTTTGTGTGTAAAGAGAAAAAAACAACATTGGTACTGTGTGTTTTTCTTTCTAAGAGCTTATCTTAATACACCACAGATGGCGGAAAATGTTACAATTCTGCTAGGATGAAATGTCTGAGATTTTGCGATTACACATTTAATTCCGGGCAACAAAATAAAATACTTGGTTTGAAACGAATTACGAGTGTTTACAATAGAATTTGCAAATGTAGGTCGTGTTATTCTATTTCTACTACTTGTTCAACAAACAAAGAAGAACCACTGAACCAATTTGGAAAATTCAAATTCTGTAGCCGTAGTAACAACACAAGAACAATAGTGGCAACTGTACCTACTCCAGATATACAACAAATACAAATTTTCACACTTTAAAAAATAAGAAATATGTATCACTAGCGGTTCCGCCCGGTTTCACCCGGATGCAAAAGAACGAATGGGGAAAGAAGGGACATGAGTACGCACATTCATCTTAGTTTACCGAGATGAATGTTGTGTCCAAACTTCATAATGATCGGAGTTACCGTTCAAAAGTTTTTGTCGTTAAAAAGCAGTATAATAAAATTTCTTTCAATAGATACATATAATAAATATTTTATTTTAATTAGTCGTAATAAAATTTAAGAAAATTGAAATGAAAGCCTTAGAAGAAAGCAATGTAGACAATAAAAAAAAAATAAAAATATATTCGCCGATGTGGGGCTTGAAGCCAAGACCCTGGCATTAAGAATCTTACACTCTACCGACTGAGCTACCCGACCTTGTGACCGTCACGCGCTAATATTGCACTATTTAGTTAAGGCATTTCACCTGATAATATTTGTTGGAGGGACTAATTTTGAGATACATCTTGCAACATTTTTTATTAATGTTCCAATTGGTCGTAGCGTGATATTATATAGCCTATAGCCGTTCTCGATAAATGGGCTATCCAACAAAAAAAAATTTTTCAATTCGAATCAGTATAGTTTCTGAGATTAGCGCGTTCAAACAAACAAACAAACAAACTCTTCAGCTTTATATATAAGTATAAATTTCCAATTAACACAAGTGTCGACCTTGGACAGAACTATCTTCCCTCCTTACCGTTTCCCCGCCACAAAAACTGTTTGTCTACTGCTGTATCCCTTTAAAATCAAATCGAAACGTAATTATAAATTATAAATGACCTTGCTTATTCCAGACATAAATCCATGACCTTGGACTGGAAGATACGCGCAACAATCGTCGTCGTCCATTGAATTCATACAATTCAATTTTCCGCCATCATAAATAAGCACAACAGCCGCTTTGAATGTATAATTTTCCGTACGTGTCTTCGATGTGTAGCAAATATTGTTAAGCGACAAATTCAACACTCTGCAGACCAACAAATGAGGTTGGAACGTTCGGTTTAAAGTGCTTCGTATCTATACATGCGGTTTTTGTGAATGCCATCGGCAAGTAAAAACTAAGTCTGACTTCCGTTTTGTTCCGCCAGGAGACGAAAAGACAGACATTGCAAATAATCAGAGATCACAATCAACTACGGATATAAATAAATTGTCTACCTATTTATCTATCTACGCATAAAATAACATGTAAAAGTAGACGCAACTTATGTGATTATGTTCGCGCCATCCTGTAGCAGAAAAGCACGACCGTTTTCCGGGAAATGTTTTATGTAATAAAATTTATTATGCATTTATAAAATGCCGTCGCGACTTCGTCAGGTTTGTTGCACTAGAACTTAGTAGCGCAGGCTTCGGGGCAGACAGTGAACATATATTTAATACCCTCTATATATTGTTAGCAAAGATCGGGAGAAAGACTTAAACACTACGGTGCAGAAATTTATACGTCTGTCTCACTTATTATACTCTGAGTCTCTTGCGCATGTCCGTGAATGGATGCGTGTCAGTTTGCGCATGGAACTAAGCTGTGAAAGGGAGGTGGTTTGCTCTATTCCACTTACTAATTGCCCCACTACAGATATAGAGATAGAAAACAGTCATTTGCTGTCTCACTTCATGGCCACGCTTCTTACTTACGGCCACTAGCAATATAGAAGTTATTAAATATATGGCAGTGAAGCCCTGAGGGCTGCGACAAGACTTGGAGACTCTTTCCTTACTTTAAGTGACCTTGAAAGTCAAAGCCTACTGATTTTGTTACCAAAAGATCCAAAAATAATCTAGAAATTGTCATTCGCAGTTAAGAATTATTGATGAGTGTATCTCTTGTAAAAGATCTAGATGAATCTAGATCTTTGACGGATCATTTAGTCAGCTAGATTTGTTGGATGGTAATTCGGGACACATTTCATGCGTCCACATACATGCATACAAACATACAGATCCAGACGGAGTTTCGATATTGTTTTAGAATTTAATTACTTCAGTACTGAAAGACGTAAAGCTCAAAGGGGGCCGAAGGAGACTCGTGTTTAGTTTGATCCACGCGCGTGCACACATACACACAACACACTCATTTAATATACAGGGTGTATCAGAAAGTCGATCTATTTACAAGTCTAGCCAGCGATGCCCGATTTTAAGAAGCTTTCAACTATAATGAGAAAATGATTGTTTTTTTTTTAATTTGTAGTTATTTATATCTATAAACTATCCCTCTTTAAGCAAGACTGTATATTATAGACGTTCGTATAGTCAGGTTATTAACACCTGTTAAAAAAAAACAGGGGACACTCATTCCAAGATGCAGAAGGACATTTTTTAGTACTTTCTTTCTAATTCTTTTAAAAACACAAAATATCAAAAGTATATTTACTTTTTACCTTTTAAGAACTTTGAAATCCTTTGTTTTCACGTTCTTAACTAAACCAAAAAAATTAAAAAAAAAGTTGAACCTATTTAAGTAAAAATTATATGAAATAATTCCGCCATTTTCTTAAATACTGCAGCGTCGTCGAAATCATATATAAATACGGGAAGGAAAAAAGTTGTAGTACCGATTTGAGTGTGTTATCATGATGAAACATACATCGTCCTCTTCGGTTTAATGCGCGGAAGTGCACAATATATGTTTCTTGACGATGTGTACGAAATTGATTCAGGAGAAAGCCGTACAAGAACTTTAATTACTGTCGAATTTCGAGCACTTGGCAACCAGTGCTCATTCTATTATTGCCTCAAGAAGTTGAGGCAGAATACGCACATAAACATACGTATCGAATTGATTTTTTGTTTCTTTTTTGTTCATTTAACCATGCTAATAGAAAATTGTAACAACTTGTCATGTTTTAATATTTTTAACCGACTTCAAAAAAGGAGGAGGTTCTATGTTCGACTGTATATTTTTTTGACGTGATAACGTCTTATAAATTGATGAATCACCAATCTTATAAATTGATAAAACACCGGCTGCATGCACGAAAAAGTGTAACGTTCCTAACGTTCGTAACGCGTAACGTTCCGCCTGACCCTGTGCGTGCTTTTTGCTAATTTCTCGCTCAATTTAAATCAGATCGGTTTGAAACCAGTCTTAAACGAAAGAGGAGAACATTTTACATAGATTTCGTATAACAGAATTTGCCTAAACAGTTTTTTTATACAAATTTATATAGAAAAATAGCTGTATAAATGCAACATGAAAATGGCTGCATTTCTAATGTTTAATTCAATTTTTTGACATTAGTATTTTGTGAAATGCAACGCCTTCTAAGTTAAGTATTGGAATAACTAATTATTATTAGAACATAATACTTTGACAGTTCCAAACGTCACTTTTGACATTTCTTATCATTCCGACACCAAGGATAAGCGGATTGAAACCAAATTTTGGGAGGTTTAGGTTATGTATTACGGAATACGTTATCACGTAAAACTATCGTCCGTAAACCGACTTTACAGACAACCAATTTTTTTATGTATATTCACCGATTTCTCCGTCAATTATGGACCGATATTCAAAATTCTTTTTTTATTCGAAAGAGTGCACTTCCGAGGTGGTCCCATCGGAACGAAATCAGGATCTGATGGTGGAATCCGGAAAAATCAAGGGAAACTCTCAAATTTCAAAGGCACGCATACTTGGCCTACCCATTGCAATACTTTATCTAACACTAAAAAGACTTCAAAATATGCACTAAAAAATAAAAAATTATTATTATTGTTATTTTTGGAGTCGGTGTCAGCCAAAATGAAATCTATTCCGAGAACTAGAGACATGTAAGATTTAAATTGGTACTTTCGAATTCCGATGTGACACCGACTCCAAAAATAACAAAAATTATTATTTTTTACTTTTTAGTGCATATTTTGAAGTCGGTTCAATTTTTTTGTTAAAAATATTTTATATTACAGATATACTGATGATGCTATTTTGCGAAACGTTTATATTACAATTTATAATTGACAATTACCCATCAATAAAATAAAAAAGGAAAAAGTTACTTATATATTTTGGCTACCCCATCCAATTTTTAATTATTTCTACATAAGTATAGAATTGATGCTTTGTTTCGGAATTGTGTTATTACCGCGTTTAAAGAAGTACTGCTTCCAAAATTAAATTAGCAAAAATGTCAAGGGGAGCCTAGAAATTCCGTAACGTTAACACGCAAGTTCATTATTCATGTATCAACCTCTCCGTAACTTAAGAAAGTGACATATTATTATGTTGGATTTTCTTGTTAACATTTATTACTTAGGTTCACTAGAATATGTCATAAACAGATCTATATAAATGAGTGGGAAACTTCGTGTAGGGGGAGTAAAACTAGGCGGGGGGGGGGGCACGTTCGCATTCATATATATTATATATTATACGAGGGCTTTGTCATTCGAAATAAGCTTGTGTATAGCTAGTGGAGATTTGTTTGTCAGATTTATACAGAGAAACGCTTTATTCTTGTCACACATAGCCGAAGTGTAACCATGAAAATCTGCGAACATAAAACATAAGAGCTCATGTCGAAGTTTTATTACCCGACAGCTAGAGTAATGTCTAAAGATATTGTTCATTTTACTCGAGGATTTAACCTTAAGTTTAGCAACAAGTGAATTCTATGTATCCCCAAAAAAAATTGGTTGTCTGTAAAGTCGGTTTACGGACGATAGTTTCACGTGATAACGTACTAATTTAGGCGGAACGTGACACATTTCGGAACGTGACACTTTTTCGTGCATGCAGCCGGTGTTTCATCAATTTATAAGATTGGTGTTTCATCAATTTATAAGACGTTATCACGTCAAAAACAGTGCTGGATTAACCTATAATGCTTAGGGCGTCTCAAGGGGCACCAAATCACAACTCAGAAATGAAAGATACCTCACCAGACCGTGTCAACAATTTTTATTTTCATTTTGTCATGTTCTCAAAAATTTTATCTACTGATATAAAACTGTCTTTAGAAGTATAGAAGTTAAAAATAAACATATCTATATATTAGATATCGTGTCCATCGAGATAATAATTAATAAGAAAAATCGCAGGATTGTGAACAAATTAGATTTATTAATGTACGACGGTTTATTTTCATAATTATTGTTTTGAATTTTTTATTGTACTTGAAAAACTCTAAATCTATAGACGAAACGTCGTACATTAATAAATCTAATTTGTCCACAATCCTGCGATTTTTTTTATTAAGTAATGGGTGTTTTTTTTAGAGGTATACAACTTTAAAATGAAATAAAACACGTAAAAATAAGGTTGCTGGCCACGTTGTTGGCTTTGTTTAAAATATAATTTTATGCCATTTATGTTTAAATATGATTTCGGGCATATGGGCGCCACGGCTGGCTTGAATGAAGCGCAATCGGGAAGTCCAATTTTCGATCACTTTATCGAGCATCTGGGGCCGTATATCGCCAATAGCGCGGCAAATGTTGACTTCCAAGTGATCCAACGTCTGTGGTTTATCGGCGTAGACTAGTGACTTCACGTATCCCCAAAGAAAGTAATCCATAGGTGTGAGATCAAAATTTTGCGTTGAAAAAGAGGATCAAGCTGAATATTGTTTTCGGCCCATTCACCGAACGACGGCGCGCATAATGGTCACGCGGCTTTAACTCTTGCACAAGCTGGATCTTGTAAGCTTGTAAGCCAAGATCTTTTCGCAAAATCTTCCACAACGTGGATGGGCACAGTCCCAATTGCTGTACACGACGGCGTATCGACTCATTCGGGTCCTCCTCAACACTACGCACCACAGCAGCAATGGCATGTTCTGTGCGCACTGTATGGCGTCTTTGTGGATGCGTATTATCAACTAGAGTATGCGTAGTTCGAAAACGATCCATGGTTTTCCGAATAACTTGCTCGGATGGACGATTATGTCGACCGTAAAATGGACGTAGCGCACGGTTAGTTTGGCAAACTGAACCATAATTTTCAAAATAAATTTGCACAATTTGCAAGCGTTGTACTGATGTAAGTTTATTCATGGTGAAATGGCAAAACATACTGACCACAAATCATCTGTCAACTGTCAAATTAACTGTCACTTGAAACGGTGTTGCCAATTTCAAAACCAAACCTCCAAAAAAAACACCCTTTAATTAAAAATAAACTAATTTATTTCTGAAAATGAAAACAATTTTTTTTATAACTTTTCATTTTTGTTACTTTTTTTAATTAAGAGTATTCGTCCCTGCAAATACCCCCTGCACCCTTCATCTCAAATCTTTTCCCCTCGCCTAAAAACGGTTCGCGCTCTCCCGACGCTATTTTTAAAGCTAGAGGGTTCTGGTAAACGCCAAATGAAAGACAAAGAATCAGACTACAAGATCCTTCAGGCGAATTTTTTGAAAAACAGTTTCGCCTACGTGTGAAATATTACGTAAAATTAATTATTTTTTTCAAAAGGTTGTAAGTTTTTTCAGGAATTTTTTTTAAAAAAATTCGCCTGAAGGATCTGTAGTCTGATTCTTTGTCTTTCATTTGGCGTTTACTAGAACCCTCTAGCTTTAAAAATAGCGTCGGGAGAGCGCGAACCGTTTTAAGGCGAGGGGAAAAGATTTGAGATGAAAGGTGCAGGGGGTATTTTCAGGGACGAATACTCTTAATGTACGACGGTTTATTTTCATAATAAATTATTGTTTTGAATTTTTTATTGTACTTGAAAAAGTCTAAATTTATAGACGAAACGTCGTACATTAATAAATCTAATTTGTCCACAATCCAGCGATTTTTTTTATTAATTAATAATTTATTTCTGAAAATGAAAACGAATTTTTTTTATAACTTCATATTTTTGTAACTGTTTTTGAATTAACTGTATAAAAATGTTTAAGGACCGATTTTACAGGCAGTCAATGGAAGCATTTATTGAAAAATTAATTTTTTCCTGAAATTCTATGCCTTTTAAATGTTTTCTATCAATTTTATGGCATTCACAATTTGAAATTTTTTTTATAAACTTAACATAACAGACAGAATACTAGAATTTTTTTAGACTGCTGTTAGAGATGGGGGCCCATAGCTGTAAGAAATGCTAAGGACATCAAGGAGTCTTAATCCGGCACTGTGAAAAAAAAACACATTGAAACTAATATTTGACCTAAACTGTTTTGCCTTGAGGTCAGAGAGCTGCGTATTTACTTGCACAATGGCTTCATCTGTCAATTTATATCGCTTTATCACGTTCAGTTTCGGTTTAAACTTAATAGCGACGTTAATCAAGAATTTAGCTAACCATATCTTGCAATAACAGCCATTTGTCGAAATCGTTCACTGAATTGATAATCGAAACAGGAACGTCTTGTTTTTGTGGACGTGTCTCTCAGTGAGTCAGGGGTGTGCAACTTTTGTAAACTTGAAATCAATTTTTTTACCGTCTTCACAAATGGAGTCGTTCTAAAGCGCAATATTTCAATCAGTTGTCGATATTTTACCATTCCAACCCACAAGTGGAGAATGGTAGGTACTACTAGTTTAGGTCAAAAATAACTTTTCAAAAATTTTACAATACCTTTCCGTTTTGAGGTCCCCCGAATCCAAAAAACTTATTTTTGAAAAAAACTCTGTTAGTCTGTTTGTGTGTTAGTCTGTGATCACGATACAGATCCAACGGATGAGCGGATTGAAACCAAATTTTGGAAGGATGTTAGGTATGCAAATATGAAGAGCCCTATTGTTTTTGGGGCAAATCGGCGCATGCGCAGAAGAGATATATGCTAAAACAGTGTTTTTTATATAATAATGGTATACTTTTCATAACAGCTTATTATTCTATTTATTTTTTCAAGAAAGTTTCGTTACAATTTTTTTTCTAAACTTTAGTGTTTAGAGTTTAAAATTTGATTGTCCTTCTTCCAGAAAAAGTTCCGCCGGCGCAAATGACGACCGTCGTCATCATTAATAGGTTCTCTATGGAAGTAAAGAGAGTCCCTGTATAAATGACACGTGCCAGGACAAGGCACGTGGATAATAGGTGTCTTTACGCTTCAACATTCTTTGACTCATTCATTCTCCTGCTTTCATAAGAGGCGATTTACTGTCTCTGTCTCTTCAATACGTCACAGTGTGAAACGTTTATTTGATATTTGTCCAGGGTTGCCAGATCGATAACGTATGGGCTATGTGCAGGGAGGCGGAGTTACAAATTTTTCGATGCGAGCGTTTGTGGTGAGCACTAGGAGAAACTTCAAGCTCAAATTTTCCGTATGTCAGTGAGCAATGTTTATTAAAAGTGAAAATAGTTATAATTTTATGAAGTTTTTTAATTATACAAAGAAAACATAGGAAAACCAAGCGATCTGGAAATGCTCGTTGTGTTCCGGGCTGTTGCGCTGATGGCGATTTAAGTAAAATAAAGACCATTGGCGCCCTAATTTGACGTTCCGCTGTCAGTGTAAACAAATTAACATCAGTTTTCCTTATTACATTTTTTTTGATACATCATAGCCAACTCTAGTTTTTGACTTATCACCTTAGAAACATGTCGCGATTTCCATAAAAAATGAGTTCAATAATTCTCTATTACCCACTAGCGGCGCTAGTAGGCTTCGTGCACACAGCCTATAGGAATTGTCTAAAATAACTGATATTTCATACATTAGCGCGTGTTCACAGGAACACGAATTTTTTTTGCGATTAATTTTAAATAATTTATCTCCACTAATATTATAAAGAGGTGGATGACGGAGGTAATCTTCGAAGCTACTCATCCGATTTCAAAAAAAAATTTTTACCAATATTTAGAACGGACCTTCAGGATGAACATAGGCTATATATTAAGGGGTAGACTTGAAAAACAGTTTTGTTGCTGAACTCAATTATCCTATTGATTTCTATGATCAATAAATTATTATTATTATTATTATCATCGCGTTAAAATAAAAGCGCTTTGACTAAAAGGACCTATCTTCGCATAGGCCCATTTTAATTATAAAACAGCAATTATTGTACATCTGACAACCCTATAAAGCTAAACGTTATATAAGTTTTCATATTTTCTCCGTGCTTATATACATAAAATGTTTTGTGTACAAAGAGCGCTCTCAATAACAAGGCATGAAGTTAAATGGGTCAATGTTTCTAATTAAAATTAGTATCTATACTTATTTATACACAAGCTATCACAGGTGCAAAAAATATTTATCGAATATTAAAAGTAAACACTGTTAATAAAACAAATACATACTTCGTTTTCATTTAAGGACGTAGTCTGGTGTTCGGGTTTTGAAAAAACGAATTTATTTTTTTTACATTTTTAGTAAGTATAATATATTGAGAAAATACTGTAAAAATTTTAGACTGAAATATTAAATATTTACAAAGCTATAGCATATAGTCGAGAGCAGCAACGGTCTTACGGTAAGACTCTTACTTGCTCTTACCTCTCAATTGTTATCACGTTACCCTTATACTCTCGCAGAGTAGAGCAAACAAATTAGCAGAAAATGATGCCTTTGAAGAAACGGAAGGTTTACTATACACCAGTCGTAGCTGATTTGTGTAAATATTCATTTTTATTTTTTTTAAGAAATCTGAAATTAAAACTTTAAACGCGTTTTTCTCAAAACTACGTTTTTCTAAGCGGCGCGGGTGATTGAAACAATTGTATACAACCGATTGCTTTCAGTTTTGCACAGGGTATTCTACACAACAGTAGCTCCGTCCGGTACTAGAATTACTTAATTATAAAAATTATTTCTATTTTTTTTAACCGATTTTCAACAAAAAAATCACGATTTTCTCGTTGTTGTTTTTCTAAAACCCGCCATTTTGTTATTTATCAATAAAAATGTTTATTTCTAGTACGGGATAGAGCCACAAGCCTACGAAACAATAACCAAATTAATTTTTATAATTCAGTTGACTCCAAGTGACGTTATCACCCGCGCAACCCACCTACCTCCATTTAAAGTTGACTATACTTTAGGTTAAAAAACAATTATAAAATGGCGTAAAATTAAGCAAAAAAAAATATTTTTTCTTAGTTTACGATGTCAGTAAAAACACGTAACAAAATTGAAAACATCGTACATTATTTTGATATAAAAAAAAATTCTGAAATAACGGTTGAAAACGAGCCTGAACATAGGACTACGTCCTTAAAGAGAGATCTAAAATTACTACCAATATTCATACTTTCAATATTTTTAAATTTGTATTTTTTATAATAAAATGAAAATTTAACTGTGTACACTGCCGTTGTCTAAATTGTTGAGCGTCTATATTTTACAATCGATCTATCTGGGCGTTGTTTATATGACTCAACTATAACAAGCTCCCAGCTTCCAAGTTCTAAACAACTGGTAAAAAATCAATTATAGACTTTCAAATAGAACCCACCTTCTCGAAACTTGGCATCATTTATTTTATAAGAACTTGTAAATGTTTTTTTTATTGGATAAAATTTAATACAATTTGAAATGTGAAAAAAATAATGACGTCAAAGTTGGTGAGGCTAAAGTTTCATTGACATCTGATGGACATTCACGCCAACGAAAATACAGGAACATCGATAGGATGAATAAAAAAGCGCGCACGAATCTAGAAGTCCTGTGGGACAAATAAAGCCAGAAGCAACGTTAAACGAATAAAATATTACTTTAAATTCCGGTTTTCTTTTCTCAAGATTTAATAAACGCATCACGTATTTTCTATCTTCAATCTAGTGTATTAATCAACTGGAAAATCTATTCGAAATCATTCATGTTTTTCCTATATCGAAAGGACAGTTTAGTGGTGCAATGTTTGCAATCAGGAAAAACTAAAATTCAATTTCCTCCGCAGAAAATTGCTTAAAACTGAATCGATTCCGACCATCCGAAACAGTTTTGAAGACATAGCCGTTTTAAACTGTTTAAATGATAATGAATTTTAAACCGCTATGACTTCTAACCAAATCGAAATACGAACTTGTACTTTGACCTAATAGATTCAGCGTACTTTTTTCTATAAGACACGTCACTATTAAGCACATCGGGAATAATAATATATTTTTCCAAATATGTTTCATGTTTAATCCGACCATCCGAAACTCTGTATTTCTTTTAGTGTTGAAGACATAGTCGTTTTAGACTGCTTAAATGATAATGAATTTTAAACCGTTATAACTTCTAACCAAATAGAGATACGAACTTGTACTTTGGCCTAATCGATTCAGCGTACTTTTTTCTATAAGACACGTCACTATTAAGCACATCGGAAATAATTATATATTTTTCCAAATATGTTTCATGTTTAATCCGACCATCCGAAACTCTATATTTCTTTTAGTGTTGAAGACATAGGCGTTTTAAACTTCTTAAATGATAATGAATTTTAAACCGCCATAACTTCTAAGCAAATCAAGTTACGAACTTGTATACTTTGGCCTAATCGATTCAGCGTACTTTTTTCTATAAGACACGTTACTATTAAGCATATCGGGAATAATTATATATTTTTCCAAATATTGTTTCATGTTTTCATGCATTTTGCGTCTAAGCATTTTATATCGATATTTTGAACCCTGAATTTCACTCCTAAAGGTGGTACCACTGACTGCTCGTTAGATTATATATTTTGCCCGCAACCGTTAGTTACATCAGTTAGCAGTGTAGCAGAAAGATATCGCCATCGGGACTCGAACCAGTTACTACTAGTGTATACAGCAAGTTTCATAAACAATCTCCATGCACAAATATGCGTTCGTGATGCAACGCTAATGTTTAAATGTATTTATATAGTCATTTTTTGACGTGATAACGTCTTATAAATTGATGAATCACCAATCTTATAAATTGATAAAACACCGGCTGCATGCACGAAAAAGTGTAACGTTCCTAAATCCTAACGTTCCTAACGTTCGTAACGCGTAACGTTCCGCCTGACCCTGTGCGTGCTTTTTGCTAATTTCTCGCTCAATTTAAATCAGATCGGTTTGAAACCAGTCTTAAACGAAAGAGGAGAACATTTTACATAGATTTCGTATAACAGAATTTGCCTAAAGAGTTTTTTTATACAAATTTATATAGAAAAATAGCTGTATAAATGCAATGTTGTCTAATGCATGGCGCGACGCGGTCGGTCGTCTTTGTTTGCCGTACATGGAAATTAGAAGATAACGTATGTCTTGTCTTAACATGAAAACGGCTGCATTTCGAATGTTTAATTCAATTTTTTGACATTAGTATTTTGTGAAATGCAACGCCTTCTAAGTATTGGAATAACTAATTATTATTAGAACATAGTACTTTGACAGTTGCAAACGTCACTTTTGACATTTCTTATCATTTCGACACCAAGGATAAGCGGATTGAAACCAAATTTTGGGAGGTTTAGGTTATGTATTACGGAATACGTTATCACGTAAAACTATCGTCCGTAAACCGACTTTACAGACAACCAATTTTTTTCAACTAAATGAAGATCTCTGTTCACATGCGATTGGGTTTGAAGTACAAACAAACATACCCAATAACGCATTGGTGGGTTTATACGCACCGATGCGGGAAGTTCGCACGTTCGGGCTGCGGTAAAGAAAAAATAACCCATCAACTGTTGTTTAGATGTAGTTTCCATAGCAACCCTATTATGTTTTAGCGAATGGTCAGCTGTCATTCGTATTTTTACGTATAACCTCAAAGCTGCTGGCTTGGAATGTATCTGTGTTCTTATGTAATTAATTAATTATTGTATTTAATAAGCGTACTTACGACCCGAGGTATGAAGAAAAATAGTACCTATACACCACACTGGGCGAAAGTTTGATACCTTGCACTGCGCGCAGTGCAAGAATGTCAAACTTTCGGCCCTTGTTGTGCAATATACTATTCATTACGTTTTGAGGGTAAAATCGAACATTAAGTCGAACTGGATTTTTTATACTTCCATCGTTTTCGGGAAATGGTACAATATGGCGGAACAGCAAGTATGTTAATAAGGAAAGGGGATTGTATGCCCAGCGGACAAACTGGATACACAACTGGCGTTGGTTTTATTTCACTGTTATAACAGTTCGACGGTTCCCGGACGCCCTCTCAAGCGTGATCGAAATCGACCCAGTACACATAACGCAAACTGCATCTGTGTTTTTTGTCTCTTTCTTCTACGTATCATATTTAACAAAAAAGAAATAAATATAAATCATGTCCGTATCGTACGTAGTTTGTTATAAAGGCAAATTTACACGACTGATTGCAACAACTAGCTTAAAGCACGATAGCAGTGTTAATCTACACTAATATATAAAGCTGAAGAGTTTGTTTGTTTGGTTGAACGCGCGAATCTCAGGAACTATACTGGTTCGAATTGAAACATTTTTTTTTGTTGGATAGCCCATTTATCGAAGAAGGCTGTAGGCTATATAATATCACGCTACGACCAATAAGAGTGGAACATCAATGAAAAATGTTGCAAAATGTAACTCAAAATTTGTCCATCCGACTTTTGAACGGTAACTCCGATCATCATGAAATTTGAACACAACATTCATATCGGTAAACTATGATGAATGTGCGTACTTATGTCCCTCCCCCATTCTTTTGTGGGTGAAACCGCTAGTTTATTTATAAAGACACCAAATGTTAGTATAAGCTCGGTCCAATACCATATTATAGTTTCAAAGAATTATTTAGGATTCATTTTGCGATCAGTACCTACGTCATTATTGTAAAAAAATGCAATTCTCGTAAATAATATATTATATCAAGTTTTTAGAGTGTAGTAAGAAAAAAATTAACAGAACGAAAGCATCGACGACAAAAACTAAAATGATTTTTTATAAAGCATTATTTATTTTTTACTCGACAAACCCTTCCATTTGATATCTATTTCAAGAGAGCTGTGAAGAAACAGATAGTCCGCCATCTTGCGGCGTCCGCCATTTTGGATTTAGAACGATATCATACAACTGTGTCGTTGATCGATGAGTTCCCACTATTAATTTAATTCTTACTTGCAAGTTACAATCGTGTAAAGGCGCCTTCATATATGGATCTAGCCTACACTTAGCATGAGATGAAAAAATGTTGACTTTTTTATGCCTTTTTCCCCTATTTTCATACATAAAACTCTTACGAAGGCTCTATTTATCTTAGAGCTTCACTAGAAAATTAAGAATGATGGACAAATTCCTTTTTTTTTATTTTTTCTAAACCAGTTTTCTAACCCACATTTGTCCGGGTAATATTCTGTACAGATTCTGTTTTATCTTAGAGATTTACAACGAAGTTGTTCACAGATCACAGCTTAAACAAGAAAAAGACCGGTCTATTCTGCATGTGAACGGGTGCATTTTGTTTTACAGTCGTCAGGGAAACGACAATCGGTAAAGTCGCGTCTGTTTACAAACAAAAATTTTATTTAACAATTTTTTGGGTATACGTAAATTTTTTACATTGAAATAAAGCTCAATTCAAACATTAAAACCACTCATCTATACTAATATATAAAGCTGAAGAGTTTGTTTGTTTGTTTGAACGCGCTAATCTCAGAAACTACTGGTTCAAATTGAAATTTTTTTTTGTTGGATAGCCCATTTATCGCGGAAGGCTATAGGCTATATATAATATCACGCTACGACCATTAGGAGCAGAGCATTAATAAAAAATGTTGCAAAATGTATCTCAAAAATAAGCTTCTATTCAGGTGAAATGCACTAACTAAATATACTCATATTAGCGTTGTGAGTACAAAACGTCAAATGGCACAATCGGTAGAGCATGCGACTGTCAATATCAGGGTCGTGGGTTCGAGCCCCACGTTGGGCGAAAATATTTTTATTTTTTTTTTATTTTACATTGCTTTCTTGTAAGGCTTACATTTAAATTTATTTTAATTTTATTTAATTAATTAAAAAAAATTATTAGTTTAAAAAAGTATAAATACTGCTTTTTATCGACAAAAGCTTTTGAACGGTATCTCCGATCATCATGAAACTTGGACACAACATTCATCTCGGTAAACTAAGATGAATGTGTGTTTTCATGTTCCTCCCTTCCCCATTCGTTATTTTACACCCGGGTGAAACCGGACGGGACCGCTATAGTTATAAATAAACGCAGCGAATTTACAGAGGTTCTGTTACAATTTTATTTAATAAAATTGGTTAATTAAAAACTAATATAATAATTTATAATCTAATGTAGTATAGCTATATAGATTTTCAATTAACTTAATAGGTTTTGGTATTTTTGAGCACCTGCGTAGTGCTCCACCCCTGTCATCTGTTATAATTAAGCCAATTTGTGCCGGTCGAGAGGTTTTGTTCTGAACATCTCGTAAGAAGAGGAAATCAATAAGAACAACGACCTAAGATAACACCAAACACAGGTATTCTTAGGGTGCTGTGCAAGTTCTACTATAATATATACGGATTAAAGCACTAAGCGCGAAGTCAGTCCTTTGTCGGTGAAACACATTATCTTTTGTAGATAACAATAAAATTGCAGCGGTTTCGCTTGCGTACATCTCGCCCCTGTCATTCGATAAAAAGAATACTTTAATCCTAGCCCGGTTGAGAGCCACGGAACGTACCGGTGTGAGCATGGAGATGGAGGAATTTTATTGTTTTTCTCTTTTTAGATCAATTTCTTTAAAGTTTTTGACGTGATAACGTCTTATAAATTGATGAATCACCAATCTTATAAATTGATGAAACGCCGGCTGCATGCACGAAAAAGTGTAACGTTCCTAACGTTCCGCCTGACCCTGTGCTTGCTTTTCTCGAAAACGGCCCTAACGATTTGGATGAAATTTACTGAAAAGGGATTTTGGGGGGCTAAAAATCGTTTTAGCTAGGTCTCATCTCTCGAAAAAATCGTTTTCATACAAATTTTATCATTATAAAAATCAATTTTTTGACGTATGAAAATACTTAAATATTGTAAGTAGGTTTTGGAATTTTATATAAACAGTGAAACAATTGTTTTCAAAATATTATGACAATTAATCTTTGAGACTTAAAATAAATACGAAAGAAAGAAAGTTAAAAAAAACAATTATTATTATAGGTGGTGAGTATTTTAATACATAAAATTAACCTAAATTTGAAGCGAAAGATGCAATATCATAGTTTCGAATTATTATAATTATTATATGTAGAATTTAGGTTATGTATTACGGAATACGTTATCACGTAAAACTATCGTCCGTAAACCGACTTTACAGACAACCAATTTTTTTATTATGAAATATTGGCATATTTTATTCAGCTTCCTATCTAGGAAGGGGTGCATACCGGGGCATCCACCCCGGGTGTTAATTTTCTGGCGATTTCTCATTCACGAAAAATGCCAACCATTATGTATTTGTGAGTTTTTTTAAGTAATTTATCTCAAACGCCGGAGAAGGGGGCGCCATTATCAAGTTTCTGCCCTGATTCGAAAAAAAATTGTATATCCGGGGCTGGTTTTATAAAGACAGAGGAACGAACATTGTGTTGAGTCCGGTTTAATCGGAATAAAATTTTAAAATAAAACAAAATACAATTCTAGTTATTATTGCCATTACTTAGGGCTGTATATAAAGTATAGAACAGGTCTTTAGTGGGTACAGAACCCTAAAAAAACAGTAGGTACAGAAAAAAATTCAGTTTCGCCTTGCTACTATTTTTTCCATCAAAAGTCCGACTGCCATATTGGAACACCTTTTTCAGATATTTTACACATATTTGTATGTCTTCTCGACATCCATGAAGTTAGCCAGACTGCAGAAATCCAGGCATACCAACACGCGCTATGTGTTACACGCGTGAATTTCGTGCCAAACGTATCTTTCAATAAAGTGCACCTCAAACTTTACACAACAATACGAATTCTTGTATTTAACTCGAATAATCCGCGTACGAGACATTCTTAGACAAGAATTTAATACAGTTGTATTCAATTTTATTCGCGCAGTTGAACTGCACAAATGTATTCAACAAAATATTATCTATACTAATATGTAAAATCATTTGTATGTATGTGTGTTTGAACGGATTTAAAAACTATTCAACAAACTTTGATAAAACTTTTACTGCATGATAATAATTGAAGAGAAGGATAATAGGAACTTGAATTAAATAAACCAAAATACAGTGTAAGCTCTATATAGCGACACTCAAGGGACTGAACTTTGTGGCATTATTGAGAGTTGTAGAAGAAATAATCCATCAATATTTTCAATACACAAAGATTTTCTTTTCACAGTATGAAAGTTTGTAGGAAAATAAGAATATAACTTATCGATAAGCAGCTGAGCTAAACATATAAAAGATAATCTCAACAAACAAAAAAATACGAATTTCTTAGAATCTTCGGTACGCATGATGCCGACAACAAAGCAACAAAATAACAAACAAGTACTGTTTATTGCTTAATGATGAGGTATTGTTGTCGTTATTTAGAGTGGGTGTGTCGTTATTTAGAGTGTATCATTGTATGAACAACAGAGTAAACCAACTAGAGTTAAGTAATTTCGACGTTTTAAGGAGTTTGTCGTTATATCGAGTAACGTTAAATGGAGTTTTCACTGTATACTTATTTATTTGAACACGTAAGTCTTTAATAAAAAATATAGAATAGTTACTTCTTACCACAACAGTTTTATTAGCGGGTGTACATTTCGGGGGCTATGCTCTCATTTTCAGCAAACACTAAAACTGTTGTGGTAAGTAGTAACTATTCTATATTTTTACCATTCCAACCCACAAGTGGGGAATAGTACTAGTTTAGGTCAAAAATCACTTTTCAAAAATTTTACAATATCTTTCCGTTTTGCGGTCCCCTGAATCCAAAAAACATATTTTTGGAAAATCTCTGTGCGTCTGTTAGTTTGAACACGATACAGGTCAAACGGATGAGCGGATCGAAACCAAATTTTGGGAGGATGTTTGGTATGCAAATATGAAAAGTGCTATTGTTTTTGGGGAAAATCGGCGCATGCGCAGAAGAGATATATGCTAAAACGGTATTTTTTATATATTAATGGTATACTTTTCATAACGGCTTATTATTCTATTTATTTTCTCAAAAAAGTTTTGTAAAAAAAATTTTTTTCTGAACTTTATAGTTTCGGAAATATTTTGAAAATAAAAAAAATCATCCGCTCTTTTGTTTTATGGATCTGTCAGAAATAAACTAGTTAGGCATGCTTTGATTAATTTTTACATGACGTGGAACATACTATGTAGGTAACCATGGCAACGAATAGTTAATATCATATTGAATACTAGCCATTACCCGCGTCACCTCACGCGATATCAGAAATTTTATTTTCTTTATTATAATCAAATGTCAACATTTTTGAAGTTGGAATGGTCCTGTCGCCCAATTGGCTGGAATTTTTATTTTTGTTTCAACCACAGTGCACTTAATATTTGTACGTAAGTGTTTCATTTATGGATTAATATGATGTTGATTATTGCGTCGCCAAACCACAGTAGATTCGAGTGTTGCCAAGTCATGAAAGACAGTTCAATATCGAGACATTTACGAAGAGAGTTTTTCAGTCACTTGTCCTCTAAATTCCATTGCGGTGTAATAATAAAGCGTCGTATAGTGTTGTCGTTCAACTTAACAATGTAGAAGCTATTGCAAGACCGCTGTCACTACAGAACTCGAGTGCTAGTCCAATCAAGCCGGCTCATTTATCTCGCTGGTTTCTCATTAAACTCTGCCATCAACAGACAACACTACTGTCTCAAATTGAGGGAATACACGCCTCACACCTTTGAGTCGTTTTCTGCACCGATACTGTGTTGTTCAGGTTGCCAGTAAATCTGTACAAAGACCAATATCATATGACTATTGTCGTTTCGTGGATTTAATTTCCGCAAATACAGAGCGTTCCGCAGGACGAGCTGAACTCAAATTACACCACAAGGGCCAAAAGTTTGATATTCTTGCACTGCGCGCCATAACACCCGAAGCGAAGTGAGATCGGTCAGATCATAGCTTATACAAAAAAAAATTCCTAGTGTATCAAAACGTAAATATTATTTTAAAACTCTAAAAAAAAATTGATCTAATTTCTATATATTTCTTTGTAGTAAAGATGGGACTTAAAAGTTATTTAATTATAAATTATTAATGAATTTTAAAGTTTTGATCTGTGTATTTTTGCTATTTCAAATAAGTTTTTGGTCAAAGTAATTTTAAAAAGCTTTTATGGTATTTCATATGGTGTGAAAAACGGGTCATTTATGGTGGAAGCGACGGGATAGTTACGGATATTTCGATCCAACGGATACAACTTAGATCCCTATAAAAATATTGTATTGTCATCGAAATAACGGATGTGTGAAAGTTTAAAGTCGACCAAATAACTAGGGATGGGTCAAAATTGAATTAATATCCTACTTATTTTATAAATGAAGCTATTAAACTAAAAAATGTAAAAAAAATATTTCAACCGATTATCTGGTAGTTTGTGCATCAAAAACGTGATTTCATTAATTGTGACATTACGAGTTGTAATATCATTACGTTAGAGATACATACCTACAATATTCACGTGTTTCAAAATCGATACAAACAGTTTCGTTGTAGCTACTGCGCACGATTGTGACGGTTCTGTTACCGTTTGCAGAGAGGTTGGAACAGAGCTCCGATTTATTTATTTTTTTGTGCATCACAGTTTCCAGGTCTCTTATTATTACGGTGCCAATGTTTTGCCGTCATAAATCCTTATTTAGAAAACTGTTGTTTTATGAGTATGTAATACAAAGTTGCAAAAATGTTGTACTTCAGAGCTTGGCTAGTTCCATTGGTATTTTACGACTTTACGATCAATAAATATCGAACACTGGTCGTGCAGTGACGTTCCGTAGATTCCTCTTCGTGCGTACACGTGTCCTAAATGCGGTGCTATGTAATTGAAAAATGCTTTACCTTTTTCTATTCACAAGAAAAAATAAATATATGAACTGGGTATTGCGTAGGAAAAAGTTACTACTTCAGCGGTCCTTAAAACAGAGTCCGCGCACAGCCAGCAGTCAAAAAACACTTTTTTTCAAATTTTTCAAATAAGTAAATCATTTATTTCTTTTTTAAGGTAAGCAATAATTCATATTATCAATTTATTATTTTTTAATAGATTGAAAAATAAAATTACACTTTCAGATGAAAGCCTGGAAACGGTTGGCTTGTAATAGAGGAAATGCTATACAGGGTGTGTCATATATACACACGTTTGTTAATACACTACCTTGCGTTGTATAAATACCGACATTGTCTTGATCACTTCATTTGTTTATTGTCTAATAACGTAATCCAACTTTTACCCACTCTCGCGTATATAGCTATTAAAATAGTATATTACATCACAAGGGCCGAAAGTTGAATTTTTTTGACCCTGCGCGTCATGATGCCCTCGGCTTCGCCTCGGGCTCATGACGCGCAGGGTCGAGATTTCAACTTTTAAGGCCCGTGTGGTGTATACGATTTTTCTTCAAATCCGCTCGAAAGTACGTACTTTCGTCGCTTATAGCAGGGACGAAAGATTGACATTTACTCCTAGGGAGAACGGCGGGAGGAAAACATTTCTCATTCGTATTTATACTCGTAACTAGGGTTACCGCTGTCATTTAATATAATAAATAACAGGGAGTAAATGTCAAACTTTCGTCACTGCTATAAGGGACGAAAGTACGTACTTTCGATCGAGGTATGAAGAACAATAATTTTATGTGCCTAAAACTAAATCCGAAAAGAAAATATGTAGGGGTCTACGTCAGGTATAAAATGATGAAAATATAGCTGCCTACGCCACTGTACTAAATCATTTCACTAGTAACTTGATTATTGGTTTTTCAGAGCAGACAGATGTGAAGACTGGACAGTAAAGCGCATTTTCCACCAAAAAAAAAAACATTTTTTTGCTCCATTTTATGAGTAATAACATCCCTGGATGTTATATAATGAGACTGAATCAGTTTTTTGCTACGACAAAATAGTAATAATAAAATATGCGTTTGCAATACGCCGAGCAAAAAACTTGGTAGTAAAATAACTACATATTCGGATTCAGAACGGATTTCAAATCATTACCGCGTATAAACATTTCATTGTTTAAATATCAAGGGTACCAATATTAAAAAAACAAATCGACCGTCGTGATTGCAGAGACATGGAAAAACATACCGTCGTTGGTTCTACCTCTTATGTGCAAAAAGTAAAATTTGCAGGAAAGGTCAAAAAGTGGTTATTTCAGCAATGGATGGTAAGAACTAGCATTTTCAGAGGTATATTACTAATTCATACTTATCTTCACTACACATGTTTAATTAAGACGAAGTATTTTCTTAAAAAGTATTTAACGTTAATTTCGGATTTATTGGCACATGGGAGGAATTATTTGATACAACTTTTCACATAAGAGTTACTTCCCCTTGTTGGTTACTGTAAAATTAATTTGGAGATATTACTAGTGTATAGAGCTCCGTTTTCTGAATCTTTTCATTTAAAAAACGTAAAATCTGCCAAATATGCACATAAGAGCTCTTACAGAACCAACGACGATACGTTACTTTGGAACGTAGTTACCTCTTGTCAGATCACAGTGATCATTTAAGAAGGCTGGTCACAGTGATTTTTTCATCGTGAATTTATTTATTCCTCAGCTCTACTCACAAACATAATATTACCATTTTGACGTGATAACGTCTTATAAATTGATGAAACACCAGCTGCACGCACGAAAAAGTGTAACGTTCCTAACGTCACGCCTGACCCTGTGCGTGCAAGCGAGAGCGCAGTATGCTTCGGTCCAAGTTTGACAGCTACTAAAATTTAGGTTATGTATTACGGAATACGTTATCACGTAAAACTATCGTCCGTAAACCGACTTTACAGATAACCATTTTTTTTTCCGAATTTCCGGTCACGTGGTTTCGGAGGAAATGAATTAGCCGCCACCAGAGGCGTTGCAAATAGTGGTCAGATTGCGTTATCGGTGACGGTCTTAAGTACAACCTTATCTCTGCCGGTTAGCAGGCTCCGGAAGAATGAATAGGCTGCTGTCGACGAAAACAACTTAAGATTTATTAAGCCTACCGGTTGACCCATGGTTGCCAACCTTCTATGTTGATTTTAACTTAATAATGAGGTATTTAAAGGCCGCTGCACATGAGGCTAGAAATGCTGCTAGGAGCTCTGCTAGACGGTAGGCTGCTGTACGAAGCTGGAAATGACGTCACTGCGGGCTGGCCTGCTAGGTCAGAAGATATAGGTTTTAAAAAAAAATTAGAACAGGGGCTATTTTCCCTGCTAGGTCTGCTGCTAGGTATGAGCAAGAACCAATCAGGAAGCGCAGTATCTTGTCACGTGAGCGACATGAACAAACGCCCTCAAACCAACATGGCGTCATTCTGCTCGACAACAGACTCGTTTTGCTCTGTGTTTATATTCGAACTGTCACTGCGCGTGAACCAGATCTATCAACAAATCAAGCTTGAAAAGTAGTCTCGTGTAACAGCAATCAAGAAAACCAGCGCTAGAAAACTAGTAGGCAAATCTAGCAAGGAATTTAGCAGCGTTTCTAGCCTCGTGTGCAGCGGCCTTAATTTTAATTTATTTTTCTAAAAATATACGAGCTTTATAAATTTAAGCTCTTTGTTATTGTTAATATTGTTTGCTATGTCCAGTATGAACTAATTAATGAAAACATAACACATAAATCCTCTTTCATCATGTAGATAAACAGAATGATTTTGTAAATTAATTAGTAAGGAAAATTCAAAACGGATAATTACATATTGTTTACAAGTGTTTAGAATTTATGTTTATCATTGTTGGGGTCATACGATATCTAAACATCACAAATCATGATATTGTGGACGTTTACTATAGACATATTATCTTTATGATACTGACAGTATTTAAACGGGTTTTTTTTTTTGGAAAATTATTTAATGTTTAAAATGAAAACAATTGTTTTTGTACCAAAAATACATTTCATCGAATTTTGCTGCATTTTGTAACGGGAAATAATGCAGGTTAGTTAAATCCTTTTAAATGTATTATAAATTATGCTAATAAATATATATACATATTTTGCCTATTAAGGGTGTTGATGCGTTACAGTACCAATCAAAAGTAAGTCGAATTCTAAATGGGAACTTTTCCATAATAAATTTTTACAAAAGGTTATAAGTCCATGATACCAATAAATTATTGTCATAAAGGCATAAATAAATATTTTTTTTTAATATTAATTAATTATTTATTTTACTTAATGGACTAACTTTTGAATTTTTTGTACAAAGTTAGGTTACAAAAAATAAATTTATGTAAATATCTGGATTTTATATATTTTTTGCAGTAAATAATTAAAAAAAGAAATTAGAACTAACAAAAATTTAAAAAAGCCATTATAAAGTTGAAAATTCAGTTAAAATTGTTAAAATTGTCATACAAGAATAAAAGTCCATAATCGAAAAGTACTAAGGTTTAATAATTTTTTTTATTGATTAAAAGTCTCCTAATTAAATTGGAAAAAATATTAAAATATGCGTAAGACATCGATGCTTTACATAGTTAGTTTTCGGAACTGCTGACATTATTTGGTTATTTGCAAAAAATTAAAATGTAGGTAACGTTTTCATGCTAGGTTGACATTTTTCCATAAGACTACATGTAAAAGTTTTTTTGTCATAAAAAATCTATTAAAAAAACTTTATTTCAGACTTTTTTCATTATCTTCGTAAAACGGCTCAACATCCTTAATCAATTAAAAATTATATTTTAAACATTTCGTCTTTGTAGATATGTGCTACAGAGTGAGGTTATATTGTGTCGTTAAATCAAATCAAAATATGGTGATAGATTATCGAATATTTTTTAGTCATTATTATATACTTATTATTATATATGACAGGAAGAAGTTTTACTTCAGTCGTGTGGTCTAAAACACACTCGCTTTTTTTATTGCACCAAAATTAAATAATCAGATATCCATGATAGATAACATATTAAAATACTACTCTGACTATTGAATAACGTTAACGCGAGCGAAACCGAGTCTTAAATAGTCTATCTTTTGAGTTGAACAGCCCTATATATGTGTTTCAAATTTAATTAAAATCGGATTAGAGGTTTGAAACACAGCCTCCTTTAACCCTTTACAGTTTTATTAATAATATTGATTTTATGTCCAACAGTACCGGGGTTATTATAATACAGGCGTTGTTTCCATGAATCTTTACAGTTTACACTTCCTCGTGATAATTCGCAACGGCATGACGTTAACAAACAAAGGGCGTAAGACGAAAGGGCTGCAGAAGATGTTTTAAGGATTACTATATAATGGCGTAAGCCGAACATTCGACTTATTTCGTTGTAGACTCGGTAAACACGACACAAACACTGAGTGATTAATGAGCGCATTCAAATTAATTGCATATTGTATACACTAATTGAGTGTTTACTCTATACTCCTTGTGTTTTCTTGAGATTCTATATTATAATACCTCTCTTGTCTATGATCACTTCTTTTTTACTTTTTAGTATGCGTACGATTTCTATTTTTAGAGATAATAAATTAAATTTAGAAAATATTATTCATAAGCCAAACATAACCTACAAAAATCTAAAACTGATACGAACAGCTGTTAATTATCCGCCATTTTTCTTACTCGACGTACAATACAATTTATATTTTTTATTACTCATGCGGGAAAAGTGGTATGTTTACGCACGCTGTTACGGTTGAAAAGTAGCTATTTTCATTTGCGTGCGGAAACTTTATTTGTAGCACTGAAATTATTGTTTGCCGCACGCAAATTCAGAGTTACCATGGTTACCAATACAACAACAATTTTAACTGAATTTTCAACTTTTTAATGATTTAATTTAATTTTTATTACTTCCAATTTCTTTTTTTAATTCGTAATAAAACTTTAATTTTAATTTAATTTCTATATCGTAATAAAAAATAGTATGTGCAACTCGTGCGGCATTGTCGCACTAGTTTCACAATATACTATTCTGCCCTAAAAGGCAAAGGGCAGTAAGTGACAATTGTTGACAAATGAGTTCATACTGAAGCCAACGACAGCAGTAAGTGCTGCAGCAATAATTTTATTGTCTTTAAAAAATGTTTCCCTCATGTTTTGGTTTCCATAATCTAAAATTCTGGACGGTCAAGACATTTTTAGTAAATCTTGATTTACTCAAATTCATAAGTTAGTCACTTAGGCCTTTTACCTTTTTACGGCAGTATTATAGTTCTTTATTTCAGTAGGTATACTATTTTGAATCCAGAATTTTTTGTCGTACACTTTACGTAATTTACAGAGAGATTTAGGTATTAATAAAATCGTATTAAATATGCGATACTACCAGTTCTGTCTACAAATTAAATAATATACAAATGAAATTCTAACCTAAAAAGTGAAAATGAAGTTTATTTTATACAAACAGCTGTAAGCTGTCAGCCATATTTAATAGTTTCAATTGTTATCCTTAGCGTATAATGAATGAGTTACACGAATACCACTACAAAAGGCACATTTGTCATTGACAAGATGAAATGCTTGTCTCATTGAAGAGACATTGAGAATGCTGGTGTTATATAGTACATACATATATGTTCCTGTAATATTGTCTTTATGCACGGAAACATTACAGTCTGCCTTAATAATAATAATAGGATCGCCCCACGATTTTCAAAATATCTCCGAAACTATAAAGTTTAGAATAAAATTCTTTTCGCAAAACTTAAATCTATACTAATATATAAAGCAGAAGAGTTTGTTTGTTGGAACGCGCTAATCTCAGGAACTACTGGTTCGAATTGAAAAACATTTTTGTTGTTGGATAGCCCATTTATCGAGGAAGGCTATAGGCTATATAATATCACGTTACGACTAATAGGAGCGGAAAATCAATGAAAAATGTTGCAGAATGTCAGTCAACATTTTTCACCATATACTTATATTCAGGTGAAATGCCGTAACAGAATATCCCAATATTAGGAATTGCACCTACCGAATCTCGGTTAACTAAGTCGGTAGCGCGCTCGACTCTTAGTCTCAGGGTCGTGGGTTCGAGCCCCACCTTAGACGAATATGTTTTTAATGTTTTTTTTTTATTTTCTACATTGCTTTTTTCTAAGGCTATCATTTAAATTTATTTTAGTTTTATTTACAACTAATTAAAATTAAATATATCTAAATAATAGCTCATTTGAAAACTATTACAGTACCTACCTATATTATATAAAAATAATTTTCCTACAGTGTTTTCAATTAAATATTTATTATATTTTATTAATTATACAGTAATTATTGATTTAAAAGAAATAATTATAACTTAAAAAAAATATTTTTATCAAAAATGGAGGTTTGAGTTTAAAATAAGTAATAAAGCAGGGAACTGCCGAAAACTGCAAAACATTTGGACCCAACATTCATCTCGGTAAACTAAGATGAATGTGCGTACTCATGTCCCTTCCTTCCCCTTTCGTTCTTTTGCACCCGGGTGAAACCGGACGGGACCGCTAGTACAATAATAAACCGTTATGAAAAGTATTTTTGTTATAATGGTATATTTGTCATATGGGTTTATTTTTCTATGTTGTGTTGGCGACTTCTATTGTCAGAAATAATATACACCCGGTATATCGACAATCTAGACAAGTCACAGTAGTACCAACATGTAATTGATATTCACGAAAATTAATGGCACCATTATTCACCAAGAAATGGATATGACGGATTTAGCTTTTAGATACAGTCTTATATTTATCATGTATTTACATATTCTCATAATTATTATAAATAGATATTATTTGAATGTAGGATTCGCTTGTCGACTAGACGCTAATGCAGACCTTAGTTATTAAGCGTCCATAACTACTATGTCTCTTCTCAAGCAGTAAAAAATCAAGACAAATAAACAAGAGGCGTCTGTCTGTAAATTCTCAATTACTAAACCAAATCTAACATTAAAAAAATGTGTCTGTCTATCAGTACAAACGGATTATTTTTTATTGGTTTTTTTAAATACAAGAAATAACAAACCGACGCCTTATATGAATAATAATTTTAAGTTTATATCATAAAAATCAAATTTACATAATATTTTCTTATAAAAAATTAATTTGATCGCGATATGAAGCTAACAAAAAAGGCGTGCTGAAAATATTAAAAATTTAATTTAAAATAGGCGACAATACGTGGGAATGTGAAAATAAGGAAAAAAACTGAAGATTTTAAACGTTTTTGTTCTGAAAACACGTCGAGTTCTGATTGCGAAAATATCTCATTATTTAAATATTAAATTCCGGCATTCATGTCTAAAATAAAAGAATTTCAATCGCTTCTTGTGAAGGCATATTTCCTTTTTTGTTCAGGCTGAATACGTAGCACTGATGATATAATAATTGTCTTTCGGTTTCACCAGTGGTACTAAATATTTCATAATAAACATTGTTTTTATTTTTTGGAAATACGCGAAACAAGACAAAAAAAGTTTTGTGGACACACGAGTTTGTATATTAATTTTTAAAATTTACGCGCCTATACCTAGCCAAATAAAAAACAAAAAAAATTATTAAACTTCAAATTTTTTAATTTAGATTTCAAACACGTATACCAAAAATTCGACTGATAGCGCAGCGATCGAAAATATAAAATGGTAAATATGACAGATGTCACGTGATATTTTAGTTTCATGCAAATTAAAAATTAGTTTATGAACCACGCCAAAGAAGTATAACTTATAACGCGCGTCACTTTTTTATATAATGACATTTTCTTTCCCAGCGCTCTTTTAAAAGTGAAACTTTTATTCTATCGCCCCGAATTTTTCTGGCCGTCTGTTGCATGTCGCATTACAGGCGGTCGCGGAGTAGGGGTAAAGTGAAAGGCGCTCGGAGTAGGCGCTCGGTAGAGCAGCCAAGGCCAATATGGCGGCGCCCATGGTTATGATCAGCTGACCGTGTAGTATGTATAACACATAGTCAGTCTGTCATGCGGGCAAGTGCTGTACAGTGTTTACATGTTTTTAATCGTGTATTCATGTGAATATTGTTGTTTATATAATTAATCGTGATTGATAAGTGTCTACAATCCAACGCCTACAATCCAATAAAAGTTTCACTTGCGTCGTGGTTTCTTAAAACCACACAATATATAAATAGAATTTATTTTTTTTAATGAACCTTATTCACTCGCCAACAAATAATTTTTTTAGGTGATTCCGAAGTCTACAATATGAAAAATCGCTTTCAAAGACATCAAAATATTCTAAACGAGAGAATTGTTAAAGAAAATAAATTGTTTTACAGAATTGAAGCACTTTCTTTGGTATAATTGTCAAATCGAAAGTGTCTTCTCAAATTTATATTGTGAAATACGAGACAAAACGAATTTTGTCAAAATACTAAGCGCATTAAAAATACACGAATCGAATATAAAGTAGTTACCTAGATGTCCTTTCATTATACTAAATTTAATTATGAACTTCAGTAAGCAGATTTCCATTGTATAAATAATTCTATTGAAACGCTCTAAACAATTTAAAAGACATAATAAAGAATTTTTTAATAATCATGATCACTCAATTGTATATATAGAAAAGAAACGAAACGGTTGATTTATGAGTCAAAATTTTTTTATTGTAGGAAGACTACGTTTCGACACCTGTTTTGGTGTCTTCCTCAGGTCTTTAATTAAAAGACATTAATTGACCATCATCTTTTAATTAAAGACCTGAGGAAGACACCAAAACAGGTGTCGAAACGTAGTCTTCCTACAATAAAAAAATTTTGACTCATAAATCAACCGTTTCGTTTCTTTTCTATAATAAAGAATTATTAATTGAAGTTTTCAAAGCAGGGCCGGATTTAGGGGAGGGCAACCGGGGCTGAAGCCCCGGGGCCTCCACAATAGAAATTTATAGATAAAATTTTGTAACAAATAACGAATAATATGCAAAATTATATAAAACAAGAGGGTGCTTTAAAAGTCACACTGTACAAGTGAAACTTCTATGTGATGTTTAAAAGATGTCTAAGTCACTTAACTTCTCAATGTCAGTACGTAAAATCGAAATGGTCAATGTTGTTCAAATTTTGGGAATAGGTACAAGAAGTGTTCGTCCACAAAATTTCAAAAATTTAAATTTCAAGAATTTGATTTGTTTTCAATAAATTATTGGAACACTTAAAAGAAAAATGGTCAAACTTGTTTGAAAAATAATTAGGGACCTCCACTCCTTCGTTGCCCCAGGGCCTCCACACCTTTAAATCCGGCCCTGTTTCAAAGAAAGTAGAAGCTTTAAAACTAGACGCAAAAAAAATATGTATTGTTGACTGCAAAGAATCGTCGGTGCTACCAGTGGCGTAACTACAAGAAGGGGTTGGACTAGAAAAAGGGACCTCGAACCTAATTTTTTTAACCACAATCTACAAAAAAAAATTATTCGCGCAAAAATTAATGTCTTTACAATGCAAAGAGCATTTTTCAAATTCAATCTTTCAAAAATTAGACCGTTCGCAAATTTCTTCGCGGGTCTACAGGAGACATATTTGGCTTGTAAATAGTTACGCTGCTGAAAGTTTCCGTCGAAACAAAACTCATCTCATCAATCAACTTTACGGCGGAGCAGACCAAAAGTTAGGTGCACTCTTGTCAATAGAATAAAGTTTCTTAGAATCTATAGACACGACCATCATGTCTACTAAAATTCGGATTGAATTATCCTAGACTAGAGGTAGCCAAATTTATAAAAACTGAAAAATAATTATAAAAATCCTCGCAGGCAGTCAACTTCAACCAAAAACAATTTGCGGTAATTCCCCGATTACTCTTATTTATTCTTTATTAAATAGATGAAACAAAAACTGTAAAATAATTTCAATATTGAAGTCAAGTTCCTACCCTAGAACTTACGTGGCAGATTACAATTATATAGTATACTAGCGTGACCTGTGCGAATTATTCGCACTAAATAAGTATAATAATTATCACTTTACAAAATTATTTTTTAAATATGATTGCAGGTATTCAATTCAATTCGTTTTTAATTTTGCACACTGCTTATAACGTTCTTCTTTTTGTTGTAAAAGAAATATTTTACTAAAATTGTCATATAGAGGCGCAAGTAGCAAAAGCGTTGTTCAGCGTTGCCCGTCAGATGGCAGTATGCAGTATTTACAATATGAAGGTCAGATGACAGATCGAAGTGTTAACGTTACGCCGTCAGATGGCAGACGTTGTTCAGAGTTTAATTAATTTAATTTACAAAAACAATAGCAATAATACATTTTTTAGTTGTCGATGTCAGTAGAGCAAGCAATTATACGTAAAATGATATATAATTTATGTGGAGAAATTGTGTGGTTTTTTCTTAAAAGGGAGGTAAACATCTTAACCCTTAGCGTATTAATATATATGATGATACATATTTTGTCTTGTAATTTATTTATTCAAGAAGAAGTTAGGAAAAAATACTAGATTAAATTTAGAATCTACTAAAATTTCTACTATTCACTAAACCGAACATTTATCAAGTAAACGACGGTCTACCAAATTTAGGGTTGGCAGCCCTGTTTGAGCATCATTGGTAAGCTTTTTTTGGAACAATGTACAGAGATGTCGAAAGAACGTCGCGCTGCGGTAACATCGCAGTCGCTACTCGCTAAGCAGGCGTATTGTAATTATAGGCAACTAAACTTTTGAAATTTTATACTTCGGTTAATACAAAAATAAAGCGTTTCAAGCAACGAGTGTAACGAAGAAGTCTGAAAAACTAATCGACGATTTCAAATGCAGATTACATTGTAAATGGCAATTTTATTACTAAACTAAGTTTAACGATTAAAGATTTTATAAGCAACAGTCAACTTCGTTGAACTTTGAAATTTCGAACGGTAATGTTGAAAGTTTTATTAGTTATAAATACAATGTTAAAAGATTTGCTCAATGCGTTTTAGAATTAAAATTTACAGTAGGAATATAAAGCCAGCTCAAATTCACGCATTAAATCAAACAATGGTTAAATTAAAATTAGACCTCGTTAGTAAAAAAAAAGCTATCGCCCAATTTTGCAACCATTGTGTGTACCAAAAGACTATTCAAGAAAAACTATTCTTTATATATTTAAAAAAATTGCCTAGCGCCAATTATTATTACCTATACATAAATGAAAAAAAAAACTGTTGAATATGGAATAAAGAACGTAAGAATTACGTATCTTTTAGACGGAGAGCTGGCTACGGAGAAAATGGGTGACTCGGTACAGAGCTGGAAATTTGCAGAATAATAGGAGATAGTACAAGTAAGTAGGGAAAAAAGTGCCAGAAGGCTAGGCGGAAGATAAAGAGCCGCCAGAAGGCGCTAATGTTGCGAAAAATCAGTGCACTTCTGGCAATTTCTATACTTATTCTGTAATTCAAAACTAGATTATATATTATATTATACATTATATAGTTATAAGGGCATACTGAAAATTCAAACATGATATAATTATTAAATTCGGCAAATATTCAAAATTATTAATGACATTTTGATAGAAATAAAATTAATCGTCATATATTTTCATTAATAAAATTACGTTGTTATAACTTAACGTAATTTTATTAATTTATTTAGTTTTATTTCTATCAAAATGTCATTAATAATTTTGAATATTTGTCGAATGAAATTAATTTATCATGTTTGAATTTTCAGTATGCCCTTATAACTATATAATGTATAATATTATATATAATACTAGCGGTCCCGCCCGGTTTCACCCGGGTGCAAAAGACCGAATGGGGAAGGAAGAAAAAAAATTTAGGGGTGGACTACCCCTAACATTTAGGGGGATGAAAAATAGATGTTGGCCGATTCTCATAGATACCGGAAAAGCATAAAAAATTTCATCAAAATCGGTCAAGCCGTTTCGGAGGAGTATGGCAACGAAAACTGTGACACGAGAATTTTATATATATAGATATAAACTAGTTTTGAATTACAAAATAAGTATAGAAATTGCCAGAAGTGCACTGATTTTTCGCAACATTAGCGCCTACTGGCGGCACTTTATCTTCCGCCTAGCCTTCTGGCAATTTTTTTTCCCTATACTTACTTATACTATCTCCTATTATTCTGCAAATTTTCAGCTCTGCACCGAGTCACCCATTTTCTCCGTAGCCAGCTCTTAGCCATTTAGTTTGCTATTATTGTAGCGAAGAATCAATTGTTACAGTAACAAAACAAATTTAGAAAAAAAAAATTTAAAAAACATTATCATTATATTTTTTTTACAATGTTCACAGATTGTTATCTTTGATCTGTTTTATAAAGTTCGTCATAATTGTATTACAGTTTAGTGACGTTTTTTGGTTAGTAGGGTCCGGTTGCTCATTTCGTAATTTTTATAAATAAATTCAACTGTATTTTCATAAAGTATTGAAATTACAAAAAAGAACTTTTTTCATGCCGTAAGGTATTTATTGAACGGTGAATGACTTCGGTATTGTGTCTGTGCATAGGGAATGGAATCGGAAGGACGAAGTTCGAGGTCAGCCATCATCGACATCCTATCTTGCCGCTGAAGATATATCTATGTTGACATTACATCCGGATCGGAAGAAAATGTAACAACGTAGGTTGAGATTTACTCTGTTCTGATTACGCGTTGCATAAATATTCATACAAACATTCTAAATTTAATTAAAATTAATTAGAGACAAACATCTAAACTTTTATAGACTTAAGCCTGCTTTATGTCAAGCCCGTTTTACACAGGGAGGATTCATTTTGTAAATAAATAATAATTGTTTTTCGTGTTTTCGATCAGAATCATTTTTAATTTTTAGAATCAGTGTGTTTGCCAAATAGAATGAATAAATAAAAAATAGCGCTTTTTATAAACCGAAGAAAATTGAGGCTAGCACAATCAGACACGATTTTTCTCCGTACTTATAGAACTAGAAGTAATATCAGTAAAAATTAAAATAAATATAGTTTAAAAAAAAACTAAAAAACACGCTTTATATCAAACTAAAAAGTAAAAAATATTTTTTTTAAAAATAAGCTTAAAACAATAATGAATAAAAAATACAAGTATTATTGTGAAAAAAGCGTGGGGCGCTTTGTTCCACATTTTCGTACATCGAGCGCCCCACGCTTTTTTCACAATAATACTTGTATTTTTTATTCATTATTGTTTTAAGCTTATTTAAAAAAAATATTTTTTATTTTTTAGTTCGATATAAATACAACGTGTTTTTTAGTTTTTTTTAAACTATATTTATTTTCCACTTTTTAGTTCGATTTATTGTCAAAAATTTGCCGAAAAAAAACAACTTTTTTTTTCGGCGTGGACGGGATTAGAACCCACGACCCGTGATTCCAAGAGTTGACGTCAGCGAAGACCCGTGCCTTAGACCGCACGGCTAACCACTGTAGTTACATTGCTGGCATATTATACTACAGTAATAAACCACTTGCTGTAGTCCAAACGAAGGTTACAAACAAACATTAATACATACATACAAACTTACAAGTGAAGTTAATATAAAGCGTGTAAAAAAAATTTTAATTAAAAAAAAATAATTTAAATTCGTAATTTTTGACAGCGTGGGTCGTGTGCAATTTTTTTCACAAACTAATACTTAATTACAATTCGCTCAAACTGGGTACAGTTTATCTTATCCCTGTTAAGGAGATAAAAAAAGACAAAAAAGAAATGTCTTCGTGCAGAGAATTACTACAGACTTAGATTTGCATATTTTTAATTTACTATCAATTGGCGCTATGCATAGATTAAACTGTTCTCAGTTCATCTAAATTGTGTTGATCTACAGAGTGGCTAGAAAGTTCTAGCCTGGTCAATAGATGTTTTTTTCCAACACCAACGTGATTAGAATGTGTTAGTGGATCGGTCCTGAGTAAATACAACAAGTTAGCGCGCGGGAGAGGCTAAGAGGCGCGTTTATGCGAATATCTTCCGAACGACTGGTTCTATAAAGAAAACACACGAAATCTTTTTTGTAGGCAACTAAACGATCTATTTTTTTTATAAAAATATTTTTTTCGTAAAATCAGTATTTTGAGAGTTATTGCGCTCGAAAAGTTTGGTCTGGTGCTGACGTACATTCGATAGACAAGTGAACGTCTAGCAATAAGAGCGGTCACTCAGTGGTTGGTTGACCGCTACATGGAATCTATTTTAGTCGCGACGACCACCTGCGCGCGCGATCTGACACCTTATTGCGCTGGAAACGACTTTAAATAAATTAAAAAGTTTTCTTTGGTTCGGAAATAACGAAACAACCTATGTCAAGATTGGCGTGCGATTATATGTGTCTCGTTCGGATAGGTTTGTAGAAAAGATGCGAGACGAAGCATCCAATAAACGGACTAAATATGCAAATTGATCGGGTTTATTGTCGTATACTCACAATCTCACAATCAGCGTCCGGATCTGCTACACACGGTTGTTAGTATAGGTATTGAGTCGAAGGCAAACTTCGCCTCAAGGCTGACTAGGGATGAGGAAACTATATATTTGTTTTTAATGGATACACAATATCATCCTGTCAGTTCACATTTTGTCAATACATCCATAAAAAAATAATTAAAAATGTTCCGGATTTTTTGAAATTTTTAAACGGTTGATACACTCACAAAATTGCAAGCTGTTGAGATTTCTTTTTTCTTTGAGGGTATAGGAATTGGACTAAAATAACATGTTTTATTGCTAATGAAAAAAATCCATTATTTTTGAAAAGTATTTGACAGCATTGAACATAATTATCGCAGCAACTTGTAATTCGGTACGACTTTGTGACAATATCAACTAAATAAAAACGCGTTAGTATGCGAAATTTCGTAATTTTTGACAAAATGGCGGTTAGATAGTCAAAAAATAATTAAGACAAGGTCTTTCGAGACAAAACGACAGGAGTGACGACGAGGAAACAAACACTTGAGAAAGACAGCAGCTTTATGAGCACACTATATAATATTATATAAAGCTGAAGAGTTTGTTTGTTTGTTTGGTTGAACGCGCTAATCTCAGAAACTACTGGTTCGAATCGAAAAAAAATTTTTTTGTTGGATAGCCCATTTATCGAGGAAGGCTACAGGCTATATAATATTACGCTACGACCAATTAGAGCGGAACATCAATGAAAAATGTTGCAAGATGTATCTCAAAATTAGTCCGTCCGACAAATATTATCAGGTGAAATGCCTTAACTAAATATTGCAATATTAGCGCGTAAAGTTTACAAACCTGGATAGCTCAGTCGGTAGAGTGTAACACTCTTAATGCCAGGGTCTAGGGTTCAAGCCCCACGTCGGCGAATATATTTTTATTTTTTTTTATTTTCTACATTGCTTTCTTCTAAGGCTTACTTTTCAATTTTTTTTAATTTTATTACGACCATTTTAAAATAAAATAAATTTAATTAATTGCTCATTTGTAACTGCAGTTACAACTTACTTAAAAAAAGTATAAATACTGCTTTTTAACGACAAAAGCTTTTGAACGGTAACTCAAATCATTATGAAGTTTGGACACAACATTCATCTCGGTAAACTAAGATGAATGTGCGTACTCTTGTCCTTTCCTTCCCCATTCGTTCTTTTGCAACCGGGTGAAACCGGGCGGGACCGCTAGTGTAATATATCCACCGTGGTTATCTACTAGTATTTTGTCATGTTACTTGTCAAGTTTCAATCAATTGAAATTAATTCAGTTCTAAAGCTTTAAAGCTACAGTAAATTAAGCGGTTTAAATAGAATGAAACTTGAGCCATATATATGTTTCACTTGTATTTTTTCTGATTTTCTCGTTTATTATAGAGAAATGTTTTTTTTTATACATCGCTGCTAATTCGAATGGAAATACGTTACACTTAAATAAGTTTTTTTTTGTTGTTGTTTACATTCGTGTAATAGGTAAATGTCAGAAGCGGTCTTCATCAGAAAATGAACTCGTAATTATAAGGAAACATTTTTATCTTTCTATGAAAATGAACAAAAACAACGCCGCCGAGTTTTGGAAACAGAAAAATCATCATATATATTAATACGCTGCTAAGGTTAAAGATGTTTGCCTCCCTTTTTAGAAAAAACCTCACAATTTCTCCACATAAATTATATATCATTTTTTATAGATAATTGCTTGCTCTACTGACATCGACAACTAAAAAATTTATTATTGCTTTTGTTTTTGTAAATTAATTAAAATACAGCAACGCTGAACACGTCTGCCAACTGACGGCTTTAATTTTGAAACAACGTCAACACTTCGATCTGACCTTTATATTGTAATACAACAGACACAATACTGCATACTGCCATCTGACGGTTTTAATTTTGAAACAGCGAACAACGCTGAACAATGTCACAGCAATGCTGCATGATGCCATCTGGCTTTGCTCAACGCTCTTGCTACTTGCGCCTCTATATGACAATTTTAGTAAAATATTTCTTCGATCTGTCATCTGAGCTTCATATTGTAATACAACAAAAAGAAGAACGGTATAAGCAGTGTGCAAAATTAGAAACGAATTAAATACCTGCAATCATATAACCGACGCATCTCTTTTTAAAAACGGAAATTCAAAGCTTCACATATTGTATGACGTCCCAATACCTGTTTCCGTTGTGAATACAAAATGGAGCGATTAATTGAGACACCGTATGAATTATTGAATGGCCTGTAATGTACCTAATGTGCTTAGTGTTCTGAAGCATTAAAATTTCATTGTTATAACCAGCCTAGAGTGTTTTCATAATGAAAGTTCATTGTGTATACACTATACAGGTAGTTTCCGTTTTGATAATTCTCGAGAATCTCGCGTCCCGCCATGTTCTACTTCTTCAAACCGGATGTCTCTCTGGAACGGATGCAGAAGGCGTCGTCTGAGAATCCAGTTTGACAATGACCTTAAGGCCTAACTCACACGGACAACTTTCCGATCACAAAAAAGTGGTCGATGGTTGAGAGTACGGCATTAGTATGTAATGTCGTGATAGCGCTCACACGGAAATTGTGATCGGTATCAACAACAGTTGTTTCTAGTAAATTTTTAGTTTCATATTATATAAATGTAAACAATTCATGACTAATAATAAAAATGTACTCACGCTTATTGCTAAATCTTTGTTAAACAGTTTCGGAATCAGTTGCTTACCTGAAACAAAAAAAAGAATATTTTTCATGTCACTCCGTAAAAAAAGCTAAACAGAAAATTTAGATGTCTAATTAAATAAATTATAGACCTGAACTACAAAAAAATGCGTCTAATTTATTTTCATGTATACCTACAGGACTTAAGAGATTATCAACACATCTTCCCGTAGACTGTTTATCCACCCAGAGGGAATAAAAAATTAAAAAAACACACTCTCTCGTATATTGCTGCAATATTTTTTGTTTAAAAAGTCCTACCCAACGATTTCCCGAAGTTTATCCCTACGGATATAAAACGTAAAAACATATATTCGATTTGTTATCATAAAAAGAAGGTCTATTTTATTATCAAGTTGAGAAACGAAAGTATTTTCAACATACAGGGTGCATTAGAAAGTTCCTGTTACAAAAAATTACAATACACACCAATTTAAAATAGAGTTAATAACCGTTTCATTGCGTTCAAAATCAGTACTAAAAGATAATATTATTTTTTATTTTTATGATCAAATTTTTATTACTTATAATAATTATAATAATGCGTTTAACGTCCGTTTCTCGACTTTAAGTTATAACAGACGCCATTCGCACCATTACTATTTTTTTACCACACTTCCCGTTAGGTTCTACAATTTTTCAATTTGCAACTTAATTAATAGCAATGGGCGAATGAAGGAATTTTTAGGAAATTAGGATAAGGTAGGCAAATTTTGAGCATAGGAGTTTGACAGGTAATCGGCCATGGCCTTGAATAAGGAACCATCTCGATATTTATCTGGAATTATTGTGGGAAACCATCGAAAACCTCAACAAGATGGCCGGTACAGGAATTACCGTTTCTCGGCGAGAGGCAGTTGGAAAAAATCCTAGTCACATCTGCCCCCGCCGGGATCGAACCCGGTACCTCCCGAATGCGAGTCTAGGACTCTCACCGCTACGCCACCCCGCTCGGTTTTAATTACTTATTATAAATAAATCGAAATATAAAGGATTGAAACAAAACAAATACTTTATTATAAAAATTATTATGTATAATTTACTGAGTATAACAATTTTCGCAATTAAAAACATTAACCAAAATCCAAACGTCATTTTTATTATGTTTAATTATATAAACTTGATATATTTATTTTATGATGACTACTGAACCGATTTAGACCAGACTTACATTGCTAATGAATAAGACACAAAGTTGCGGGTAAAAATTAGTTTCTTATGCGATTGAAAATTGTCTGTACAGTGTACCTACTATTAAAATGTCGTAAAGCCATTTCTTTTAAAACTTCCAATGTACATATTTCATTGTGTAGAAAACACGTTCTATAAAATGCGCGAAGCCATATTATATTCGCAAAATATAAATCATTGTGATGAACGTTCAACTGTTCGCGTTTCATCTGTTTTGACGGTAAAACATTTGTTATTATGTGACAGTTGACTTCTTAAGGTTTGGGATGGCGTGTTTCATCCCGACATAAACCGTACAAAGATCTACTGGGTGTGTGCCTTAGAGAAAGCAAACTTTAATAAAATATTTAACGAATTGATGTTTCGGCGTACCTACTGAGTTTCAAAATTTGAATATTTTTAACAGGGCATACATACACAAATAATGTAAATCAACTTTTAATCTACTTTATCTTTCGACTTAACTGCAAACAGGAGTTAACGAAACATATATATTTTTTAAGATAAGATAAGATATTTATTTATTTCATATGTAGCTAAAAAGCTATGAAATATGTCAATTAATACAATTAAATTTATAAATCATGTATAGAGTACAAAGCTGTTTAATATCATGTGGTAATTTATTAAAGATGTCCACTAAATTGAAATTCACATTTTTTTATATATAGATGATTTAGGTAGTGGTTTATGCAAATTTCCAGCTTGTCTGGTATTACGATTATGGATGGAAATATTAGTTTTAAACCGAGATATGATGACGTAGAAGCTATATATATGTTATGGGCAAAGTCGACATTGACCGGTCAATGTCGACAATGCCCGAGCCACATCGGGCAATGTCCTAAATCGGACAAGGTTCAAAAAATAGATTTTTTATAAACATGAAACGCTGACATTTGATTGTATCTTTATCATGATAAGTTATCATTAACCCTTTATGGAATTTTTATCATATAAATAATAAATAAATTATACGTGTTTTCAATCATCAATAATCTATACTAATATATAAAGTTGAAGAGTTTGTTTGTTTGTTTGAACGCGCTAATCTCAGAAACTACTGGTTCTAATTAAAAAGAAATTTTTTGTTGGATAGGCCATTTATCCAGGAAGGCTATAGGCTATATAATATTACGCTACGACCAATTGGAGCGGAACATCAATGAAAAATGTTGCAAGATGTATCTCAAAATTAGTCCGTCCGACAAACAAACAAACTCTTCAGTTTTATATATTAGTATAGATTATTGATGATTGAAAACACGTATAATTTATTATTTATATGATAAAAATCCCATAAAGGGTTAATGATAACTTATCATGATAAAGATACAATCAAGTGTCAACGTTTCATGTTTATAAAAAATCTCTTTTTTGAACCTTGTCAAAAACACAAAACAAGCTTCCAATACGAAAAGTAGTATTGTCGGTTGTGATTAGTTGCCAGGCTACGATTTACTCGGACGAACCCGGGTCAGAATGCTAGTAAAATACAGAATGAAAATTAATACGCTTGAAATTGTATAGAATATTAGATTAAGATAGAAATGACAAACATAATGAAATTGAAATTGTATGGTGAAATGTATAATTAGGTAATATAATAGTGTTATTATTCAGCGCCAACGCATAGCTTTTGAAATTGCAAATCGAACTGGATATAATAGCAGTCTATACAGGCAGAGTGCAGACACACATAATTTTGTAATCGCTAGGCGAATATAGGAATCGATTCAGTTAGACAAGGTTTTATTAGGCAACAAAATATATGAATAATAGTGGAATACATAATACAAATAAACAAAAACCTAATTTCTGAATTTCATACGAATTTATGTCTGTTGCCACCCGGATTCATTTCTAAACCGATTTTAACCCAATTAGTGGGGTCGTTGCACATTTTTTACAGCAGGATATACATAACAAATTAATTTATGAAAAATTTTCGATCTGTTTCTAGAATTAATAAATATCGCAAAGAGTGAGGTTAGAAACAGCTAGTTAATAAAATATTCAGTAGATAAAACAGTAAAAAAGAGTTGAATATATACAGTTAAGCTTTAAAAAGCGACAAGTTATACGTTACAATTACTATAGTATAAGTAAGTAAACATGTGCTTTAGAACATCTGGCGTCTTCTTTAGTGTAATTCGCTAATTAAGTCTGAATTCATTATGAAATAACACTAATTGAGTCATCTTATAAAATAAGAAAATATAAGCTTTGTAACTGTTGCGTCATATTGCATGTAAATGTGTTTTATGGCTGTGGAATCTTTTCGCAATTTTTTTCTTGTTTCCCATTATTAAGGTGTAAAATTTGATCACAAAACAATCCTCAATAAAAAAAAAATTGGTTGTCTGTAAAGTCGGTTTACGGACGATAGTTTTACGTGATAACGTATTCCGTAATACATAACCTAAGCCTCCCAAAATTTGGTTTCAATCCGCTTATCCTTGGTGTCGGAATGATAAGAAATGTCAAAAGTGACGTTTGCAACTGTCAAAGTATTATGTTCTAATAATAATTAGTTATTCCAATACTTAACTTAGAAGGCGTTGCATTTCATAAAATACTAATGTCAAAAAATTGAATTAAACATTAGAAATGCAGCCGTTTTCATGTTGCATTTATACAGCTATTTTTCTATATAAATTTGTATAAAAAAACTGTTTAGGCAAATTCTGTTATACGAAATCTATGTAAAATGTTCTCCTCTTTCGTTTAAGACTGGTTTCAAACCGATCTGATTTAAATTGAACGAGAAATTAGCAAAAAGCACGCACAGGGTCAGGCGGAACGTTACGCGTTACGAATGTTAGGAACGTTAGGAACGTTAGGATTTAGGAATTTTACACTTTTTCGTGCATGCAGCCGGTGTTTTATCAATTTATAAGATTGGTGATTCATCAATTTATAAGACGTTATCACGTCAAAAATGACTTGAAGCTCGTAAGGGCGACAAAAATAACGCATATAATGTTTAGAGAGTGAAGTAAGAACAAAATTAATAGAACGAACACAAAATAATAAAACACTGATTTTATTTCTGGACGTGACTAAGTTCGTTATATTAAAAATTTAAATCTTACTACACTCTCAAAACTTGACACCAATTATTTTTGTCGCAGTAAATAAAATTATCGACCAATTTTTTAGACAACATACGTTAACAAAAAATATAAAAATTAATACATTGACGTTTCGGTCCGGATTCTTCAGAAATATGTAACATAAAATATTTTTGTCGCACTTTCGAACTTCAAGTTTACCTTGTAAATCCTTTTTTTTTTTAGGGTATCAGTCATTTTTGTTTTATTGGTATAGTATAATATATTATTGATACATTTTTTAAAATAATAAATGTCAGTTTTTGTAAAATATAAAAAAATGTTCATTCATTTAATGATGACAAAAATATATCGAGGTTCATCAAAATAGACCCAAATGTTGTCGAATGCTGGTATCCGTTAAAATATTCGAAAAACATGAAATTAAATTAGCGTTAAATCAAATTTTATGCAACCCGGTATTAAAATGTAAATTATACACCGCTAGAGAACTTTCTAAGTAAATGACCTGTGCTTCAAATATATATAGACATAAACTCGTATACTTTTAAGAAAGAGTCGAGCTTTTCCGTTATTTTATACAAGGAAAGAAAATATAGCTACTCTGTTTGTAATTTATAGTGAAAAAAATGGTTTAACGAGAACAAATTTTCCAGAACAATGAAGTATAAAATTGTAAAATTATAATAAAGAAGTCATTAATTTCTCCCACGCATTATTTTTCTGTTATTTATTTCGAGTAAAATTAAATATTGAAAGAGCGCCCGCAATGTTAAACAGTTGAAAAAGTAATTTGTCAGACTGAAACTGAAAAACAACCGAAGCATCAAATAAATATATCATCAAAAAATAAGTTTGCTCGAATCAATGAACACCTAATAATTAATCGACAACTTACTAAAAAAATTTTACAATTTTTTCTGTGCCGTCATTCTAGGAAACCAAGGCCTCAGTTTCAACCCGAAAAGTTTGCACCACCTTGTATACCTATCATAAAATATTTTTAACAAAAAAATTGAACCGACTTCAAAATATGCACTAAAAAGTAATAAAATAATTGCATTTTTGGAGTCGGTGTTATTATTGCTAGGTATATTATAGTGTTTCATTGGCTGACACCGACTCCAAAAACGCAATTATTTTATTACTTTTTAGTGCATATTTAGAAGTCGGTTCAGTTTTTTTGTTAAAAATATTTTATTTTTCTCTTTTTAGTATTAGATATTTACTCAATCTAACACTAAAAATTATGCAGTTATTTTATGAAGTATTGCAATGGGTAAAATTTGAGTTTCTCTCGATTTCTCCGGATTCCGCCATCAGATCCTGGCTTGGTTCCGATGGGACCACCTCGGAAGTGCACTCTTTCGAATAAAAAAAAAATTGAAAATCGGTCCATAATTGACGGAGAAATCGGTGAACATACATAAAAAAAATATACAAACGGACATATAACCTCCTCCTTTTTTGAAGACGGTTACAAAAGAGAATTAAACATTAAAAAAAATTCTGTAAAATTATACATTTTCATCGATTTTTCTGGAAAGAGTGTCGCATGTCTCACAGAACTTCTAAAAGCATTTTTACGCGAGCTTTGTCACTTCGATAAGTTCATGAATAATTGTGATGACGTACCCAAATTTAAATATGCACAAAAAAGAGATAGATAGATATAATGTATGAAAATCACAGCTCAGCAATATAAAATAATTTTATTTGAATAATTCATTCGCTTATTCCACACGATCTAGTGTCCTTTACAACATTTTGCCGCATGAAAACAAATGAAATGCAGTTAGCGCAACAATAACGGACCGACTGTGTTTTGTTTGCATGGAATAATATTAAATTATTTACTTTGTAATGCTCATTTGTTAGTTATAAGTTATGATATACACAAAACTCGATATATTATATGAAGAACCGTACATAACTTCTATGAGCCGCCTTTGATAATGTCTACTGCAGTTGTAGTCGAAACATTAGGTAGAAATACCAACGGACCACAGCCTACAAGCCTGGAAAACAAGAAGATTTGGAATTACAAATGCTAGTGGTCGAAATTTAATCGTAATTCATTAAATTATTAAGTTTGAATGTGGTTGGGGCTCTTTAGTCATTATATGAATCGATTTGAACTGTGTTAATTCTTACACATCGCGATGAAACATATATTGTGCACTTCCACTCATTAAAACGAAGGAAACGATATATTTTTCAGTACAAAGTGTTCGAATTAACACAGGTCAAATCGATACCACACTCTTTTATCTTCTTCCCGTATACCCAAACTCAGGAAAGTGGTTGGGCTCTTAACCGGTCACGCACCCCTGATGACGGGGATACGTCAGGAATCGACGCAGTGTAGATATTGCGAAATGGAGGACAAAACAGCCAACCATTTGAATGCGAGGTTCTAGTCTACAGGAGAACAACCATCTTTGGATAGATTGATGAGAGCGGAATAATTCCTCAGGACAATCTAGTCATCAATCTTCTGAAGTTCATGAGAAGATCCAAACTATTGGAGAACCATCTTTGGATACATTGATGGGAGTTGAGTAATTCCTCGGGACAATCTAGTTGCACCAATCTTCCGGATTTCATGAGAATATCCAAACTATTGGAGAACAATCTTTGGATACATTGATGAGAGCGGAATAATTCCTCAGGACAATCTAGTCATCAATCTTCTGAAGTTCATGAGAAGATCCAAACTATTGGAGAACCATCTTTGGATACATTGATAGGAGTGGAGCAATTCCTCAGGACAATCTAGTTGCACCAATCTTCTGGAGTTCAGGAGAAGATCCAAACTATTGGAGGACTAGATCCAGGACAAGAGGAAGTACAAAAATTCTTTTAGGATGACGTGCATTAACCCCCTAACTTATCCATTCATATGATGCTCATTCAAGCAAAGTCAATGATCCATTAATAACAAAGCTGGCCATTGTGGATACTTAATTTTTTGAACAGCCTGTATAATAACTGTCATCGGACATAATTAACTGCACCTACGTTTCCAATTTCAACTCTTACATTAAATGCATCGTCTGAAATTTGTAGTGAAAATAAATAACAAAAACACTCCAACGCTCCATTATTATCTAGAGGTGTTAATTTACATGTTTATTAGTGGTGGATGAGCGTGAAAGCATTGTATATATTTTTTTTCTAGCTTTTAATCAAAGCTTTGTCCTTTTAGTATCCATAAGATGTTAGTGAAAAAACAAAAAGAGTTTCTGCAAACGAAATGCATCTCGTACTTGGTCCGAGCGTAAAATAAAAGCGAGAAGTGTGAAATGTCGTCTTTCTCATTACAGACGCTCCGTTGTTTTTCGTGTACGGCGTTTCCGTAAAAAAGGCTGTTTAATTAGAACGCAAAAGTCGAGAAAGCCGACGCAATTTCTCATATTTTCATTAACGAGAAAACAACAAAATAATATTATTTTAGCACGATCTTCATATAAAATTTCATGCTTATGAAATGATCATTTTTCACACCGACCGTAAAGTAAAACAAAAGCAATGCGATTTTACCGTCTCAATATAGTTATCTCTCTGTCAGTTGCTATTCAAACAGGCAGATAAGCAAAGTAGGCTTCATATTTGTTACCAGGGAATGCAATCCCGCAAGATAATTTCAATCCCGGTATTTGCGGGGCTGAACCATCTTAGTCCCGCTGGATCCAGGTATTTGCGGGATCCAGCAATCGTAATAAAGACCTAATAGATCTCGTTTTCGTGGTTTAATTTACCCTATATTAAACAAGTTTTTTGATACATATTAAATGGTTTATTAATACTTTCAGACATAAATTGACCAAAAAAAATTGGTTGTCTGTAAAGTCGGTTTACGGACGATAGTTTTGCGTGATAACGTATTACGCTCGAATATCATATTTAATAATACATAACCTAAATTTTAGTAGCTGTCAAACTTGGGCCGATCGTGCTTCTCCATCGCTTATACTGCGCTCTCGCTTGCACGCACAGGGTCAGGTGGAACGTTACGAACGTTACACTTTTTCGTGCGTGCAGCTGGTGTTTCATCAATTTATAAGACGTTATCACGTCAAAAAATATTGCCGTATACGTTGCCATCGGGACGGCCGGTTTTCTTTGACTTCTGCAAAATTTGGCGTTAAAAGAGCGCTGGGTGAGTCGCCCATAAAGAAATGACCAGGAGTTAAGGCGTTCAAGTCAGAGGGATTGTCGGATATTGGAGTTATGGGTCGCAAATTCAAACAAGTTTCAATTTGATTTAGGAGTGTATATGTTACCGGCGAAACCCGATTTCAGGACAAACTAGTTCAGCCTACTATTCATACTAGGACAAACTAGTTCAGCCTAGGCTAAATTGGTTTGTAGAACTAGTTTGGCCGGTAACATATACATTTCTTCAAACGTAAACAACGCATTTTTTTTACTCGATGTAAATGATACTTATACAACTCTTTAAAGCCGCGTCCCACAAACGCGAGGCGGAATAAAATGTCAGGAAATTGAACAATCAGATATAAAGTTAGAAATTTTTGAATTTGTTTGAAAAACTGTTTTTTTAATTTTGTAAGCTCACGATTAGCGCCAATAAAATATCACTCGCTTGCCAAATGCCAGTCCACGCGCCGTTGCGCGTCGAGTAACACGTCTGATCCACGCTTCTCTGTAATCCCGCTAGTCAAGCGGGATCCGCCAAAATTTTCGACCGAGATTAGTCCCGCAAAATATATGCGGGATCCCGGTATTGCATTCCCTATTTGTATAACCAAATCAAATTGTCAATAATATGTATAAAATATTTATAAAAAGCACAGAACTAATAAACATATTATTATTATTATTAATAATATTCGTACTCTGTTGTCGCGCGTCTATAATTGATCTATCTATGAAGTTTTGTCGCCAATGTTTAGTGCACACCCTATTCTCATTTCGAACCGCAAGCGTCGCCCAAATTAATCAATCCACAAAGTTAGAGAAAATAAGAACAGACAAACTGATCCAGACTCATTTTCTATTGGCTGTTGAGAAGGGTATTTGTTGCGATGTGGTATTGTTTATTAATATGCCACAAGCGTTTCCGTTCGCTCTCACGAGACAAATTGGCGTAGCGTGAAACGAATGTGTTTCAACCTTTAATCAAACTTATTATTACTCCGTATACACACACTAACATAGCTACAGACATATATTCCAACATTCAGTTCCAATTTCCTTTACCTACATATATACGATGCAAGGTTAGTAGAGTAGAAGTTGCCTCGTTCCGTTGAACCGTAATGAGAGGGATGACGTCATACAAATGAGTTATGTTATTTTTCAATGGCTGTCTTTAACAAATGTCAAGGAAATCAAACGATTTATTTGCAATGTTTTTTATAAATAATTTTTTTTATAAGAATAATATTCATCCGTTTTAAATATTTCAACATACCTAGTAATAGATGAAAGCAAAAGAAAAAAAAAACAGAAACAAGAAAAATACGTAAAAAAATAGTTAATTAACAATGTCTACCATTTAATTTTGTATTTGTTTATGTAGAAATTATTAAAACCTAAATTTTATAACAAAAATAAAAATTTTCCTATTTTTAACGTCCGCCAGCTGACGTCATTCCAGCGCTTTCGCTGACTGGTAAGCTACTCTACTAGCTTTGGATACAATATATTGTATTGAAACGATTAGCTTCGGACTTTTTCGGATAAGCTCACGTAATCGTCTCGTAATATAATTTAAAATAAATTTTAAATAAAATTAATAAACAATTTAAAATATTTATTTTGAATGTTTTATTATAAAATTGTTGTTAACAAGATATCTTAGAATGTACACACAGAAAATTTCTGATATGTTAATGTGATTGGAATTGACAAAGTGAAAAATAATCAATTAAACGACACATAGAAAAAGAAATTTGGATCGGTAGATGACCAAGTACTCCAGATGCTCCCTGATGTGATTTAAAAGAAATATTTCAGCACTTTTTCACAGCTTATTTTTAATACATCCTATTTCAACCTTTTAAAACCTACTGCCTTTTTTCAGACAAAAAAACATATTTTGTTTCTTTATTTCACGGCGTCGTTCAACATGCCAAAACCAAAATTGACACGCGCCGTGACAAAACAAATAGACAAGTACAGTAAATACCCAATTCTAATTATTACCGCTAAACTATGTACATTATAATCTAAAAGTTTTGAATCGTTACAGTATATAGTACCCATAGAATTCTGCAAATATATTTTTGTTGTTATTTCGGATTTATTTTTACGAATATGTTTTATATTATAGACACTTTTTTATGTGCCAAATCTAATTTTCATGAATTATGTTCACTATTTCTCAAGTTTTCAGACTGAAAGAGCGAGACAGAAAGAGAAAAGCAAAGAAAGGACACCAATTAACGCTGATTTCCGTGAAGTGTTTTTCTTCTGACGCGTGTTTTATAATTAACTGTCTATTATTTACGGTTTTGTTCACTTGTAAAGACCGCTTTGTTTCTCACGTCATATTAAAACATGTCAGAAATGTATACATAATTATCCATCTAACGTGTAAGAATTTATTGTAGCTGAAGTGATCGTTATATTATTACAGTGTATAAATATTGAGTTTGTTATGCATCAACACGAGAAAACTTTTATTTTACCGGCAGATATGCAGTGAAAAGGCGTTTGTAAATGTATTTTTTTTTTTAATAAATGTTATGGTCAGAGTGCCCGTCGGCAAAAATTTTATTGATACATATACTCTCTCCAAACTTTGTATATGGTTTCATTAGGCCTAGTCTGACACCTATTTTCTCTATGACTTTTCTTGATTTTGGGGCGTTTTCCCTCTAAATTTTCCGAAAGGTGTCGTTTTGACGACATGTAAAAATTTATAGATACTGTTTGTTTTTTTAATTGGATAGCTTAAAAACTTCAACCAAAACGCTAAAATAATGTTCTCTGACAAATAATATGAGCCATTTGAAATGTCTGACACCTCGAATATGTTCGACATATTCGAGGTGTCAGACATGGTTCATGTTATTTCTCTCAGCACTATGACTATTATGTTTGTATTGTTTTTATTATTCATGCTGTATTTGCAGAATCATGTTGAATAAAAAGAGATATAAATACATATAGTATAGAGCCGACAGGCAAAATTATGGGTGTTGTACAAGTTGTCGACATACGCCTTTGACTTTGCGTAATAAAGATATTTTTCAGGACTATTTTAAGACACGCCCCACTATGACGTTGTAAGTAAGGTCAATTTTTCTTATTTTTATTACAAAAGGTATAAACAAAGTACCGCTAAAGAAATGGTAGACATTAACCAATTTCAAAAATGTTTTACATATATTATGTACCTCTTGTTTCGGATGTTTTTTTTTCTTCCCTTTTTATGTTGGAATCTTTAAAACGAATAATAGTATATTGTGCGACTAGTGAGAGAAGGAGAAGATTCCATGAGCGTGAAATTTTCCGCACGAGCGTAGAGAGTGCGGTAACACGCGAGTGCAATATTCTCCTTCGATCAATGGTCGCACATAATACTTTATTCAACTAGCACGAGTAATATGTAATCGGGGCCCTGATAAAAGAGGGAAAAATAATAATTCACTTCATTTATTGACGTACCCACCGCCCTCCATGCACACAAGATGGCCCTGACTTTCGCTGAATTGTGATGCTGTTTTCATATATACAAATCGCTACCGCGTTCCTATTGGTCCAGAAACTATGCAGTAATAAATTCATTACCGTACAGTTTCGGCTCGCTACCGCGTTCCTATTGGTCCAGAAACTATGCAGTAATAAATTATCGTACAGTTTCGGCTCATTATTAGCACTCTACGCGTCAACATAAAGTAATTTATTATTTCTCCCAAATTTAGCAGGGCCCCGAAATTATATATTACTCACGCGTGTTGAATAAATATATTTTGTCGGCAAAATGATTAAAAAATACAATTTATTGCAAATAATATCAATATTGTGTCTTATGACTGCTTCGGATGTTGTTAAAAACTTTACACTAAAGTGTATAAACAACAGTCTTTGCCTCGTCATTGTCCGCTGGATGACGTCAACAGAACGAGGCAACCACTATTCTACTAGCTTTGTAGACCTCTCAATTTATAACTTCTAATGGTTGTCGTAAAAAGTTTCAACAGTTGAATCATGTACCCTAAACACACTAGATCTCACATCAAATCCTACATATTTCAAACGAGTGAACACAATATACATTTTGTCCGGATATCCATTTAAATTGTTTACCTCAAAAAACTTTTTTATTTCAAGTTTGGGGATCTGTCATCAAATTTACGTGTTATCCCGCTTGGATATATTTTTTATTATCCTTTCGATTCTGAAAAAAATCTGCTGATGATCTCTGTTGCTGAACGACAACAGTTTTGGAACAAAAATGTAGACGGTTGGAGACTATTGCCATCGCCCTGTCGTTTACTTAGCCCCCAAAAGTATCACTACATAGTATAGAAAAAAAGTCGCTGTCTGTTTCTCCGCTTACTTCTTCTAAACAACGCAACGGATTTTGAAACGGTTTTCGCTAATAGAAAGAGCGTTAAACGGGGAAGGTTTGTATGTATAATTTGTAGTAAAAAAAAAATGTACTACCCTCAAAATTTTCGTCGCTACTTCCGGGACACTCTGTATCACGTTTAAATTGATAAAAAAATCCAACCAGTTCAACTGAATAGATTAAATTATTAACTGTCAATACAGAAGTCTGGACGTTTAAAGATAAAACAACATGCTGATGTAAATCTCTTTAGAAGGATTAACGGAAAAAAAGGCTTTTCAAATTCAAATAATATTTCATGTAAATATGACTAACGGCAATTAAAAAAAGCTTACTTTAATCTAGCGTATGATCATTCACGTATATCAAATTTATTTCAAATATCCACAGCGGAGTGCCCACTGGGGGCACGGTTAATCAATTAAAACAAACAATCCGATTGGCCAGAATACAACGTGACCTCATTAATCCGAAGGAAAATCAGTCAAACGTTGTAATGATTCAAATTGCAAAAGGTTATGTTAATAATGAGGCTTACACAACGCACGGTTAAGAAATTTGAGCTGATAATGATCTAAGGCTCAGTTGCAGAAAGTAATTTCAGTTTTCATTTAACGACGACCTTAAATTGTGGATATACCGACTCCTCTATCCGAAAAGCATTGTAGGATTTTAAATCGGTCCTGCTCGAAAAAAAATTGAGCAATTGACACAATATTTTTCTTAAACTGTCTTTTTTTTTGTAAAGTTTCCACATCGAAACAAAGTTTTTCCACGCATTTTAATTAGTTATTGTTATTGGTCCTCACGAAAATGGATTAATAGTCCCGAATTTTTGTATACAGTATACAGTATACAGTGTAACCTCTTTATAACGAATCTCAAGGGACCGAGCATTTTTTTTCGTTATAAAGAGTTTTCGTTATATGGAGGGAAGAAAGAAAAATAACCAAATTTCACCTAATTAATTTATTCCATTGTAGTCTTTTAACTTTGCTTGGCGTTTTTGCTATGCCAATATTTGTTTTGTATTTTATTAAGTATTATGCATGTCTTGACTCTTGGGATGTGGTGGAATCACCTTCATTAAACAATAGGAATGTTTCGATAAGTTTAGCGGCATCAAGTACTTGTTGAATAGTTGATGATGGTTAAAAATCATCCTCTTTATCATCTTCTTCATCTTAATTTTGTTGTATAAAAACAATTACACTGTTAAATACGCCTAAATATGAACATATTTCATCGTAATAGAGAATGGTTGTTACGCTATAAAGAGGGTATTAATGTAGTTTTAAGGTAAACCAACCAAACTGTAAAATTTTCTACGTTATAGGGAGTTTTTCATTATAACGAAGGACGTTATAAAGAGGTTACACTGTATTTATTATTCAAAGTTCTACCGGGAGCCTAGCGAAGAACGTGAAACAAATAAAATTTACCTCTTTATATGTAGATTTTCATTAACTTCAAAAAAAAAAGTAAAAACAAAAAATTAGCTGATTTATGTTTTTTTAATTATGCAGAAGTACTAAAACTTTTATCGTTCTTAATAATGTTTATCGTCTCGATTTTGCGTGAGACTTAAATAATTCGATCGATATAAACGTAGCCATAAAATGGAAATGGGGTAATTCGCATCAAGTTTTATTAAACTTTATTTCCTGATCGTTAAACGAAACGGAAATAAAGACATACATTTTTTTTAAAACAGTAACAAAATACAGAGGGCGCCAAATTACCAAAAATTCTGTAACCACAAGTTTTGCAATTTTTATGACTTTAAAAAAATATGCGGGAAACTTCTAATTCATGTAGTAATGTAGCAAAGATTTTTGAAATAAAACTTTAGGCGCGTCTTGAGAGTAACTCAGATCTTTTTTCGGACGGAAGTACCCTGTCAGTTTCCTCTATTTAAGGGCACCGATTGACAGATGGCGACATCACAACGCATCTGTACGAAACATAGCTACTGAAACAAACCAATAAGCCAACGTAATTCAAAACACGAGTGATTTAATGATAGAATGAGCGCGTAAAGGTTAATACATTCATGTTTTTTCATATTTTTTAAAAGGGTGATAAAAAATATTCGTGTGACTGTAAGTTTCATAGAGATTGGTTTATTTACGATACTGTACCAAAAGTTTGTTTTTTATGAGGAAAATGTTTTAGGTACTTCACTGTTTATTACCGATTCCTCATCCATTTGCGCCGTTAATTAGTGGCCTTTTAAATCAACAAAATGGAATATGCAACTAAAACATCCGCGAACTTCCATTAAAAACGGCCTTTTCAATTTTAAATCGATTAAAAAAACTGTAGTAACTCTTTTACAAATAAATCACAACATCCGGTTGTATATCAATAAGTTATACAGGCTGATTATTATTAAACTCTCTGATTAACGTCTGATTAGAACTGTTCAAAAATAAAATTATCGACCAATTTTTCAGACAATATATTAACAAAAAAATATATAATTAACACATTAACGTTTCGATCCGGATTTGGACCTTCTTCAGAACTGATCTAAAAAGTATAAAGAAGAATTAATATTTAGTTTCTAATCAGTTAATTACTAATGTATTAATTATATATTTATTTGTTAATATATTGTCTGAAAAATTGGTCGATAATTTTATTTAATGATTATTATTAAATTCACCATTTTTTACAGCATGTTCCAAATAATCATGAATACAAAGCTTATTAAAAAAGCTTAATTATATCGAGTTTGCGGGACGTTGTTATAAAAGAGTGTTTTTTGAGAGCTCCAATTTTTTTTTGTGAATATTCATCGCAACTTTCTTCATAGCTGAGTCTATTTTTAAAAAATGAAATTTCCACGTCGTAATAATATTGCAAGCTATTTGAAATGAAAATTTCCCTTTTTTAAACTCTAACTTTCCGGGATTGTAGGTCGTGGTTCATTGGCATTTCTATCTGACGTTACGTCTACAATTGCGGGACACATTAGCTCACAGGTAAGTGTGTCGACGACTGCTGTTTTCTACTCGGTCGTAGTTTGCTTTTCTGTGATTGGTCGTTGGTATGACTCACAGTTCGTCCGCTGCCACATCGCCTTTAATAACTCCTAATGCAGTTGCGGATGAAACGTCAGAAATGCCAATGGATCACCTACAAGCCCGAAAACCAAGAAAATTTGGAAAACCTACACACTTCTAATTTTAATTGTTGAAACATTGGCCATTCAAAAACTTCGCAAATCAAAATTGTTATTCGTTTGCCTTGTTCTATACTAATATAAATAAACTTTTAGCGAGTTCAATGTTTATGAACATCGCGTCATAAATTCTTTTTTTATCATGAAACAAAAATATTTTTGATGACAGAAAACTATAAAACCGTTTACGACCCACATTTTTTTTACACAAAATCTGCTTTTCATTTTGTTCGTAAAATATTTCATCTATTTGTGTAGATCATTAAAATATTAGACGTCATTTTTAACGTCTAGTTATAAATTGTCTATAAAATTTTTAATAAAAAAAATAATTATCATAAAACTTCAATATTAGTGTAACCACAGAATGATTTATTAACTTTAATAATTATATTGACCACAAGCTTTGTTTTATGTGAATATTTTATTTTTCTTAAATATTTATACATAAAATAACCAACAAATCCACCAGCTTGTCATAGTGTGTGTTCTGTTTAGAGACAATAAACGCTCACTTTTGTTACAAAGCCAGCTTCAATACACACATCATGTGAAATCAAAGCCATTATGAAACCCAGTGCTACAGCACGCTTGAAATCTAGCTGCCAAATTTAGCGGCAAAACCTTAATTATCGACCTTAATGCTTTATGAACCGATTAAAAGTGAAAAGCATTCTAAGATTTAATCACGAAGTCTGTAACCAGGAGACCTAGCTTCCTATGCTTGCCGTGTTTCGAGACGGACCGTTTTCTGGCGCACGAGAGATGGCGCCGTTATCACTACCTGGGAAAACTTCGGTTCTTTCCGCCTATTTTTGCCATAGTTACGAAAGTTGTTTAACTTCACGGACACTACACACATGTAAGCCATGAACGTGTGTTGCGTTACCCAATAACTGACGTCATATTGGTTCATGCGACAGATATCGCTCCACCGCTACGCTCGAGCTAGTTCTCCTGGTTATGGCTTCGTAATTAGAACTTACTCACATGCCTACGAATATTTATAATGAGTTTTTAAAGACACTGTTCACGAATGAAAGAAAAAATGCACTGTATTTTCTAAATTACATTTAATAAAGCAAATAAAAATTCAAATTGTGATCTGGTTACAGACTACGTGGATTTAATCATGTGCCGCTTACATTACAATGTTAAACTACAAGTATTAGTCACTGTCTACATTTTCTGAATTGAACGTTACTTCGTTTATTATTTTTTATATTAGTTTTAACATATTTCGCCTTCCGCCAGGTTTCACTTCCCTTAATGGAGCATTTATACCAATAAGCTTTTTGTTTCCATTCGCTTTATTTTCAAAGTTCGATATTAAAAACGTTCTCGTTTCATAAAAAAGTCGTCATTTTCTGTTTCACTGATTTTTCATAACGTACACAAAATACGCTTGCAAAATATGCAGCGTAATAAAGTACCTTCATATTTGTAAATAAAATTACACCATTAGTATTACACCACTAGTGCTGTAAAGTAAGACGAAACTAGTCTCGCTATACCAGTTCCATATTAAATCACCGTTTTCTGCCTGTCTACCATTAGAAGCATGCTTTAGCCAAAAGAAAACTGAAAATTTTAAAATTGAAAAAAACTAATATTACAATATGAAAAAAATAACATATACCTCGTGCTTATTGTTATTACGACTCATGTGACTGTTAAAATTCGCTGTCTCTCGTTTCAAACATAGTGTTAGAACTCGTCGTAATATAATTACGAAAGTGATACCCGCGTTAGCAAATTTTGCCGTATTTCTAAGTTATTCGAATCGAATTTTATGTACATATAATTTCCATAGTTTGCAATGCTAAATAATAAAATCATTATACAGTGAAACCTCTCTAGTATAGACACTTATGGGAGCAGGAAAGTATTGTCCACATATTATAAGAGGCTGGTAAGTAATAAAATAAAATTGTTTCTGTCTTGTTTCTTCGTTTGTAAACAAGCTTAATCTGACATATTATGGCGGAAGAAACGGGTCATTTATGGTGGAGTTAAAGGGACGAGGAAACTAGTTAGGCTAAATACGAACCAAGATCCAAAAAAAATTAAGAAAATTTTTGTGATTTCATGAAGGTTTTACAGGTAAAATCAAATATAATAAGATCGTACAGAGTAATAAAAATATAAGGAACACAAAAAGATAAGAATACTTGAACACAAATAATATTCAAAAAACATTCTTTTTTGTTTGTTATATATCTCCAAAAAGGTCAATATAAGAAAAAGAGAGTTTAGAAAAGGTAGCCAACTGTTAAGTTTGGATAAAAAGTTTTCACAATAGAAAATATGGGTCAATAAAAATGTTTTATTAGATATAATTATATTAACTTTCGCCAACAAAAGCTTCCATTTCTATTCGAAAAATGAAAAATAAAAACGCAATGAATATATTTGAATTTTAAACGAATTGTCATTAACACATGTTCCTGCGTGATACAAAAGAACAATTAATTTTTTACAAATTAAAATTGAAAAAAGAGAACGTTCAAAACGACACGATATTAAAATTTTAGATTGGGCGTAATTTTTTTCCGCTCTATCAAGTTTTAACATTCCAAAAATAATTTGCACCAATAATTAAATTAAGCCAGTTTTTTTAATTACTTTACTTTAGAGTACCATCTATCGGTATAATTTTCATATAACAGTAGTTTATATATTTAGAAAATAAAATAAGACACCTTGATATTATTGTATGATAAAATTATGCGGGATACAAGGCTAAATATAAAATAATTTTTATTCACTAGATAATCATTTAATCGTCAACGTTTCGGCAGAAATTCATGTCTTCTTCAGGACCTTAAAATTGTCTAGTAAAAAGTCATAAAATTAAAATTAAAAATTATTTTGTTTTTAATTTTAATTTTATGACTTTTTACTAGACATTTTTAAGGTCCTGCCGAAACTTTGACGATTAAATGATGTTCTAGTGAATAAAAATTGTTTTATATTTAGCCTTGTATCCCGCATAATTTTATCATTAAATATTTGGGTTATAATGCAGTTTTATGTACAAGCTGTTGCATTATATAAAAACGAGAGATCAGAACTACAGTCGAGATACATACTACATTCCAGCGCGTAAAATTGGAGACTATTTGGATTGTTTACGAAGACAACTGACAGTGAAATCCCTACTGAATTGGTAAAATGGCGTTTCTTTTGTTTTAATTTACGCACTAGTACGAAATGAGTCATTTTACTACCGCTATACAGGCATGACAAGCATCTATTTTATACAGTATGTAAACACGTAAGGTGCACATAAGGAAAAAATAGGGAAAAAATACTTGGATCAGAGTTAGCCATGACTGCCTTAATTGTTATTTCTATTGAATTATCATGGTAATCTTGAGGATTTCTATTTTATTTTGTTTTATTTTTATTTTACTTGGCTTTTTTAATAATAAAAAGCTCTTTTAAATCATTATTTTAATTTTTATGTACAAAAATAAAACAAAAAAAACAACTCCGTCTGTTTGGAAACATTTCATTCAACAATTGTCTGACTGGTATGACGTATGCGCGTTGGTAAATCAGTGACCCAATGTCTTTAGGTTCAACACGAATAGGCGGAGATATTTGATCTCGCGCCATATTTAAGTATTTTTGGGAATTTAATGTCCCATTAATAAAAAAAGTCCGATTATGTTGTAATCATTTGAATATTTTCTTCGGCAGTATACACATTCATTTTGCAAAAGAATATTATCTGTCAAATTGAAAAACAAGATTTCAAGGCTCACTCTGATCCAGTCACTTTTTCCCAATGTTAATTTCCCTATGTGCACCTTGCGTGTTTACATACTGTATGAGAGGTCTTGCAAAAAGTATCTTTTATCCTAAAGGGTACATTGCATCTAAATATTTTTTTTCGCAACTTTGTACTGCAGTATGTACAGTATATTGCCACCGCAGCGCTCTTAGCGGTTGACTTATGAACGACTGGAGAGAACTTTTATTAATAATTACTCGTGTGTTAATTGGCGTCAAGAACACTGTTTGTCCACAATATTATAATTAGTTCAAACACATTTATGTCAAATGATGTTGTCTAAAGTTTCGTACATTTAGGGCTGCCGTTTTGAGTACGTTATGGTATGTTTAAGTTTTGTAAACAGTTGAGGAACGTTATCATCATTCACACTAATATATTTACTGCATGTTGTACAACGTGTTTGAAAATCGATTCAGTAAAGACCGCTGACGGATTGAGAAAAGAAACGACTTTTTTTACAGATGCTATTTTTTTTTTTGACGATTCCCTTTTTTCAAGAATCGTTTGTGTGTATCAGTTCTCTTTTAAAAACAAGTTTTCATTCATTTTTTATGACGAATTTGAGACAAGGAATAAATTATATTACTATATACTTGCTTTCATATTAATGCAAAATTTAAAAACAACATTTTAGCATAAAAAAGCTATACACGCTGAATATGCATACATAAAGAAACAATCTACATAATATTTTAATTAAGAATAAACAAAAGTGAATCGACTGAAATAAAAAAAAAGAATATTACAGCTCGCTGCTATAAAATTCACGTAACAAAAAATTTGCAATCTATGACGATTGACGCATAGAAAATAAAACTAAAATATAGGTATACATTTTCAAATTGAAACAAAAAAACTATTATTGTAATTTTAACATATCGCGAAATCTTTTTCATTTCATTGTGTTGCGTTTTAGGTTCTCAATTTGAATAAAAAAATCTTTGGGGGTGAGGAACACAATCTGACTCAGGTGTTGAAACTATTTACCTCTTTTCACCCTGTCAAGGGGTTGTTTTTGAGAATGCACGAAACACGTGTTTATTTATTTGTAGGCAGGAGTAGTCCTGCGCATTTTCGAATTGATACATCTATCTTATATGATTTCTAAATGCCTCCGTTACACCTTTTAAGGGGTTGAATCTCCAAAAATCTGTTCTTAGCGGATGCCTACGTCATAACTATCTATGTGCCAAATTTCAGCGTAATCCGTCCAGTGGTTTGAGCTGTGCGTTGATAGATCAGTCAGTTAGTCAATCAGTCACGGTTTCGTTTTATATATTTAGATTAATTCAAGACGTGAATAATACGCGCCACGGAACTAAACGGTTCGGAAGTTAGTCACAAACAGCGTCGCAAAGGCACATATTAGGCCGTTAAGACTCTCACCACCTTTCAGCTACCTGCACGGAACGTGCGCTCGTCAGTGATTGGCCGTGATCGCTCTTTGCCTTTGTCACTTGTCGCTTTTCTGCTTTAAAGTACGCTATTTTCAAGTTGTTATTGTTACTTTAGTTTTGTTGATTTGCGAGTTTGTAGTTTTTCAACAGACTGTACAAGCGCAAGGGCGCATTCGCATCTAACTTCCGAGCCTTTTAGATTCGTGCCGAGTATTATAAATGTCATTGATTGCGGCTACACTTGGTATATTCAGAGATGTCTCTCACGTTTCAAATTTACATCTTGTAGAGAATTGTTTTATAGGTTTGCATGTGTACGCAGTTGTTTATGAAAGGACCCTTTGTAAGGTGAAACGATACAAGTAAATGGATAGGAAACATAATAGTTTATGCTTTGAGCAAAGATGGCCGCAACGCCAGTAACTATTACGTAAGGAGCCAAGAGATCGTAATAACAATAAACAATTACGATGAGTATGCAACGTTCAAAACAGGGCTTTGAACAAAAGCGAAACATAAAAAAAGCAATCTGCAACGATATCTAGTTTAATTTTTCTTATACCATTCCAACCCACAAGTGGGGAATGGTACTAGTTGAGGCCAAAAATCACTTTTAAAAAATTTTACAATATCTTTCCGTTTTGAGGTCCCCCGAATCCAAAAAACATATTTTTGGAAAAACTCTGTGCGTCTGTTAGTCTGTTTGTCTATGAACACGATACAGGTCAAACGGATGAGCGGATTGAAACCAAATTTTGGGAGGATGTTTGGTATGCAAATATGAAGAGCCCTATTGTTTTTGGGGAAAATCGGCGCATGCGCAGAAAAGATATATGCTAAAACGGTATTTTTTATATAATAATGGTATACTTTTCATAACGGCTTATTATTCTGTTTATTTTTTCAAGAACGTTCTGTTAAAAAATTTTTTTCCTAACTTTCTAGTTTCGGAAAAATTTTGAAAATAAAAAAAAAATCATTCGCTCTTTTATTTTATGGATCTGTCAGAAATAAACTAGATAGGCATGCTTTGATTAATTTTTACATGACGCGGAACATACTATGTAGGTAACCATGGCAACGAATAGTTAATATCATATTGAATACCAGCCATTACCCGCGTCACCTCACGCGATATCAGAAATTTTATTTTTTTTATTATATTCAAATGTCAACATTTTTGAAGTTGGAATGGTCCCGTCGCCCAATTGGCTGGAATTTTTAACTGACTTTCAAAAAAGTATGGAAGGTAGAGGTTAAGGAAAACCATATCTGTGTACGAAAAAGCGTTAAATTAGGGGACCGCCATTGTCGCTATAAAGGGTAAGTTTTAAAGGAAGTGTATGGAGGACCAAAATTATTAGAGTAGGATAGAAAAGTAAACGAGGAAAGAAGCATTAAACAAAAAATTAAAAAAATCACCTCGATATAAAATTAATTTTTGATTTAAATGCCATTTTTAAACGTGCTATTATGCATTTAGTAGTAAATAAACGATTACACTGATATGAATAAACTATAAAATAACTAAAAAATATTAGTAAAAGCTACCAAAAATTAAACCACTCTCGATACTATCAGGTTTTTAGGTTATATTTATTAAATTATATTGGACTACGTAAACAGTTTACATTTTATATACTGCAGTGTTATTAACGACTCTAATCATTAAAAATACTAAAATTTCCACCTCAGCGCACTTCAATTCGTTTATAACTGCTATGGAGGGTAAATAGCTGCTAAATTCATTTTATACTCGGATGCAGCACTAGCGCTATTCCGGACGATTTTTGAACTGTTATTTACAGCATTTAGATAGACGCTTTTTCAACTTATCTGCTTTATAAGATAGTCCTCCTTACAAAAAAGGAGTGGTTCTCAATTCGAATCGTTTTGTGTCGATGACAGTACGGTGTAGTTTAGCGTGCTAAACTCTCTACCAGACTATCGTGGGTTCGAATCTATCCTCGGCTCATGATTGATTTTTAAAACAAAACCGAAACATAACTTTCGCTTCATACTCTGTTCCAAAAAAAAACACGTTTGTAATAATTGAAATGGACAAAGTAATTGGAAAACTTCAAAAGTATTTGAAATATCAGCAGTATTTTAATTACTTCAATAGTACTAAAAATATCAAGAACTTTACAATTTTAAAGCACGGCTCTGTTAGCTCTCCTATAATGCAGTTCAGAAATTCGAGGCAGTGACTATTAAACTTTTTTACTATCGCATAGCCCTATATACAAGACAAATATGTTCATTTCCTTCATGACAAAAGTAAAGCTTATGTTTAATGTTTTGTTATATAATCATTTGTTCATTTTCTGTCGGAGACAAAATGACAAGCTACGCTTGCATATAAACTTTATTATATGCATACATTATGCACAAAATATGCAAACATAATGAAACTTTTCTTCACAATATTCTAATATTTCATCTGCATTCACGAGAAACCACTATTGAACGTGTATCTTTTCTTTATATTTCGCTCAGTTTGTAGGTTAAGTGTCTTTTATAAATATACTAGCGGTCCGTCCCGGTTTCATCCGGGTACAAAAGAACGAACGGGGAGGGGGGAACATGAGTAGTGCGTACTCATGTTCCCCCCTCCCCGTTCGTTCTTAGTTTACCGAGAATGTTGTGTTCAAATTTCATGATGATCGGATCAAACGAAATACCAAGTTAAAACGCTCGATATACCAAATAGCTTTCGCGAATGAATGAATAACTTATAGACGCTTGACAACTAAATATAAATATCAACGATATCGAAAAAATTACGAAAAAATGTTGAAATGTTATATTTTACTTCGATCTGAGAACAATATAGATAATATGAAGATTGACTCTATTCAATAAATAGAGTAACTGTGATCCATTGAAGTTAGTATTAAATGCAAGTTTAAAAAAGTCTCAGTATTGCTTCATTTTCGATCCTTATGCCACGGAATTCTTTCCAAATACTCAGCAATATAGATAATAATTCGGAGAATTTAAACTCGAGCAAAACAGTGTTATGTCTGTATAATGTTACATATTATAAGAGCGAGTAATGGATACTTTAAAGACAATTTGTATGGTTTCTGCGTTTTCGGTTACTGTACCATTATTGAAAAACAATCCGTATTTACCCGACGTTGCCGGAGAAAGAACATGACTGCAACCTTCTTTATCTATCGTGAAACCCGCATGAAAACCGGTTGAAGAGTTTCCGAGATTATCGTGTTCATACAGACAGACAGACGTGCATTTTGACGTGATAACGTCTTATAAATTGATGAAACACCGGCTGCACGCACGAAAAAGTGTCACGTTCCGCCTGAGCCTGAGCGTGCAAGCGAGAGCGCGGTATAAGCGATAGAGAGGCACGACCGGCCCAAGCGTCGGCTTGTACGCATTTCAATGTTTCTTTATGACGTTATCACGTAAAACTATCGTCCGTAAACCGACTTTACAGACAACCAATTTTTTTAATTTTTATTTATCTATATTTTTGTTCACCATTTTGGTGTAGGGTATTAAAATTTAAGGAGTTTATCATCATTATAGTACGGTTCGCTTAATGGAGTGGCCAAATAAATAAAATACTGTGAAGCATAGGTACCTCTTCACTAATTACCTAAATTACATTGTGAAATAAAGGGTAATTTTCATACTGTTCGAACTATCAACAGTGCCGGACTAAGACTCCTTGATGCCCTAAGCATTTCTTGCCTATATGGACGCTATTATCTAACGGCAGTCTAAAAAAAATTAATATTATCTGTCTGTTATATTAAGTTTATAATTTTTTTTTTCAAATTGTGAATGTCATAAGCTTAAAATTGATAAAAAAAGTTAAAAAGCATAGAATTTTGGGGGAAAAAATTAATTTCACAAGCAACCCCTCATTGAATAATTTGACTGTCTATAAAATCGGTCCTTAGGCATTTTGAAAAAAAAGTTACAAAACTTTAAAGTTAAAAAAAGACTTAGGTTTTCATTTTCAATTACAAGTTAATATTTATTTTTAATTTCTGTACTTCTGAAGATAGTTTTATATCAGTATAGATCAATTTTCTGAGAACATGACAAAAAGAAAAAAAAATTGTTGACATAGTCTGGTGAGGTACTTTTCATTTCTGACTTGTGCCCCCTGAGACGTGATGTCCTAAGCAGTTGCTTACTTTGCTTATAGGTTAATCCAGCATGTCGGAAACCAAAAATTAAATACAAACTAACCATTTTAGATATCTCAATGATTTTATGACTCGGATAGTTGTTAAAACTCGCTGATCTCGCTTTTCCCTAATGTCACGCACCTTAACATAATAATCTCCGTTACGTTTTAGATACATAACCCACTATTTTTGTTTGTATGTTTTGAAATAATTACTATGCAGTTTTTCCGGGAGTAGAATAAAAAAAACAAAAAGACTTTTGAAAAGTTTTACAAGGCAAACGAATTGAGGTCAAAACATTTCAAAACTAAGAGCTAAATAATAAACAGCATACATTCGATTCGAGTGAAAGATGGGGGAATGGGGGAGTATCATTTTCAAAGTATACCTACGTAATAATGCACATGTCTGCGTAGTTATAGTCAATGGAGCACAAATATTCAACGACCAGAACAAATCGTACCCTTGCCGATGCTTTTTAGTCGATAGAGCTCTTGTATCAACTCTGGCCCGATTTATTTACAATGTAAAAAATATTCTTTTTTTGCGTTTACAATAATTGACATACCAAACGAACAGATTTTGGTTTTACAGCAAAATAATTAAGAGCGTGACAAGTTTGAAATAGTATATTGTGCGACTAGTGAAGGAGAAGATTCCATGAGCGTAAAGTTTGCCGCACGAGCGTAGCGAGTGCGGTAACACGCTAGTGGAATATTCTCCTTCGATCAATGGTCGCACATAATATTTTATTCAACTAGCACGAGTAATATGTAATCGGGGTCCTGATAAAAGAGGGAAAAATAATAAATCACTTCATTGATTGACGTACCCACCGCCCTCGATGCACACAAGATGGCCCTGACTTTCGCTGAATTGCGATGCTGTTTTCATATATACAAATCGCTACCGCGTTTCTATTGGTCCAAAAACTATGCAGTTTTAATTCATTACTGTACAGTTTCGGCTCGCTACCGCGTTCCTATTGGTCCAGAAACTATGCAGTAATTCATTATCGTACAGTTTCGGCTCATTATTAGCACTCTACGCGTCAACATGAAGTAATTTATTATTTCTCCCGAATTTAGCAGGGCCCCGAAATTATATATTACTCACGCGTGTTGAATAATAGTATATTACACCACAAGGGCAAGGATAATCAAATTTTTGGCCAGTGTAGTGTATACTATTTTCTTCATACCACGGTCGTAAGTACGCTTATTATACACATTAATTAATTACGTATTATTTACATAAAAACACAGATTAATTCCAGGCAAGCAGCTTTGAGGTTATACGTAAAAACACGAATGACAGCTGTTCGCGACTAAAAAAAGTTGTGGAATAGATGAGATTCCTGTAAAAGTTATTAAACACTGTTATAATCAAATTAAAAATCAACTGATATACATGATCAACAAATCATTTGAAACGGGTATTTTCCCAAAATTACTCAAGATAGCAGTCATTGTTCCTGTGTTTAAGAATGGTGCAAAGATAAATATTGATAACTACAGACCAATAAGCTTTCTAACAGTTACATCTAAATTATTTGAGTATGCCATGCGCAATAGAATTGCTAGTCATCTTAATAAAAATAATATTCTCAGTAACAATCAGCATGGTTTCAGAGAAAATATGTCCACTACTACTGCCTCGGTTGAGCTTCTAAATTTTATTCATAAATCTCTTGACAAAGACAGATTTACGGCTGCAATTTTTTTGATTTATCAAGAGCCTTTGATAGCCTAGATATTAAATTTCTTTTGAATAAAATTGAAAAGCTGGGACTACGAGGTAATTGTGCTAGTTGGATTAATTCCTATTTATCTAAGAGGAGAGCAATAGTTAGTATAAGCGGAGTCAAATCCACACCGGAAATATACGAGGAGGGGGTACAACAAGGGTCCATTTTGGGTCCGTTGCTCTTTTCACTGTTTGTGAATGATCTATGTAGTTTCGTCAATAACGACTGCATAATACTTTATGCTGATGATGTAACCCTGGGGGTTTCATGTAAGTCCTTAGAAGAACTGAAAATCGAAGTCAGCTCACTCTGTAATTTGGTTTATGACTGGTGCTACAGAAATAAGCTTATGTTAAATGCCGAAAAAACTAAGATAATGATCTTCAAAACTAAATCAGTGCCAAAGACCGCATTTGATATAAATATAAATTCCAAAAACATCCGTACTTCTGATGAATGTAGGTTTCTCGGAACCATAGTGGACTCTCAGTTGAATTGGACAAGTCAAGTAAATTCCGTAATAACTCGGTTAAATAAAGTTTTCTTTATTATTAAACGTCTCAAAACATGCTGTAGTATTGACGTACTTCTGAATGTATATTACGCGTATGTATATTCTATATTAAATTATAACATCATTATTTGGGGTCAATCTACGGAAATCTCTAGAATATTTATCTTACAAAAACGCATTCTACGAATAATATTTAACTTACCTTACCGCGAATCAGTCAGACCGTACTTTCTTAATTACAAAATTCTTACTGTCCACGCAATTTTCGTGTACAGTAACATTATTTTTCTTAAGAAAAATCTGAATAAATACGAATTTACGCATAATATACACGACCGTTACACACGAAATAGAGATAATATTTACTTGACTCGTCACAATTACGTGAGGTTCGAAAAAAGTCCCTTTATACTTCTGCTCATATGTATAATGCGCTCCCTGAGTCCATTAAAAATATAACACCTTTCAATAAGTTTAAAAATAAATTAAAAGAATATTTGTGCGAAAAACTACTGTACACATTAAATGATTATTATGCTATGTCTTAACTAGTAACTACCCTGACCATGTACAAACGATTGTTTTTATGTACAATAAAAAATTATTATTATTATTATTATTAGCTGAAATGCAATAGGGTTGCAATGGAAACGACATCTCAACAACAGTCGATAGGTTATTTTTGCTTTACTGCAGCCAGAACGTACGTACATCCCGCATCAGTGCGTAAATGTTAGACTTTCTGCCTTACAAATTGATGCCGAATGTATGCACTTTCGAACGAGGTATGAAGAAAAAGTAAATTTCGGGATTCCAAACTGTTTGAATAATAGAAGGACTCTTGATTGAGGAATAAAACATACAAAATACTGTATCTGCTTTTAAAGTTCTTTCAACCTTCGTTTTCAAAAGGATGATATTTTTTCAATTGGAGTTTAATCTCGCTTGAATTAAACCAAAGATTAAATTCCATTTTAAACTGCAAGATTCGAACATGAAAATAAAAATTCAAAATAACAATTAGCAACTTAGTAAACCGGTTCTAAGAAAATGTTGCAAATTCCGTTGTGAATTGAAACTTCGACACGAAAGTTCCAAAGCTTTTTCCAATTAATTTGATATTTTCGAAATTTCACCAGCATAAAAACTAATTTGTTAAAGATAAAACACAACTCAGTTGGGACTTTGAAGTCGCGTTCATTACAAAACTCTAAGTAATCCTAAAGTTACGTTTCCAATAACAACAGTTTTGTGGTAACGCCGAATAACGTATACTTTTATTCTATACTGAGCATAGGAATACAATCGCAATCGAACTGTTAGGGTGCAAACATATACTTCTGTCTTTTTTTACGCCGTAAGCACTGGCGTATCCAGGAGGGCAAAACAAGCACGGGGGACCCGGCTTAAGAAATTTCTAATTTGCCCCTTCCTGGGCCAAAAGCTGGGCAGGCCCATGTTAACGTCATAGAAAAAGACACAGTTTTTGAAGCAGAGATACTTTATTTAGATTGAATGGAAGTGCATCAACCAATCCTATCATCGGAGAAATCAGGGAATTACATCGAAGAAAGAGACGCAGATATATTTTCGATACGCTTTGTTGCGTTCACTCACCGCTCATTGAGTAGATAGGCAATGATTTATATAGTTAATTAACAGATATATAAATAATAATAACACAGGGTGATGATAATAGTGATATAATGATTATGTGATGGTGATGATGGACATAGGCTATATATTATCGTGAAGACCAATTTTGCAACATAAGTCGACGAAAAAACGGTGACAATCTACAAATTCTAGCGAAGCCGAACCGGGCCGCTAGTAATATTATAAAGCTAGTTGAAACTGAAGAAGTAAATATTTGAAGGCTGTTGACAAAAACGTCATAATATTATGTTGCAACATTTTTCCTTATAAAGGGTCTTTCAACAAGGACGGGTCGATGTTGACAGTTTGTGGCGGCCATGCTGTTTTGGCGGCATCTGTCAAATCTGTTTTTTCTTTTTCAGTCATTGATGCCAAATCACCATCGCAAGTTACACGACTGAGCAGCATGTCCAAATGATAAAACTTTATTATGAAAATTCGTTAGTGCAAACGTTGCGCGCATTGCGTCAATTTTACAGCAGACGCGGTGGCCCTTCAAAGTCGACTCTCCAACGTTTGGTGGCTAAATTCGAGACGACCGGTTCAGTAAACAACCAACCAACACCCTTACGGCAAAGGATCGCCAGATCGGCCGAGAACATCGCCGCTGTCCGTCAGAGTGTGCAGGAGACTCCAAGGCAGTCGATTTCTCGCCGTGCACAAGAACTCGGCCTTTCGCAGACTTCAATTTGGAGAATTTTGCGTCGGGACTTGGGCCTGCACCCGTACAACATCCAACTGACCCAGGAGCTCAAAGTTAATGATCACAGACAACGCCGTTTGTTCGCTGACTGGGCTTCGGAACGTTTGGAAGAGGACCCCGATTTTGGCCGAAAAATAATCTTTAGCGACGAGGTGCATTTTTGGATGAATGGTTTTGTTAATAAGCAAAATTGCCGTATATGGGACGACCACAACCCACATGAGGTTCACCAGGTGGCAATGCATCCACAGAAAGTTACTGTTTGGTGCGGATTTTCGTCAGATTCAGCCGGATCTATGCAGTAGAGTCATTGAAAATTGGACCTCTCGGATCCGTGCCACCGTTCGAAGCCGCGGCGGACATTTGAACGATGTCATATTCCATACATAATGGCATAAGTGGGCCTTTCAAACAAAAAAATAATTTCGTTAATATCTCACACACAGCTTGTTTTATTCAATTTCAACATCGACCCGTCCTTGTTGAAAGACCCTTTATATAAACAACGGCGTATCGTGCAGATAATAATATAACACACGTCAACATTGCTTTTTTTGCTGAAATGAAGAGCTACGTTGCAGTATTCCTTATAATAATTTAATAAAAATGTTTGAAACGCAAATAATGTCTACTGCAGGATATGTTTGTTTAATATAAAAGATAAGGAGAAAAGTTGTCTTGGTCGTTTCTTTTTGATCGCAATAAATATGTAATTTTAAGATACGTTATATTAGTCAGAGTGCCCGGCGGTAAAAATTTTACTGACAAATAATCTCCCCAAACTTTGTATATGGCTTCATTAGGCCTAGTCTGACACCTATTTCCTCTATGACTTTTTGATTTTGAGACGTTTTCCCTCTAAGTTTTCCGAAACATGTCGTTTTGACGACATGTAAAAATTTATAGATACTGTTTGTTTTTTTAATTGGATAGCTTAAAAACTTCAACCAAAACATTAAAATAATGTTCTCTGACAAATAATATGAACCATTTAAAATGTCTGACACCTCGAATATGTCGAAAAAACGGCTATAAAAAAATTAATTAAATTAAATATTATTTGTCACAGAACATTATTTTAGCATTTTGGTTGCAGTTTTTTTGCTATCCAATTAAAAAAAACAATCAGTATCTATAAACTTTTTACATGTCGTCAAAATGACATGTTTCGGAAAACTTAAAGGGAAAACGCCCCAAAATAAAAAAAAAGTCATAGAGAAAATAGGTGTCAGACTAGGCTTAATGAAGTCATATACAAAGTTTTGGGAGAGTATTTGTCAGTAAAATTTTTGCCGATGGGCACTTTGACTATGTGTTAAAAATAAGATTCAGTTTAAAATTCACAAAATAAAAATCTTTCGGATATTTCTCCGTGCTCATAAAAATTACACACCTTGATTTGAAAATAGGAATATTATTAATTATTATTATTATATGTTTATTAATTGTTTTTCAGGCGTTAAACAAAGTTTTCAGTTGTTTATTATTTTTGAGAGAACAATAGGGTTTCGCCTTTTAAGGAATCCTAAACATTTAATATTTTAGGAACACTTGTAACGAAATCAATTTTAAACATTAACGAAAAATATTTATCACTGTTCAAAAAAGGAGAATTATTCATGAAAATAAAACTTGAAAAACTTATCGCGTTAATATAAATTTGGTAATAAAATTCAAAATAAAGTAATAAATTCAGTTACCAGTACAGCGAAGCTGTTATAAAACTAAACCCGAAAACATTAATCATAAAATGATAAGCGTTCAATATTGCATGTCAGTGGTTTTGTCTCTGACATCTCTTGGCATAAAATATAAATTACTTTATTAGCTATACATGACATTTAGATATACAGGTTGTTGTCAAAATAGTGACCAAAAGTTACGAACAGGCTCTTTTGATGTAAAGTTGCGGCACTCCGGTTCCATACGCAAAAAATAATTATTTTATTATTTTTAATTCCTTAAAAATCGTCCAAACGATCAATGATTGAGTACCATTGTCTATCTCTCAGCCATTTCCACTCGCGTCTCACCCGCACCAACCCTGTCGCGACGTGTCGTTCTCGAATATATTTTATTATACCTATATAAGCAAATACATAATACTGAAACGAAAATGTTTAGCGGCTCTAAAAACTGGGAAATTTTGTAAATTGTAACTTTTGGCTCTTCCGTCTCAAAAGGTTGCCGACCCCTGTACTAGACAGATTGATAATCGATTATAGATTATAGACGCTCGCAAAGTTTTGGCTACGTAATTTATATATTTTTTAATTTGAGTTTTCCCGGATTTTTTTTTTATTTTTTCACCTGCAGGATCAGTACTCAATAGTGTAAAACTTTATTTTTTATTTAGCCTTTACACGTAGCTTTCAAAAAAAGCGTCGGGAGAGCTGTAACAGTTTTTCGGCGAAAGAAAAGGGTGTGTAAGTACACAATATTCTTAAAGAAAGAATTCTGCAAGTAAGGGCTTTTTGGTAAACTTCACTGATACTTTTCAACTTCAAAATGATTTTGACGATTTTGAAACACGCAAATTTTGTATGGCCCACGACAGCGCTGGATTTACACTAGGGGCAGTAGGAATTAGTGCCCAGGGTGGCAAATTTGCAGGGGCGGCAAAATTTGGAACGTGGGAAAAAACATTTTTTCGCGTTACACAAAATTCTTCGCAAAGTGTGACCATGTTCAAATACATTTTTTTTTTCGAGGCGTTTGCCTCTGAAAATATCTCGCAACTGATGAGCAATCGGTTTGTTTGTCAATTTATGATTTTTAATACGAAAAAGAATGTTTTCTTGTGTAATTATCCCGTTTGCAATAAAAAGATATTTGCCTGGTACCTAAACGAATCATTTTATTCAAATAAATAAAATTGTCAACCAAATTTTTTTCAGACTATATATTGGCAAAAAATGATGTTTCGTTCCGGATTTGGATCTTCTTCAGAAATATTTCAAAAAATGTAAAACTTAATTAGTATTAGCTATTAATTGGTCGACAATTTTATTTATTTGAAAAGTTCTATTCAAACGTTAATCAAAGATTTGAATCATTTAATTTATTTGAAAATTGTATACCGAACCTTTACCCCATTTTATGTAGGATTTAGGTAATGGGCCGGCATTTTTCACGGTGCCCCAGGGTGGAACTTAGTGTAAATCCGGCCCTGGGCCCACCAGATATTTTACGTATAAGAGAGAAATTTCATTTTTATAACGCTAATCTATTTTTCATTTCAACATGCCACGCGTGTATTTAATCGAAATTTAACACCCTGTATGGAGCTCCAGTAACGGTTCTCTAATCGATCTTTCCTTCGAATCCATTCGCCACTTGTCTTGGACGTTATTCAATTTTTTATAAGTGTCATTTTTATGAATGGCAGGCACGTATTTTAATCCACAACGGGTGAATAGTTTACTATGCTGCTATTGCGTCTGCAATAAATATGACAATTCTATCTTAAGAAAAGCTATTGTTATTAGACTATTAATTAGTCAGCAAGACCTTTTTATGAAGAAGCACTATGTATTTTTTACGTGACTTGCATAAACTTTAGTTGTTCCAGCGGTCATTACAGAGCTAAATAAAATTCTTCAAGAGACTTAAAAAAACCCCGACCGCGTGTGACATAAAATGAGTCGTCTTAGGATCCTTGCAGATATAAAACATCTAAATTAATTATTTATACAGCATGTAGACACGTAAGGTGCACATAGGGAAATTAGCATTGGGAAAAAATACTTGGATCAGAGTTAGCCATGACTACATTAATTGTTATTTCTATTGAATTATCGTGGTAATCTTGAGGATTTCTATTTTATTTTGATTTATTTTTATTTTACTTGGCTTTTTTATTAATAAAAAGCTCTTATAATCATTGTTGTAATTTTTTTGTACAAAAATAAAACAAAAAAAACAACTCCATTTGTTTGGAAACATTTCATTCAAATATTGGCTTTTGGTATGACGTATGCGCGTTGGTAAATCAGTGACCCAATGTCTTCAAGTCCAACACGAATAGGCGGAGATATTTGATCTCGCACCATATTTAAGTATTTTTGAGAATATAATATAGTCTCATTAATAAAAAAAGTCCGAGTATATATGTTGTAATCATTTGAATATTTTCTTCGGTAGTATACACATTCATTTCGCAAAAGAATATTATCTGTCAAATTGAAAAATAAGATTTCAAGGCTCACTCTGATTCAGTCATTTTTTCCCAATGTTAATTTCCCTAATGTGCACCTTACATGTTTACATACTGTATATTTTTTTATGTTGAAATTATTTTATCTGAACGAAGTGAAAAAGTATATAATAACGCACAATAATTATTTATCCATGCAAAACTACATAAACAAACATATTAAAGCCATGTTAGAAGTTGTGTTGCATGACACCATCCACAAACGTCATGTTTGCAGTACGCAACTTTAAGTTACAAGCTGCACCACATAAATGACAATTCTCCGTCATTATGAGCCGTAGGAATGAGATATCGAACTGAAAACAAACACACTTGTTCGGCTAAATCTAAAAAACTTATTTTTAGTTTTTATTTAAACTATTGAAGTTTGTTTCTTAACTTTAATTGATCTCATTTACGCATTGACAGAGCTATCTTAAAAAATAAATCGAGATACGGATGCTAAGAGTCATGTCTGGGACACCCTGTATATTAACGAGTGACGAAATATGTAATTTATTAATGCCGCATGGAATTTATTAGCGTTTCATTACGATTTTACAAAAAAACATTTGAAATTTTAAATCAGTTTAATTTTATTATTGCTGACTTGCTTTATGTTTGCGCGGAAGCAGAAAAATGACATTTTCCATGTTTGTATAACAAAGTGTTTGTAAATAAAATCCTAAATGGTGAAACTGATACAGCGTAGGACGTTCGTATTTTTGTAGTAATATTTTATCAGTGTTATTACCGATTTTAGCAACAGGCAGTGCCGGATTAACCTATAAGCAAATTAAGCGATTGCTTAGGGCATCACGTCTCAGGGGCACCAAGAAGCACAACTCAGAAATGAAAAGTACCTCACTAAACCGTGTCTACATTTTTTTTTTCTTTTTGTCAAGTTCTCAAAAATTTGATCTATACTGGTATGTCTTTAGAAGTATAAAATTTAAAAATTAAATAGTAATTTTTTTTTTCGAAATAAAAAAGTATTATTTTTTAAAGGTTCAAATTTTTTTATTTTAAAGTTTTGAATCTTTATTTCTATTAATTGTATAAACAAGCCTAAGGTCCGAATTTATGGACAGCCAAATTTTCAACGAGAGCATTGATTGTAAAATTAAATTTTTTTTCCTAAAAATCTATGCTTTTTAACTTTTTTCTATCAATTTGAATTTTTTTAATAAACTGAACATATTAGAGATGGGGCCCATAAGCAAGAAATGCTTAGGGCCTCAAGGAGTCTTAATCCGGCACTGGCAACAGGGTGCTGGGCGCGTAGATCCCGGCTCCAGAGGACTACTTTCGTCGGTTTTCGGATTGGTTAAAAATCGCTTCTATATATTTTCCACTTTCGTTTTTTTCACGCTAAATTTAGTACACTTTTGTCAAAAAAAACCTTTCAGAACTTGGTAAGCGTGAAATCTTTCGCTACTAAAATGGATGAATGATTCAGCATTACATTGATCCCGCGTGCCCAGAAGCAGTCTTACATAAAAAATATGATATTCAGTTCATGAAGTTATTAAAAGACGTTCAGTTGAAAGTTATCTCTAGTGGAAATGGCAGGTCACTGCGATTTGATGTCCGCTGATTCCTCGACAGTAAATCGATCATCAAAATACAAAAAGTCACAATAAGATACACTACAATAAATAAAATTTTCGACCAATTTTTCAGACAATATATTAACAAAAAATATAATTAATACATTAACGTTTCGATCCGGATTTGGATATCCAGATCGAAACGTTAATGTATTAATTATATTTTTTGTTAATATATTGTCTGAAAAATTGGTCGAAAATTTTATTTATTGAAGAGTTCTAATCAGACGTTAATCAAAGATTTGGACAATAAGATACACTTGCTTAACGTCTGATTAGAATTCTTCAATAAATAAAATTATCGACCAATTTTTCAGACAAATATATTAACAAAAAATAATAATTAATACATTGATTATTAATTTTTCTTAATTTTATAATAATAATTTTAATGAATATAACTTTTTCACATAACCTTAAAGATTCAAAGAAATATTGAAAAAACCGTGTTTTTCGTTTTTAATTTTTTTCTCCTGCAAATTACAACTAATCTAGGACATAGAAAGGTAAGTCTCCTGAAAATTTCATGAAAAAAAAAATTAAAAACGAAAAACACGGTTTTTTCAATATTTCTTTGAATCTTTAAGGTTATGTGAAAAAGTTTTATTCATAAAAGTTGTAGATCCTTTTAATACCTACAACATTGCCATACAACATTTTTCTATTGGAGGTCAACTTTCGCCGGAAATAACGAAAAACCGCGTTTGACCCCTAAAATGCACCCCCCACAGCCCTCCGGTCTTTTACGCATTTGAATTTTTGGTTTCTGTATTTCTGACGGCAGTTTCTTCCCTTCCTCATCATTCGTTTTCTGTTATTAATTTTGTCCTTGTCAAAAGCTAACTTCAATGGTCTTTTAACTGATAAACAAATTAAAAAAACATTGTTTCGGCAGGATTTTCGCAGGCAACCTTAGCGATCTTTCTTAATTATGGTCTAAACTATAATCTCTAATTTTTTCGTTCGTCCACCTTATGACGACACATTTTCTGCAGCCGTCTCTTGGACTATAATTTCTTTTCTATATTTTTTAGATTGCATATTTCTGATGAAGAATAAAAATCCGGACTGGAACGTCAATGTATTAATTATTATTTTTTGTTAATATATTTGTCAGAAAAATTGGCCGATAAATTAATTTATTGAAGATATACTTGCATTAAAATTTTATTTTATTACGCAAAGCGAAATTAGACGTCAATTAAACAACAAATCTTTATAATTTGAGGAATCCGTTAAAGCGCAATGAGTTCTTAAAGTTGTGTGATATTTAAACGATACGTGACGTCACTAATAAGTATAAATAATATTAGACATTGTGGGCAATGTGATAATAATACAAAAAATCGCAGGTACATATCTATAATTATTTTAGGTTACGCCGTTTCGTCTATATATTTAGACTGTTTCGAAAAAAGTCGCAGCACACGAGGCTGGTTTTGCCGCTAGATTTGGCAATTGTTTTTGTGTTCGCTTCACACGGTGCGTGTTTTTGAAGCTGAGTTTGGGGAGCGCGCAGTAACAGTTCGAATCTTAACAAAGCGAACGTTTGTTGTCTCTGAACAGAACACACACTTTGACGCCATGTTTGTTTGTAGGGGCGTTTACCCATATGTGACAAGATACTGTTTTCTGCAGTTCCACTAAACGTTTCGTTCGTAACGTGGAACGGAAACATGTTCGGTCGCGCCGAGTGAAAAACATCCAGTAAACAAAAAGCTGAAATTATATTTTCAGTATCCTGAATAACGATAAACTATTACTTTAATGTGTAAAATATGTACACAGTATATCGAGAATGAAAACAATTATAGAATATAACGTCAGACCGAAATGTTTATTCGAAGGGTGGGTCTGTTATTAAACCATAGACAAACATATAAATAGGTGCAACTAGCTAGGTTTTGAGCAAAAAAATTGGTTGTCTGTAAAGTCGGTTTACGGACGATAGTTTTACGTGATAACGTATTCCGTAATACATAACCTAAATTTATATAATAATTATAATAATTCGAATCTATGATATTGCATCTTTTGCTTCAAATTTAGGTTAATTTTATTTATTTAAATTACTCACCATATAATATAATTGTTTTTTTTTAACTTTCTTTCTTTCGTATTTATTTTAAGTCTCAAAGATTAGCTGTCATAATATTTATAAAACAATTGTTTCACTGTTTATAATATAAAATTCCAAAACCTACTTACAATGTTTAAGTATTTTCATACGTCAAAAAATTGATTTTTATAATGATAAAATTTGTAAGAAAACGATTTTTTAGAGAGATGAGACCTAGCTAAAACGATTTTTTGCCCCCCAAAATCCCTTTTCAGTAAATTTCATCCAAATCGTTAGGGCCGTTTTCGAGAAAAGCACGCACAGGGTCAGGCGGAACGTTACGCGTTACGCGTTGCGAACGTTAGGAACGTTACGTTAGGAACGTTACATTAGGAACGTTACACTTTTTCGTGCATGCAGCCGGTGTTTTATCAATTTATAAGATTGGTGATTCATCAATTTATAAGACGTTATCACGTCAAAAACAATCTTGTCGAGTGAGCGATATGTTCCACGCCCACAAAACAAACATGGCGCCATAGTGTGTGTTCCGTAAGAAGCGGCGTGGCGTAGCGGTAAGAGCACTAGACTCGCATTCGGGAGGTACCGGGTTCGAATCCCGGCGAGGGCAGATGTGACTAGGACTTTTTCCCACTGCCTTTCGTCGAGAAACGGTAATTCCTGTACCGGCCATCTTGTTGAGGTTCTCCATGGTTTCCCTCAATAATTCGAGAAAAATATCGAGATGGTTCCTTTATCAGCGCCATGGCCGATTACCTCTTAAACTCCTATGCTCAAAATTTGCCTACTTTATCCTAAAAATGCCTTCATTCGCCCATTGCTATTAATTAAGTTGAAGTTTAAAAATTGTAGAAAATAACAGGAAGTGTGGTAGATGGAATAATGGTGCGAATGGTGTCTGTTATGACATAAAGACGGACGTTAAACGCATTATTATTATTATTATAGTGTGTGTTCTGTTCAGAGACAATGGACGTTCACTTTTGTTAGCATTCGAACTGTCACTGCGCGCACACCAAGCTGATCTGCAAAGTCAGTTTCAATATAAAAGGCATCGCGAAATCCAGCGCCGCAGCAAGCTTGAAATGTAGCAAGGAATCTAGCGGCGAAACCAGCCTCGTGTGCAGCGACATTAATTTAACGGTGGTCAGTCTTTATGAATCATGTCTATGAATTGTATTAGCATAGGTTAAAATTGTTTGCTATCCAATTAAAGAATACATCGTAACTGTCAGGCAGTATTCCATATTACGAACACATATTATTTTATTTACAGTTTGGCGTAATTATTTCTGTTTGCATAGGTTCATTTCTAAATACAGGTCCGTTAACTGCGTCTCACGGGTTTTCACCGAAATTACAATTTTCCTCTTAAACAATAGAAGACCGTATAATGTATATTTAGGGCGTTATAACACGAGGCATATGAACGATCTATGCCTTCAACGACACAGTAGGCTTGGGTAACTCAGATCTGAACCGGTTCAAAGAGCCGGCTCCGACAGAAGATCCGTGAGAGCCGGCTCACTTTTTTATGAGCCGACGGCTCAACGGTTCCGCAACTCAGTGAAACACTTAACACACAGAAGCAATGTCAGCTCAAATGACTCATGCATCATAATATGTCTAGAGTTGGGGAAAAAATAACTTCACGATGAAAAAATCACTGTGACAAGCCGTCTAAAATAATCACTGTGATCTGACAAGAGATATCTACGTTCCAAAGTAACGTATGTCGTTCCATGTCACCGCAGTCACTGTCGCTCAAACATGACACTATGATCTGACGAGATATCTACGTTCCAAAGTAACGTATGTCGTTTCATGTCACCCCAGTCACGACGCTCGCTCCAAGTTCCAATAGATCTATGTTTCAAAGTAACGTATGTCGTTCCATGTCACCGCAGTCACTACTCAGTACTCACTGTCGCTCAAAGTCAAACACGAACGGAGTAGGCAAACAACGCCGTTGTGACGTCAGACCGTGCGGGCTTGTGATGTGAGTGATCGACGTGACAAAGTCACGATGATTTTTCACTGTGATTTTTGTGTAACCGGAATAACAGTCAGTGTGATCTCATAGTAACGACTTTTCCCATGTCTACGTGCGAGCCGGCTCACTTTTTTATGAGCCGACGGCTCAACGGATCCGCAACTCAGTGAAACACTTAATACACAGAAGCAATGTCAGCTCAAATGACTCATGCATCATAATATGTCTGGCTATGGTACACACTATACGCACAGGCGGTACAATGTTTTACTTAAGTCACAACTATTTAAGGCATTGTATTGCATATTGTAATATGCTTTCTGTACCATAGCAAGTAGCAACCTGTAAAACCCCGCCTTATAATATGTGAGTCAGTCACTGGCATAATATTAGGCGATATGATTGACTTGACTCAACTAACTCCGTGGCTCAGTTGACTCGAATAACATATTCAGAACTCGGCTCTTTTTGAACCGGTTCAGGGAGCCGGCTCACATACGGTATCCAGATGCAAAGATGCAGATCACTAAAAAAACCCGTTTATTACATCTCTACGACACAGAATACAATTGCATCACATTAGTGCTTAATAATACTGCGTGAAGTGAATGCATTGCCTGATGACATTATTTAGGTCAAACCCATCTCGATATTAATTATCTATGGAATTATTTTTTTCTACCACACTTCCCGTTGTTTTCTACAATTTTTAAACTTCAACTGATTAATAGCAATGGGCGAATGAAGGAATTTTTAGGAAATTAGGATAAGGTAGTCAAATTTTGAGCATAGGAGTTGGACAGGTAATTGGTCATGGCCTTGAATAAGGAACCATCTCGATATTTATCTGGAATTGTTGAGGGAAACCATGGAACACCTCAACAAGATGGTCGGTACAGGAATTACCGTTTCTCGGCGAGAAGTAGTGGGAAAAACTCCCAGCCACATCTGCCCCCACCGGGATTCGAACCCGGTACCTCCCGAATCTAGTGCTCTCACCGCTACGCCATCACGCTTGGTCAATTAAAATAGAATTGAAATTGAAACCGAGCGTAGCGGTGAGAGCACTAGATTTGGGAGGTACCGGGTTCGAATCCCGATGTGGCTGGGAGTTTTTCCCACTGCCTCTCGCCGAGAAACGATAAATCCTGTACCGGTCATCTTGTTGAGGTTTTCATGGTTTCCCTCAACAATTCCAGATAAATTTAAATCTTTGATTAACGTCTGAATAGAACTCTTCAAATAAATATCGAGATGGTTCCTTATTCAAGGCCATGGCCGATTACCTGTCCAACTCCTATGCTCAAAATTTGTCTGCATAAAAATTCCTTCATTCGCCCATTGCTATTAATTAGTTGAAGTTTAAAAATTGTAGAAAACAACGGGAAGTGTGGTAGAAAAAAAATAGTAATGGTGCGAATGGCGTCTGTTATGACATAAAGTCGAGAAACGGACGTTAAACGCATTATTATATTCTATTTTAATTGAAAACTGGAAGACGTAAACTCCTAAATGAATTTAGTGCATTTTTCTTTTAAGAAAAGTTGTATTGTATAGCTTCGAACATTTGCTGAAAATACTTCCATCTCTTACGCGCTTACATTGTAGTTATATTACAGTGCAAATTCTCCCGTTTCTTCGTTCAACTCATTTATCATCATCAGTGTCACAGTCATTAGGGCCAGTGTCATGTTGGCAACGCTGTATAGATCTGATTAAAAACATTTGACACGCGTCTCTGTTCATTTCCCAAACCTTTCCGTCTTTTATGTATTGATAATAATATATGATGCTACAAAAATATTTTTAACAAAAAAATTGAACCGACTTCAAAAAAGGCACTAAAAAGTAAAAAATAATTGCGTATTGAAATGTTTTGGAGTCGGTGTAGTTCTCGGAATAGATTTCATTTTGGCTAACACCGACTCCAAAACATTTCAATACGCAATTATTTTTTACTTTTTAGTGCCTTTTTTGAAGTGGGTTCAATTTTTTTGTTAAAAATATTTTATTTTTCTCTTTTTAGTGTTAATCTAACACTAAACATCGGTGAACATACATAAAAAGCATTATGCATGCCTTTGAAATTTGAGAGTTTCCCTCGATTTCTCCGGGATCCACCATCAAATCCTGACTTGGTTCCGATGGGACCACCTCGGAAGTGCACTATTTCGAATAAAAAAAATATTTGAAAATCGGTCCATAATTGACGGAGAAATCGGTGAACATACATAAAAAAAAATATATATACAGACGAACATAGAACCTCCTCCTTTTTGTTGAAGTCGGTTAAAAATAATAGATACAGCAAAACTTTCATTATATCAAGACCAAAACAGCTATGTGACGAACTCATTTTAAGGCCGCTGCACACAAGGCTGGGTTTGCCGCTAGATACCTTGCAAGATTTGACTACTAGTTTTCGAGCGCTGTAACAATTATTATTATTTCATTCAACATATTAATTAACATAAGTTAGTAATATGAATTATTTAATTCAACATATTTATTAACGTAAGTTTGTAACATGATTATTATTTAATTCAAAACATTTATTAATTTAACTTTTTTAACATGAACACTAGTTCATACGCTCCGCTGCCATCTTGCCTCTATTCTCTACATGACCACTAGGGTACACCAGTGGCGGCGTGACTTTTTAAGACGTGGTTGTCACAGCGCAAGTTTTTTTAATTGCTTTTATGTGCCCGCTTCACACGAGACGTCTTTTCAAGCTTGTTTTGTGGATAGATCTGGTGATCAAAACGTGTCTGTTGTCTGACTCTGAGCAAAATGACGCCGTGTTGGTTTGTGGGCGTTTTTTCATGTCGCCCACGTGACAAGATACTGTTTCCTGATTGGTTCTTGCTCAGAGCAAGCAGAGAACCTAGCAAAAAAAATAGCCTCTGTTCTAGTTTTAAAATCTATCTTGTGAGGTAGCAGGCGAGCCCGCAGTGACGTCATTTCCAGCCTCGTACCCACCCTGCCGGCAGCAGCTTTTACTTTTTTGTCGTCAGATGTGGTTACCGACAGCGTAAGCGCGCGTCAATGTATTGCGAACGCGCGACTGTCGAAAACACACGCAACACCATGCTACAGATTCCTAATAGGCCGCATTCGTAACGCGCAGGCACGCGAATACAAAATGAACGCATCGTACGAAAGTGCGATTGAGTCTAAAACCACAAATTAATTGTAAATGAATATTCGTCAAATAGAAATTGCTAGATCGCGCGTTTTCGACACAAAAAGTTTTTTACGCGTTCAAATACGATGAAGAAGGGATTTTTAAAGAATATAAATATTAAATCAAAATTAAATTGTAACATTTTGGAACAGCCTGTACATTCAATGTAGAAGTAAGTACCGCGGTGACATCACGTCGTGTATATTTTTCACGATTATAAATTTTTATAGCGACTGGAAATTTTTTATTATGTGTCCCTATAAAACGAAAAGTTATTTAAAGTTTATGCTTCATTTACGGGTCGTACTATTAAAAACCAAATAAACTGCACTACTATGCGTAAAATTTTAACATTTTGTATGAGGTTCAAAGCCACGATGGTTTTTGAAGATCGTAAAATCAATTTTGAACATTTTCCTTTTTGCAAAATGTAATTTTATAGATAAAACAAAAGAGATACAACCAGGTAGATTTTTTGGTTAAGGTTAGATTTACAAAATTATTTTAGATGGATGACTATGTTGACTTTATTTTAATGTCCCAAAAAATCGACAAAATAATGTTATTATTAACATTTTTATCGAATGTAAAGTCTGACTAGTTGATGATGATATTAATGTTTTTAAGAACAACTTAAAAAAATACTTATCTGATAAACCATATTATATTCCCTAAAAGAATTTTTTGATATATAATGTAGACCATATATGCCTTTGTAAATAAAGTATTATTATTATTATTATTATTAAATATATTTTGGCACACTCCCCATAAAATAGCTGTTTTTTACGCCTGTATAGAGGTCGTAAATTTAACACTAGTGCTGTAAAACGTAGTCTTATTAGCATTTTCATAGTAAAGCATGATAGTTACAAGCGCATTATATACAATATTATATGTAAACTCAATTTTGAATTTTCGAAATTAGCTATTTTATAGGTGATATACATCTCGTGCGTGATGATATTATGACTCATGTAACTGATTTTAACATATTGTCACATCTGTAAAATATTAACCATTACGCACTAGAAACATAATACTTCTTTTCCGTTTAAAATACGAATGCAATTTCTCTTCTATACTATTTACAAGAATTTATTACGACATAAAGTGGCAGATAACACGAGAATTGTCGTTGAAAATGGCTTTCCATTGTCCCCCCAAAAAATATTACCTATTCAACCACGCAAATAATTCATCAAAAGTGTATAATTTTAAAATAACAAAATTCATTGGCTTTTTGTAAGGTAGCAAAAGCATAATAAAACATTAATTAGAAACTAGTTGATGTACCATCGTATGATAATGTATTTAATTAAAAAACTTACCAGATTTACTGCCTTACTGAAAATTGACATCACAATAAACGGGTACAGTTAGATTGTCAATTATAGACGTTCAACAATCAATTATAGACGTTCAACAAGTCAGGCTATAGATTTCTAGAATGTTCACGTCAAGTAACAGATTTCACATGTTTTAGTACAAAAATGTTCGTAAAATAGTATTTCCACGTAGTCACAAGTAACCGCACAAAACCGCATTAAATAATTAAAAAAACGAGTATAGTAATAGATTTTAAATTATAGACGTACTACAACTCAGAGTCACCGGTCTATAGATTCTAGAATGTTCACGTTAAGTAACCGATTTCACATGGTTTTAGTATAAAAATGTTTCCACGTAGTCACAACTAACCGCACAAAACTGAATTAAATAATACAAAAAAATATTAGTATGGCTTTAACACAAGAAAAAGATGTTTTTTTTTGTACATTTGACGCAAAGGCGATGTGTTTACTTTACGAAAAATGCATTAAAACTGCACGAGGCTGGTGACTTGAAAAAATTACAGTATCTAAAATGACATTGTATCGGTTAGTAACTTGCGTAATCATTAGTCAAAAAACATCGGTCGCAATGCAGACCTCTGCTGACAAAATAGAACAGATTGGCCAATACATGCACTGCCACATTTAAATGTATTACTATTATAAATGTTTTATAAATGTTTATTATATAAATAACAAGGGTACAAAAGGCACGATTCAACTTGAGTTGATCTTCCACCAAGCCCACACAAAATTTACGTTAAACATCGATATACGATAAAAAGAATTTAAAATGTCAATATTAGGTACTGTTTTTAGACATAAAATAAAACAAATAACATGTTCAACAATTAAATGTTTCTTAATTTCAATAGTTAACATCTTCTCTTTTCCGTAAGTAATGCACTATCCGCAAACAGTTTTTTTTTTTAATATTGTGTCCGATTTTGATAAAATTTTAGGACTAGTTTAATTTCAATTAAACTGAAATTTCAATTCACTTTAGAAACAATTTCACTAACATTTCCGATATTTTTACACCCATTTTTTTCTACCCCCTCAAAATACGACTCTTAAAATGGTTCCATTGCACACGTTTTAAATGATCTCCGTGGGCATATTCGATTTAATATATTCCGTAATACGTCAATACAATTATAGAACGATGTTAAACCTAGGTCCTGCTATTCGATAAACATCAATAGTGTATGCGCGACCATACTATACCTACATGCAAGAAATACACTAAAAACTGTAACTTGTTTTCACTGGTTCAAAAAAGATTTGAAGCCGGTCTTATATACAAAATATACAAGTTTCAAAATGGTTATTATTTCCGCTTAATTTACTTAACGTCTGCTTATCTCATTCAGAAATATTATTTGTAACGCTACATTTCGTTTATTCATGACTTACGACTCTAAACGGTGCGACATTCTGTGATGGGCTCGGAACTAGAGGGATAAATAATAAATTTTTCTACTCATAACTCATAATAAACAGTCGAAGATTATGTTTGAATGTCTTTTTTCAAATAAAGAAATTTGATTATTATTATTCAAATTAATAATCTAATTTTTTATTATTAAAATTATTAATCTAATTGTTTATTGTTAAAATTAATAATCTAATTTTGACTTAATGCAACATTTATGTGAAATGATATCTTCGTATACTTAATTAAGAATCAATATTCAAAGAAGTAGGTACAAGGAACGCAAAAATCGAATTGCAGGATACCACTTAGCAAAATCCTAGGGCCGGCGCCAGTGGCGTAACTATACCATTTGAGGCCCTTAATACACAATAATAATAACTACGCCAATAACATCTTTGAAATTATATTTAAAAAAAATGTTAATAAAATCGTCACTATAAACTATTTACGATAAAAGTTTTTAAAACTTCTATAAAATGTTTTATGTCTTGCCGATGTTTAGAAACCGTTTAGTATCCTTTACGGCAGCACATTATTGGCACGTTATTTATCAGAAATGTTTGAAAGGTAACTGTTTTGCCGACTGGATACAATTCTACTATTATTTTTCAAATTTGAAAAATAATATCTATCGCCTCCTTTGTCCAAATATAAAATTGCATTCGGCGATAATTTCGTTCTTGATTTTTGGATGTATACGACACCCAGACGGTAGAACGCGTCTGCCTAATCGTATTCGCATCAGTCAAAAACGACTGAACCGATTAGTATTAATATATTTTTTTTTTTATTCTAACAAATAATATTAATATTTATAGAATCACAAACTTAAAATATACACTCAGAAAAAAACAAACAAATATGTTTTGTGCCTATTGGTACAAATAAATTACAATCAAATATTTGTTTTGCTTCAAAAACAATATTTTTCTCAGTGTACCAGGACGTTTCATTTAAAATACGATTTTTATTAAAACGTTCCTCGAACAAAGTCACTGATAAAAATATTGCCTGAAGACACAAGTAATTCAAGAATTACAAGGCGCGAAATTCTATAAAATATACCCCGGCGTTATGTTTGAAAATTGTTGTATATACTTTTTTATATTGGTACATTTCAATAAAAACTTTCTTTTTATTATTATTTTATTTTTCTTGTAATAACATATATCTCTGATGCGCATGGGCCGATTTTTCCCGAAATAAAATACAAAAATTTCTTGTAAAACAGATAGAATAATAAGCCGCTATGAAAAGTATACCATTGTTATATAAAAAACGTTATAGCACATAATATCTCTTGCGCATGCGCCGATTTTCCCCAAAAATAAATTACAAAACTTTCTTGTAAAACAGATAGAATAATCAACCGTTATGAAATGTAAAGCATTATTATATAAGAAACAACGTCATAGCCCATATCTCTTTTGCGCATGCGCCGATTTTCCCCAAAAAATTTACAAAACTTTCATGTAAAAATAGATAAAATATTAAGTCTTTTTAAAAACTATATTATTATTATATAAAACAACATTATAAAAGATATACTATTTTACGCATGCGCCGATGTTCCCAAAAAACAATAGGCCACTTCATATTTGCATATCAAACATCCTCCCAAAATTTGGTTTCAATCCGCTCATCCGTGGTGTCGGAATGCTAAGAAATGTCAAAAATGACGTTTGCATCAGCTGTCAAAATGTTCTAATAATTAGTTATTCAAATTGTTAACTCAGAAGGCGTTGCATTTCACAAATATTTGAAATGACACCCGTTTTTGAACAAATGCAATCGTTTTATTTTAAGACAGAACAAACGTAATCTTTATATTACCATATTAAACCGTGCAACAGAGAGAGATAACCGAAAGATGTTTGCCATCGATTATATCAAATTGAATTTATTTCTAAATAAATTTGTATAAAAAACCTGTTTTGGCAAATTCTGTTGTACGAAATTTATGTAAAATTTTCTTCTCTTTCGTTTAAGACAGGTTTCGAACCGATCTGATTTAAATTGAGTGAGTTATAAGCAAAAAACTTCGTTTTTTCTTTATTGCTCCCCTCTGGGGTCAAAATTCAAAAATCGGGCGACGTTAGGATTTAAGTTACCCGGAGACGAATCGAACAAAAAAAAGTTTTTTAAAATCGGTTAAAGCGTTTGAGCTGTACGCTGGATACAAAAAGCGTGACTCACAGATTCACAGACAAAGCGAGTACATATAAGGCGCTTTAGCTTACGCTAATCGCGCCTAAAAACTACTTTTATAGCGCATTCAATTTACTTATTGACAAATAGATTTAATATATTTTTTTTAATAGGTACTATGTAACCAATAGATTTATTGAATGCACGGTATTTCTTCGTTGAGAATGCTTTTTATGGGTTATATAATTTATACGATATTTGAAGGTTATAGGTCGCCATTGTTATTAAATAACATTTTATTATTAGACATCATAACAATAGCGTAACCAACCGCCATAAATATATCATCTATGCACGTATGTTCATATTTTATATCAGCTTTAGTTCGCGCGAACGACATTATTTTATGCAGATTTTTTGGTGAAAGTATGTCAGTTGGAGATCCAGATTTGTGTATAAGTACTGTCCATTTTCAACAGAACAGATATATGCGCAACAAATAATACATTTTACAAAAAAGAATTCTAAGACTAATATTTAGCATCAATTTTAAAGAATCCTGTCGAGAAATTTTTAAGAAAAATAAACATTAGCTTGTACTTATCTCTATAAACTTTTAAATATAGTTTTTAGTCAAAAACAAAATTTATACGTCGTAAATTCTAGTGTACATGATCACAACACTAGACAGTTTTCACAGCTACGAAATCGCAAATTTAATTCGACGTCGTATAGCAAAACGCCTGTGTGCGCTGGATCTAGATTTTATAATCATTTGCCAGTTTCAATAAAAAATATAACCAACTTAAATTTATTTTAAAAAAATCTTAAAGAGCTGTTACTTTGTAAATCTTTTTATACTGTAAGGGTAAGGCCACATGATGAGCGTTCAACGCGCGTTGGCCCAACGCGCGTTTACAATTTCTATACAATTGTATATAACTGTTCACATGATAACGCGCGTTGGTGGCGCGTTGAACGCGCGTTATCATGTGAACAGTTATATACAATTGTATAGAAATTGTAAACGCTCATCATGTGGCCTTACCCTAAGGCCTAGTTTATATGAGAGGCGTTCAACGCGCGTTGGCCCAACGCGCGTTTACAGTTTCTATACAATTGTATAGAACTGTTTATATGATAACGCGCGTTGGTGGACGACGCGCGTTCAACGCCACGACAACGCAAATACCCTGTCAACGCGCGTCAACGCGCGCTTACATCATGTCTAACTAAACATTGATTAGCATTGCTGTGTTTAGATGCAATACAACGCGCGATTTGAAACGATAGCTTCCTGCTGTTCAATATTTTCGATTATTTTTTCTAAAAAGTTTTCTTTAAAATAAAAAATGGATGGAGAAGAATTTGATTATGATCTATTCATCGACGAAATAGTAGTTGAAAAATGTAGGTTCATAATTCCTTAGACTCGGATAAAGTGTAATGTACAAGCTTAAGGTAAGTCTATTTTGTAAATAAAATAGGATGAACCCAATATTTTCGATTTTTTCTATGACGCTGTCTTCTTCGATATAGCATCCATAAACAGATTGCATCTGCAACGTCCATCTTCGACAGAATACAACACTCAACTAGCGTATAAACTATAAAATAAACGTGCTCTTAACGCGTAAAATCGATAACCATGTAAACAGTGGTATAAATGTCAACTCTCATATAAACTAGGCCTTATTAAGGAATATCTTTTATGTAAATTTTAATTTGTAATGTGACGCAATTTTACCAAAGATTGACAAGTGTAAACTGTGTGTGCAGTCGTAACACAATAAATATTATTATTATTATATACCTATACGATTCTGAAAAAGTTTTCTGCTCTCATGATTTTCAGATATTACTTAGTTCCTAAAAGGATCGGCTAACACACAATAGCCATGTGAAGATGTTTCATTTCGCTTAACAATAGATACTAATGACCCCATCAGTGACGCCCTAAACCCTTTTAGCGCGCAGTTCTCTCAGTGAGACGACGAGAAACGGGCATCTAACTATTCAACGCAGAGCTTCCCAAACTGGGATTTGTAAGCATATCCCAGGAGGTCCCCGGACTCATATCTGCAGAAGTGGATCTACATGAGGACTAACAGGGCTTAAGTCCAGGGCCCGTAAGTATCAAGGGTTCACAAAAACAATGAGCACTTATCGCATAGTAAAAAATAGTTAATATTAATGATTATTAATATTATGAATAAGTCTTGACAATATTTATGATGAATTTTGACACTTGGGTGAATTTTGACAATTTTTTTGGGTGGATTATAACAATTTTACGCAGAGCCGGACTAACGTATGGGCCTAGAGCTTTTAGGGGGGCATCGTACTTTTCTAAGTACAAACAAATTAATCCACACACCTCAGAAAAAAATGTCTACGCCCTTGCGACCCCCTCACAAGATTACTAATATTGAAAGTTCCTGATACTGTCAATATTTTGAAATTCACCTTACACGATATTTAGGCTCCGGCCAAATACTTTCAGGATCGCAAAAGTATCATGATGATAGTTCACTAGCATTCATCCTCACACGCAGGCGGCAAAAGTTTAAATACCGCTGATTTACTACACTGACCTACATCTTATTTTCACTATTGATGTAAACACTTTATCGTTACCAGCACGTCTTCGAGTTAATAAAATGTGTTCAGATTCCATGAATTTATTGAATTACCCCCGACATCCTTTTTGACATTTTTATCTAGAAGTAATGAGTTTGTTTGCCTTTCAAAACATATAAAATACACTTCTTTTATTATAAAATTGGATAAACTTCTGTTCGTAATTCATTCAACCGATGAAATCTACTTCTATTGGTTACTAGCGATCCCGCCCGGTTTCACCCGGGTGCAAAAGAACGAATGGGGAAGGGAAGGAGATGACTACGCAGTACGCATATTAATCTTTACCGAGATGAATGTTGTATCCAAATTTCATGATGATCGGAGTTACCGTTCAAAAGTTTTTTGTCGGACGGACAAATTTTGAGTTACATCTTGCAACATTTTTCATTGATGTTCCGCTCCAATTGGTCTATAGCCTTCCTCGATAAGTGGGCTATCCAACAAAAAAAAATTTTCAATTCGAACCAGTAGTTTCTGAGATTAGCGCGTTCAACCAAACAAACAAACTCTTCAGCTTTATATACTAGTACCTATAGATTACAAACATACGGTAAAATGACAAATTCAGATTATTAACCCCCGACCAGTAAACTTTGTGCTCTCTAAAGATGAGCGATATTTCACTATCGGTGATTTATTTGCTAATATTTAAATATCACTGTTCCCTGGAACCACTAACTATACCGGAAATAATAACGTTCATATGAATACGGTTTTATTTAATTGGAATGAATAGTATTAGAAAAATCAATTTATAAATATCATTTTTATTAGTTTATTAACTATTTCATCAATTTCAATCAATAGTTATTAATTGGTTCTATCAGCGCGCGTTCTTACTATTAGTTCCGATAAATTCCTGTTACTAATTGTTTTGAAACTTTGCTATAGCAAATAGTTATTCTATTATTAATATGTAACAATCTATATGCATTGACTTTATTGAATTTAATGTAGAGAACGTTGAACTTTACTAACATGTTGAGTTCATTGGTGCTGGGTAGGTAATATCGTTATCAATTAAATTAGGAGAGCAACAGTTGTTAAGAAACACCCATTGTTAAAATATTTTTAAACACCGTCATTGTTACGACTTTAAACCCGAATCTTTCCACTATCGCGGCGGAATACGCTATCAAGTACTCAACAGTGACATATCCAAACAGTTAATCTTTCTCATATTTAAAATATATTTTCAATTATTTTTTTCACATCATGCGAGAGCCAATTTCTATCTTTGGTAACGCTAGATACGAACCTTCATAATAGTGAGAGTTTTGGATGAATTAAAAATTAAACTATTTTCCATTCATTAATCAATGCAGTCACGTATTTCATGAGAGTTAAAAGCAGAAACGTTTTTTATTCATCTACAGGGAAAAAGATCGCTTTTCAAGCTAAATTTTGATCAAAATTCGTAAAAAAACATTGTTTCAAATTGAAAATTGTACAAAAAACAATATTTAATACACATAATTTAAAAAAAGTATCGATTCAATCGATCAATTATTTTTCGCGAAGGTTTGATCTAAAATTTTCCAATGCTTTCATTCATGGAGAAATATGATTGGTCACAATCTAAAGTCATTGTTAAATCAAACTTTCTGACAATGCTTTGTGTAACCCGGCATCAGTGTTATTAATTAAGTCTTACACGAACTTTACCGTGATGAACATTAATTTACTATTATACCAATAACCTTAGACTGTGACATCAGATTTCAGAACAGTCCAACTTTCCAACTGTGATTCATCTTCAAGTCCGCGGAGGTCCACTATGAGACCTCTGACTCCGCCTCCGTAACAATCCTAATAAATAATATATAGTCAATTCTTCTTGGTTTCCGGGCTTGTATGCCGTGGTCCATTGGTATTTTTACCTGACGTTTCGTCTACAACTGCGGTAGACATTATCGAAGTGTCCTTCTAGGCTACTCACAGGTAAGTGTGACAATGTCTACACAGTTGTAGACGAAACGTCAGGTAAAAATACCAATGGACCACGGCATACAAGAAGAATTGGATCAACACCGGCCGTGAAAGTCTACACACTTGGATAATATACAGTCAACTATATCGTTCGAAAAGTACCTCTATAGTAAGCTAATTTATTTATAAAAATAGGGAAATAATATAATTATCAAGTTGATGAGAAAAGACGGCACTATAGTAGCGTCGTGATGAAGAATGTGGTTAGCAAGATGATTGCTTGAGGATGTGGTGTCAATTTTACGGTCGTACAAAATGTTAGACTACATGTTTTAAAACTGAAGCACACGCTCAACGGCTCAACGAATTGAAAAAATGTTTTAATAAAAAAAAAACATTTAGGTATAATTCAATCTGTAACCGCACAAAAGTCTTCCGGATAACATTATCAGTAACTCGACTAAGGTTACTTGATGAATATTGGCAATATTCATCGTCTGCTTTGCAAAGTTTCGTGGGACGCCTGGCAGATGTAAAACATAAATTTAATTTTTAATTCTAGTAACTAAATTTCGCCCTGTCAACTAACGAGAAATTTTAATAACTAAATATGCCATGGCTGTTCAGTTATATAATCACTTTTCGCCGATCGAAAAGATTTGACTCGGTGGTGAGACAATTTTTACAAACTAAATTGTTTTACAGTGTGAATGCATATTTGAATGTTAATTTTATATTTTGACGTGATAACGTCTTATAAATTGATGAAACACCGGCTGCACGCACGAAAAAGTGTCACGTTCCGCCTGAGCCTGAGCGTGCAAGCGAGAGCGCGGTATAAGCGATAGAGAGGCACGATCGGCCCAAGCGTCGGCTTGTACGCATTTCTCTCTCTTCTCGCGTGACGTCAGAGAGTTCATCAATGTTTCTTTATGACGTTATTACGTAAAACTATCGTCCGTAAACCGACTTTACAGACAACCAATTTTTTTTCTCTATTGTTGACCTGTCAAACTCGTATTCAATTTTTGGATTGACAACATGACTAATAAATATTATTATTATTATTATCGTCCTATAACTAAATTTTGCCCTGTCGCCTTTAACAAAGGCCAAGTTATAATGATAGGTATTTGGAAAAAATTCCGTGGCATAAGGATCGAAAATGAAGCAATACTGAAATTTTTTTAAATTTTTTCTGAAGATGATACAAAACGTATCGAAAAGTCAGTATTAAATGCAAGTTTAAAAAAATTTCAGTATTGCTTCATTTTCGATCCTTATGCCACGGAATTTTTTCCAAATATCTATCATTAACTTCAATGGATCACAGTTACTCTAGAGTTAAATTCACGCCAAGTTATAATCCAACGCATACACAAAGCAAGCGTCACGCAGTGTCATCTACCGAAATACTAGTAACTAAAATTCGCGCTGTTATCTAAATGTCGCTTTCAACAAGCGTACTAAAAACGTAACGTCGCTCCATCACAACGCAACGTCCTCCAATAAAAGTGACGCGCCAATCGCACGGTTTTCCACCCAATCAAACGCGCCATTAGATATTTATTAATATTTAGACAAGAAATTGCTCTTTGCTTTTTTTGAATTTTTAGAATCTCGCTTTTATAAAAATTGACTGCACGTTGGAAGGTGGCGTGGGGTGGGAAAATGCCATCAGAGCCGTACGGCGTGCTAACGACATTGATGGTCATAAAGCGTGCGTCATTACCGAGTCTCCCTTACGTCACAGCGTCACGACGCCTAATTGAAACGTTCACAAGCCGTCGAGACGTTGGTTACAACCATCTGGCGGGTAATGATTGAACTATTGCTCGAAACGACTCGAAGGAAAACTAAAAATAGTTTTACAATGTTTGAACTGGGACAGCTTAAAACAACATCTTTGTCTTTGTTCAGTTCTTCAGGAGAAACGCGTGACGTAATGCGTGTCGTTTCAGTAGATATTATACCTAAAATTTAGGATATTTAATATCGAACCGGATTTGAGAGCAAGCAAGCCGTACTGTCTCTCCCGGTTGCAGTAATAAAGCTTATGCCTCTATAATACTCAAAACAAAAAACAATATTTTATAGCATTGTGGATTAAAAAGTATAAAATAATTTTGTCCAGCAGCGATAGGAAGTCCCTTCAACACGATATAATTTAATTTTTAAAGTGAAACTTTTATTCTATCGCCCCGAATTTTTCTGGCCGTCTGTTGCATGTCGCATTACAGGCGGCCGCGGAGTAGGGGTAAAGTGAAAGGCGTTCGGAGTAGGCGCTCGGTAGAGCAGCCAAGGCCAATATGGCGGCGCCCATGGTTAGCATCAGCTGACCGTGTAGTATGTATAGCACATAGTCAGTCTGTCATGCGGGCAAGTGCTGTACAGTGTTTACATGTTTTTATTCGTGTATTCATGTGAATATTGTTGTTTATAATTAATCGTGATCGATAAGTGTCTACAATCCAATAAAAGTTTCATTTGCGTCGTGGTTTCTTAAAACCACACAACTATTTTGAATATATTCTCATTTTAAGCTTTTACAAAAATTCCATTCTCTGATTTTAATATTAAGCCCACAGCTGTCAGTTATTCCTATACAAAAAAATTGTATTTTCATTGAAGGAATGAATACAAAAATGTGTACAGGTTTCTCTCCTGGGATTCAGCCACTGCTGCTCTCCCCTAATTCCCGCCTTACTGAGTAGGAACAGGCTTTATTTATAAGTTGATATATTATTTGAATAACTCAATAAAACTTCATTATAACTTTAAAGTTTTATAATTGACTATCGAGCTCTGTAAACATACCCAGTATCGTTAACTTCATTTTTAGATGACGTGAATCTTTTTTTAAAACACTTTTTTCTACATATATAAATAGCAAACGAAATATAATATGCAAACAGTGTAGGTGTTCTGAAATCATCAGCGCATCAACTTATAGGGCTCCGTAGAATATTCTTTCGTCAAATTGTGTACATCTAAATAATTTGTTAACACATCTCGTTCAAAACTAAGTTAGTTGAAAGTATTTCTAAAGTGTTACTATCTCGATTTTTTTAATTGCGACCCGTACAGCTCGGATGTACGTACGTACAGACCAACTAACAACTATTGTTCGTGATGTTCATTTACAGTTATAGGGCTTATTATGAACTCGTATCAACAAATAAAATTATCGACCAATTTTTCAGACAAATATATTAACAAAAAAATATAATTAATACATTAACGTTTCGAAACGTTAATGTATTAATTATATTTTTTTGTTAATATATTTGTCTGAAAAATTGGTCGATAATTTTATTTATTGAAAAGTTCTAATCAGACGTTAATCAAAGATTGAATGAACTCGGTAAATTGTTCCACTTAATGGAAAAGAATATCCGCTTTTCAAAAAGCTACAATCTGAATTGATTTCGTAATTAGCCTAGATATTATCTTTACTAATATATAAAGCTGAAGAGTTTGTTTGTTTGTTTGAACGCGCTAATCTCAGAAACTACTGGTTCGAATTGAAATGATTTTTTTCTTGGATAGCCCATTTATCAAAGGAGGCTATAGGCTATATAATATTACGCTACGACTAATTGGAGCGGAACATAAATGAAAAATGTGTCTCAAAATTAGTCCGTCCGACAAATATTATCAGGTGAAAAGCGTTAACTAAATACTGCAATATTAGCGTTCAAGAGCACAAGCCTGGATAGCTCAGTCGATAGAGTGTAAGACTCTTAATGCCAGGGTCTAGGGTTCAAGCCCCATGTCGGCGAATATATTTTTATTTTTTTTTTATTTTCTACATTGCTTTCTACTAAGTATTACATTTCAATTTTTAAAATTTTATTACAACTAATTAAAATTAAATAAATCTAATTAATAGCTCATTTGAAAACTGTTACAACTATAGGCACCTATATATAAAAATAATTTTCTTACAGTGTTTTCAATTAAATATTTATTATATTAAAAGAAATTTATTACTTAAAAAAAGTATAAATACTGCTTTTTAACGACAATAACTTTTGAACGGTAACGCCGATCATTATGAAGTTTGGACAAAGCATTCATCTCGGTAAACTAAGATGAATGTGCGTACTCATGTCCCTTCATTCCCCATTCGTTCTTTTGCACCCGGGTGAAACCGGGCGGGACCGCTAGTTATTTATAAGAGCGAAAATCACCTGCGACGCGCAAATTTGGCGGTAAATTATTACACATCTGAGTCAAGTCCTCTCTCATCATAGCGTCGTTTGCTCAAATTACGTCATAATGTTAGCCGTCGGTTATTGGTTGAAAATTTATTAAACAAAACAATTGAAGCATGTAAATATTCAGTTTACAACATCCGCTTGGCTTCCGACGGATTTGTTAAGTTTGTAACTTGTGACTAAATTTAATTTCGAAGGTTGGTCACTTGGGATATTTAATGCCATTCGATCCTATGATCCCGTTTGGTGAATTTGAATTGTAAATTTATTTAATAAAGCGCTGTGCACATACGGTGATTTTAGTTCCGTGTTCAAACCGGTTCGACGTACAACGTGTGTCGAACAGTGAGGTGCATGTATTTTTACTGTTAGGGGACAGTCTGCAGGTGTCGGACTGCCGTGGGTTCGAATCTTGCACCACGCTCGATTTAACTGAATTGTAGACGCGAGCGAAGCGAGTATATACCGTTTAAATTTAAAAAAATTAAATTAGTAATTGTAGAAATCAAACGGAATCGAACCGGAGACCTTCTGCGTACGCCGCGGACGCTGTAATGCCGTGGTTATTAATTAATTTTAAACTAGTATTACCATTCCAACCCACAAGTGGGGAATGGTACTAGTTTAGGTCAAAAATCACTTTTCAAAAATTTTACAATATCATTCCGTTTTGAGGTCCCCCGAATCCAAAAAACATATTTTTGGAAAATCTCTGTGCGTCTATTAGTCTGTGAACACGATATAGGTCAAACGGATGAGCGGATTGAAACCAAATTTTGGGAGGATGTTTGGTATGAAAATATGAAGAGCCCTATTGTTTTTGGGGAAAATCCGCGCATGCGCAGAAGAGATATATGCTAAAACGGTATTTTTTATATAATAATGGTATACTTTTCATAACGGCTTATTATTCTATTTATTTTTTCAAGAAAGTTTTGTAAAAAAAATTTTTTTCTTAACTTTATAGTTTCGGAAATATTTTGAAAATAAAAAAAATCATCCGCTGTTTTGTTTTATGGATCTGTCAGAAATAAACTAGTTAGGCATGCTTTGATTAATTTTTACATGACGTGGAACATACTATGTAGGTAACCATGGCAACGAATAGTTAATATCATATTGAATACTAGCCATTACCCGCGTCACCTCACGCAATATCAGAAATTTTATTTTCTTATTTATAATCAAATGTCAACATTTTTGAAGTTGGAATGGTCCCGTCGCCCAATTGGCTGGAATTTTTTTTAATATTATGTCACAATGATAATAACCATTAGTAAAGGAGTTGAAATTATTCTCTCGTTAAATCGCGGAAGTTTTTTAGCTTATAAAAATAAATGTATTTTTACTCGTGTTATAAATGAAAGCATGAACTGTTTTTCCAGAGAATATATTTTATTTGTGAACTTTATGAAATATCTTAAAGCATCTTAAAACACTTAAGCCTCAAATCAGCCTATGTTCTTATACGTGTGTTTCGCAAAAGAACCTTATTTAGTAAACACATTCAGATGTTTTTCTCTTGTGTAAGCTTGAACTCCATAAGCTCTTGTTGAGAATAAACACTCAAAACAAAATCGAGAGTGTTGCCAAATCAAAAATAAAATAACAACTGAATATCTCTGACCGCGATGCCAAGTGGATTATATTTTATACATATGTGGACACACAATACCATAGTTAGCCACGCCTAATATAAATTTTTTCTTTATATTTATTTGAAAAAAAATCGTCCACTTTTTTACCTTTCACGTTAAAGCATTTTAAGTGCCAAATTTCAGTCAAAGACAAACGTAAGTCATGTGTAGCTAGGAATAAATTTGGCAACTTTCCTAAGTTTCTTTTTTACTATTTTGAAAGAAAACTATCATGAAATACGCCATTTACAATGTATTTCTTTATAGTTTTGTTTTCAAAATACGCAGGAGAAATCAATATTTGCAGACGTTTAAACAACAATAAAATACTCCGCGAAAATAAATACCTATATACTAAATATGGTGGGAGCGCCGTTATTAATCACGGCACCTCCACCACTACATTTAAATACATTCAATACCGTGTTACCCGGAAAAACCAAATAATGCGATTAGATTATTCTTCATCATAAAAAGCACATTTCAATTCAAATCGGTACATCTGAGATACAGAACCTAGTTCGCGACCATACATAGTACAATATATATATGTACCTACATTTATACAATAGTCAAAGTGCCGTACAAAACAATACCGGACAAAGCTGCAACAAATTTTGTATTTGGATTTAACAAATAATATGATGAAAAACTTTTTACAATCTACTGCTTTGCAATTTTTTTTTTGCATACCCGGCAGACCACTCAGAATGCATAAACGTCCAAAATGAGGTTGCCAGTAGTGATGTACCGGATATCCGTTTCCGTATCCGCGGATATCCGAGGAAGAAGAAAGATCCGTATCCGTATTAGTATCCGTTAGTTTTTGGAGGATCTTCTACGGATCTTTTACCTTATTAATTTTCAATTCATAAAAACTGTTAAATTCAATTCAGATTATTTTTTATTTTTTTAAATCGTATTTGGCACCTTTATATTGCAAACATTTATCGTAGTGAGTACCATACTAATAGTACATAACTCAAAGGTACTAAATCAACTATCTTTATAATGAGATATTGCACATCGATATTTGGGAAGAGACAATCTGTTATGAGAGTCAACTCTTAAAGAGGTCAATGACTTTTTCCCATAACAGATAGTGTCTTTCCAAAGGTCGATGTGCATTATTTACCGCCGCGTAATCTAAGAAAGTTAAGATCCGTATCCGTATCCGCGGATCTTGAAACCAAAAATCCGTATTCAGATCCGTATCCGCGGATATACATTTTTAACGATCCGGCACATCACTAGTTGCCAGGTATGCAGGAAAAAGGCAGGTGATGATTATCTTTATATATAAAATACCGGTTTGCTGGCTCGACCGGTTTTGATGAAATTTTTTTTTGTACTTATGGGATCACCTGGATGGTTCTGAACTATAGTTTGATCCGGCAGATAGCACTATTGTAGAGATCCAGATTTTTTTTTCCAATCATTTTTTTTTTCATTTCTCACATAAGAAACAGATAATCCCAAATTTTCAGCTTCAATATTTTTTTTAGGTTCGAGGTCTGTGGCAGGACAACGTCTGCCTACTGGGTCCTCTATGATTGTATATAATTTGCTTCTCTATAATCGATATAAATTTCAGCAAGTACACTATAAATTGGTCAACTATTTTTAATTTCTAGTCAGCTAGAAAAGCACGCTGTACTTTTGTTAACAAACGAAGAACGTTATCAAGCACGAACAGACGAACGAAATTGCTTGTTTTGTAAATACAGATGTTAGTATTTCGTATCAAACTATTTACAGTAATAGACCGTAGACAAATAAAAACGATTGTAATAATAAACGGCTTTTATTAAATTTCTAAAATCATACCGTAAATATATCTTGACAAAAGGCTTTTCGAAAAGAAAAAGAAAGATTTATTTTAAGTTCAGAAATCCGATTAATAAAACAATAACTCAAAGAAAGCACGAGAAAAATAAAAAAAAGGAAAATCTATGTAGGTAAAGTTTAGTGAAAATAAAAAAATAAGTAAATAAAAAAAAATAAACTTTGATATTTTTTCTTTTTTATTAGAAAACACCAAACGTTAACTTTACAATGACCCAGTAACGAACAATATTTTTGAAATTTATTTACCACAACAAAATGGCCGCTTTACATGCATGTATAAACAAGGAGATCCCAACCTCGGTTATTTTCAAGCCCCATTTCTTTTTTAAATTTGAACATCGGACATCGATCTTGAAGAAGAGAACATCATGCTAGATTGAGATAAAATGGTGGCAACGAAATGGATACGAAAAAGAATCGAGCAAGCTGTAAATAACAGAAAAAAAGCTCTCTTGTCCATGCGTGGGCGATCGACGCAGACCGTTGCGGTCGGACAAACAAAAGGACAAATTCTACTTCTGTCTACTCTCATGTGTTTTCCATAGCTCACTATTGTTATCTCCGTATGGCCGGCTCACTGAATGCATACTCGGTAAAGCTTCAAGCTTTCATACATAAAAACATTCTAGCCGAAATGTTTCCCATGACCTTGTGCTTGCCATTATAAAGGGCGTAGATAGGGGGGAGGGGGTGAACTCGCTCCGCTTTGAGAAAGGAGTCGTTCATTATGAACGACTCGCTCAGGAGCGACACATCACTACAAATAATAATACGTGCCAAGTTCGTAATAGTATAACACAAAAGTAAATGTAAAACGGGATAAATTCTACTAGATTATATTTAGTCGAGGGTTATGCAACGATTTAGAGTTTAGTAGAATAGGTACGACACACGTACTGTCATACTAGCTTATCAATTACAAATTCTTACAGGCATCAAAAGATATCTATACATGAATACAAGAAGGAAATGAACAGAAGTGACGCAATAATAATAAATATGTATATAATAATAAAAAGGACTCGTCCTTGTTGGAAGAATAAATATGAATCCTGACAAATGCAAAAGAAGTGTATTCATATGTACTACATGTTAGTAGATTCATTTATAGACGATTCGAAAAGGAGTTATCTATATCTATACTAATATATAAAGCTGAAGAGTTTGTTTGTTTGTTTGTTTGAACACGCTAATCTCAGGAACTATTGGTTCAAATTGAAAAAAAAACATTTTTGTTGAATAGCCCATTTATCGAGGAAGGCTATAGGCTATATAATATAACGCTACGACCAATAGAAGCAGAGCATCAATGAAAAATGTTGCAAAATGTACCTCAATATTAGCGTCTATTCAGATGAAATGCCCTAACTAAATATTAATGTCGTACATTCACAAGCCCGGTTAGCTCAGTCGGTAGAGCACGCGACTCTTAATAGCAGGGTCGTGGGTTCAAGCCCCACGTTGGACGAATGTATTTTTTTTTTTTTTTTATTTTCTACATTACTTTCTTACATTTAAAAAATAAATCTAAATAATAACTCATTTGAAAACTGTTACTATAGGTACCTATATAAAAATAATTTTCCTACAGTGTTTTCAATTAAATATTTATTATATTTTATTAATTCCAGTAATTATTGATTTCAAAGAAATTTATTATCTATACTTATGCTTTCTCAGTAAACTAAGATGAATGTGCGTACTCATATCCCTCCCTTCCCCATTCGTTATTTTGCACTCGGGTGAAACCGGGCGGGACCGCTAGTCAAAAATAAATCATAAAGTTTGTACGTTTTAATTTTCTTATATTTTGACTTGTTTCTTGTGTTCGTTTCAATACATTCTCTCAAGGTGAAAATTTCGAGCCATTTTGTAAGCAGTACCGTCTTTACAAGCAGGGCTAGCGTGCCTAGACCCGAGGCCTCGGGCTTGTCAGGGGCTCAGCGGAAATAACTCAAGTTTTGAACTAATTTTTTTAATGAAGATTTTAATTTTTAAAGTGAGACTTTTATTCTATCGCCCCGAATTTTTCTGGCCGTCTGTTGCATGTCGCATTACAGGCGGCCGCGGAGTAGGGGTAAAGTGAAAGGCGTTCGGAGTAGGCGCTCGGTAGAGCAGCCAAGGCCAATATGGCGGCGCCCATGGTTAGCATCAGCTGACCGTGTAGTATGTATAACACATAGTCAGTCTGTCATGCGGGCAAGTGCTGTACAGTGTTTACATGTTTTTATTCGTGTATTCATGTGAATATTGTTGTTTATAATTAATCGTGATGGATAAGTGTCTACAATCCAACACCTACAATCCAATAAAAGTTTCACTTGCGTCGTGGTTTCTTAAAACCACACAACTGTTTTTTCTTATAATTGGAATAAACAAAAAATAACTTGATAATTAAAATATCAAATATCGGTATAAATCGAATTCCTTTGGGGAAGGGGGCGCTATAACTATTGGCTCAGGGGTAGCCAAAATTCAAAGACGGTGCGGTTCTAATTTTTATAAAAAAACAAATAGTTTTGGATCAGCTGTTATATATAAGAGACGACATCTTGCAACTACATTATACATAAAGAGACGATGTAGCTCTCTGAGAAAGCGTGTAAGCTTCAAACACCCTACGAGGACATGCTTGTCAATCCCTACATAATAAAATCATTTCACATGTGTAAAGGAGCGTTCACATTTACAGCAAAAACATTACAGAACTTTATAGATTTGAGATGTTAAGTTCGTTCCAAGCAGCCTCGAACGGTAATTGAAACCGTACACAGTCTTGTTACTGCGCAAGACTGTCTTGCGCAGAATCGATTTTTGAGCTAGTGCGCAAATTAATCTTGCGCAGTGACAAGACTGTGTACGGTTTCATTACCGTTCGAGGCTGCTTGGAACGAACCTATTAACTGTTATATCAAACTGATTCACATAATAGTTTTTAGTTGACTTAGGTACGTCACACGTCACAAAAAAAAATGTTTCACGGTTCCTCGTCAATTGTCCAATTTATAATTTTATTTTATCTCCTCAGGATTAAAAACTACTTTTGATAACATTATTAATAGACATTGAAACTAAAAATAACGATTCAATAATTATTGAATTTAAGCCGCTTTGTAATTGGTTGAATTTTTTACAACGGCTATATTTACAGTTTGGCTTTGACATAAATATGTTACGGTCAATGTCCGGAATCCGGGCAATGTCGACAATGCCCGAGCCACATCGGACAATGTCCGAAATTGTACAAGGTTAAAAAAATAGATTTTTTATAAACATGAAACGCTGACATTTGATTGTATCTTTATCATAAGTTATCATTAACGCTTTATAGAATTTTTATCACTGATATCAACTATTGAAGAATATATTTTTCAGTTTTCTATTACAATTATTCATGATTTAAAACACGTATAATTTATTTATATGATATGAGCAATAAACAATATATCTCAATGCATTAAGTTTCAGAACTCACATTTTTTCCAGCAATAAAAATCAAAATCAAAACTACGGATAATTTATTTTCACACATTTTATTTATTTTAATAAATGAAAATATGTTTATTGCTCTCTTAAGCTGATCTACTCATAATCTTCTTATTACTCAAATAAAAAAACCTTCCATTTATAAGACGTTGGTAAGTTCAAGCGCTGTAATTCTTTTTAGAATTTTCGTAATAGTCAGTCGATTTTCAGAGAGTTTCAATTGTGTTTCATTCAAGTGCTTACAAAATATTTTGTTCAAATTTGAGTTATTCAAGACACTATTTGAAAGCTGAAAATATATTCTTCAATAGTTGATATCAGTGAAAAAATTCCATAAAGCGTTAATGATAACTTATCATGATAAAGATACAATCAAATGTCAGCGTTTCATGTTTATAAAAAATCTATTTTTTGAACCTTGTCCGATTTCGGACATTGCCCGATGTGGCTAAGGCATTGTCGACACTGACCGGTCAATGTCGACATTGCCCGGATTCCGGACATTCACCGTAACAAATATATTTCCACAAAATGAGACTCATTTAACATAATACCTGGAACGATCCTGGATTGAATCCTGAGTTAAGTTATGTCTTCTATACAATGCTAATTGAGACGCTAAAACAAAGGATGCATGTATATGACATCTCTTTTGTTTATGGAGACATATTCAAGTGTATAAATGAGCACCATCAACATAATATATATATAAGTGTGATCATAAAGTACTCATTGAAGCCAAGAACACGACTTACTTGATTTATATCCATATACCGTATTATATACAGTAACCATTAGCTGGCAATAAAATTCTTAATTATTTTTCGAGAATGATCGATTTAAAATCCTGCTATTTTTTCATATAGAAAATATGTATGGTTACAATGCAGCATTAAGGCCTGCTGAAAACGAAGCTAGTTTGTCCGCTGGAATTGTTGCTGAGACTTGGGCTAGCTGCCGTGCTTGGTACGAGGATCGAAATGACGTCACTGGGGCTATTTTTCGTGGTGGTCTGTTTGTAAATTTGGAGGAGATGTTGGAGTGACAATAACATTGCAATTAAGAAAAAATGATTATTTTAAGGAGTGTATTAAGGGGTTAAATTCTTTATTTTATCCAAAAACAAAAAGTCATACTGCATGGACTAGCCAATATACTATATATTGTCGGCAGGGTTTGGCACTGCGACCCGAGTTTTTATATTTTATGATCATTTTTTTCCAAAATACCACATTTTGTATTTTTAACTATAGTGATTATTACATTGCTCTCCGAGGACCTTTATTCTTTTATAACGTACAATTTTTTACCGCATATTATGTTTGAGACAAAACATTAAAGTATTTTATATTATATGACGACATATATAGTTTATACTTTTATAAGGCATCATATTTTAGATTTATATCGTTTTTTATATGAAAAACTAAAGAGGCTTTGAAAACATTATTACCTCGTAAATATGTTTTCAGTAGTACAAAAATATGTCTTTATGCGCACTTGACAAATAAATATATACAGACAGACCAAGGAGTCGTAGCATTGTTTGTAGTTTTTGAAAATCAAAAATACAATAAATATTGAACGAGTCGCATTGAATTTCATCCAAGACTTTGGCATTTTTAACTATTTGTTCCACGACAACGCCAAATGCATTTATCAATTTCAACAAAATTTGGTAAGAACATTCTTAACCTTGACCGAATGACATTTTGTTCTGTTTCCATTAGTTTCCGTCGTGTGTCTAAAAACAGACGCACCACTTTTTTTCTACGCACTCCACTGGCTATCATTGACAAAATAGCTTAAGAAATAATTATAAATATTGAACGAGTCGCATTGAATTTCATCCAAGACTTTATGGCATTTTTAACTATTTGTTCCACGACAACGCCAAATGCATTTATCAATTTCAACAAAATTTGGTAAGAACATTCTTAACCTTGACCGAATGACATTTTGTTCCGTTTTGATTAGTTTCCGTCGTGTGTCCAAGAACCGACGCACCACTTTTTTTTCTACGCACTCCACTGTCTATCATTGACAAAATAGCTTAAGAAATAATTATAAATATTGAACGAGGAGTCGCATTGAATTTCATCCAAGACTTTGGCATTTTTAATTGTTTGTTCCACGACAACGCCAAATGGGTTTATCAGTTTCAAAAAAATTTGGTAAGAACATTCTTAACCTTGACCGAATGACATTTTGTTCTGTTTTGAACAGTTTCCGTCGTGTGTCCAAAAACAGACGCACCACTTTTTTTCTACGCACTCCACTGGCTATCATTGACAAAATAGCTTAAGAAATAATTATAAATATTGAACGAGTCGCATTGAATTTCATCCAAGACTTTATGGCATTTTTAATTGTTTGTTCCACGACAACGCCAAATGGGTTTATCAGTTTCAACAAAATTTGGTAAGAACATTCTTAACCTTGACCGAATGACATTTTGTTCTGTTTTCATTAGTTTCCGCCGTGTGTCCAAAAACAGACGTACCACTTTTTTTTCTATACGCACTCCACTGGCTATCATTGACAAAATGGCTTCAGAAATAATTGCATAACATATGTGAATGTTTATTGGAAAGATTATAATTTATTATCGTTGCGTCATTGGGTTATTGTATTTGTTAGTCGTGTCATCTCTGGTCGTTAATGGCGTTATAGTGCTATTGATTTCGTGTTATTTTTAATCCGGAGCTCATAATTAATCTCCATTTACTGCCCTGTCGGATCCTTTCTTGTTAGAGAAACGCCAGACACAAGCAACCGTTCTCTCTTCCCTTTTCGATGATATAAATACTTCTAATCCATTAGCAACAGTGTTGGAATGAAATAATAATATAAATACATCTTTTTTAGTTTAGTTATAAAAAATGAATTTTATCATTCCAACTCCACAAATCAGAAATAATTTAGGTTAAAAGTCAGTTTTCAAAAATTTACAATATTTCGTTTTGAGGTTCCCAGAATTCTGGAGAAAGTCTGTGCCAAAGAGCGGATTGAAACGAAATTTTGTATGTTTGATATTTCAAACAGACATAGCGCTGTTTAATTTAACATTGACCATTCAGAATAGTGCCATTTGAATGATAACTTCAGCGTCAAAAGAGATACATGAGTTTTGTGTTGGCACCAATAATCTCAGTTGTCGAACGTCTACCATCTACAAGATCTCTCTCTTTTTAAAAATGCTTTGTAACATAAAAAACACATCTCTGTGAATAGAGTATCGTAAACAATCAAACCAAGAACTTTATAAATTTCACAGACGAGCAAAAAGTACACCAGTAGTGTCAAAAATGAGTTTCATAGAAAATAAAATTTAGCCTGTGGCATATTGTTTAAAATATCAAAGGTTATAATTATTAAAATTGCTCTTTGTCATCATTTATACCATATTCATCTTCAAAGAGTTCCTTGTCCCATTGTAAGTGCCTATCAGAATACATATTACCAACTTTAGAATACAGGACTGGTCATTATTTTGTAGATACAAATTTAGGACCCCTGGCATATTTTATGGTGGAGTTATATCGAAAAATTATTTGAGATCTTCGACAAAAAATATACGTCATGGGTAACCTATTTTAAATTAAACAGAGCGGGAGTGTTACAGATGTGGGTGTATAATTAAAAGAAATAATCATTAAAAATTAAAAATTAATATGTTTTAAATTATAAACTCAACAGCTCCAAGCCATACAGCTGTAATCAATTAGATATTTGTTTCTTGCATTTTGTGTAAATATATAAGCAATATCTGGTCCCAAGGAGAACAACCGCTTATGTCTAATTTTATCTATTCCTTCGATATAATCTATTTTTGAAGGTCCTCCAAAAAATCTCTTTGACCTAGAAAGGTGAAACTTTGTGAACTTATAGTATAAAACGCGTGATAGCACCTAACGCAGTCGAATATTCGATTTTCTCCCCGGGGATAAAAACAGGGGGTTTTTGCGAATAAAAAAAATATAAAGGTCCCTGCCAACTTAGGTAGCTGAAACTTTGAGGGCGCGGGGCAAAACCTAATTGAATCGTCTTTTAGATTTTCTCTCTCTGGACAGAAACAGGGGGTCTTCTAAAAAAGTTCTGTGTTACATGTAAAAAAATATATTATTTTGTAGGTAATCTTGGACTGCGATATTGCGATTGGCACGCTGACATAAGCGTTTTTGAATTTTGGTCATTGAATTAATAAAAGACAGTTTCTTCATTTCGTTCATTTAATTCGTTTCAGGGAAAACGTTAATTATAATTAAAAATTTTTCCTGTTTTAAAATATATTTCATAATTCCATCATTAAAATGTGTGTATATATATTTGTGTATACGCATTGAATTACTTATAATACATTTTTTTTAATACCGACAATATAATTTCATTTAATTAATGCATAAATATAATTCTACAGTTTCTGCGCAGGAAATAAATAATAAACTAATTTTTAAATTACGATCTTTTAAGCTCTTAACCGATTTTTATTATCATTCGATAACAGAGCAGTGTTTCTTTTTTTTAAATAAATAAAAGATCCTTAAAACTTACACTATTTGTATGCGGATAGTATAATTATTTGAAGATTGACTCTATTCAATAAATAGAGTAACTGTGACCCATTGAAGTTAATGATGAGTATTTGGAAAGAATTCCGTGGCATAAGGATCGAAAATGAAGCAATACTGAGACTTTTTTAAACTTGCATTTTATACTAACGTTTCGATACGTCAGTATTATTCACAGCACAATATTAGAAAGGTTAAAACATTTGTTTTAATTTTGTGACAATAAGTTTATATTTAAAAGAAACTAATCATTTTAAAACATTAACATTAACCAGTATCCACATTAAAAATATATTTTAAAAAAAATAGCAATTAACAAGTTGAGTGACACCATGTTGTCAATCCATCAACAACAATATACTGATAACATGTGATAGCATTTGAACACTCTGAAGATGATACAAAACGTATCGAAATTCGAAACGTTAGTATTAAATGCAAGTTTAAAAAAATCTCAGTATTGCTTCATTTTCGATCCTTATGCCACGGAATTCTTTCCAAATACTCATCAGTATAACTATTCTTATTATATTTGAAACTAGCGGTCCGGTCCGGCTTAGCCCGAATTTGTAGATCCCCACCGTTTTTTTCGTCGACTTACGTTGCAAAATTGATCTCCACGAAAAGCGCTTTTATAATATATAAAATATAGCCTATATGTCCGACCTGAAGGTCCATTCTAAATATTGGTGTAAAAGTTTTTAAATCGGGTGAGTAGTGTCGGAGATTACCTCCTACATTCAAAATTTACCTCTTTGTAATATTAGTATAGATTAGATTAGTAGATAACAATTGGATAGTGATGAATTGCCTTCAGTTTAAATAGAGATTGTAAATTAAAGACGCTCGACGTGCGTCTGAACATTCGGTCTCACATGCCTACTGCAAAAAGTCGAGAGGTGCAAAAGAACATTGCGATAAATTGACCAATCTTAGCGAGGAGGGAGAAAGCTAGCGTATACTTGCTCTCTACTTAACAACTTTCTTGTAGCGTCTCAATAAATCTCATACCAACCTCCCGCCGTGCAATTTAGGAACCCTTCTTTTGCCATCGAACCAGGAGTACCACTCGTATTTATAAATGGCTCACGGTTCGGTAAAAGAAACAAAATAACATCGTGTGCGATTGTTTTTAATTTACCTCACAGCTTAATAGGAGCTTAAGAACAGCCGATCTCGTATGTTATCTATACTAATACTAGCGGACCCGGCGAACTTCGTACCGCTTAACAGTATAATATATATATATATATAATTGGAACATCTATCTATCTATTTTATTAATTGCTAGCTATTTTAAAATATACATGGGCGTATATGTGTGTATGTCGAGCACTCCGGCTGCGCCGTCGTGCCCGGTGCAAAAGAACGAATGGGGAAGGAAGAAAAAAAATTTAGGGGTGGACTACCCCTAACATTTAGGGGGATGAAAAATAGATGTTGGCGAAGTGACACCTGTAGACATCTGGCGGGGATAACTAATTAAATGACGATTGATCAGTTTTCGACCGGAGAGGAAAAATGATTAAATTACTAAAATGGCTATTAAAAAATAAGGGTTGATCGTAGAAGGGTGAAAATTGAGGATTGTATGTATTTTTGTATGTTGTATCATAAAAAAATAGAAATTAAAAATTTTGTCTAAAAAATAAAAAAAAATTTAGGGGTGGACTACCCCTAACATTTAGGGGGATGAAAAATAGATGTTGGCCGATTCTCATAGATACCGGATAAGCACAAAAAATTTCATCGGTCAAGCCGTTTCGGAGGAGTTCGGCAACGAAAACTGTGACACGAGAATTTTATACATTAGATATAAAATTCTTTGTATATAGGTATGCATTTCTGCAGAATTGTATTGTAACTGAAGAACAAAATTAAACTAGTGTGACCTGTGCGAATTATTCGCACTAAATAAGTATAATAATTATCTTCAATAAATAAAATTATCGACCAATTTTTCAGACAATATATTAACAAAAAATATAATTAATACATTTCATTATATATTTTGTTAATATATTGTCAGAAAAATTGCTCGATAATTTTATTTATTGAAGAGTTCTAATCAGACGTTAATCAAAGATTTGTATAATAATTATCACTTTACAAAATTATTTTTTAAATATCATTGCAGGTATTCAATTCGTTTCTAATTTTGCACACTGCTTATAACGTTCTTCTTTTTGTTGTATTACAATATGAAGCTCAGATGACAGATCGAAGAAATATTTTACTAAAATTGTCATATAGAGGCGCAAATAGCAAAAGCGTTGAGCTAAGCCAGATGGCATCATGCAGCATTGCTGTGACGTTGTTCAGCGTTGCTCGCTGTTTCAAAATTAAATCCGTTAGATGGCAGTATGCAGTATTGTGTCTGTTGTATTACAATATGAAGGTCAGATGACAGATCGAAGTATTGACAGTGTTTCAAAATTAAAGCCGTCAGATGACAGACGTTGTTCAGCGTTGCTGTATTTTTATTAATTTACAAAAACAAAAGCAATAATAAATTTTTTAGTTGTCGATGTCAGTAGAGCAAGCAATTATCTGTAAAATGATATATAATTTATGTGGAGAAATTGTGAGGTTTTTTCTAAAAAGGGAGGCAAACATCTTTAACCTTAGCGTATTAATATATATGCTATGTTAAAAAAAAGGTTTTTTTGGGAAGTATTTAAAGTGCAGATAAAACATTAAGTGAGTGGAAATTTGTTTTCACATTATAATAAACAAGTGGCTATTTGAAACAAGTTTTTACGCTAGCTGAAGACTAATCGTTCAGTGCAGATTCCAAAACCTGTTAAAAGACCCTTAAGCTCATCTTAGACGAAAGTAATTTTGACATCAAATTTCAAGGCTTGGGTATAGACGAGCACCGTTGTTTACGTGGCGTTCCAATAGCTCTTCTATTACAAGCTCCCAGGTCCTAATCCGAGAACTGGTAAAGATTTTCGATACATATATCAAGTGCTGTGCAGTGCTGAGAACTAACTGCTTGTCATAATGTTTTAAGCACTTTGTCAAGCAGACGCTCGATGCTTAGAACACTTGTATAAAGACTTACTACTTATTAAGTACGTATGGGCTAAGAGCTGGCTACGGAGAAAATGGGTGACTCGGTGCAGAGCTGAAAATTTGCAGAACAATAGGAGATAGTACAAGTAAGTAGGGAAAAAATTGCCAGAAGGCTAGGCGGAAGATAAAGAGCCGCCAGAAGGCGCTAGTGTTGCGAAAAATCAGTGCACTTCTGGCAGTTTCTATACTTATTCTGTAATTCAAAACTAGATTATATATTATGTATATTATACATTATATATAGTTATAAGGGCATACTGAAAATTCAAACAATATAAATGACATTTTGATAGAAATAAAATTAATCATCATATATTTTCATTAATAAAATTATGTTGTTATAACAACGTAATTTTATTAATTTATTTAATTTTATTTCTATCAAAATGTCATTAATAATTTTGAATATTTGTCGAATGTAATTATTATATCATGTTTGAATTTTCAGTATGCCCTTATAACTATATAATGTATAATATATATAATATGTAATCTAGTTTTGAATTACAGAATAAGTATAGAAATTGCCAGAAGTGCACTGATTTTTCGCAACATTAGCGCCTTTTGGCGGCTCTTTATCTTCCGCCTAGCCTTCTGGCAATTTTTTCCCTACTTACTTGTACTATCTCCTATTATTCTGCAATTTTTCAGCTCTGCACCGAGTCACCCATTTTCTCCGTAGCCAGCTCTCCATCTAGTAGGTATGTACACCATACTTAATAAAAATCAAACAAGCATTTTAAATATACTTACACTTTTAATGTTTCATAAGGGTAATAAAAAACATTTCGTTTATCTTTTATAATTCTCATTTCGTTTGATGTTAGAGATCAATGTTTTGTTTGTTACAGCAGGTACTTTCCCTGATCAAATAGAAATATTGTTCATCTACATCTATACTAATATATAAAGCTGAAGAGTTTGTTTGTTTGGTTGAACGCACTAATCTCAGAAGCTACTGGTTCGAATTGAAAAAAATGTTTGTTGTTGGATAGCACATTTATCGAGGAAGGCTATAGGCTATATAATATCACGCTACGACCAATTGGAGCGGAGCATCAATGAAAAATGTTGCAAGATGTATTTCAAAATTTGTTCGTCCGACAAATATTATCAGGTGAAATGCCCTAAGTAAATATTGCAATATTAGCGCCTCACAATCACAAGCCCGGATAGCTCAGTCGGTAGAGCATGAGACTTTTAATGCCAGGGTCGTGGGTTCAAGCCCCACGTCAGCGAATATATTTTTATTTTTTTTTTATTTTCTACATTGCTTTCTTCTAAGGTTTACATTTCAATTTTTTAAATTTTTATTACGACTAATTAAAATTAAATTAATCATATAATAGCTCATTTGAAAACTGTTACAACCTATAGGGACCTATATAAAAATAATTTTCAAACAGTGTTTTCAATTATATATTTTCGTTCTTTTGCACCCGGGTGAAACCGGGCGGGACCTCTTATAACATAAAATTTGTCCGTCCGACAAAAACTTTTGAACGGTAACTCCGATCATCATGAAATTTGGACACAACATTCGTCTCGCTAAACGAAGATGAACGTGCGTATTCATGTCGCTGCCCCCTATTCGTTCTTTTGCACCCGGGTGAAACCGGACGGGACCACTAGTAATTTATATAATAATTTAATGCTGAAAGTTGACATTTAAGAAGTTTCCATCTAAAATGGGCTTTAAGGATGGGAGAGATGTAAAAGAGACGGAGAGCTTCAATAAGAGAGATGAAACAAGTTGTAATTACCACATTTTCAAGATTATGTTATAATAGACACGGTATGCACGCACTTTCACTAATTAGTAAGGAGCTAGCAACATCGGTGGAACTTTATAGGTTAACAGTTTAAATATATCTTAATGAAAAGCTTTAAAACAAAAATGTTTGGTATTTTGTAAATTGAGGACGGCTAACACTTTTTAAACTCAAAATACTGACTAATAAAAAGCTTTGAGTCCCGAAGAAATTTCGGAAAATTTTGTTACGGTTGGCAGCCTTAATCTTGATGGTCAACTCTGCCCCGGATTGGGGAGGGGGCACCAGTTTCAGGGGGCGCCAAAATCATAATATAATATGGTTGAACCCCTTCATCCAATCTATCCTTTACCCGATTTACTCAATCTGCTTGTTTTCTGACGGTTTCACGTCCACGAAAAATGCCAATCATTATATATTTGTGAGTTTTTTAAGTAATTTATCTCAAACGCTAGAGAGAGGGGGCGGCATTATCAAGTTTCTGGCCTGGTTCGAAAAATCAATCTCATGCTCTGCAATTTTCCCGCAAAAATATTATTATTAATGCAATCGTTTTGGAAATCCTGTATTCTAAACCAAAATAGCAAAAAGAGAAAAACTAGGGCACAGTTCACTATAAAGATCTAAGGTACCAAAAAGTCAAATCCGGCGCTTTTATGCGGTCTCGAATTGTTATTGCCTTCGTATCCTTAAATCCACCTCTGCAATCGTAATTGTCGGTGTGCCTTGTGCAGTAAATCAAAATGCCGTTATACGAAACCGTTTAAGACACGTAACACTAGCGCATTCTGGTGACGATCGCGTGAAACGTGATAGCCATTTCACGGCGGTGTCGTATTCCAACAGAAATAAGGAAATATTTGTCATGGAAAAATGACTCTTGATAAATATCTCGAAGGAACTTGAAAACGCGTGAAATTTGAAACAAGACATTTCTCTACAGTTCAAGAAAAGTTAGTAGGTACCTACTACGACGGGTTGTTAATTAAAATTTTTCGGTTTTATTTTTCTTTGGAATTTCACACATTAAGTAATCTCGTTGAAATCGAATTTACAAGCGTCTTCCCTGTTTTTTTTTTGCTCATAAAATGCACATCATAAATGTGTGTAATTTTGCTTATACAAATATTAACTTTAGTACGTTGGTTTTCACAAGAAATCAAATATGAAATGAAAAATGTCGACCTATTCTTTGAACATATTAAATTTATTGGTATTGAGAGAGCAGCGACTTAATTTTTTGGAGCGATTAATCAACTCGTGATAGGGGAGGAAATCAAAATAATTGAGATTGTGAACATATTTTTTATATCCTCGAAGCATCCCAACGGCTGAATGGAATGTGGTCTAAGCCGTGTGACGGTCGCACCAAACCCATCTACAAAGCAAGCTTCAATACATGCATCGCGTGAAGCGAACACACAAAAGCGATCGCCTAAATCAGCGTCACAGCACGCTTGTTATATATAGCGACCAAATCTAGCAAGGAATCTACCCGACCGTTATTCATTTTATGAAAACAAACACACTATTAAAAATACGTCATGTTGGGATAGAGCAGGGGTCGTCAATCTTTTGAGACGGAAGAGCCAAAAGTTACAATTTACAACATGTTCCAGTTTTTAAAGAGTCACTAAACATTTTGGTTTCAGTATTATAGTGTTTGCTTATACAGGGTGGCGCAGAGGAAACGCATGTTTTTCACCTAAGCATAACATTTTATATTTTCAAGATACTGTTGTTTTAATTACAGCTAAATGAAGTAATAATAATGCACTTTTAAATCAATTATGGAAAATAATGTCAGTCGAGTGTCGCCCTGCTTCGCGGTCGCACATCTCCAACCGCTCTTGAAAATTGTGCATCACATTTAAAATCATTTCTTGCGATTTCTTGACGAATAGCAATTTTCAGTTCCTGTAACGTACGGGGCTTGTTAGCGTACACTTTAGACTTAAGGTAACCCCACAAAAAGAACTGAAAATTGCCATTCGTCAAGAAATCGCAAGAAATTATTTTAAATGTGATGCACAATTTTCAAGAGCGGTTGGAGATGTGCGACCGCGAAGCAGGGCGACACTCGATATATAGGTATGATATATATATATCCGAGGACGACACGTCGCGACGGGGGCGGTGCGGGTGAGACGCGAGTGAAAATGACTGAGAGATAGACATGGTACTCAATCATGGATCGATTGGACGATTTTTAAGGGTTTATATAATAAAATAATTATTTCTTGCGTATGGAACTGGAGAGCCGCAACTTTACATCAAAAGAGCCGCATGCGGCTCGCGAGCCGCAGGTTGCCGACCCCTGGGATAGAGGAATATATATCCACTCAAATCTCACAGTAGGAATTTGTCCCATTTACTTGTTTTCCCTTTTCGAGTGCCCACTTTCCGGCGGAAAATGAGAATTATACTATGTATACCTGCAAAGCGGTTTCAGAGATTTATGTGCTTTAAGAATATGCAGTTGAGGTTTTGCAAAAGCACTTATTTTAAGTGCGAATACCTAAAATTGTTGAACGCAGGTGAAATAAAACATTCTCTTTTAAATGTTACAAGAGATTAAAGCACACGGAATAAAAAAAGAAATATAATATTACCTCATAAACAAAAACAGTTTGTTGAATCGAATAAACGGGGTGTTCTATAGCCAAACTACATTTTCTGGTAGCGTTTTTACTCCCATTCAAACGCGCCAGTAGATGCTTCACATCAAAAATGACCTGTATTGATAATACAGATAAGTGTGACAGCTTACTCTGGCAATATATCAAATTGATGTTAGAGATGTAATAACTTTGATTCATCCGATAAAATGAATGTTGAACTTTTTCAAACAAGTTTTAATACCAATTTTTCTTCGTTATATTTACGTTTTGATTTCCAAGATTACAAGCAATCCTATTATATTTATTTAGTAACCAGGAACAATACGCTTGTTATATAAATATTGGAGAGTTCTCCTGGGGCTCACAAAATGAACCGTAAATAAAATAATTGAAATAATTTTCGTGGAATGTTAGGTTATATATACGATATTTGAAACTTTTCTCATATATCATACCTAAAATAATTACGGAAATATTATTTGATTAGATCGATTATGTTTTATACAAAGATTCTACCAGGGGTGAGCACAATGTACATTTTTCTGTTTAAAAAATTGTAATCTAAAAAAAATTATCGACCGTCCTGGGATGGTGCTTTCAAGTGAATAATCATATATTAGTAAAAAATTTGATCTACCTAAACCAATATAGCTCTGTTCCCAGCGCTGGACTTATACTAGGAGCAGTAGGGGCTAGTGCTCAGAGCGGCAAGTTTTCAGGGGCAGCAAAATTTGGAACATGGGAAAATAATTATTTCGATTTACAGAAATCGTTTAAAAAACATTCATAAATATTTTTTTCGGTCAGACGCGTTTGCCTCTGAAAATATCTCGCACTTGATTGCCAATTTATGATTTTTAATACGAAAAAGAATGTTTTATGTCTATAATTATTCCATAAGTAAAAAAAAGATTTTTGACATAAATGAATAATTTTATTTATTTGAAAATTGTATACTGTTACCCCATTTTATGTAGGATTTAAGTAATGGGCCGGCATTTCTCTCGGTGCCCCAGGGCGGCACTTAGGGTAAATCCGGCCCTGTCTGTTCCAACCTCTCTGCGAACGGTAACAGAACCCTCACAGTCATGCGCACTAGCTAAAACAAAACTGTTTGTACATCGGTTTTGAAACACGTTTTAGCTACTGCGCATGACTGTGGTGGTTCTGTTACCGTTCGCAGAAAGGTCGAAAGTGCATTTATATTACTTCAAAGTTCGACCCGATTTGAAAAAAAATATTTCAACGGAGGATGAGCAGTGAGCGAAAATACCGATTTGTACCTGATCGAAGTCGAACTGCGCAGCAATGTAACCTTACTCGGATACTTTTTTTCGACCCTTTCTTACGGAAGTAAAAAAATTTTTTACTTGAGGCTCAAAATGTTTACCTATATATTGATATATTTATTTATAGATAAATTGAATTTATATATAATGTATTTCTCATTACATATTTATTTATTCCTTTAACGACAATATAAAATAAATCTGAAAGTCCTTTTACAGAACACGGTTTTTATATAATATAATTCATAAATATTTATCAAACTTTTAAAAGAAATGAAGAACACGGCATCAAAAAGCCTATACGATATTTATTTTTAACATAAAAATTTCGCAATGAGTAGAAATAAATTAAAAACAAACTACGGTGAACTCGAATAATTTCAAGTAAATAAACAAAAAATATTTTATAATGGGAAAAATAATTTTAAACAATTTTTTATCATTACGAAGCCTATTCTTTTAATAAAAAGGTATAATTTTTTTAAGAAAATGGATGCCATATAAAGGCCGCTGCACACGAGGCTAGAAACGCTGCTATATTTTTTGCTAGATTTGCCTACTAGTTTTCTAGCGCTGGTTTTCTAGATCGTTTCACACGAGACTATTTTTCAAGCTTGATTTGTGGATAGATCTGGTGCGCGCGCAGTGACAGTTCGAATATAAACACAGAGCAAAACGTGTCTGTTGTCTGACTTTAAACAGATTGCGACACTATGTTGGTTTGTGGGTGTTTGTTCAAGTGCCCACGTGACATACCTAGCAACAAATCTCGCAGAGAAAATAGCCCTTGTTCTAATTAACCTATCTTGTGAGCTAGCAGGCCAGCCCGCAGTGACGTCATTTCTAGCTTCGTACCCAGCCTACCGGCTAGCAGAACTCCTAGCAGCATTCCTAGCCTCGTGTGCAGCGGCCTTAAGAAACACTATCCCAGGTTCTAACAAAATACACCACATAAAAATATATTTTAAATTGTAATTAAGAGACGCTCGATAACTGAGGTCATTAGCGTCTAAAAAATGCAACAAGCCCAACTAACCCCAGCAATTGGTGATCTTAAAACAGAAATATTAAACAAAGATTTTAATGGCTACAATCGAAACACTTCTTTACGTCTATAGAATTCTATTGAAAAAAAAACTACTTTGTAATTCAAAACAAAAATAAAACGGGTATAGTTTTAAAAAGAAAGGATTATTATCAGAGCTTTTAAAAGATTACAGAAAGCTTGAATATTTTATGTACTCTAGTAAATCTTAGATCTATTTGCAACGCTTAAAAGTTCCTCTAATATTATTTATCAATGTTATCAATTCTTGCAGTAAAACTTTCGTGAGTGATGAAACTAAAAAGCGACGCGACGGAGATATATTCAGAAAGAAAAAGACAGAGCACAATTAACAACTATTACTTAATTATGAACTACACAGTATCATCTATCAATGGCTACTGCACAACGCGTTTGGTTGGAACTGCCATCTACAGTTGAGTAAGCAAAGTAGTCAAGAAGTTTCTTTTACCGTGTAGTCTGCATCTGACGAACTTAAATACGTGTCGTAAAATGCTATTAAGAATTAAATTTGTGCATTTTTTAATGAAAACTAATTAAAGAATTTCAAGACGAAGTCTTCATCAGGATTAAATGTTTCCGTTAGCCTGTATAAAGTGAAGTTTAAATGGATACTGTTCAAGTTTCAACCAAGAAATCCTATCAACTAAGACATTATTAAAGTGAAAAGCAGAGACGGCGGTAAAACCTTGAAATAACGAAAAATATGAATCGGCTCAGTGGTTCTCAAGTTTCGAGGTAACACGCACGGGTGATACTTTCCTGTATGCAGTTAGTAATTATATGGAAATAGTAAAAGAAAATGTTATTCTATAAAGAATACATTTTTACACGCTTTATATTAGTTTCACTTGTAAATTTGTAGGTATGTATGTAAGTATGTATGTTTGTTTGTAATCTCGTTTGGACTACAGCAAGTGGTTTAGTATGTTATGCCAGTACTGTAAGAGCAATCGTTGACCGAGCGGTCTAAGGCGCTAGTCTTCGCTGACGTCAACTCTCGGATTCACCGGTCGTGGGTTCTAATCCCGTCCACGCCGAAATAAAAAAAAAAAAAATTTCGGCAAATTTTTGACAGTAAATCGAACTAAAAAGTGGAAAATAAATATAGTTAAAAAAAAAACTAAAAAACACGCTTTATATCAAACTAAAAAGTGAAAAATAAATATAGTTAAAAAAAACTAAAAAACACGCTTTATATCGAACTAAAAAGTAAAAAATATTTTTTTTAAAATAAGCTTAAAACAATCATGTATAAAAAATACAAGTATTATTGAGAAAAAAGCGTGGGGCGCTCGATGTACGAAAATGTGGAACAAAGCGCCCCACGCTTTTTTCACAATAATACTAGTATTTTTTATTCATTATTGTTTTAAGCTTATTTAAAAAAATATATTTTTTACTTTTTAGTTTGATATAAAGCGTGTTTTTTAGTATTTTTTAAACTATATTTATTAACTAAAACTTCTTAAGTATGTAAAATCAATATTCAGTGATTTCTAGGTATTTAGAAAGAAACTGCTAACTGAATGAGCAAATGAAAAGCCACTAAAAGAAAAAGAAAACGAACTTAGAAGACTTCATGAGACGTCACTGCCAGTTAAAGAAGGCGTTGTTTCTTAACAGCCATTCGATTTCATGGCTGATATAACGAGAAACACATTCCGTTATTTAACAAGTAACAAGGTTTACGTCTATTAGCGCATCTATAGTCAATATGTGGAACTAAATATATAGGGAGGACATTTAAAGATTTGCATTGTTCTAATTTTATGATCTCATACTGTATTCCCGTTTTGGAGGGGCGACAACGGTTATTGTTTATATTTTCACATGAATTACATATTCCAAGAATTTATGAACGTATAATTGAAATTTCTACTTACTGTAATAAACAATAAATTAAAAATATTAATTGCTACAAGACCCAAAAAAACTTTGCAATTGTTAATCATTTAAATTAAATAAGAACTTCTGAATATCGGCTACATGTGAATTTAATTATTTAAGCACGTTTAATTGACATATAAATTTATTTAAATCGCTGTTTCAAGAGAATCGTTCCAATTTACAGTAAACTATTTGTTTTGCACAGTGATTGGTTATCTTTGAAAAGTTTGCATTCAAGATCATATTTTATTCTCAACGTAAGAAAATAAATATTTAGGTTATCTCTACCATTCATTCTGCTGTAAGTAGAAAAGTTAAAGATTAAAATATGTTATGAATTCGTGAAAATAAAACCCTAAATCATGTCAAACATTAATTATTCCGGCACTAACGTTTAACAAGGAATAAAATTCTCATTTCGTTTGTTATCATATGCAGTGAATTCAAAAGATGGTATTAGTGTAAACATCAAACTTACCATTAATTCTTCAGGAAGATTTATTGATCAGCGACATTCGGTGGATTGGAGATGGGCGTCGATTCTTCCGAGATGAGATGAAGCTTGACGGCTTCTCCTTGGCAATGATATGATGCAACTCCTGTAGGTCCAATAGGAACATAGATATTCTCAACTTCCACGCTGTCAGCCTTGAGAGGATGATGATGCAACATATTCTTAACGGTATGGTTAGAAGTCTCGCTCCCGGATGATTTGACGACAGTCGAATTAGTCGTTTCAAACAAACTACCGCCCTTCAAAGAAGCAGTACGGTTCATCACACTTGACTGAAGTAACGATTCTTGTCCAGTTTCATTATTTCCATTGCACGTTCTTTCAGATCTCCAATTGCCCATGCGATTACTCAATTGAATCGCGTGGGCTCCGGAAGGATCGAAGCAAGGCAACACTTGTTTGAACTCCTTTCTGAAGTTCTCATTGAGCCACGCATAAATGAACGGATTGTAACACGTCGACGACATTGCAACCGCATGAACCATAAAGAAACACAAATAGAAATAATTCCAGTGAATGAATCCGATATAAAAATCATTTACTACATTGACGGCATTCAATGGCAACCAGCTGATACCAAACACGGCCACCATTGCTATTAGCATTCGGTTCGTGCGTCGTTTGCGCTCGCGATCGGCTTCTTCTTTGCGCGAATTCTTAGAACCGGGCTTGGCTTTGGCACGGTCGTTCAGTTTGAGTGAAACGCAAATGTAACAAATCGCAATCATAAAGAACGGTATGACGAATTGTAGGATAGCGGTTAGCGTGCCGAATATCTTACGGAATTTTTCAGATGGCCAAGCTTCATCACAGTAATATAAATTATCGTTATCGTTATCACTATTAATATTATGGTTCATAAATATTCCGTAAGGAACGCTGACTATAATTGAAAATAGCCAGATGAAAATTATGATTGCTATACAGGTGCACAGTTTCATTCGAGGATGGAATGGGTAGATGATGACGAAGAAGCGATCTATAGCGATCGATGTTAATGTCAGTGTTGAAATGTAGACCGACGCGGCTTGGGCGTAGGATACTAGATGGCAGATGATCCTTCCAAATACCCAACGACCCAGGAATGTGTAGAGCGGCGTAAATGGTACGGCCAGTGCGCACAGAAGAATGTCGGACAGGGCCAGATTGGTAATGAAGAGATTAGTGACCGTTTGCATCGCTTTGTTTCGAAACACGACGTAACATACGAGGACGTTGCCGAAGATGCCGAGGATGAAGATCGTTGTGTAAAGAATGCAAAACACTGCTTGGACGACCATGTTATCGATAATATCGATATGCAGTATCGTGGTCGAGTTACCGACGTTCTCTGAGGCGTCGTTGTCCATCGAACAATTTGAATTCAGTTCGTCGTAAAATTGAGTTGAATTCTCCATGATGACTTTTATACTTTGCACATATTTTAATGGTGTTTTTATCACGTTAAATTAAATACAGATATAGTTTCCACTGAACACTGAAGTTTATACACATTTCGTTACAGATTTATTTCAAAACAATTGACAATTTAAGCAGTATTTTTTAATAGAATACAGTACAGATGTATAATTTGAATGCTTCTGCTGCATGTTTAGTACATGCGGCACACAGACGCAAGTTTTTTACTATAAATAATTTATACAGAAATAGCAGTGTATATTATATAAAATATAAACATTTATAACAAAAATACACATTGGATATTAAAATGATGTTTATATTTTTAAGCCTATAGTTAAGTTTTAATTACCTTCAATATATTTATCAAAAAGTTATATTATTAAAATGTTTCACTCCTATAACTAGGCTTTTAGAAATAGTAATGTTTATTAGTGTTATTAATGCCGTTAACAAAAATGTTGGCACATTTTAACTATCTTTTATTGGTTTTTAAGAAACTGATTTGAGAATTAAATTATCCATAGTACCACAATATTGTTTATTTTCTAATGTAAAAATAGTTTTAATGCGAAACTGTACTTAATTTTATGCAACAAAACTAATTTGAACCTGCAATTTTAGATAGCAATTCATCTTCAATTAAAATGCTTCTGAACTACTTAAACGTTTTATTTTTGCCCCGTGACCCAACAAATAATTAGCTGTCCTTGAAACACATCAATTAACTACATTTTTATATTATTTAAACGTGCGACATTTATTTGTTTGTTTTTAAGTTTTTTACATATTGATGTTTTGACTTCCAATTTTTAAAACTTTAAAAGTTCACTTATCATATTTTGTTATTTATTTTTCTAACAATAACAAAATCACAATTATGTTTTTATTACATTCTTACGACACAATTTCAGAGTTTTATTAAAGCTACAAAATCGGTGTAATAAATGTTTTTTTAATTTATTTTTCACATTTATTGAATAGTTGCCGGGTAGTCGTAATGGAAAAATAAACGTCAGCTAAATTTATCATCGATAGTCGATAAAACGATGTTGAATGAACTGATTTCTGCAGTTCGTAAATGTTCAGCAATTCGAACATATAACGTTTAAGCTGAATACTGGAACACAGCAGTAAACAGTTTCAATTCCAGATAATGCGCGGACAAGCCAGTAGCTTCCAGTCATCTGTAAAAATACAAAAAAAAGAGTTTGTTAACCACAGTTTATTTTAAAATTAAATATAATCGTTTATTGGAGATTTCAGGCCGGATGTGCCCAGCTTATAAATGCGTTATCTGACTTAATGAAAACTGCGTCATATTTAAAGAATCAAGTTTAGAACTTATTAATATGTTAATTTATTTGAACTATGAACGGGCACAATGTCAAAAAAGATAAGCCAAAATTGTATACTGCAAAATTAAAAAATAAAGAGTGAATCATAGACTTATACGTCACAATGTAACATAAGCGGCAAAGTTTGTATGCGTGGGCCGAGTATGTTTGACATTTATTCATTGCTTCGCCGCTCCATTGCGCGAATCGTACTAAAATGATGACGCACTCCTACTGTTTTAGTACCCTACAATAGCATACGTTAGAAAATTGTCGGAAAATTTGGTCTGACAATGATCTTAGATTGTGATCATATATTTACAGTTTATATAGGCGCAGCCTAATGCGTCGTCAAATTTTTTAGTACGTTGACCAATCACTGACATTTTGCAAGCTATATTTTGATTAAAATGATGTTTCGTGGGGGAAATTTTACATAAAATTATGTATCGTTTATATAGGTCAGTTATTTTTTGAGTAGGGAAGAATTTTTTGTGAAGAAATATTATGTGCGGTCACAATCTGAGGTCACTCTCACGCCGACAAAAGTCAGTAAACTAGGCCGAAGATGAAATTAAATAGTGTAGTTAGAAAAAATATTGAAGTATGAAGATTTATCATAATCTGCATACTTGAATATTCTATTAAAAAAATGTTTAGTAGTAAGAAAGCATAAGTGTATAGTTTTTAAAAATAATAGATTAAATAACAAGAACAAAAAGTAACCAGTGTTTATTTTCGGATAAAAAATTGCAGTAAAAAAACCACGTTGCATTGTTGACTTATTAAAATTTGTTTTCGTGATTATTTTGTTTTGTAAAGTTTGTGTTAAAAAAAAACACTATTTTTATTAAAAATTGTTTACCTAAAGTTTTAGAATAAAATTTTAAAAAGTTTAAAAATTCTTTTAAAAATACAAATTATTTTTAAATGCCGCCATCCATAAAAAATATTCAAAAGAAAATACCAACAAAAAAATCATGCTTAAAAAACAACAAAATATGAAAACTTAAAATTCTAAACAAGAATAATAAAAAGTATAAAAAAGAACGGTGAAAAAATGTAGACTAAATGTGCTCAAGACAAACGTGAAAAAAACAAAATAAACTTACCAAAATAAAAAACAAAACATGCGGCATAGGGGTACATCAAATCCATTATTTAAACATAAATAATTCAGTTTCTTTGTTCGTTGTATGTTGGCACATTTGCTAGATAAATCGTTTCTTCTTTCACGCCGTTTCGTCTATCAATAATATTCGTCGACGGTTGTTTCATGCAAATCGGTTCGGCAGTAGGTTCTCTCGGTTCCAGACGAACCGGACTATCGCCATTAACAATCGAATTCAACAACGTCTCTTGGACGGTTTCGGTATAATGCATCGTTCTTTCACCGAAGCGTCTGCCACCGAGCGCATCTATCCTCTCAAAATATCTAAAGCAGGGCAGCACTTGTTTAAACTCCTTCCGAAAATTCTCATTCAGCCACGCGTACAAAAACGGATTATAGCACGTGGACGACATAGCCATGCAGTGGCCCATAAAAAAGAACAAATGAACGTAATCCCACGTGTTGGTCGGCTCATAAAAATCGGCCACAATATTGATCACGTTCATCGGCAGCCATGATATTCCAAATATGGCGACCATCGCTATCAACATGCGATTGGTACGTTTCTTCCTTTCGCGATCTATTTCCTCCTTGCGGGCATTTTTCGTTCCCGGTTTCATTCGGGCACGATCGTTCAGTCGGAGCGAAACGCAAACGTAACAATAGGTGATGATGAAGAACGGTAGAATGAATTGCATCACAACAGTGAAAGCTCCGAAAAACAATTGCAAGTTGCCTTCATTGGGCCAATCTTCTTCGCAATAGCAACAGCCGTTGCTTTCCTTGTAGTTCATGTAGATACCGTAAGGCAGTGTTAGTAGCATCGAAATAATCCAAATGCTGATGATGATGATGATGCAAGTGGTTAATTTCATTCTTGGACGCAGTGGATAAATGATAACGAAGAATCGATCGATGGCTATTGAGGTTAGGGTTAATGTTGAAATGTAAATGCTTATTCCTTGGGTGTAAGGAACCAGATGACAGATGATTCGACCGAAAATCCATTCGCCCAAGAACGAATACAACGGAGTAAAAGGTACGGCCAAAACACAGAGCATTATATCGGATAGAGCCAGGTTGGTGATGAAAATATTGGTGACTGTTTGCATTGCCTTGTTTCGAAAAACTACGTAACAAACTAAAGCGTTGCCGAATATTCCGAGAGTAAAAATACATATGTACAGGATGCAGAAACCTGCTTTGATGACGATGTTTTGAATTACGACGCTCGAATTGTGACATTGGTCGCCGCTTGATGTTGTAATGTTTGATAAATCCATTTCAATTAATTTTTCATAGTTGTGCAAAAAATTTTAATTCACTCGATTTCAAAATCTTACATTATTTTTTTTAATTTTCATATATAGTAACTGTTTAATCTTTGTCTTCAAATTTATAATCATTTACTAACAATGATTGACACTGATTCCAAATGTTATAAAATGTCACTGTGATTGAAAGTTCTTGATTATAATTAAAATTTAATTATTCTTTTATAAATTGCTATAGATATATATTTTTAAATATAGAACAGTTAGAGCACTACAAAATTCATTAAAAAAATAATTATATTTCACTTTTATTTAAATGTTTATGTACTACAATTTTAGTGTCTGTTGTGGACATTGAAAAATTGAAAACTTTATACAATCAGTCCCTGCTTGACAAGTTTACGACTGCCAGATTTACGAGTTCATCAGAGAAAAGAATCGAAAATAACAACATTATTAAACTAAACGTCTGAAAAGTAAATATATTCAATCTATTGGGATTTGATTATGCAACATGAATGGAGTTTAGGTCAAATCCGCCGTTTATGATTTAAATTTCTCTCACCAGACGACAGACATCGTATCGTTTTGCGTCAAATCCCAACACGAATGAGTAAAGTAAATAATTTCGCGTTACGAGCGAACTCTAGCAACGAATTAATTCAGGAACTGCCTATAAACAAAAAGAAACCAAACACTATATAGAATTGTAGTTCTGTTTAAATAACATTATGAAATTCTAAAGGTTAGAGTTCGAGAAATGGGATACCGCAGAGAAATATGTTTAGTGAAGGACGTAGGTGAGGTAAATTCACATAAATCTAGGTGGTTTACCATAACGTGAAGTTTAAACAATTAGGATTACCTTTCATCTGTTACCTAATTACATTTATATCATGCGGTGTTTGTGTTTGAAAACCGAGGAGGGATCACCTACTGGTGAACGACCACTTCTATATTTATAAATAGTTGATTTATTACCTAGCGTATTACAGTAAAAACTCTCTAACTCGAATTTCTCCTGTCTCTAAATTCAACAATTTAGCCAGTTCATTGCGCTGATAGTCCAGCGTTGCCAGTTTTTTTTTTTGCCATGTCGGGATTTTGGAACTCTTTGAGTGAAAACAGCGCGATTCTTTCGTCGAAAGCGGGGCATAGTAAAAAAACGTATATAATCAGAAGTTTTCAAATACCTATTTATCTTTTTATTTGAATTAAAATTACGTTTACGTGACAATAGACAGCAAAAATAGCCATAGAAAATGTATTTTAATAGAAATATAATATTTTAAATCAGATTTACCCTATCGTTAAATAGTTGAGTCTTATTCGTCTTCAGAATAAAAAAAAATTGGTTGTCTGTAAAGTCGGTTTACGGACGATAGTTTTACGTGATAACGTATTCCGTAATACATAACCTAAACCTCCCAAAATTTGGTTTCAATCCGCTTATCCTTGGTGTCGGAATGATAAGAAATGTCAAAAGTGACGTTTGCAACTGTCAAAGTATTATGTTCTAATAATAATTAGTTATTCCAATACTTAACTTAGAAGGCGTTGCATTTCACAAAATACTAATGTCAAAAAATTGAATTAAACATTAGAAATGCAGCCGTTTTCATGTTAAGACAAGACATACGTTATTTTCTAATTTCCATGTACGGCAAACAAAGACGACCGACCGCGTCGCGCCATGCATTAGACAACATTGCATTTATACAGCTATTTTTCTATATAAATTTGTATAAAAAAACTGTTTAGGCAAATTCTGTTATACGAAATCTATGTAAAATGTTCTCCTCTTTCGTTTAAGACTGGTTTCAAACCGATCTGATTTAAATTGAGCGAGAAATTAGCAAAAAGCACGCACAGGGTCAGGCGGAACGTTACGCGTTACGAACGTTAGGAACGTTACACTTTTTCGTGCATGCAGCCGGTGTTTTATCAATTTATAAGATTGGTGATTCATCAATTTATAAGACGTTATCACGTCAAAAAAAAAAAAACAGAAATCAAAATCAAAAAAGTTTTATTCATTAGAAAAATATGGCGTTTCAAACAATAGTCTGTGGAGTGAGTGTTACAAATTGCAATTTACGATAAGAGAATAATTATATTATTTATAAGAATTACTTATTCATGATATTTCTGTGAAGATTTAACTTCTTTTAAAGTTATCCCTGAAAAGCGGGACTGAGCCTGTCCCGCGCGGGATATTTAATTTTGATTTAAAAATCGGGACGTCTGGCAACGCTGGCTGATACCCAGAAGACTCTATAACTTGAAACGCTATAACTCGAACAAAATATGATTTCCCACGAAGTACTGTGTAAGTCGAAGTTCTATTCTCGCGAACTCTATATCTCGAAGTTAACGACGTATAGTGTATATGTTACGGTTAATACAAGAAAGTAGTTAATTCGCGAATTAATCGGCTAATTACCCGAATTAACCAATCCTTGACGTTGGTTAATTCGGGTATTAGCCGGTTAATTCGCGAATAAACTACTTTCTTGTATTAACCGTAACATATACACTTTACAGCCTGCGTGCGTCAAAGTTTATTTCATACTCGAACTAATAAAATTTTAATCGTTAAAAGTTATTTAATTGTTAAAAACTCTGTTTCTCGAATGCCTCGATAAATCAAAATTTGTAGCACAACCTTGAAGTTCGAATTATAGAATTTCTACTGTACATGTAAGCGAAATTAAAAAAAAAATATTAGCTGTGCCTATCCGTCGATGACGAAGCCAATTCTATTATATTATAGATGGATGCAATATTAAAGAACACGAGCAAAACAAAATAGAGTTGGAAAGTCTACAGAGCTGTAAGGTTAATTTAAAAAAAAATCAGAATTAAGGAAGAGGAAGTTTGCTGACAAAAAAAATACCTTGTGTTATATTATGTATACACTGATTAATTTGCAAGTAAGTCAAAACATCAAGGATTACGTGGATAATATATTTAGAAATTAGTTTCACAAAACTTCTTGATTATATTTTACCTATTGAACTGTTCTGTACGAATAAAAATAAACTATCTTATGTTATGCAGTGAATTCAATTTAAAGGTGTTTCGTAACTAAATTTTATTTAAATGTAATTTCACGCGTGACAAAAAAATAATTTAATTTTTACTTTACAGTTCAGTTTGGGATGGTTTTAAACTAGTTATTCTTTTGTTTGTCAATAACAATGTTTAACTATTTTTTTTTACAAAAAGAAAAAAACATTAACCACGAAATTTCTTACTTCCTTTCGTCATATTAAAAATGATAGGTAAGCATTGTTCAAGCAGGAAAATGGATAATTTAATACTAGTGCCAAAAAGTGTTATCTTACTAATCCAACATCAATTTCCAACGCGACGCGTCAGCTACCATTTGACATTATAAGAAGAACAAAGATAGTAAAGCAGACTTATTTCGTAAACGATTGCACATGGCTACACATGCAGCTGCCAAAAAAATTACAGATTGTATAAAATCTATAGAATGCGGCCCTTGAAGTTAAGTTTTAATCGAAAGCAATTATAAATAGATTAACACCATTTTTTAATAAGAAACACTACGTTTTTTTACATAAACAGTCTTATCAATCAAGTTCGAATCACAATAATCACAAGTTGTTTAATTTGAAGAGCGCACTTTTACAAAAAAACAAATAAATCGATCAGGTTATTATTAACTAGTAACTATTGTAAGAAAAGTTGATATTATAAACAATGAAGTCGAAACACATTATACGTACTCACAACTGTCTTTAAAAATAACTTGTTAATTTGCAGTGTAAACATTTCCCATGTTAATGAAAGAAGATCGTCTTAAGGTCATTTCTATCATTACCAGATGTAAAACTAAGAGAAATAATGTATGATTTATGCGATGAAATGAAATACACTTATCAACAAAAAAAAAACCGTACCCCATCCCCCCCACGAACCCTTCATCAAACATCTAGTTCAGGGATTGCAATAATATGATAGTTTGTGACCTCTATATAATACTGTTAGGAACGTAAATGGCGGCCCTTGTGTGAAAAAAAACGAAGATTGACTGACATTTTTATTATTAACTTGTGCAAAACTATATCGTTGCGTTTTCCTGTTTGCGTTTTCTGTAGGAGGTAGGACGCACCGTTGCCCCCAAACAAACACGGTTCTGTTAACTTACAAAAGCGTGTTGAATTATCAAAAGCGATTGATTAAAAATATATGACTTGCCCCTAACTGTCGCAAAGCTTGTGCAGAACGAATCGAGTACAAATAAGTGAGACGGAAGTATGCTGGCAACACTTTCACTTAACGGACCTGGCAATATAGGAGTATTAAGTATATGATATAAACGTATTTTGTAGACAAACCTAACCTGAACTCGTTCAATTTTAACGATTTCGTTTTAGACGATAAATAGTGTTGATGGCTATACATTCCTTATTTCATATTTGTGGGTATAAGTTATGACCACATCTACTAATATATGTGTGATTTATTTGACTAAATTCTCAGATGCTATTTCATCATTGAGTTAAAATTAAACATTCCATCTAAAATTAATATCCTTATTGTTACTTTACTGATAGGTATTCAAAGCAGATAATATATTAAGTTTAATACAATGCCTTAACCTTGGACTAGTCGCGTACCTTTTTGTAACAGTGTCTTTAAATACGAAAAACAAATTGTTTTGATAGAATGTTTCTTTTTTTATTGAAGTAAAACTTCTTTACGCACTCTTGACTTGGGGAATAAGCTGGTGAATGCCTGACGAGAGATTTACGGAAGTGTGATCGGGCGAGGCGAACGGAAGTTGAGAGGGAGATATCAGTTAGTGAAAATGACAAATACTTCGCTGGCTAGTGGCGCCATCAGGTCGCTGAAAATCTAAGCAGTACTAGCAATACAGTGACACATACTTTTCTTGCCAGTGGCGCTATCGGGTGACAGAAAAAAGTTTTGTAAGCCTACTTTAAATAATATTTCATAAAGATTTACGCTTAAAATCCAACGAGAGCTAAGTAATTGCAATGTATTACTTGTTTATATTTGTTTCTTCTTACATTAGACTGTTCATTTCGTTCTTGAACAATTTAATAAATTAATATTTTGTTCAATACATTAAATATTCTACGTTTAAAGTAAAAAAAAATGGAAAATTATTTTAAAAGTTCATATTTTGTAAATTTTCGGGTGTATAATAACAAACTATGGCAGGAAGAAGTTTTACTTCAGTCGAGTGGTCTAAAGCACACTCGTTTTTTTATGTGAAGCTTTAAGATTTCTATAACATAATTGATTATAAAAATCAACGGAAAAATATTAATAGGTCTTCGTCGTCATAACAATTACGTCGTTTCGACGTATTGTTTACGACTGAAGACAAACTAATTGCGTGTCTGAATATTAAAACTAACCACCATTTTGTGATTATTTTTAATATCCAGTCATGTAATTATCAGGACGAAGACACTGTCATTAGAAAAGTTTCAACTCGATTGGTAATGTGGCAAAAAAAGTGACGTTAATAAAAAGGTTGTAAAAATACTTCGATGGATAAATAAATTTTCGCTTTACGAGCGCGTGTTAGCAACGAATTAATTCGGAAGACAGAAAACAACATAATATATACCTATTTTAGAATGTCTGTTTTTTTTTTTTGGAAGTAAATTTTTATTTGAAACGCAACATTTTTCTATGTCTCGTTGCTACGTGAAGACGCTTTATAAATTCGTAGTTTTCCTTTAGTCCAAGCTTAAACCGTACAAACGTCTACTGGACAACACTATTAGAATTTTATTATTGAATTAAATAGATAATATATTCGGAATTCAAAAGAATGGTGAGACATCTGGTGAGAAATGCGCTGAACTGTCCTAAGGGGTTTTTTTGACATGTAAACATTGATTTAGGAAAGCATTATGGAAGCTAACCTAGCCGCCATCATGTTTTTCTAAATCAATGTTTACCTTATGCCTCCATAGTTTACCTGTCAAAAACCTCCCTTAGGACAGCTCGGCGCATTTATCACCAGAGGTCTCACCATTCCTTTGGGTTCCGAATTATAATGGAAACCATCAATTAATCAACTAAATCAATGTTTTTATTATTTTTTTGTTATCAATAACTCGAATAAGGCTACTAGATAAAATTTATATAATTGAGTATTGTTCGATTTTTCACTGATTTTTGAAATAGATTAATAAAGAAAAATTAATGTGCCCGTATTTTTTCACCAATATTTAGATTCAGGATGGACATAGGCTACTTTAAAATAAAAGTGCTTTTCTTGATGGCGAATTTTGCAGTGTAAGTCGACACAAAAATGGCGGCAATCTACAAATTCGGGCGACGCTGGACCGGGCTGCTGGTAAATAAAAAAATTGATACTTCTATACAGTCCGTATCATCAAATAGTGTTGAGCCATATTCGACAAACTAATGGCTAGTTTACACAGTGCGAGTAGACAGCTACTCGGCTTGTCTACTCGTACGCCAGTAGCTCGGCTCGCCTTTGCTGTCTACACGATACGAGTAGTTGCTGTCCAGTCTTGCGAGTTGCCACGATGTCGAGTGAACGCAGGCGCAGCACAAAACACGGGTTCCGCTCACTGGCGAGCTACTGCCGAACGCGTCCAAACGATGCGAGCGACGGCCGAGCTGCTGTCATGTACGAGTTGCTGGCGGGCGAGCATGCGAGTGAAAACAAAAAATGTTGAAGTAACTCGGATGCGAGCTACTGTCTAACTCGCACGTGCGAGTTACTCGAAAGTGACGTCCAAACAGTGCGAGATACTGCAGTGCAGCTATACTCGGCAGGCTGACTCGTACGCTAGCTCGCACTGTGTAAACTAGCCATAACAATAAAAAATGATAAAAAAATGTAGTCTGCCATTGATTTAATGTTCTTCATCGTATTATTTGTTAAATTCAATAAAAAAATTAGTAGTGTAATTTTGCACGGTGGAAGCTCGGACTATATTATATAGAGTATTCAGACCATTTTTTATAATAATATAAGAAATCAATAAACGGTGAAAGCAATACGTTGTAAACAGAGAGAATAAAAACATTTTCTTTTATCAATAAACGTAAAAAACAAATAAAAGATAAAAACATTTTTAATCGAACAAATATATACTGATAAATGTATGGTTTGAAATTATTTGTCAATTTTCTTCAAAATACCTATTTCCTCGGTTGTTTACATAATTAAAACAACAATGAAAATCCATTAGCAAGGAATAAGCTTAAAAGTATAATGTTAGTAAAGGATATAATTCAATTTTACGACGACAAAATTGATTAAGTCCTCCCTGAAGTCGATAGCAAAAATTCTCTACTTATTATAATTTCATTTGGGTATCGATTATGTTATTGCATCTTATATCCAGGGCCGTAACTGGCTTTTTTGGGGCCCTGAGCAAAACCCCCGCCACTAAATTTTATTAATTAAATAAAGCTACTTATTTCCCAAAAAGAATAGATGTAGAGACCGTGTTCAGCAAAAAAAACTGATTTGTCTACCCCTAGATTTACCTTCCTTACAAACAGACTTACGTCCATGCAAGCAAAAAAATACGGACAAAAAATATCTTGAAAAAAAATTTGTTTCATAGTAGCGAGTAAATTGATTCAGTATTGTTTTGTTAAACAACGACCTCATTTTGTTTCACCATCAATTAGTGTCACAGGTTTTTTGCTCCGTTAAAGTTTTTTTTTTGTCCGGAAAGCTCGACTCCGGTGATTAGCGAGTATAACATTTTCTTTTTGTGTCGTTAATTGTTTACAGGAAAAGTCCTAGTTTTTACTATGCGCATAAATGAACGGGATTGATTCGCATTATCCTTTTTTCTAGAAATCACAATAACTGTTTTTCAGTATTCCGGTCAATTTCTATCAAAATCTATAGGATGCGTCGCAGAACGTTAAACGATTTTTGTATAAAGAAAATATTAGTAAAGAAACATTTTAAAGACAAGCTCTTGTTGAAATGTACTAAAATTTTTTAATAACTTAGGTTCATGATTATAAAATCATGGGCTGTAAGTTCTACGATCGTTTACACTACCTACAACCCACGCTTTTATAATTATGAAAAATTATTAAAAATTGTTTTTTATTACTCATGCGAGAAAAGTGGTATCTTTACGCATGCTGTTACGGTTGAAAAGTGGCTATTTTCATTTGCGTGCTCAAACTTTATTTTTATTACTCATGCCGCATGCGGGAAAAGTGGTATGTTTACGCACGCTGTTACGGTTGAAAAGTAACTATTTTCATTTGCGTGCGGAAACTTTATTTGTCGCACTGAAATTATTGTTTGCCGCACGAAAATTCAGAGTTACCATAGTTACCAATACAATAACAATTTTAACTGAATTTTCAACTTTTTAATGATTTAATTTTAATTTTTATTACTTCTAATTTCTTTTTTTAATTCGTAATAAAATTTAAATTTTAATTAAATTTAATTCGTAATAAGAAATAGTATGTGCAACTCGTGCGGCATTGTCGCACTATTTGCACAATATACTATTTTTTACTTTCAGCACGTTTCAATAAAACTCGTCTTGAAATTATTTCTTATTCTTTTTAGTCTTCAAACATTTTTACTATTAAAACATTAATTTATTAATAAAAGACCGATTAAATCATGTATTTCGGAAATATCTACATGTGTAAAAAATTTCACATCGATCAAATATATAGCGTCCGCCATATTGGGTTTACAATGACGTCACCTTATCGTATTTCACTCGATTAATTTTTAATTTTTTCAAAGCTCAGTAGCTCTTGGACTATTATTTTTAACATAATGTGCATTAATTTTTTGAAAATAATAAGTTTGCAGTGAGGTTTTAACTGTCGTTTTAAAACGCAACAGGAATAGTAACAAAAGCTTAGCATTTTAATAACTAGCAGTATTTTATACCTGCACTTCTATAAATCCTCGCCAGCCTGGACAGGATTAATTTGAAAGCTTTATATAAAAGCTGCACGCTTCACGATAAAAGAATCGTTTGTCGTCTGTGCGAGTTCTAGTTATAGAACTGAAGTTGATTAGAAAGCTTGACAACAGTCCAGTGTATCAGTCACCGAGAGAACAACACAATAATTTATACTAGTGGATACCGTGCACTAATCATATATAATAATATGCTAAGGTTTAAGATGTTTGCCTCCCTTTTTAGAAAAAACCTCACAATTTCTCCACATAAAATATATATCATTTTACAGATAGTTGCTTGCTCTACTGACATCGACAACTAAAAAATTTATTATTGCTTTTGTTTTTGTAAATTAATTAAAATACAGCAACGTTGAACAACGTCTGCCATCTGACAACTTTAATTTTGAAACAACGTCAACACTTCGATCTGTCATCTGATCTTCATATTGTAATACAACAGACACAATACTGCATACTGCCATCTGACGGCTTTAATTTTGAAACAGCGAACAACGCTGAACAACGTCACAGCAATGCTGCATGATGCCATCTGACGGTTTAGCCCAACGCTTTTGCGCCTCTATATGACATTTTTAGTAAAATATTTCTTCGATCTGTCATCTGAGCTTCATATTGTAATACAACAAAAAGAAGAACGTTGTAAGCAGTGTGCAAAATTAGAAACTAATTGAATACCTGCAATCATATTTAAAAAATAATTTTGTAAAGTGATAATTATTATACTTATTTAGTGCGAATAATTCGCACAGGTCACTCTAGTGTTCTTTGATTTTAATACATAAATCTAGCTCTGCGATCTGACTGCGTCTGTAGATTTTGATTTGGCAGCAACAACAGAACTCTCGTATCTTTACTCTAATGTATTTGTTTTAGTTTAGCCAACCAAATTACTCATATCTAAGTCATAAGCCACGTGTGGGATCCTCGATTTGCTTTACATATTTCGCTCAGAACTCGATATAATTTAATTTTTTGAATAAGCTTATTCAAAAAATTTAATCATATCGAGTTGAGGGACTTCCTATCGCTGTTAAACAAAATCTTTATACTTATTTAAAAATAATTTTTAACTTTTAAGCCCACATTACTATAAAAGAGTGTCTTTTTAAACTCTAATTTTAATTATAACCTTAAAAACCAACACTTAAATGACTATGTTTATATAAATTATTTATATATTTATAAATATTAATATATATTATTGTATTGTCATGGGTTATTAATATCTGTGCAAAATTTCAAACCATTCAGACGTCTGGAAGAGAGTAAAAATTAATTTGAAAGATTCCATCACATACATACAGGTGAAGTTAATAAAAGAGTGTTGAAAAAACCGCATAATTTACTACCCTGATGTTTCATGTCAGCGAAATATCATTTCAACACATTAAACAAATGAAATTTAAGACAGTTCATTTATTTTCTATTTTTGTTTTGAATTCCAGGCGGTTTAAAAACACCGTTATTGTTTCTATATCGGACATTTTAACCGATAACAAGGGAAACTTTTTCAATTATGTACAAAGGGAAAGGCCTTGTTCAACGTGTAATCAAATAAACCTGAATTCAAATTTAAAGAAAGGCATGCAAATTATTCAACAACGGTCGACGAACACAGCCGACAAAAAACAATTTCAAATACATTTTATATGTACTCTGAACTTTTTAAAAACGTTTTCGGTTCGGTTGCACTCGTACGTCAATTAGGTCACAGCCAAATTATATTTCATCTGTTTTAAGTAGACCGTTCGGCACTTGTTTTTTGTTTGATGGTTTCGCGATTACTGAAAAATTCATGAACCTACTGTAACAAAAAAGAGACTGTGTTTTACACTAAAGTAAAATTGGTATGATTGGAAAAACAAAATATAGGCACCGACCGCCAGGATTGGTGGGTTAAAAAACTCATTGTATGTCTGAAAATCCATAGACTTTTAAACCGATCCTGTTTAAAAAACAATTAGTCTATTGTTCTGAAATCCAGCAGCAATCTATTCTTTCTATAGTCTAAGTTTTTAACTGATATTTTTATTTTCCAAAGTATTCTTGATTTCATTTGAAATCGCCACACGTAACAATTTATTTTTGCAAATATACGCTTCGTATATACGTGTTTCGGTTAGCTTTGTAGAAACGTTTGTGTGTTGTTAATTTTTAGCAAAAAGCGTAAATCCTCCGGGGCGAGTTCCACGCTTTTATTCGCCATTCTCTTGTCTTGCTTCTCGTGTATTTATATAAAACCGTATGATGCAGTAATAATAACATTGAAACATTGCGTTGTATTTTTTGGAAGTCGCAAAATATTAAATAATATATCTCGTATCCGCAAGATAATACAATGGTCCAAATCTTTGATTAACGTCTGAAAGGATAAACTAAACAAATTACAAAAACATAATGTTGTTTACAAAATTAGTTGTGAAGATTGTAATATGAATTATATTGGGCAAACAAAAAGAGCACTTAAAACACGTGTTAAAGAGCATCAAAACAATTATAAACTACTCCCTGATAAACATAATGTCGTAACTAAGCATAAAATTGATTACGACCATAAAATTAATTGGGATAGTGTTAAAATTTTGGATAATGAAAGCAATTATTTTAAAAGAAGTATTTCGGAAATGTTATATATAAAATCTAATAAAAACTCTCTTAATGCTCAATTAGATACGGAAAATTTAAATAATATTTATGATATTATTTTGTTTTTTCAAATAATTTTTTCTTTATGGGTACTTTGATATCCATGACTACGGTTTATAAATTTTGTTTGTTATTAATTTTTCATTAATTTTGAATCATTCAAAGTTTCAATCCTGCATGAAATCTATTATTTAATACTAATAAATTTTTATATTTTTTAGATATTTCTGAAGAAGATCCAAATCCGGATCGAAACGTCATCTTGTGTTATATTGATTTGTAATTTTATCATTTTTTGTCAATATATCGTTTGGTCCGAGAAAAATTGGTCGACAATTTTATTTACTTGAATAATACAATGGTGTTATAAAATTCGCACTCTCTCTTTATAATATTGATATAGATTAGTTTTCTAATAATAATAATAATAATAATAAAGTTTATTTATTTCGTTGACATAAATGTGTGGAACAAGTCAAACATAGAAATTACAATGAGGTCGAAAAAAATTCCTGGATTGAATAAAAAGTGTGCTGAATTAAGAGACGCTTGATGGTGCATTTGAAACAAGATAGGCTATTAATGGATTTAACATTAGCCGGTAATTGATTATATAATTTTATAGGCATAGAATTTGGGCCTTTAGCAAACAGATTTAAATGGTGCTTCGAAATTGTTAGCTGATCATTATTACGTAGAAAGTGACAAGTAGTGTCGCTAACTTTCGAAAATGTGTTAATATTTGATTTAACATACGTTAAGCAATTATAAATATATAAAGAAATGACTGTTAAAATTTGATGTTTTTTAAACAGAGGGCGGCAAGAGTCTCTATAATTTGAAAACGACATCAGTCTAATTATTCTTTTTTGCATAATAAGTATATCGCCAATACGCGTGGAGTTACCCCAACATACAATTCCATAACTGAGCGTGGATTGGATACAACCGAAGTAATATGTTTTTAATGTGTCAATATTTACGGATTTACGTAGATGGCGGACGATATAGCAAGTGTGCAGGCTTTCACGGCCGATGTTGATCCAAATCTTCTTGGTTTCCGGGCTTGTATGCCGTGGTCCATTTATTATTACTACCTGACGTTTCGGTAGACATTATCAAAGGCGATGTGGTAGCGGGCGAATTTTCCTTCTAGGCTGCTCACAGGTAAGTGTGTCGACAAGTGTGGTACTTCCGTCTTTTATAGTCAACGTGCTCGTGTTCTCTATTCGGTCGTAGTATACTCTTCTGTGATTGGTCGTTCCATTCAGTGGGTGGAGTAGAGAACACGAGCACGTTAACTATAAAAGGCGGAAGTACCACACTTGTCGACACACTTATCTGTGAGCAGTCTAGAAGGACACTTCACCCGCTACTACATCGCCTTTGATAATGTCTACCGCAGTTGTAGACGGAACGTCAGGTAGTAATACCAATGGTCCACGGCATACAAGCCCGGAAACCTAGAAGATTTAGATTCGCTTTGTTATGACTTCAAACTTACGACAAATATCAGGAAAGCATATATATCCAATGTCAGTACAAGATCTTTGAATGAAGATAATAATTATATTGTTGATCAAAGATTCACCTGGATATAGTTGTGAGATTTACAATAATATTTTAACAAGTTTTGAACTGGTTCAAAGAAGTTCCTTGAAGCATAAAAGACACCATATACACCTTGAGGGGCTACCATCATTATGTAATTACATTTTCCAACTATGAGTAAGTGAAACTTAATAGAAATACTTATATAGAAGTTTGACTTAAGTGTTCGTAAATGTAGGTATAATTAGGTAAATTAGCATTGCCAACATAAAGGCTAGGCATACTCCTTATTAAAATAGACGGATGAGCGACGCCCACCCGCCAAACGACCTTTTAATAATCCCCGAAGATACGAATTTCGACCGTTTGGGGTTCTTCCAGTGGATACATAAACTCTCTCAAATCCTCCATAGAGTCGGCTCTTCAAGCTACTGATAAATATTTTTTATTACTTATGCGGGAAAAGTTGTATGTTTACGCACGCTGTTACGGTTGAAAAGTAGCTATTTTTATTTGCGTGCGGAAACTTTATTTGTCGTAATGAAATTATTGTTTGCCGCACGCAAATTCAGAGAAAAAAACAAAATAATAACGGTGTTAATGTGAACGAAACAAACTGTCATTTGAAGCAGATTTGAGGTTAAAATTTTCGATTATGGACTTTTATTCTTGACAATTTTAACAATTTTAACTGAATTTTCAACTTTTTAATGATTTAATTTTAATTTTTATTACTTATAATTTCTTTTTTTAATTCGTAATAAAATTTTAATTTAATTTAATTCGTAATAAAAAATAGTATGTGCAACTCGTGCGGCATTGTCGCACTAGTTACACAATATACTATTTACTTTTAATTAGTTTACTTCAGTTCTTTTTAAATTTATCAAATCTAATCTATAGTAAATGTATACTAATATATAAAATTATTTGTATTGCATGTGATTTAACTATAAAAATATTTGATCTACCTATTTTGGTGAAACTTTTTCGATATTATTCTTTTAATTCCAGATGTACTATAGCCTACGTTTTATTTTACTGTAAACAGTCCCAGATCTAGGGGGAGAGGGCAAACCGGGGCAGTTTCAGGGGGCGCCAAAATCATAATATAATATGATTGAAAACCACACCCAATCTGCACTTTTTATCGATTTACTCAATCTGCGTGTTTTCTGACGGTTTCCCGATCACGAAACATGCCAACCATTATGTATTTGTGAGTTTTTTATAAGTGTAACAATTATTATTATTTCATTCAAAATATTTATTAACGTAAGTTTGTAACATGAATATTATTTAATTCAACATATTTATTAATTTAAGTTTTTTAACATGAATACTACTTCCTAGTTCATTCGCTCCGCTGCCATCTTGCCTCTGTTTCTCTACATGACCACCAGGGTACACCAGTGGCGGCGTGGCTTTTTAAGACGTGGTGTTACATAAGTAATTTATCTCAAACGCTGGAGAGAGGGGGCGCCATTATCAAGTTTCTGCCCCGGTTCGAAAAAATCCTAGATCCGGGGCTGACTGTAAATCTTTTCGGTGTCTCTTTGCCACTAACAACATCTGTATTGTTTGCATGTTTTACTTCAAGCTCGCGTAAATGTTACACGCACACCTTTTTGTTAAAGTGGCAATTAAATATTTAAACAATAAGAACAATTCGTCTTTTCAACAAACGGATATACCGTTCCGCGATGTAGTCACGCTTTACGGGTTAAAATACGAAGAGAGACTATACGTGACTATTGTCGGTCAAATAACACACATGAATAATATGACGTAATCATTCCATATTACATATATACCGGGTGTAGTGTGGTGGTCAGAGCATATTTTACTGAGATACACAGGCCTACTATAGTACAATACGCGCCATGGATCTAAAAGGTTCGGAAGCTTGTCACAAACAACGGTGCAAAGGCACATATTAGAGCCGTTGAGGCTGCCACCACCTCCCAGCTACCTGCACGGAACGTGCGCTTGTCGGTGATTGGCCGTGATGATGTGATCGCTCGTTGCCTTTGTTACTTGTCGCTTTCCTGCTTTAAAGTACAGTCGAGTACGCTATTTTCAAGTTGTTATTGTTATCAGTGTTTTGTTGAGTTGCGAGTTTGTAGTTTTTCAACAGACTGTACAAGCGCAAGCCCGCATTCGCATCTAACTTCCGAGCCTTTTAGATTCGTGGCGCATATTATAAACGTGACGAAGGGGCCAGAATAATTTAAAAATTGTCACATTAGAACATAGCAGATATAAAACTAATTATTATCAAGAAATATTGCAAACCAATTTGAACGGAAAGGACATAAAATTTACACAGATCGTTGAAACCTAACCAATTAGAAATGGATAAGAAAATATTAAATTCCTGTTTAATACAAAAACCAAATAAACGTCCTGTATATCCTTCGGGTTTAATATTTTCATAAAGCTTACAAGTTTGTTCTGCACAAACAGAAAATCGCTTGACTGCGGCACAAACTTAGCTAAAATACGTATAGATATGTATAGAATGTATCAAAACTTCGACCTGTCAACTTCAAATACAATAATTTCTCTGTTGGTTCAGTGAATCATATAATTGCTAAGATACATTGAAATCAGAAACTATATTAACACTGTTTTTGTTTAATTTCTGCGTTCAGACTTAATCATCTCTGCGTCTCAATATTAATTCTGAAGTTTGTCTTAACTTTAAATTAACTTTAAGACTGCTGTCAAAACTAATAAATTTAAATAGATCTAATAATTTTTATACACTTTTATAGACTCTCTATAAGTAATCTAAATAAACATCTTAAAATTCGTTCATTTTTGACAAAGAGGATAACATACATAACAATTTTCTAATCCTGATTAAAATGTTGAACCTAATGAGTTTCACTTCTAACGTGCAAGACTATCACCCATACATTTTTTTATTATTTTCATTGAACATCTTTTAAATGACCTCCTGGCTCCTACCTTATTTTATTCCTAATAAAATCACTTAAAATGCCTGAGATTTTCAAGTACCCAGATTTTATTCATCGAACCGGATTTTTCAAAATTAATTAATATAATAATAATGCGTTTCTCGACTTTATGTCATAACAGACGCCATTCGCACCATTACTATTTTCCATCTATCACACTTCCCGTTATTTTCTACATTTTTAAACTTCCACTTAATTAATAGCAATGGGCGAATGAAGGAATTTTAGGACATTAGGATAAGGTAGACAAATTTTTCTGACAGGTAATCGTCATGGCCTTGAATAAAGAACCATTTCGATGTATATCTGGAATTATTGAGGGAAACCATGGAAAACCTCAACAAGATGGCCGGTACAGGAATTACCGTTTTTCGGCGAGAGGCAACAGGAAAAAATCCCAGCCACATCTGTCCCCGCCGGGAATCGAACCCGGTACCTCCCGAATGCGAGTCTGGTGCTCTCACCACTACGCCACCCCGCTCGGTCTTTAAATTAATTATGTTTATATAACAGGATCTTTGCAAATTTTTACTACAATTTTTTATGACACAAACTGTAATCAATTGTGTTGAAATAAATAGTGGATTATTAAACAAGCTTGAATAAGAAATAATGCCAGCTTTGAACTTCTGTGACAACAGTTGAAAATTGGATTTATTATGATTTACTCAAAACATCTGAAGGTTATACAAGTTCCATTGAGCTCCATATCCCGCAGCGACTCTATTGACGCAATAACACACACAATTTTGTATACCAAATGTGCCTATACGTATATAACGATAGGCATATTATGTTTGTTCCTTTACTTAAAATAATGAATTTAAATCCTGCATTTTCAAGATATTGTAAATAAAATTATAACGATATACAGTGGCGGATTAGCACTAATTAAAGCCCCAAGAAAAAATATCATTTCGATGTCTCTTTAATGTTATATATAACTCTTACAGCGCATTATCTATAGCCTATCTCGATACCAATATATAAAGCTGAAGAGTTTGTTTGTTTGGTTGGTTGAACGGGCTAATCTCAGGAACTACTGGTTCGAATTAAAAAAAAAATTTGTTGGATAGCCCATTTATCGAGGAAGGCTATAGGCTATATAATATCACACTACGACCAATAGGAGCGGAGCATCAATGAAAAATGCTGCAAAATGCAACTCAAAATTTGTCCGTCCGACAAAAACTTTTGAACGATAACTCCGATCATCATGAAATTTGGACACAACATTCATCTCGGTAAACTAAGATGAACGTGCGTACTCATGACCCTTCCCCCTATTCGTTCTTTTGCAACCGGGTGAAACCGGGCGGGACCGCTAGTAAACAATATATTTACAGCCGTATCAGTGATACGAAGCCCCTGGGCTACAGGGACCCCAACATGTTCATTTGGGCTTTGTTGCAGTCGGATAAGAAGGGCCCCCGGCAAATGTTGATACAGAGCTCGTTTGGGGCAAGCTACCCTGCTGCTTTTAAAATCTACTATATAACGAAGAAAATAACAGTCAAACAAATAAAACAATAATTTTATGATTGTTGACCTGACCTAAAACCATGTCGCGACATAAGTATGTTCATAAAAAAAATTTAAATAAAGATAAAATAATTTTATTTGATTCATGCAAAACATATCATACACTCGGATTGTAATTCCAGACTGTAAAGTTTTAATTCAAAAACTTTTACATCGATTTTTCCCGAGGGAAAAGAAAATAACATTATATATTTATTTAACAACAAAAATGTTCGTTATATTTTATTTTATACCGCAGTAAAATTGTTTCTTTGTTTTTTCTCCATTAGATGCTAATTACATTGGTTGTTAAGCGTCTATAATCTAAAATAACTATACCATAACGGTGAGAGTATTTAAAGTAATTGCACTAATGGTTTATATCGCAACTTTTAGCGTTAACTCTAGATTATATCACTATATATATTTTTTTTTACGTAAATGAAAAGAGCCTCTTTATAATGAGCCCGAATGGAACCCTAAAAATACTAAGAACGGCCCTGATAACACGATTATTATAACAATGATAAAATATGATTGAAGGAGATTTATTTGGTTGAGGAACAATTTAAAATAAGCTTTACCAATGTATCGCTTGTGGCCAACGTTTCGAAAAATTTATTTTCATCATCAGGGCCTATGAACATGTATAATAATCGTTACATTTAATATTATTTCGATTTCTAAATTACAATATACACATTATAGATCAGATTAAACTATACATTATTACATACCTCAATGCAAGTTGAAAAGGTAAATTGTGAAAATAAATTTAATATACATGATCAATTTATTATGAATTTCGACAGTTTTTTAAATTTAAAAATATCTAAAACAGTTTTCTTATAAAATTGTTTTGTCATTTGTGCAAATAATATTGTACTGATGTATAAGAAATGCTATCTCTATACAAACTGCATTTTGTTTACAAGTTAGAATTTGTTGAATTTTGTTAATTAATTATATTGCCATAAATGTTATTCAACCCATCTATGTCCGTTCTCTTACTAACAATAAAATATGATGTTACAGTCAGCAGCTGAGCGTAAAACGAACGTTCTGGAACACCCCACTCTCCCCTGATCATTGTTTATGTGGAGATTATAAAAGGAGAAATATCCAGTTTCCCGATTCCGAGGAAACAAAAACAGGTCGACGCACCGCGCGTGCATTGAACGCGAACCGCCGACACGGATGCGTGTCAATAAAATACAAAGAAAGAAAAGCCGGGAAAAGTACTTAAAGGTTGGCTGTGGAAAATAAAGCACAAAATAAACTCCCGGTTCACTGTTTCGAGGGTGGATTTTGTACTATTTATTATTTCCTATCCATTGAATAAACAAGTTGAAAATGGCAGCGACTGCCATTGTCGTAATCTTGAATTGTTTCACTGGTTTCTTTGTCGACACAAACCATTACGTCATGGAAACCTGTTAGTTCCAAAGCTGAATAATTATAGACGTAACCTAAAACTGTCCTTTATAAATCTGTTGTGTTCTATATTAACCTGTCTTTGCCAGGTAACAATGATTATTTGAAATAATAAAATTACAACAAACGAGTGCGCTTGCGTTGCGAAAGAATTACAACAAACAAATCAATTTTTGTTTTTACATTCTTCCATAAATGGTAATTATCAAGTTTATTTTCGGAAAAAAGTATTTCTGTCCCCGGCAGTGCTTCCACCTTAGCGTATTTTCCCCTAAATTTAGAGGAATGTTTTTTTTTTATTTAGGGGATATTTTAGGATAAACAATTTTTTAGAGTAATTTTTAAGGTAAAATAATTAATTAAAATGTAAATGAACAAATAAAAATAAGTGTTTTTTTGAGGTAGAGCCTGGCGCCACACCGCCATGTTGAACACGAGGCCAGAAACGCTGCTAGGAGTTCTGCTAGCCGGTAGGCTGGGTACGCAGCTAGAAATGACGTCACTGCGGGCTGGCCTGCTAGCTCACAAGATAGGTTTTAAAATTAAGAACAGGGGCTATTTTACCTGCTAGATCTGCTGTTATGTATGAGCAAGAACCAATCAGGAAGCAGTATCTTGTCACGTGGGCACTTGAACAAACGTTTTGCTCTATGTATATATTCGAACTGTCACTGCGCGCGCACCAGATCTATCCACAAAACAAGCTTGAAAAATAGTCTCGTGTGAAGCGAGCACTTAACAGCAATTAAGAAAACCAGTGCTAGAAAACTAGTAGGCAAATCTAGCAAGGAATCTAGCAGCGTTTCTAGCCTCGTGTGCAGCGGCCTTAACAATAATTAATCAGACCAGTCTAACGGTTGCAATCGGTTCCATTTAGTTTACATGCTGACCAATCAGAGCTCGACCCGATTGCAACGTACTCCACCTCAAGGTACTCTAATAAAAATACTAAACGTATTGTTATTTGCAACGAATATTTAATTTTAAAAATTTAGGGGAAAATATTTTAAAAGCTATGTTTTTCAAGGGAATTTTATTTTAGGATTAGGGGAAAATAAATTTTTAGGGTGTCAACACTGGTCACCGGAGAGAAAATAAAAAATCCGGCTAAGTTAGGTCCTGTGACCCTATCTTGTATCCTATACTACCTATAGAAAGGATGCATGAACAAATTACACATATAGATATGCGTACTAAGTTTTAAAAAAACGATAAATCAAATAGATTTTTACCTCAATTTATAGTAGAACGTTTATCGTTTGGTTAAAATTTTGTGATATTAAAGTAATTGTTTTTTATACATTGTTTGCATACTGATTAAAATACTCTCGGCGGATTTTTGTAGATACCGATATTTATCGACGCACGCTTTTGATATTATATACAGTATGTCCCACGACATGACTGCCATAGCCTGGGACTCTGTTACTGGGGTGATTTCAAGTCAAAAGTGTCTAATGAACATATACCCGGAACGATATCCTAACTGAGCTAGAAGCATTTGAAATTTTAGATAAGTAGTTGTAGGAATTCCTTACTAATTTAAAAACCATTTAAAAAGAAATCGCTTTATTGAATTAGTTGCTCAAAATGTCCACCCAGTTGCTGTATACATAGTCTAGCTCTTCTTAGAATTGAAGTGGTAGCTCTGCGTTTATTGTCACAATAAATACTAATGGTGATTCACAGCCACTTGGTCTTTTTAATAATAACAAAACCAACACCCGAACCTAATACCTGCATTATTGGGTTTACTTATTTAAAATTTCGAATGCTTCTAGCTCAGTTAGGATAGCGTTCCGGGTATATGTTCATTAGACATTTTTGACTTGAAATCACCCCAGCAACACAGTCCCAGGCTATGGCAGTCATGTCGTGGGACACCCTGTATGTTGAATAATAATGCCTCGCTAATTAAATCTGTTACCAAATTAATTTATGTCTCTCGCTTTCTGTTTTATCATTTTATGAAACTGAAATAATACTCGGAGAGTTTACATTGCAAAAACAATATCAGATTAAACGTGTTGATTTACTCACAAAAAAAATCACAGCTCACAACAATATCACAACTGACTAAGTAAAATTCGACTTCCATACTCTAAAAATTAAATGTTTGGTATCTATAAATATAACCTAATCAATTTTTGGCGACTACTGAGATCTTAAATAGTGAGACACGTATAATAACGAATAATTGCAAATATCAGATAAAGTAATTTCATTAAGTTTATTCACAACAATAAAAGCCTATTTATGTTTGCGTCATAGAACAGTTGAATTAACATCAAAAATATCAACAAATAGCTATGTATTAGATTGAAAGTTCGTGGTGAACCACTCACTTACAAGCGACGACTCACACACTTAAACGTTCAGGACGCCCGCGACGGATAATATAAGTATAATACGCGCCACGGACCTAAAAGGTTCGGAAGTTAGTCACAAAGGCACATTTTAGAGCCGTCGAGACTCCCGCCACCTCCCAGCTACATGCACGGAGCGTGCGCTCGTCGGTGATTGGCCGTGATCGCTCGTTGCCTTTACCACTAGTCGCTTTCCTGCTTTAAAGTACAGTTGAGTACACTATTGTCAAGTTGTTATTGTTATTTTAGTTTTGTTGGCTTGCGAGTTTGTTTAAACGAGCGACCAGCGAGATTTTAACAGTTACACAATAGAGATTCACCATTTTTTGCACGTAACTGATGTTTACTTCATAATAAGTAGGTATATATTTATATATCTGTCAGCTGAGTGGTCGACCATATTGGAATCTATTTGGATTGTTTACGAAGACTACGTCAATTTGACTCTCTCTGTTACTCATATGGCTTTAAATGGCAACTGACTGGTTTTTCGTCGTTTTTTTGGCATTGTATTGTACATACGATAGCATCCATTTCGGCCGAAAAAGACTACAAACTCTAGCCATACGTAAATTAGGACATGTTTAAAAATTATTTTGATTATTGCTAGTTGACGGCAAGCATACAATTCTGAGCTGCAATACTTTTTCACTACGTTTGGGTTTTATATGTGTGCGACAATATCCTATACTATAATAAAAGAAAATTGATAACATTAGTTCTGTTTTGCTCGCGACGTTGGTAATCGGAATTTTAGTATTTTGCTTATAACGTTGGTAATAATAATATTATTGACATCCGCGTAGACTTATTCGTAACTCAATTGAGGCCGTGAACTGGTTATTAACTTATCTTTTTTTTTACATCGTACTTTTTTATTGTGTCAAATACGATTGACAATTTGTGTCTGCTTTCTTTTTCCGAAAGGAAATAATCCCATGTGTCAAGCGTAAATATGGATAAGACGTACAAGGATAAAGAAATGTCTGCTTAAATTTAAATTATATTACGCAACTTTTGAAGCTCCGCGAATTTTATTATATTTTTTGCACAAGTACAACCCTCAATAAAACATCTACTTTACATGCGTATATTCAATAAACATTATACATACATGTAAAGTGACTGAGATTGAGACATTGCTCACAAATGAACTGTCAAAAATTTTGAAAATGAAGTGAAAAGCAACTATTTTATTCGTGTTATTAAAACAACTCGCGTCGCAGTGCCAAACCTGCCGACAATATAGTCTCTTTGATAATACAGGCGCTGTGGCATTCTCACGTTAACTTAAATTTGTTTTTAGGCAAAATAAAAAATACGTACCCCTTAATACACCACTTTAAATAATTTTTTTTCTTAGTTGCAACATTATTGTTAATCCAACTTCTGCGCAAAATAAAATATACTCTTCTCTAAGTAAATCCATATCCGCAAAATAGTGTTTTCAAAAAAAAAACTGTAAGTTCGGTCCTGTCGGGTTGATTTTATTAAAATTTTAGGAGCACATTTAATTTCAATTTTGAAACTAATCTAGGGATTTTTCATTATTTTTTTTGCTCAAAAATATGTTTCAACCCCTTAAAACCATAGTTAAATGGACTCATTTTAAGTAGGCTCCGGACGGTGAGGAACCCATCACTGTCTGAAGGTTAGGAGGCAATGAAACGTCGAGAAATTTTGGCCCGACCTCTAGATCGCCAATGGTGCGTATGCCATATGGAAAATACACTAAAAAGCTATTTCTTGCGCCTCTGTTGTAGCTGCAGTAGCTTATGAAAGCTGAACTGTGCACACCCTTGTTAAAAGTTACATAACAAGCGGGAAGGGGAGGTGATGATGTAACGAGCAAGCGACAAACCGATGAAAATTACTTGATCCATAATAGGACAGAAACGACCATTCAAATAGAAGCACGTGAAGATGATTTAATTAAGAACGTATGTTTATTTTGAATTTACTCATTTGCTATATTAGTCTTTGTGCATATTTCGACGACACGGCAAGTATTCTTCCAGCGCTCGCACAATTAGCTTTGAAGGGGAATCTTTTTTTAATAGACCAGGCGTTCGTTTTTCTGTGAGCACAACGAATCTAGCAGCAAAACCATCCTCGCGTACAACGGTTTTAAACTAAATTATTAAAATCTTTGATTAACGTCTGATTAGAACTCTTCAATAAATAACAATGTTAATAATGTTGATTGTCCTTTTATAGTAATTCCTTTTTATTTCAATATTTCAATAAAATTTAGTTCATTTCTTAAAAATTTAAATATAAAAACTGTATTTAATGTTAATAATAAACTTGATAAAATTATTAAAAAGGGAAAAGATAAAATTAATAAGTTTCAAAAGCATCATGTTGTATATAAAATTAATTGTGAAAATTGTGCTAAGAATTATATTGGTCAAACAAAAAGAGCTCTTAAAACAAGAATAAAAGAACATCAAAATAATCACAAATTAATCCCTGACAAACATAATGTAATAACTAAACACAAATTAGAACTTGACCACAAAATTAATTGGGATAATATTAAAATTTTAGATAATGAAACTAATTTTTTTAAAAGAAATATTTCGGAAATGTTACATATAAAATCAAATAAAAATTCTCTCAATGCTCAATAAGATACAGAAAATTTAAGTAATATATATAATATTATTTTGAAATAATTTTTGTTTTTAATAATTTCTCTTTCTTTTTAGGTACTCACAAATTATTATTTCCATGACTACTTAATAAAAAATTATCAATTCTGAAGAAGGTCCAAATCCGGATTGCAACGTTAATGTATTAATTTTATATTGTTTGTTAATATATTGTCTGAAAAATTGGTCGATAATTTTATTTACTAAATTATTAAATCTTATATATAACAGCACAAATCAGTAGTTTTCTTGCCAACCGCATATAGTTAATTGTGTCGCTAATACGTGTTTTTTTGGGGGGGAGGGCATAATTTCTTGTTACACCTTATACCTCCGTCCCGCTAAGGTTGACTCTGAAAAGACAGACTCTCCCGCGGAGTTATTTCTCACAGCGTGTATTGCGTGTATTGTTAATATCTTGCAATATATACCCACAAAAAACTGTTCTTGACAAGCAATACGTTTCCAGCTAGCGTCAATAATAACCAATATAATTGAACACGTTTATATGTTTCGTTTTCTCTATCAACACTCCAGAGAAATGTACTTTCCATTTCTCCGTCTGGGATGATTCAATTTTAAAATGAAAAGGATGCAATTTCCACTTTTAAATTCGATTTAGAGAAAACACTGTCTTACAAAAAATTGATACACACAGCGCGTATATCATCGATTCGATGACATTTTAATAATAAAATGTCATCGAATCGATGATATTTATACAGAAACATTCTATGGAACACATTGTCGTCCCAACAGGGAGCACGCAACACTACCAAAATGAAGGTTTCGAGGTGCAAAATAAAAATATTGAGGGCTTTTCATAAGAAAAAATTGAAAAATGGCAAAGGCGTGACACCCCTCGATATCTTTATTTTGCACCTCGAAACCTTCATTTTGGTAGTGTTGCGTGCTCCCTGTTGGGACGACAATGTGTTCCATAGAATGTTCCAGACCACGACAACATTATCATCGTTGTATTCGATGACATAGCCGGAAGGGACGTTTTATCATGCGGGCAAAATTTGACAATTCCAAAGGAAGCTACCTTTAAGTCTGTGGCAGTACTACTTACTAGTGATTTGCCGGATCGTTAAAATAGTATATCCGCGGATACGGATCTGAATACGGATTTTTGGTTTCAAGATCCCCGGATACGGATACGGATCTTAACTTTCTTAGAGTACGCGGCGGTAAATATTGCACATCGACCTTTGGAAAGAGACTATCTGTTATGGGAAAAAGTTATTGACCTCTGTAAGAGTTAACGCTCATAACAAATTGTCTCTTTCCAAAGATCGATGTGCAATATCTCATTATAAAGATAGTTGGTTTAGTACCTTTGAGTTATGTACTATTAGTATGGTACTCACTACGATAAATGTTTGCAATATAAAGGTGCCAAATACGATTAAAAAAAATAAAAAATAATCTGAATGGAATTTAACAGGTTTTCATTATTACCTAGTCATCTATATACATAAAATTTCATTTATGAATTGAAAATTAATAAGGTAAAAGATCCGTAAAAGATCCGCCAAAAACTAACGGATACGGAACGGGTACGGAACTTTCTTCCCCCTCGGATATCCGCGGATACGGATACGGATATCCGGCACATCACTACTACCTACTCACGCAAAGTATCTTATCCATAGGATATTTATACCCCCGGCTCTCGGTCTATAATAATTGCTATAGACGTGACAATCTTTGTATATGGAGGTTTTCTTTATTCTGCAAACTGATCGTAAACAAGTTGCCAGACAAGACAATTTTGTTTGATTAGCAAAGTAAATTAGCATAATTCAAACATAAATATAGAAGCTATATACATCTGAAATTAACCTTCGGCCCCCTATTATTCACAGTATGTCTTCAAATCTTTTTATAAAAATAATTTGTTTATTTGAAACGTAATGTAATACATTATTAAATTAATTTTGGTTCAATAAACGAACCCGTAAATAAAAGAAAAATATGCTAACGATAATAAAAGAGGAAAAATTAGTATATATACTTGTTTGTGTGTCTCAGGTGATCTCTGAAACCACAGAACCGATTTGCAAAATTCTTCCACTGTTTCAAATAGTAAAACATTGTTTGATACGAGTTAACTTCTCTCTTTAAAGTACGTTATTTGGGACGTTTTTTGAAGTTTAAAAGTAACAATTGTTATTAAACTAAGAAAAAATATAACAAAAACAAATAAACTATGATGTAGTTTCAAAACTTTCAAAGGTATAACATATGAACTTTATAAGTTACAATAAAGTAAAAAAAGTGAGCAATAAGTGAGTTATAACTTTTGAAGAAAGTTGTACGAATTGGCGGTTTTTAGTAAGTACTAATATTCAAGGGATATTATTATAGCACGTATTTTATAACCAAGTATTATGCAGGTAAAAAAATGGGAGAGGCAAAGGCGTGGCTTCGGGCCTTGAAGTTGACAATTGAAAAACAATAAAAAATAAGTTAATATGTTAATTTCAAAATGTCAGGCTAGATAATATCATATATATTAATACGTTAAGGTTTAAGATGTTTGCCTCCCTTTTTAGAAAAAAACCACACAATTTCTTCACATAAATTATATATCATTTTACAGATAATTGCTTGCTCCACTGACATCGACAACTAAAAAATTTTTTATTACTTTTGTTTTTGTAAATTAATTAATTAACAGCAACGCTGAACAACGTCTGCCATCTGACGGCTATAATTTTGAAACAACGTCGATCTGTCATCTGACCTTCATATTGTAAATACTGCATACTGCCATCTGACGGGCAACGCTGAACAACGTCACAGCAATGCTGCATGATGCCATATGACGGCTTAGCTCAACGCTTTTGCTACTTGCGCCTCTATATGACAATTTTAGTAAAATATTTCTTCGATCTGTCATCTGAGCTTCATATTGTAATACAACAAAAAGAAGAACGTTATAAGCAGTGCGCAAAATTAGAAACGAATTGAATACCTGCAATCATATTTAAAAAATAATTTTGTAAAGTGATAATTATTATACTTATTTAGTGCGAATAATACGCACAGGTCACGCTAGTTATTTATTAATAGCACAGTGTTTGCTATTGTTTAGCTCTCGGAGTATGCAAATACGCTTTGAGCGCAACCCTGTATCACTTTTAGTTTTGGAAATATGAGCGTTTATTCATATTATTAGAAATAAACTTAAAAATGCTATAACTATAATTAATCGATTCAACGCGATTTTTTTCTATAAGAATAACATCAGTTGTAAGTCGTATGATTTTTCGTTTTTTTAAACGCGGAAAAAGTAAGAAAGAGGGGACCATTTTTTCGAAATATAAAAATTTTTGAGAAAAAAATCGCTCTGTTTCGTTTGATATTGTACATACTTATAGGAAAAGTCATTCTGAATCGATTCCGACCATCTGCAACCACGTATCTCTTGTAGTTTCGGAAATATAGCCAATTTTAACTGTTTAAATTTTTATTCACTTTAAACCGAATAGCGTCTAAACTAATCAAGATACGACTTTGTGCTTAGGCCTAATCGATTCAGCGTACTTTTTTCTGGGAATATTTATATATTTTTCCAAACATCGCAAATGTTTTCATTGGTTTTGCAAATATTTTTTAAGACACTAAACGATTTTTGGCCTGTTTTATATTAACCGGGCTTAAATAAAAAATCAAGCTGAATCGATACCGACCATTCGCAACCACGTATCTCTTGTAGTTTCGGAGAAAAGTGGATAGTTATGGACCGAGCAGTCCAAAAATAAATTTCCGATACCACAGAGCGCTCAAAGAAAAACAAGAACTCCGCATCTAAGTGTCGTATCTTTTAGAAGACACCTGTCAGAGTAAACACCAACTTGAAAAGAGATAATTAACTTTATCGATTGCTATTTCACCATTTTTATATATCTATAATATCACGTATGTTATTCTTATAAAGAAAAAACTGCAAATTGAGTTCTTGTCTCAAGCGTTTCTTTCATTTCATTTTGAATTACGAAAGTCAAGTTAATAATAATAACACGAGAAATTAATTCTATAAATAAAAAAAAAACAAAAATAAACCGTAATAAATTCTTGTCATGCAGTTCTTAATTCTGTCAGGGCCTGTGGCGAAAAAAACATGTTATTTTATCCGTCTTATCTGTTTTTTTTTCTTTAACTACACACGTGGCTCAAGGGATTATCTCCGTGGAGCCAAGGATACAGTCAAAAAGATGAATTCAATTATTAATCGAAAAAAGTGTACATATAAATAAGCATCAAGACATAATAAATTAATAATTTCTCAACATATATACCGAATCTTTCGCTGTCTAAAGTTTTATAGCTCTTTTAGAGGTCATTGAAAGTCATTGTGGGGTAAAAGCACCAGTTCTGACTTATGTACAAACCTATAGTTTTTATTTTACTAACAATACTTTTTGCTTGATGTGTACCTCAGTTGAAAATTAATATTATCAATGAAAATACTCGTATTATCTGTAAAACATTTAAAACTAAAATAGCACTATCCTTAATTTTGTTTATCTACGGATGATTCACAATTATTAGAGTCGCAAAAAATAAGGGTTTTATGAAGTTCAAAAAGAATTATGAAGGTTTAAAAATAATTTATTTTAAATTGTAATTAAAAAAGCCTAAATCCAACCCTAACTCCGACGCTCAACTGTTTCGGCAACAGCAATGGACACGGTTTTATTGATTAAAGTGTAAACTCCATTTAACGTCACTCGATATAACGACCAACCTTGGTTTACCTTGTTGCTCATACAATGATACACTCTAAATAACGACACGCCCACTCTAAATAACGACAACAATACGTCATCGTCAGGGAATAAACAGTACTTGTTTGTTATTTTGTCGCTTTGTTGTCAGAATCATGCATACCGAAGATTCTAAGAAATTCGTTCTTTTGTTTGTTAAGATTATCTTTCATATATGTTTAGCTCAGCTGCTTATCGATAAGTTATCATATTCTTAAATGCCCACAAACTTGCAAACTGTGAACATGGTGAGTAAATAAAAGAAAATCTTTCTTCTTTCCGTTTAACGACAACTCTCAATAACGTCACAAAGTGCACAGTCCCTTAAGTGTCGCTATATAGAGTTTACTCTGTATTTACTAAATTATGTAATTGTGTTTTTCTATTTAATAAATTCGTAATAAATACAAAAACATTTCTAAATTGTCCGAACGCAAGAATATAAGAATTGTAATTGCGTAAAAAAATAACATTGAACCGATTTACTGATGCTTTTTTGTTAATATCCATGGCTAATGCGACGTAAAACTACTTATAAATGTTATATTTTTTTTAATGACAGATAATCGTTATTAAATGTATTATACGAAGAAAATGCGTTCCCATTTATTGAATTACTCGCTTTGTTATCGAAAATCCCAAGTGAAAACATTTTCCAAGCGAACACAAAATTAAAAGAAATAATAATGTACTTACATGAAACTTTGGAAACTTTATTAAACACTGGCAACCACGAATTCACAAATGTTACAGTTTTTGTTAAAGTGCGTGCTTCTAAGACACGACGCCCGAGACACGTCTGCGTGTAGAATTTCTGCAAAATTCACCGTCTACCTAATAAAAAAAATATAAATTTTTCGTGCGGTTTTATGAGCAACCACAGTAGAGCAATCGTTAATAACTGATTGTAATATTGTGCATTGTGTCCAAATTTAATAACAGTTACGTAATCATAGATCAAGTTTGGAATCGAATGCATACATTGAAATTTAATTCACCAGCGGCGGGTATCTATAATTTTTACCCGACTGCGGCGAAACAAAAAGGAAGGGTTATGAGTTTAGCAGTATGTTTGTATTTACGGATGTTCCACCGTAGCGCCTAAACTATTCATCCAATTTTGGTAAATAAAGTGTCAATCGATTCGTTATTATGGTCCGGGTAACATAGGCTACATTCATTTTTGAATTTTGGTCCCAGAGGGGAGCAAATTGAAAACATATAGAAAATGAGTTTTGCGGTGCGCGCGCACTGACAGTTCGAATATAAACACAGACCAAAACGTGTCTGTTGTTTGACTTTGAGCAGAATGAGGCCATGTTGGTTTGTGGGCGTTTGTTCATATGCCCACGTGACAAGATACTGGTTCTTGCTCATACATAGCAGCAGGGAAATACCCCTTGTTCTAATTTTAAAACCTATATTTTTTGCTGGCAGGCCAGTCCGCTGTGACGTAATTTCCAGCTTCGTACCCTGCAGCCTACCGGCTAGCAGAAGTCCAAGCAGCGTTTGTAGCCTCGTGTGCAGCGGCCTTTATATAGAGGGGAATCGAAGAAGTACATAACGTACAGAAAGGAAAGTCCACAGGTAAATGGTCGGAAAGCGGTACCTTTACCCCACCATTTCTATATTTAAAATTGTTATTATGAGCAGCCGGTCTCAATTACATTGGTACATTTCCAGTCTAGAAAAGGACAGCAATATATTTTCATAAAAGTCCAACGGAATCGAGAATGAAAAAAGGCTGCATGATGATAATAACATGTGAACGTAAAAAGCTATATCATCGCCCATGCTCTACTATATTACACCCGGAATGGTGTTGCATATCACATGGAAATATACCGGGTGCTCGAAGAAATACGTACAATACATTTTTTTTTGTTGCTGAAAAAAAATAGTAGATACAACGACGAGTTATTTTTTATCAGATTTTTTGTCTTCATGACAAGAATGGCCCAAGGCCGTAGCCAGAAATTCACTTCGGGGGGAGCAAGCTCTGGACCAGAGACAATAAGTAATAAGCATATAATATATTATTGTTTTACATAAATACTAATTTAATTAAAAGGCAGCCGACGTAGATTTCGACGAAAGAGTTTAATGATTCATTTAATTTGTTAATAATGCATTACATTTCGATTTTACTCGTTCCGAAAAACGTGGAATCCAACGTATCACAGATCCGAAAAAGAGTGGAACATTTTTTAGCGAGCGTGTATAAAATGGTGGGTTGGCTAAGGATGGGAGGGTGAACCCCCAAAACACAGAATGCTCGACAATGTTTTGTCACTTGTTTTAAAATATATAAAGTTTTGTTTTTGTACAATGGCAGGGATATCCTAGTCGAAGACTTTATTTGATGACGAAGACGAACGCGTTGATGACAAAGGCGAGTTATTCCCGGGCAAAACCGGGTGAAGACGCCTATAGTCCATAAAAAAGTCTCTACAAGCCTATAACATGTCTACCTTTAATAATCTACAAATCCGGGTAAAGCCGGACCGGATAATTATAGTAACTGAATAAAGTTCTAGTCTGTTCTATTCCGTTTCTTTATGTTACGTTACATTACGTTACGTCACGTTGCGTCACGTTACGTTAAGTTACGTTACGTCACGTTACGTCACGTTAAGTTACGCTACGTCACGTTACGTTAAGTTACGCTACGTCACGTTACGTTACGTTTGCTACGTTAAGTTACGTTACATTCCATTCTATTCTATTCTTTTTGATCGGTCTGTAGTAGGCAGCAATAACAGTATCGCATGGTTCTCGATATGTCTTCGTTATTTTTCCATTTGCAGTTATTTGTTTTTATGGACAGCTCTTTTTATATTATGTAACTGACACTTCAACTATGGAAGCTTTAAGCTCTTACCAGTTGCCATAATAACTTGCGTTGCACTTCTTAAAGTAGCTACTGCAAGGTATAAAGTACTTTGAACTTTGTAAATGTGCCATTTTTGTCATGTCAAACAATTTACAGAGATTTAAGTTTTCATTTCGTATTAAGTTCAAAGTTAGTCTTACAAAAATGTTCAGATACTTGACATGTCCAAAGCTTTTACAGCAAAAATGTTTATTTAACAAGACACATTTTTCTCAAAGAACAAGATAGAAATATGTGGTGCCCAAGGGACCTTGAGAATGGCTGTTCCTGCAGTGATGCGTTTGTTTATATGGAGTTTAGCCTCGTCTATCACAAACCCCCAGTGTTCCAGGTTCTATTCTGGGAATAGTACCTACAATCGAGCGCAGAAAAAAGAACAACCGTACATTTTTGGGTTTCGTAAAGAGATCGACCCTGAGTATAATACGCGCCACGAATCTAAAAGGCTCGGAAGTTAGATGCGAATGCGGGCTTGCGCTTGTACAGTCTGTTGAAAAACTCGCAACTCAACCAAATTCAAATAGCAACAACAACTTGACAATAGCGTACTCGACTGTACTTTAAAGCAGAAAAGCGACAAGTGACAAAGGCAACGAGCGATCACGGCCAATCACCGACGAGCGCACGTTCGTGCAGGTAGCTGGGAGCTCTAATGCCTTTGCGACGCTGTTTGTGACTAACTTCCGAACCTTTTATATCCGTGGCACGTATTATATAATATAACTTTTATACTTTTACCATTCCTCAGATTAAAGAACCTGGAAAAATATTTGTGTAATATTTTAATATTATATCTATACTAATATTATAAAGAGGTAAAATTTGTAAGTTTAGATGTTAGACGTAATCTCCGAAACTACTCATCCGATTTAAAAAAAATTTCGCCGATATTTAGAATGGACCTTCAGGATGATATATATATTATCGCATGAAAATAGAAGCGCTTTTCGTAGAGATCAAGTTTGCAAAGTACTTAAAAGTCGTCGGGCAAAGCCGGACCGGACCGTTAGTATTGGATACACACGTTTATCAGTTGTGCAGAACGCTCGGCGTACGAGTTAAAATCGCGTTTAAACGATTTTTGTAAACGATGCTTAAAATTCGTTTGCAGAGTTTTGATAAAAAACGATTCAATTTTTATCTGATTCTCTTCTTCTCTTTTTCATCATTAACTCAGTATCGATTTGCAACGATATAGTATATAAAGATCATTATTACACGAATAGCAATTTAAAAAACAACTTATCTGTTTTTATTCAGACTAAGTCGCAAAATAATAAACCGATTTACCTTCCTCTGTTTGAGTTTTCCCGACAATTTAAGGTGAATTCCGTTTCCAGATCGTGTAATAATAAACCGTTATGAAAAATATACCATCTATACTAATATATAAAGCTGAAGAGTTTGTTTATTTGAACGCGCTAATCTCGGGAACTACTGGTTCAAATTGAAAAAAATGTTTTTTGTTGGATAGCCCATTTATCGAGGAAGGCTATAGGCTATATAATATCACGCTACAACCAATTAGAGCGGAACATCAATGAAAAATGTTGCAAAATGTATCTCAAAAATAAGCTTCTATTCAGGTGAAATGCACTAACTAAATATACTCATATTAGCGTTGTGAGTACACAACGTCGTATGGCTCAATCGGTAGAGCATGCGACTGTCAATATCAGGGTCGTGGGTTCGAGCCCCACGTTGGGCGAAAATATTTTTATTATTTTTTTTTATTTTCTACATTGCTTTCTTCTAAAGCTTACATTTAAATTTATTTTAATTTTATTTAATTAATTAAAAAAAAATTATTAGTTTAAAAAAGTATAAATACTGCTTTTAATCGACAAAAGCTTTTGAACGGTAACTCCGATCATCATGAAATTTGGACACAACATTCATCTCGGTAAACTAAGATGAATTTCTACATTGCTTTCTTCTAAGGCTTACATTTAAATTTATTTTCATTTTATTTAATTAATTAAAACAAATTTATTAGTTTAAAAAAGTATAAATACTGCTTTTAATCGACAAAAGCTTTTGAACGGTAACTCCGATCATCATGAAATTTGGACACAACATTCATCTCGGTAAACTAAGATGAATGTGTGTACTCACGTTCCTCCCTTCCCCATTCGTTCTTTTACACCCGCTATTATTATATAAAAAACAACGTCATAACATATATCTCTTCTGTGCATGCGCCGATATTCTCCAAACACTGCAGAAAACGTAGACTTTGAACGTTTCAATTTTAATGATTCAGAAAAGATTAATTTGGGATCGACCTTTACAATTCCCGTTAATTTTCCTCCTCATTTGCTTGATGACAGTTGAACGTGGCATCAGTTTGTTTGGATTGGAAAATAATGGCTTTTAGTTTCTAATTGTTGATTCCGCAGCAATCTGTTGAAAAGTCGCTTTTAAACTTTGACTCTGGGCCGCTCCCACACCGCCGACGTGATTTTATCTGAAATTGCATTAAACTTCATGCGGCAAACATTTAATTGTTTCCAATTTCAATCTAATTGCGGTTAACGCGATTTTCTTTTTATTAGTCGAGTTTACTGTACAGTACGCGCCACGGATCTAAAAGATTCGGAAGGTAGTCACAAATAGCGTCACAAAGGCACATTTTAGAGCCGTCGAGACTCCCACCACCTCCCAGCTACCTGCACGGGACGTGCGCTCGTCGGTGATTGGCCGTGATCGATCGTTGCCTTTGTCACTTATCGCTTTCCTGCTTTAAAGTACAGTCGAGTACGATATTGTCAAGTTGTTATTGCTATTTTAGGTTTGTTGAGTTGCGAGTTTGTAGTTTTTCAACAGACTGTACAAGCGCAAGCCCACATTCGCATCTAACTTCCGAGCCTTTTAGATTCGTGGCGCGTATTATACATTCCTATATTACGTATTATCTATCTAAAGCCCGCTGCACACGAGGCAATGGTTTTGCCTATTTTAATCACTGCTGGGACTTATGCTGGCTGACGCGCTGGCTACGAGAATGGAAAAGCAGGCTCACGTGCTTGGTTTCAAAATTAGAACCGGGGCTAGTCTGTTGGCTTGTTTCAAGCAAGAACCAATCAGGAAACTTTATCTTGTCACGTGGGCTACATGAGGAAACGTCCGCAAACAAACATGGCGCCGTAGTGTGTGTTCTGTTCAGAGACAAAAAACGTTCACTTTTGTTAACGTATATCAATGCGCGCGCACCAAAATAATGTATAATTTTGAATCAGTTCTAAGTTCTGCAAGCTTTCGTTAAACCAGGTATGCTTGTATACCCATAGCGTAAAGTGACTAATTAAATATTCCTGTTAATTAAAAACTAATTAAAACGCGCATAATTCGTTTTCGCACATTTGATTGCATCGAAATGCAAAAATTAAATTTGAACACGGAGTATGCATCACGTTCGAACAGCGATCCCCTAAACAGGGGAACCACAAGACAACTGCGCATGATAATACTACGCGCTGCAGTTTGATGAAATGAAAACTATAAAATAATTTGCTCACTGATTTGTGACGTCACACATGTGCCGGGATAAATCACCGTTCAATTGATAATCCTGCGGTTATACAATTTATTCACGCGTCAGTGGACTTTAAACTTTAACGCGCATGCGCAAAAACATCAAATATTATCGGACGTTGCAGAGCGGATATCGTGACTGGCCACCGGGCATCATCGGTCACAAAACAGTGCCTTCAAAACAAAAATGTTTTAGTACAAAATCAATTCAGCACGACTATAGAGTAGACTCGGGTAATTCCGGACATTTATAACTTCAGGAAGTAACTCCGCTATCGGAGATGTTTCCGAGCTTTCTTAAAATGTTCGTAGTCCGATTTCACTTCGTTTTTTATAATTCCGAACATTAACCAAGCGGGAGGCGTAGTCGTGAGAGCACTAGACTCGCATTCGGGAGGTACCGAGCTCGAATCCCGGCAAGGGCAGATGTTGCTGGGACTTTTTTCTAGCTGCCTCTCGCTGAAAAACGGTAATTTCTGTACCGGTCGTCTTGTTGAGGTTTCCCTCAATAATTCCAGATAAATATCGAGATGGTTACTTATTCAAGGCCATGGTCGATTACCTGTCAAACTCCTATGCTCAAAATTTGCCTACCTTATCCTAATGTCCTAACATTTCTTCATTCGGCCATTGCTATTAATTAAGTGGATGTTTAAAAATGTCAAAAATAACGGGAGTGTGATAGATGGAAAATAGTAATGGTGCGAATGGCGTCGGACGTTAAACGCATTATTATTATTATAATTCCGAATATTTGCCAATCATATATAAGACGATATGTTTAAATATTTAGTAATTTTCGATTTAATACCAATTTCTATTTATATTCCAGCGACTATTTTTATTGTCTCACAATTGGTCCTATAGTAGTCCTCCGCGAACTACATGTAAAACGACACCCGAATCAAAGTCCTATAGACGCGTTTCGACGCTACAATAACTTAAAACTACACAAAACTAACTCGTGACTAACACGCGCATGCGCCTACACTCATGCAAAACAAATCCTGCGCGACAAAATCGTAAAGACACGCCGTTGTGGACTAACCGTTGTTGACGCATTATTATTATTATCTACGGGTATTTTGTAACAAGAAAATTCAATCGGTCATCACGCCAAAAAAAAAAATGAACACCAAGTTCAAATGTGTTCGATAAAAACAAGCTCAATTCTACTTTTTTCTCATAACTATATTTTGGATCAATTTTTATGTCAATATCTAGTCGTGCCAAACGTCGCTTTCAAAAGCAAAAAGCGTGGAGCTTATAGTGGAGTGTCAATAACTTGGTAGAGATACCGTTTTTAACAGATCGACATTTTGTAATAGCATTTTTGGCATTGTTAAATCGGTTTATGTTTGTATTCTTTGAGATTAAACAACTTGATTACGTTTACAAAAGAAGAAAAACTAATTTTCTGACAGAAAAATGTATTTTTTTAGTACAAAGAAACATAAACAGTACACAATAATTATTGATAAATAGCCCGAAGACAGTAAAACGAACCGATTTAAAATGTTTATCAAACGGATTCGAAAATACTCTTGAATAAACAGTCTGCCATATTTCAATATTTACGAGGATAGGTCCGTTTTTTGGAAATATAAAAAAATAAACAAATTTTTTTTAATTAATGCAAATTGACGCAGGGCCGCAGATTAAAAAACGGCAATATCTGTTTACTATCAATTTTTTTAGCGTTTTTTTATTATAAATTATAATATTTGTTTAAGTTACTACTGTATTTACTGTGGACGACTACGTTTCGCTTTTTCTTTACTTTAGGCTCTAGTGCGAAATGAGTCATTTTACTACCGCTGTTATAGAAATGGAAAATAGCTTTAAAATTGTTGAGTTCATTTCTTTGAACTCTTTTAGTAATATTTTTAACAAGCTGTTAAAACGCTAAGCACTAACTAATCCAATTAAATCTTAAGAGTATAAAGTTTCATAATTAATTTTAAAATGTAAAAAATAATGAAGAAAAATTTGTATCAAATTGACCGTTAAAAAATGTAAAACATTCTCTTTTTTTACACTTTAATAATTTACAGAATTTAGCAAACTTTGGCTTATATTTTGACTGCTCATGCAAACTTCATAAACTTAAAAAGTTTAATTACAAATGTTTTTACTTATAAAAGTTCCTTTAAGATATTATTAATTAATTATTACCATCGTGAAGATGTAGGGTACTGCTTTTTAAAACTTGCATTTTTATATAATTCACTGAACAAGAAGAACAAGAATTTCAAACCATCCACGCAATTAATTAAAAACATAACTAATTTTTTTGTCATTTAAGAAAAGTACTCAAAAAAGTAAATTCTGCCGGCGTAGTTTTTAATTGAAAATAGAACTATTTTTTAAAGTGATACTTCATTAGGGACATATTATCTGAAATTTGTTGTAACGTTATAATGATTCAACGCCGGGAAAAACAGTGTTTTAATAAAAATATTTTTAACAATCCACAGCAAAACCCAAATATTTTTTTATCCTACAAAGATCGCCGAAGTTATTTCAACCACCAACAAAACGTGAACTTTTAACAAGGGAAAAAATCCATTATACGTGGTTTCAAATATTTATTAACAATAAAAAAAACTTCCCTTTAACAAACGAATTTCAAAGTATACATATATATAACCTACAAATAATGAACTTGTTAGCAAAAGTACATGTATATATTTAGAATTTGTGGTTTTGCCAGACTTAACGAAGCAAATACCAAAAATCTGCGAAACGTGTCCCGCCACCAAACAACTTAGGTATATATCTGTATTATGTATGATAAAACCATTGAGCTCAGATATATTACAAGAGAAACTGTCTGTTAACAGTATTCAATAAAGTTTTTAAGTTAACTACTATTATATTCATAACCTGGCTCCTCGACTTCAGCTTCCAATGTTTTCATTTCACAGAAGAGGATTGTCAGATGTATTAGCGGGGTGACACAGTCTAGCTCCTGTAGGGAACTCTTCAAAAAATTCAAAATTTTTACTTTAACATCATCCTACATTTTTGAATTAGCTTTATATACTTTCATAAATAAAGATAAATATATGAACTAGGTTCTGATATTCACAACATCAATACACGCCAAAAAAGCACTCTAAGAGTTCCTTATAGTCGCTTAAATTTGAGCAAAAGATCCCCGGCCCATCTAGGGGTAACTATTTTTAATAAACTGCCTGCACACTGATGTAAAACATTTCAGAAATTCTCTGAAAATGTATTCACTGGAAAACGCTTTTTATAATTTAAATGAATATTTACAGTAATGTTCATTTACCTGACATTTTTAATACCTACTGTACTTTACAGTTTCTTAAAATAAAAGCTTATTATTATTATTAATAATAATAATCAACGACTACAAGGGACGGATTAGCTCACCTGATTTTGAGAATTTTCCCGGTAACCCGGGGTCCGCCGAGGACGGAACGGAACAGGTATATTCGTTTAGGGTGAGAGATTGTTTGTTTGTGTGTTTGTTTGTTTGTGCACTCGAATGTCGCCATTTATCTCGAAAACGGCTTGATCAATTCAGATGCGGCTTTCTGTAAAAGGCTTGTAATTAATCTGCGATGGTTCTTAGCGCAAGAAATCTCTAAAAAGTTTAAAATAAAATTAAAAAAAATAATTATTTTGAAAAATCTAAAACGGATATAAACGTAATTGAAAAAGGATTAAATAAAATTTTGAGACCCCCAAATAATCAAAGAAAATTCGTCGGGGGCTGCCATTCGCTGCCCTGAAGTTAACTAAAATATTAAAAATCACGTTGGATACGTAAATAACTGTAGTCTTCTATTTATTGATATTTTCCTATTCTTAATTCAGGGCATCGAATGGCAGCCCCCGACGGATTTTCTTTGATTTTTTGGGGGGTTTCAAAATTTTATTTAATCCTTTTTCAATTACAACGTTTACATCCGTCGTGGATTTTTTCAACATTTTAAATTTTGTTTTTATTTTTGTTGATTAGAATTATTTGACTTTTATATTTGTTAATAGATATAAATCCAAGGTAAAATCAATAATGCTTTCTTTTCATTGTTGAAATAGCCCTCACAACCGTAAACTATAATTTTTGTTTTTGGGGGATAGGGGGTGTCAAACGCTGACTTTGGAGAGGGCGTAAAAATCTAGCGCCAGCCATCTGTAGGTATATAAAAAAATAGTATTCATATTGACGGGGCCCGAATCATACTGTGCCGGACCGAAATTGTTGAGCCCATGCGCTCCTCACGACTAGGTATAATTTGTTCTAGAACAGTCTATCTTTGTTGAAAATCAACCGCTTTGTTCGACTGTCACGTTTTGCATCCGTGACGCAAGAATAAATGTCTCTATCCGCATTATAATAAAAGTCAGTGATCGCAAAGTAAGCGAACTCAGTCAGTATATATTCTGTGGTTCCTTTCCACTCTGGTTAAATATTCAAAGCGCCTTTTAAACTTCCCGCTGCTTTCTTAATTTTAATTTCACCGCTTGTTGGTTGAAAGTAAATAAGTGTATGATTATAATGAGAAAGTTGCTTGTCGTGTCTAAATGGAAAACAGATAAGAATCAACTATAACACGTGACAGGGTAGGCAAATTACTTATTTAACATTGTCGAAAATATAGGGATGCCGTTGAAATATAAGATCGATGTATTTCTCGGCGATTAGATAAATGATATTGAACCCTTTGAATTGTATTCCGAATGGAAAATCAGTTTTTTTTATGAAGCTAAACTACTTTTAGCACATCAAGGGTAAAATCGATTCACTTCATCAATGACTAGCGGCCTGCTCCGACTTCATCCGAATTTGTAGAAATTGCCACCGTTTTTTCGTCAACTTACGCTGCAAAATCGGTCTCCACGAAAAGCGATTTTATTTTAACGCAATAATACATAGCCCGTGTCCATCCTGAAGGTCAATTCTAAATATTGGTGAAAAAAAATTTTGAAATCGGATAAGTAGTTTCGGAGATTACCTCCAACACTCAAACTTACAAACTTTACCTCTTTATAATATTAGTATATAGATTTAGCACATTTTAATAAAAACATTACAATCTTACCGACCCTGGCAGCGCAAAAAAAGGTTATAAGGTTAATGTGCAAACCCTAACTTTTGTAATCAGAAAGTGAGATCAAATCAAAACATTGTCGCCTCCTCGACCAATACCTATAACGACCGCCAAAGGACAACATTCTCGCTTTTATTGAGATCGGTAATGTAGGGTGCAAAGTATACGTGTATAGCTATGCGACGTGTTTTGTTCTAGAAAAAAAACAACTACGATTTTGTGTTTAAACACGAGACAAAAACACATCGTAAATGTTATTAAAGCACTGTTTTTATACACTAATACCTTACTTTCAAAACAAATTAAACAAAAAACGGTTTGTTGAAAACAGTGAGTCGACGATTTTAACCTCAAATTTTATTAAAACGTATTTAGATTATTTAATCATCGACAAGATTTTTTTAGTTCAGATACTTTAAATTCATAATTAATTTCAAATTAATACTAGTGTATAAAATCAAAGTAACGTACATGTATGTTCGATTGTTTTGTTCGGACTTTTCCGAGCAGTTTCGGTGAACAGCATCGTAACTAGGGCCTAGCAACCAGGAGGGCGCAGTCAACAATGCGATTAAGATTGTAGTTGAATATATTCACGATAGAAAAAAAGAACCAATCAGGACTTAGGAAATCCGGACATGTTGAAAAACGGCAACTTCACTCTGGTGTTTTCTTTTTATATCATTTAGAAAGACTAGAGTGACCTGTGCGAATTATTCGCACTAAATAAGTATAATAATTATATATTAGATATCGTGTCCATCGAGATAATTAATTAATTAATAAATCTAATATTTGTCCACAATCCTGCGATTTTTTATTTATAATAATTATCACTTTACAAAATTATTTTTTTAAATATGATTGCAAGTATTCAATTCGTTTCTAATTTTGCACACTGCTTATAACGTTCTTCTTTTTGTTGTATTACAATATGAAACTCAGATGACAGATCGAAGAAATATTTTACTAAAATTGTCATATAGAGGCGCAAGTAGCAAAAGCGTTGAGCTTAGCCGTCAGATGGCATCATGCAGCATTGCTGTGACGTTGTTCAGCGTTGCTCGCTGTTTCAAAATTAAAGCCGGCAGATGGCAGTATGCAGTATTGTGTCTGTTGTATTACAATATTAAGGTCAGATGACAGATCGAAGTGTTGACGTTGTTTCAAAATTAAAGCCGTTAGATTGCAGACGTTGTTCAGCGTTGCTGTATTTTAATTAATTTACAAAAACAAAAGCAATAATAAATTTTTTAGTTGTCGCTGTCAGTAGAGCAAGCAATTAACTGGAAAATGATATATAATTTATGTGGAGAAATTGTGAGGTTTTTTCTAAAAAGGGAGGCCAACATCTTTAACCTTGGCGTATTAATATATATGATTAATCGTACAAGTTCGGGAACACAGCGTACTGCGTGAAAGGAGATGTTGTTTGGAGACGTGTTATCAACTGAGGGCGTTATTTACACATTGTAATTTAATGTCAACGCGGTACATTTTGATTACGTGTAGATAATGATTATATAGTACTATACGGCCGCCATATTTTTATACGCACTCTATCTGTTAACCGCTGCTTAAATATTTGATTAGCGTTACATAATATTGTATGTGTAAGGTAAAAGCATTGCGCTATCAACAGTAAAGCTCCGGAATGCACAGAGTCTGACTTGAAACAAAACAAAAATTCCAGCCAACTGGGCGACGGGTCCATTCAAACTTCGAAATAAAGAAAATAAAATTTCTGAGATCGCGTGAGGTGACGCGGGTAATGGCTAGTATTCCTATATTATTAAACGAGCTAATCTTGTACCTATGTACCTACCTATTATGTCCCTAAATATTTTCTCGAAAACGGCCCTAACGATTTGGATGAAATTTACTGAAAAGGGATTTTGGGGGGCAAAAAATCGTTTTAGCTAGGTCTCATCTCTCGAAAACATCGTTTTCTTACAAATTTTATCATTATAAAAATCAATTTTTTGACGTATGAAAATACTTAAATATTGTAAGTAGGTTTTGGAATTTTATACAAACAATGAAACAATTGTTTTCAAAATATTATGACAGTTAATCTTTAATTACTATCCAAGTGAGACAAAATTAATACGTATTTGAAAGAAAGTTAAAAACAATTATTATTAAGTATAGCCAGGTGAGTAATTTTAATAAATAAATTTTTAACCTAAATTTGAAGCGAAAGATGCAATATCATAGATCAAGATGACGGCGAATCAGTTTTACAAGTACCGGATTGCCATAAGGGCCGACAATCCTCTCCACAAAGGAGTCAAACTGTTTCAGCAATATTATCTTATTGGACCTTATATGGAGAGCCGAAGGCTCGACTAGTGTCATTTACAACCGAGCGGGGCGCAGCCCCGTGAGGTAAGACTGTAACAAAGGTGGAGACGTAGGCTCCACAAAGGGAAGCGAAGCTTCCCCAGAGAACCTACGGTTCTTATATGGAGAGCCGAAGGCTCGACTAGTATCGTTTACAACCGAGCGGGGCGCAGCCCCGCGAGGTAAGACTGTAACAAAGGTGGAGACGTAGGCTCCACAAAGGGAAGCGACAGAGAACCTACGGTTCTCAAAGTTTTGGCGACATCAGCATATCAGTATTTTATTTAACTTTCCGAGCAAAGCTCAGTCACCCAGGTACTTCAATATGATACGGTTACCTACATAATATGTTCCGCGTCATGTAAAAATTAATCAAAGCATGCTTAACTAGTTTATTTCTGACAGATCTACAAAACAAAAGAACAGCTTTATTTTCAAAATATGTATTTTCGAAACTATAAAGTTTAGAAAAAAAAATGTTTTAATGAAACTTTTTTGAAAAAATAAATAGAATAATAAGCCGTTATGAAAAGTATACCATTGTAATCGAATTTTGACTCACTTCCACAATATGTCCGGTCGACTAGAAACTTGGCACACTTTTACAATATACAATATTTTCACGTCTCCGGCACGAATCGCAACGCAAAAACGTTAAGAAACACTGTCCTTATACAGCCCCGGATCTACGATTTTTTCGAACCGGGACTGAAACTTGATAATGGCGCCCCCTCTATCCAGCGTTTGAGATAAATTACTTAAAAAAACTCAGAACTATATAATGGTTTATTTATAGAAAATGTTGGCGTATATTGGCATTTTGTAAGGGTGCGACCGCATGGGATGTAAATCAGATTGAGTAAATCGGAAAAAAAACCGGATTGGGTGAGGTTTTCAACCGTATTATAATATGGTTCTGGCGCCCTTTGACATTGCTACCCGGGTGGGGGGTGCTCCGGGTTTCCTCTCCCCCCTAGATCCGGGGCTGTCCTTATATAATTATCGTCATCGGATTTTTATACGATCACGAGTGATTGGTACACAAATAATTATTACCGCGTTCTATAAAATTAGGTACCTATAACACAGTTATTGATCGACATGAAGGATATGATTGATTTATTGCTGGAATTGTGCTGAAAGAAAACACGGATTACACGATTATCAAACTCGACAAATGGCATAATAAATGCATGCATTGGTTATTACTCGTTCACTTACAACATTATTATCTATAGTCTATACTGTAATTATATAAAGAGGTAACGTTTGTAAGTTTGGATGTAGGAGGTACTCTCCGACACTACCAATCCGATCACAAACCAATAATATTTAGAACGAACCTTCAGGTTGGACATAGGCCATATATTATCGCGTTAAAATAAAAGCGCTTTTCGTAGAGACCGATTTTGCAACGTAAGTCGACGAAAAAACGACAGCAATCTACAAATTCGGGCGAAGCCGGACCGGGCTGCTAAAAATTTATATCATATCAGTTTGACTCTTATTTTGGTTTACTAAAAAGAATAATTAATACAGTAAAAAAAAATTCACCCAAAGTAGGCTTCAAACCTATGATCCTGCGATTATGAGTCTAGACCTCTACCAGCAGAGTACCTTGTACATAGAGCTCAATATTAGCATATACCAGTTTATCATTCATTCAATAATTCGAAATACCTATAGTAACAATTTGGTCGCGTTAGAATTTTTCGTTTCTGATAATTTTCGTACACTTTCAGATTTTTCTGAGCGATCCTTTTGGTTTTTCCTGAGTGAGTGGTCCTTCCCCTTCCATCTCTCTCAGATCAACATTTTCTTTCCCTCTTTTGCTTCGTTCAACTAATTTAGTCTAAGAAATATTCACTTCAGCTGTGTGTAAACGCCATTTTAACACGCGCGCAAACAGATGTCGTAGATGGAAATTGAAGAAATTTTTATGAAAATGGTGGACACAAAATAATAATGGCCGTTATATTAACACTTGCAGTCAGCTGGTCAGCCGTAAATAAAAATAACCTGTACCTATTATTATAAGCTATAAAAACTTTAATGAGCAAACATAAAAAAAAGCTTTTTTAAACGATAAACTATTACAAAACGAAATCAATACATTGATGATAATATTTCAACGTTAGGTTAATCGCTATATAGAGCTCAGATAATGTAAACAAACAACGCCTGACGATATTTTGCAAACTAATTATGCGAAATCACGTCAGCTGCACCGGCAAATTTACATATTTCCAATTATTACGGTGCATCTTTATCACTTTTCAGAATAATAGATTGTGTATCAAGTATATCATAATGATATACAGATTGTATCAAATCAAAACGGTTCATAGAACATTATGTGTGTAAGACAGAGACGATATTATATAAAGCACTAAAGCAGTAAGTAAGAATGAGATAAATGTTCGCTTATAGTTACTGTGGTTATACAATCTGATAGTATCGTCTTTGCTTTTTACAGTAAAAATCACAATTTTATCAAATGTCAGTATTCACTAGTGAAATTATTGATAAAATGGCTATTTATTATAATCGATTAAGATATTGTTTGGCAGAACGTGGAGGTCTTTTTGAACATTTAATAAATTAATTATTAAAAGTATTGTTAAAACTTTTGTACCAGATATAAATAATAATACGAATTAATATTACAGTTTAGTTTTTTTAATTGATAAATTGGTAAAAAGATTTACAGTGTACGTAGTTATTTAGTTACGTAACCACAGTAACTATTAACGATCATTTATCTCATTCTTACTTGCTGCTTTATATATCGTCTCTGTCTTACACACAGAATGTACTATGGACCGTTTTGATTTGATACAATCTGTATATATTACTGACGAGGACATTCTGTTTAAACGAGAAAAAGCGTCAGCGATTTAATAATTAAATACACAGTAATAATAATGTTATAATAAGAATAATGGTGCGTTTAGCGTCCGATTGTCGACTTTATGTCATAACAGACGCCATTCGCACCATTACAATTCTCCATCCCTGAACACTTCCCGTTATTTTCTACATTTTTAAACTTCTACTTAATTAATTTTAATAGCAATGGGCGAATGTTGGAATTTTAGGATATTTGGATAAGTTAGGCTTTTGTGCATCGGAGTTTGACAGACATTCGGCCATGGCCTTGAATAAAGAACGATCTCGATATTTATCTGGAATTATTGAGGGAAACCAAGGAAAACCTCAACAAGATGGCCGGTACAGAAACGGTAATTCATGTTCCGGTCATCTTGCTGAGGTTTTCCATGGTTTCCCTCAATAATTCCAGATAAATATCGAGATAGTTCCTTATTCAAAGCCATGGTCGATTACCTGAAAACTCATATGCTCAAAATTTGCCTATACCTGTATCCCAATGTCCCAAAATTCCTTCATTCGGTTTATTAATAAAGTTGAAGTTTAAAAATGTAGAAAATAACGTGAGGTGTTGAGAGATGGAAAATAGTAATGGTGGGAATGGCGTCTGTTATGACATAAAGTCTAGAAATGGACGTTAAACGCATCATTATTATTATTATTACACAGTAATAATTATTATTAATAATTTACACATGTGTGGAGTGCCATAAAAAATAATTATTACTGTGTATTTAATTAATAAACTTTTCTCGAATAATTTCTTATGTTACCTTATGAAAACTTTATATGAAGTTATCGAGATAAAATGGAGATTTCGAAAATGTAAAAAAATATATATGTTGACATTAAAAAAAAAATGCATGTAGACTTCCGGTCGACTGTGAAGAACAATAGTATATTGCACCACAAGGGCCTAAAAGTTTGATATTCTTGTCCTGCGCGCCATGATGTCTGAGGCGAAGCCGAGGGCAACATGCCGCGCAGTGCAAGGTTATCAAACTTTCGGCCAGTGTGGCGTATACTATTTTTATTCATACCTCGGTCGTAAGTACGCTTATTAAATACATTATTTAATTAATTACTTATTATGAAAACGCCGATAAATTACAAGCAAGCAGCTTTGAGGTTATATGTAAAAACACGAATGACAGCTGTTCGCGACTATTAGCTAAAATGTAATAGGGTTGCTATGGAAACGACATCTAAACAACAGTTGATAGGTTGTTTTTTCTTCACTGCCGCCCGAACGTACGTACTTCCCGCATCAGTGTGTATAATGTTAGACTTTCTGCCTTACAATTGATGCCGAAAGTATGTACCTACTTTCGATCGAGGTATGAAGAAAAAAAAAATACATCAGCAGTTTCCAATAGTAAATCTCAAGTTGAACAAAAAACTACTCAATTTTAGTAGGATACACGAATTATTCATATGTTGTCAAATCAGGATTTTCTGACAATGATTTCTGTAACCCGAAACTATTTTATAATAAGCGGCTAGTTTAACGATAAAAAAGCTTTAAAGACGCTCAAATATAAATTTTCGACTCTAAAAACCAGTTCAGGCAACCAACCTTGAACAGAGCGATCTCTTTCTATGGAGGCTTTTCTGGGTAACACGATAAATCTTTTGCAGGTGGGTGCAATGGAATTTTCTCGGTCCCCTACAGTATCGTCCGGATTCCACCAGCTGCATATTCATGCGCTAGAAAAGAGAAATTCGTACATTTTACTATCCGAGCTCCGGTAATTACGACTAGCGAATAATAGAAATGAGAAACTAGGAAACCGTCATCACACTATTTTGGTTAACATGCTGCAAAATTCACTGACAGACCGGTTTTAAACACAAACCGCAATTGTGCCGCACTAGCTTTACTGCAAGTACATAGTTGCGTTGTTGCATTAAAGTGGAAATTCAATATATGCGAAATGTAATGGTGCCATGCACAAAGAGATTTCAATTGTACATTCTTGATGTGCAATTGTTTGCTTCTATGTGGGAGTTAAAATGTTTTTTTGAAAAAAAATCCATCATTTCCACCACATGTTTCTCTTGGCACTTCCCCGATTTGTTAATCATAAAAATCGAGCCTAAAATGAGAGAATATGTTTGATATTTGCAAAAAACAATACTGTAGAGCAGAGGTTTCCAAACTGTTTTGTCTCGTAGACCACTTGCCATGTTTTTCGGTTTTTGGGTAGACCCCCTGCTTATCTGATATTTATTTTTTGCAAATTCATTAATTTCAAATGTATTTGTGACAACCGGTATAGTGCTACTCACTTTGAACGATTTTTTATAACGGTAGTGAAATGTATTGTGAAATGTTTAGTTTTATACATTTATTAATTAGATTCAAATTAAAACAAACCAAATTAAAATTTAATTTCTGTTACATAAAATAACTAAACAAAAAATAAATGCTTTTAGTGTGAGGGATGAACCTGATGCTTTAATAATAAATTTTCGACATTTTGGCATCAATTTAGTTAGATTTAATCTTAAATCTCTTCGGTTAACGATGTCCAGTTTATTTCTTTTTTTGTTAGGTGATTCAGTATCGTTGACCCCAATTTTTATTTCATGGAGCCCCAATTTTTTTCCCCCTGACATGGACCCCTTGCAAGTTGTCGTCGACCCCTGGGGGTCGATATAGACCATTTTGGGAATCACTGCTGTAGAGACACATTCAAATCAACGTGACTACTATACAAAAAATCGTAATGACACATCCATACCGAAGGTGTGATTGGATTTAGCTAGTAGAAGCTATTTATGCATTAGCTATAAACTTTTTAATGCTTTGCCTCTGGATTTAAGAAATTCAAATTCAAGGTCTTATAAAAAAACGATAAAAAAAATTTGTACCAGAAACTGTCTATACTCCATCAGTGAATTTTTTAATATTAATTTTAATATGTTAAACACAAACTGATTACTGTATTGTATTTTGACGTAATCTATGTGAGCTTGCCCATCTTTGATAATAAATCTTATCTTATCTTATCATAAATATAGATCATCCACATAAACATACCTTGTAAATAGTTGTGTTCTATGTACTTTGAGTTTATTTGTACTGTTAACATTTTATTTGTGTCATATTCTCTCGATTTTTATGATTAAAAAATCGGGGAAGTTGATCGAAAAAAGTCAATTAGAATTTATTTAATTTGACAGCATCGGTACGCGATTTAGCTAGGCAACCCATGTTTTATCAATGTATTTATTATCTAACATATAATTGTTGTTATCATCAAATAACAGATGAGGGTATATATTTCTAATAACGGATTTCGCACTATAATGGGGATAGATATTATATATAGTAGTTTTATCAATGCAATTTAATGAAAACGACACATCCCTGCTTGTAGTGCCGTTCTAATGCGCGCAACTCCGTTAAATAACACGGGTATACCATCACGCACAGACTTTTTTGTTCGGTGCAGGTCCACGTGTGCACGTTCTTTAACTGTTATTTTCCCCGATACAAAACGCCTAAATACAACTTGAGCTCTAGCGTGATTATAGCAACTGAGTACGAATTTACCGTCTGCTGCGTTGCACAAGTCACCATCCTGTATATTATATGCGCCCAATATAGTTCAATCAAAATGTATTCAACCAACCGTAAATGGGGACAGTTGTATCTAACAATAATTTATTGATTTTATATTAGTTTCATTCACTGTTAAAGTAGTCCCATTCACTGTATAAAATACAATTGCACGATTGGCTTGTTTCAGTCAATGTTGCTTTTGACCAAGCTTATTCATATAATTGTTTATAATAACCTAATGCGTGTTTTATAAACGTAACCCATGAATATACAGTGTGTTCAGTAACGGTGAATAATTAAACGGATCCATACTGCATCAGACAGTCAGGCGTCATTGAAAGCCATTACCAACCCAAAAGTGACATCAAAGCTTGTTTGGGAATGCATAAGAGAACTTAGAGTTCTGGAAAAACACAACAAAGTAATTGAAGGAGATTTATTTGGTTGAGAAACAATTGAAAAATAAGCTTTACCAGAGTATCGCTTGTGGCCAACGTTTCGAAAAATATATTTTCATCATCAGGGCCTATGAACATGTATAATATTCTTTACATTTAATATTATTTCGATTTCTAAATTACAGTATATACCTACATTATAGATCAGATAAAATTAAACATTATAACTAGTGATGTGCCGGATATCCGTATCCGTATCCGTATCCGCGGATATCCGAGGGAGAAGAAAGATCCGTATCCGTATCCGTTAGTTTTTGGCGGATCTTTTACGGATCGTTTACCTTATTAATTTTCAATTCATAGATGAAATTTTATATATATAGATGATTAGGTAATAATGAAAAACTGTTAAATTTCATTCAGATTATTTTTATTTTTTACAATCGTATTTGGCACCTTTATATTGCAAACATTTATCGTAGTGAGTACCATACCAATAGTACATAACTCAAAGGCACTAAAAAACTATCTTTATAATGAGATATTGCACATCAATCTTTGCAAAGAGACAATCTGTTATGAGAGTTAACTTTTAAAGAGGTCAATAACTTTTTGCCATAACAGATAATCTCTTTCCAAAGGTCAATGTGCAATATTTACCGTGCGTACTCTAAGAAAGTTAAGATCCGTATCCGTATCCGCAGATCTTGAAACCAAATATCCGTATTCAGATCCGTATCCGCGGATATACATTTTTAACGATCCGGCACATCACTAATTATAACATACCTCAATTCAAGTTAAGATGGTAAATTGTGTAAATTATCATAGGTCCTGATGATGAAAATATATTTTTCGAAACATTGGCCACAAGCGATACTCCGGTAAAGCTTATTTTTCAATTGTTCCTCAACCAAATAAATCTCCTTCAATACATATTTTTGGAACAAAACTTCTACTAACAACAAAGTAACTTTACTGTGGGTGCCAGGGCATTCTGGAATCGAAGTCAGCGAAGAAGCCGATGAGCTGGCGAGGAATGCATACATTGACCCAGAACCTGCCCTGGGAGTGTCCAAAAAAGCACAGTACGGGGTCAGATCGGAACGGATCAAAAATCAGCACAAGACATACTGGAATCAAATTTCCGGGCAGCAACATAGCAAGACTTTTATTAAAGGGCCATCCCGAAAGAAGAATGAAGAACTACTACAACTCAGTAGGAACAATCTTCGTAGGCCTCCTGACAGGACATTGTACACCTCCAAATAATCGGACTGTTTAACGGGAACTTAAAGTGCAGACAGTTCAATAAGGAGGCGGAAACAGCGTATCATATTATGTGTGAATGCGAGGCTTTGGATCGTAGAAGACAGATAATATATGGACAATGTAGAATGAGTCCAGAAGATTATATCAATTATCCAGTCCACGAACTGGACAAGCTAGTACAATGAACGAGGATACTGGATCGAGTGATATAAGAGGTCGAGAGATAGCACAATAATCCCAAGAGGCTGCGATGTGACAAACCGATTTCCGTTAAATTAAAAAAAAAAAACGGTGAAAATTATTATGCCCTTCTAGAGATACAAAAAAAATGTTTCAATAATTTTCCATTCAACTCGAAATTTACTATCGGAAACTGTTGAGGTATAATTGTACTTCATACTAAACCAGAAGTGTATATTTTCATTTTTACATTTTCGATATCTTCGATAAATTCATATAAAATTTTCATAAGGTTACATAAGAAAATATTCGAGAAAAACGTAATAAATTTAGTTACTATAGTGTGTGAATACTGAATAGTAAGTACACGATTGTGTAAATATTTCTGTTCTTTGCTAAAAATAAAAATGCGGCGTGTGAATTGCTTTAACACGAACGGTACGAATTTCTTTACTTGGCAATACAAGATTATCGTCTCTAGAGAATGTTTTCTTACACTAAGAACTTAGATTGATTAACTGGATTCAGGAATATGGCAGATATAGAAACATCAAAGGAAAACAACATTAAATTATATTTTTTTCCGACTTTGAAAAAAAAAATCATATATCAAAAAAAAAAAAACTATATTAGATATTTCAGTACTGATATTTCGCAAGATAAGAAATGATTGCTAAAAAAATAATAAATGAAGTTGCGGCAAGAAAAAAACAGTCAAACATTTCAAAATGATGAAAGGTAGGGGAGGGCGGGGTCAATTGTAACACGGGTCAATTGTAACAGTGACTATTTTAGTGATATCTACCAACAAAATGAGAAAATTATTCTAATGCATTGATGTACGTTCAGTCACCAGCGACTAAATGTATCATGTTCTCATTTTTTTGGTAGCTGTCACTAAAATAGTCACTGTTACAATTGACCCGTGTTACAATTGACCCCGTCCTCCCCTACTACACTAGAAGGATTCGTTCTTTGACAACACATTTCTACCGCCAAGTCATCAGCGTCCATATAACAAAACTAAATCAAAACAAAAAAAAAAACTGTCCAAATGCTTAAGGACGTAGTCCTATGTTCAGACTCGTTTTCAACCGTTATTTCAGAATTTTTTTTAGTATCAAAATAATGTACGATGTTTTCAATATTGTTACATGTTTTTACTGACATCGTAAACTAAGACAAAAATTTTTTTTAGCTTAATTTTACGCCATTTTATAATTGTTTTTTTAATCTAAAGTAGACAACTTTAAGTGGAGGTAGGTGGGTAGCGCGGGTGATAACGTCACTTGGAGTCAACTGAATTATAAAAATTAAATTGGTTATTGTTTCGTAGGCTTGTGGCGCTATCCCGTACTAGAAATAAACATTTTTATTGACAAATAACAAAATGGCGGGTTTTAGAAAAAAAACAACGAGAAAATCGTGATTTTTTCGTTGAAAATCGGTTAAAAAATAGAAATAATTTTTATAATTAAGTAATTCTAGTACCGGACGGAGCTATTGTTGTGTAGAATACCCTGTGCAAAACTGAAAGCAATCGGTTGTATACAATTGTTTCAATCACCCGCGCCACTTAGAAAAACGTAGTTTTGAGAAAAACGCATTTTAAGTTTTAATTTCAGATTTCTTACAAAAAAATAAAAATGAATATGTACACTAATCAGCTATGCCTGGTGTATATTAAACCTTCCGTTTCTTCAAAGGCATCGTTTTCTGTTAATTTGTTTGCTCTACTCTGCGAGAGTATAAGGGTAACGTGATAACAATTGAGAGGTAAGAGCAGGTAAGAGTTTTACCGTAAGACCGTTGCTTTGTAAATATTTAATATTTTGGTCTAAAATTTTTACAGTATTTTCTCAATATATTATACTTACTAAAAATGTAAAAATAGTTGGCAAAACCAAAAGTGCACATCCCGCAAGTTTTCCACTGTATGATAAAAAAATAACAATTAAAAAATATTTTTAATAAATTTAACAAGATTTAAAAATTTAAAGAAATAAATAATTAAAAATTGAAAAAATATTTTTTTTTAAGTTTGCAAAAATAAAAAAAATTAAGAACTATACATAATATAATATATAATTAATATCAAGTGGAATAAAATAAAACAAAATAAAAAGAAAAAAAAAAGAAAAAAATCAATGATATCGTAAGGATTCGAACCCAGGACATTGCCCTTGGGGATCCAACGGCATAACCATTGCGCCACGGCTGCCTAATACTTGTAGTGGTGTTATCACGGTATACAAGTGTAGCACTTGTTTTATGGATTACACTATATTTGCACAGCAATTATATATTGTTTTTAAACTATTAGCTGTCAAAAATAATCATATCATATATATTATTATTATAATTTAATATTATAAATGCGAATGTAAGTTTGTTTGTTACGCTTTCACGCAAAAACTACTTAACCGATCATCATGAAACTTTGCACATACACTCTTGAAGGTATTAGAAGTAACATAGGATACTTTTTATTAAAAAAAAATAAAAAATTTTTACGAAAAATAAGAAAGGGTTGAAAACATTTTTTGGGCCCAAAAATACCGAAAAATTTCTCCGAATCGTTTCAAAATTGAAATTTAACCCTTTAGTAATGATTAAAATGTGCTATTAAAATTTCATTAAAATAGGCCCGACAGGACCGGACTTACAAATTTTATGAAAACGAAATATTATAAATGCGAATGTAAGTTTGTTTGTTACGCTTTCACGCAAAAACTACTTAACCGATCATCATGAAACTTTGCACATACACTCTTGAAGGTATTAGAAGTAACATAGGATACTTTTTATTAAAAAAAAATAAAATTTTTTTACGAAAAATAAGAAAATTGTTTGTCAAAATATGTGCAATACCTCAACCCCTGATATGCATGTCAAAAGTCGATTTCCATCTCAATCGCGGGCGTAGCCGCGGGTAGCGGCTAGTTAATATTATAAATGCGAATGTAAGTTTGTTTGTTACGCTTTCACGCAAAAACTACTTAACCGATCATCATGAAACTTTGCACATACACTCTTGAAGGTATTAGAAATAACATAGGATACTTTTTATTAAAAAAAAATAAAAATTTTTTACGAAAAATAAGAAAGGGTTGAAAACATTTTTTGGGCCCAAAAATACCGAAAAATTTCTCCGAATCGTTTCAAAATTGAAATTTAACCCTTTAGTAATGATTAAAATGTGCTATTAAAATTTCATTAAAATCGGCCCGACAGGACCGGACTTACAAATTTTATGAAAACGAAATATTATAAATGCGAATGTAAGTTTGTTTGTTACGCTTTCACGCAAAAACTACTTAACCGATCATCATGAAACTTTGCACATACACTCTTGAAGGTATTAGAAGTAACATAGGATACTTTTTATTAAAAAAAAATAAAAATTTTTTACGAAAAATAAGAAAATTGTTTGTCAAAATATCCTGATATGCATGTCAAAAGTCGATTTCCATCTCAATCGCGGGCGTAGCCGCGGGTAGCGGCTAGTAAAAAATAAAACTGTTTATAAAAATTAAACTACTGAACACATTTTAGTGAATTTAAATAGGGTTCTGGTCTGATAGTAAACAAAGTGAATAAAATATAACCCAAGGCAATCCGACCAAAATTGCGATCTGTAGAGTCGTGACGTACGTACATACGTACGTACGTACGTACATACGTACAGACCAACCGACAACTGCTGTTTGTGATTTTCAATTACAATTTTAATAGTATTTATGAACTCAAATTGATTTAAAAATGGTTCTATTTTATAGATTAGAATCTCCTCTTTTCAAAAAGCTTCAATTTGAATGGATTTCGTGTGAAATTAACTTAGATATAACTTCTTATATGAACGAAAGTCAGCTCTGACGCACAAAGCGATAATAAAGCACATACCGCTAGTTTAGCGGTATGTGCAAAAATATATTCGTTTTTTCAAAACCCGAACACCAGACTACGTCCTTAACTAGCCACTATTTCCAGATACAAGAGAATTCGCTGAAATCGTGTAATTAGAATTTCCGACCGTATTTACGACTTGCTCTAGGTACTCGACTTCGGGGCTTGTTTGTGTACCGTCCGTAAACACGTCCGTCTATGCAACACCGTACGTTTGTTGACGTACTAATATGTGCGTGAAAACGAAATTATGTGCATAAGGCAAGGTGCGATGAGTCGCGCTAATGGAATCTATAGAGCCGATGTCAAACTAGACACCAAAACATTATAATACGCGCCACGAATCTAAAAGGCTCGGAATTTAGATGCGAATGCGGACTTGCGCTTGTACAGTCTGTTGAAAAACTACAAACTCGCAACTCAACAAAACTAAAATAGTAATAACAACAAATTTTCACATAATAAAAAAATTTAAGAGATTTTTTCTAAAGTGGAAAATAAATATAATTTTTATGTTAAACTTTGTAACGATGCCGGCCCTGTGCAATGACATAATTTCATTTTATTACAAAGTATAGTGTAGTTATGCAAGGGCCTGGCATCCTTACTTTCAATTTCAAAATTCTCAATTATAAAAATCTAAAAACGACAGTTCAATATTAGCAATCAACACAGTAACATCTTTTATTATAAAATTCTGACCACCAGTCGCCAGAATTACTATAAAATGTTATAACTTGGTTCTAATATTATATTTTATCACTTTAATAATTATACTAACTTGTTAAATAAATTCTATATTTTTAATCTAACAAACTTAAATTACTAAACCTAAAACTAAACAACAAATTCCACTGCGTTACAACTTTATTTTCTAATATTAAAAATTGTTTTTTGAGCTTTGAAAAAGTCAATAGTTTTGATGAAACGTAAGCAATAAAAAGAAAAGAATTTTACCTATGTGTCCGCATTCCCGTTATTCATAATTATTTAAAAAAAAAAAGTAATAACAACTTGACAATAGCGTACTCGACTGTACTTTAAAGCAGAAAAGCGATAAGTGACAAAGGCAACGAGCGATCACGGCCAATCACCGACGAGCGCACGTTCCGTGCAGGTAACTAGGAAGTGGTGGGAGTATCAACGACTCTGTTTGTGACTAACTTCCGAACTTTTTAGATCTGTGGTGCGTATTATACAACCGGAACTGCAGAAGAAAATATCTGAACACAGGATACTTAACTAGATTTTGGTAATCAGATATAGTATATTAAACCGCAAGGGCCTATAAAGTTTGATATTTTTGCACTGCGCGGCATTATGACATTGGCTCGCCTCGGGCATAATGGCGCGCAGTGCAAGGATATCAAACTTTCGGCCAGTGTAGTGTAGACTATTTTTCTTAATACCTCGATCGTAAGTACGCTTATTAAATACATTAATTAATTACTTAATTACGTAAAAACACAGATAAATTCCAAGCAAGCAGCTTTGAGGTCATACCTACGTAAAACATGAATGACAGCTGTTCGCGACTATTAGCTAAAATGTAATAGGGTTGCTATGGAAACGACATCTAAACAACAGTTGATAGGTGATTTTAGCTTTACTGCCGCCCGAACGTACGTAATTTCCGCATCGATGCCTGTAATCCCACCAATGCGTATATGTCAGACTTTCTGCCTTACAATATTGATGCCGAAAGTATGTACTTTTGATCGAGGTATGAAGAAAAAGTCTCTTACGTACAACGAGCACCCGACATTTTATTAAATGATCTGCAATAATTACAACAGATAACTGCGTTGCACCGTCGTCCCGTCTCTTACACCATGTGAGAATTGTGGTGTAAGAGACGGGACGCTATTTCTTTTTATTCCAGAAACTGCCTTTGTTAGAAGCAACTTCTAAACGCTTATTTTTGATTCTATAACCAGTCGTTATATCAAATTTGTATGATATCGCTGTCTTTTTATTAATAACTTGAAATTTTAAAGTTATGACCACTTTATTTGTTGATTATTGTTCCGACTTTATAGGGGAGCGCTTGTCAACGCTTGCCGATAGTGTGAACGCCGCCTATTATATCCATTTGTAAACTTGACAGCGCGCTAAAGCTGACAGATATAACCTATCGATTGAAACTGTCGCCTTTTCATCTACCTTTCCAAAGTTGCATTACATGTACAAACTATAGAGTGATTTTAAAATAAGAAAATTACTTTTACGAAGATATTGTTTGCATTTTTTTTAAACAAAAATCAAGGTCTTCCTATTAAGATAAATAATAACATTTCAGTCAAATAGTTTACACACGTATTTAGAATTATGTTTATACGTTCTGAAATTCCAGATGTTTCTGATTTTTTTATGAATAACTGCATGAGCAATTAATCTACCATCAGCTGTTCATAATATTAACGATATCGAATTTGTTGGTTTAAAATTATGTCGTGATGAATTTACAAAAATTATTTTAGGATTCATATTCTTTTTAAAATTCATATGAAACTGCAAACAAAATCGGGGACTTAGCATTCCTAGAACTTTATGAACTATAGAAGATTAGATTATTGTAGTTTTGAGACGACTGACAATTAAAGTCTTAGCGTCTGAAGAACTGAAAAAAACAATAGAATTTAAAAAATGGTGTATTATATATATTTACTAGCGGTCCCGTCCGGTTTCACCCGGGTGTAAAAGAACGAATGGGGAAGGGAGGAACATGAGTACACACATTCATCTTAATTTACCGAGATGAATGTTATGTCCAAATTTCATGATGATCGGAGTTATCGTTCAAAAACTTTTGTCGATAAAAAGCAGTATTTATACTTTTTTAAACTAATAATTATTTTTTAATTAATTAAATAAAATTAAAATAAATTTAAAGCAATGTAGAAAATAAAAAAAAATATATTTTCGCCTAACGTGGGGCTCGAACCCACGACCCTGATATTGACAGTCGCACGTTCTACCGATTGAGCCATCCGACGTTGTGTGTTCTCAGCGCTAATATGAGTATATTTAGTTAGTGCATTTCACCTGAATAGAAGCTTATTTTCTACTTACAAATAAAAAGTTAATTAAAAAAACATTTTCCAGTGGACCAAATTGTGAATCTAAACCATTCTCGAATCCCCTTGAACACACACAAAAAATTTCATCAAAATCGATCCAGCCGTTTAGGAGGAGTTCAGTTACATACACACGGACAGAAGAAATATATGCTCGTATATAAAGATATCTTTTTTGTGTTTTTGGAGATGTTCTGACACAAACAAACGACACTGATGACGCATTTACAAAATGGTTTTAATAATATTGTAACAAAGTTACAAGCAAAAATATTTCGTCAAATGATAAAAAATGAAATATTTAACAGTGAAATGTTTGTTTTGTTTTTGATAAATGTGTTCATCAGTGTTGCGATTTATATAAGAAAGCGACATATTATAAGAATTTATTCAAGAAAAAAAGGGATGCTTTTTGATTTTTATTTTTTAGTGCCATTTTAAATTATATATGATTTATTAAAAAAATGTACATTTCTAAAACGATAATTGCATGGAATTATTCTAGTAATCAAATACACAGTATGTAAACGCGTAAGGTGCACATAGGGCATTTAGCATTGGGAAAAAATACTTGCAGGATCAGAGTTAGCCATGACTGCATTAATTGTTATTTCTATTGAATTATCGTGGTAATCTTGAGGATTTCTATTTTATTTTGATTTATTTTTATTTTACTTGGCTTTTTTAATAATAAAAAGCTCTTATAAACCATTATTTTAATTTTTTTGTATAAAAATAAAACAAAAAAACAACTCCATCTGTTTGGAAACATTTCATTCAAAAATTGTCTGACTGGTATGACGTATGCGCGTTGGTAAATCAGTGACCCAATGTCTTTAGGTTCAACACGAATAGGCGGAGATACTTGATCTCGCACCATATTTAAGTATTTTCGGGAATTTAATGTCCTATTAATAAAAAATGTCCGATTATGTTTTAATCATTTGAACATTTTCTTCGGTAGTATACACATTCATTTTGCAAAAGAATATTATCTGTCAAATTGAAAAACAAGATTTCAAGGCTCACTCTGATCCAGTCATTTTTTCCCAATGTTAATTTCCCTATGTGCACCTTACGTGTTTACATACTGTATACGTCAATTTAAACAAAACTCTGAGAATAAGTTGTATGTTATTTTCAATACATATGTTACAAAAAAATGACTATTTAAACATTTTTAGCGTCATAAATGACATCACATATTTAAATATCAATATACATATTTTTTGTTCTTCACCGTACCTATGTCTATCATATTTTAGAGTTTTGTTCAAGTGGAAATACTTTTTTTATAAAAATTCGCAGAAAAATGTCTTGCATGTTTCGCGAGATGTCAGTTTGAAACCTGAAAACTGAAGGTTTTTAACGGTACGTCTGCTTAAACATCACCATCCCGAAATATACCTAACAAATGTAAAAAAAACGAATTTAGATCTTTTGGAATAACTTCGAAAATGAATTATTTGACAAAGATTTTGAAAATAGCCGAGTTTGTAGCAATACCACTGTTAGTACGGCGTTTCTATAGTACATTTATTACAAGCCCCCAGTCCGACAACCGGTAAAACTACTAATATTATAAAGAGGTTAAGTTTGTAAGTTTGGATGTAGGAAGTAATCTCCGAAACTACTCACCCGATTTTAAAAAAAATGTTTTCACCAATATTTAGAACTGGCCTTCAGGACGAACATAGGCTATATATAATCGCGTTAAAATTAAAGCGCTTTTCGTGGAGACCAAAAAAAACGGTCGCAATCTATAAATTCATGAAACTATGAATTATTGGTACTAGATCCAAAAACCAACTGTATTGGTATTTAAACAAAACGACACAAAAGGCAAAGAGCTTGTCGCTCTCTTATTAAATAAAGATGGAAATGAACACATATATTATCTAATAAATATAATATAAACATAAAATGCATACAGGTACAAAAAAAACTAACAGAAAAGAAGCCATGAGAAAAGAAAATAATATCGTGTTACCTATTCGTATTTTGAAATTTAACTTACATACGTTTTCAATTTTGTCACATTCTTTATTCGGGGAACTCTTCTTAAATCAACATTTTAGAAACCGTGAATTTAATTTAAGTTTCTCTGATTCGATTTATATTATTTTTTATGTTCAAGGTGCAGAAGACACTTGTTGCACACGTTTGAAAAAAAAAGAAAACCGAAAGAAACAAAAACGTGCTGAATATATCTATATAATGTACATGTGAGGCATATGTCTCCAATTTTTAAAAGAGAATGTTTTTTTCAGGAAAAACAGTTGTTATGTTAAACAGTTCTTCGTATATTTCAGGTACTGAAAAGCAAGCCCGTTTTATTCATTTTTTTTAAGTTGTTATAATAACGTTATGTTATTTTTTAATTAGGTTGTCGTATTTTTCGAAAATTGCGTTGTAAAATTATTTATTTTTTTATGTTAGCAAATTTTAAAATTAAATTAAGGCTATTATAAATAAAAATTAATTATTTGAAATTAAGGCTGTCACTTTTTATAGCATTTTAAATAAAAGTTTATAAATAATATTAATATTTCTGACAGATTTGAAGAAAAATTAAAAGTATTAAAATGTTTTTTTATGCTCTTGTCAAATTTACTATACTTTATAAAAAAAATAAAAAAAAATGGGGTTGTTTTCTAGCTTTAAATATTATTAACGACAATTAAAAATGAAAATACTGTTAATTTAAAAGCAATCTGTTCGACATAAGGTGTTTATGGCAGTACCTAATGATGAATGTCTGGTACGTATGTCTCAGACCACTACGAAGGGTACAAGCTCACTATTGCACGTCTGCCACGATACTGAACACGGCCAAGTATCGCGCTTTGCAGAAGACGTCTCGACGCTACACGACGCCGGTTGCCATGCGACGTGCATATACGCATGCTGTCAGAAAAGCTCTATGAAAATTCGTTCCAACAATACGATTTTTAACCGGTCTTTGTTTGCTTGCCGCAAATTGTTCCAACATAACGATTTCCAACTAGATTTGTTTACTTACTCAGGACCGTAGCTACGTTTTTTGAGGACCTTGGCGAGACCTCATCACTGGGCTGCCCTATACTAAAATTTATACGGGTTCGAATCCCGGCGGGGACAGATGTGACTAGGATTTTTTCCTACTGCCTCTCGCCGAGAAACGGTAATTCCTGTATCGGCCATCTTGTTGAGGTTTTCCATTGTTTCTCTCAATAATTTCAGATAAATATCGAGATAGTTCCTTAGGCCTAGTTTATATGAGAGGCGTTCAACGCGCGTTAGCCCAACGCGCGTTTACAATTTCTATACAATTGTATATAACTGTTTACATGATAACGCGCGTTCAACGCGCCACCAACGCGCGTTATCATGTAAACAGTTATATACAATTGTATAGAAATTGTAAACGCGCGTTGGGCTAACGCGCGTTGAACGCCTCTCATATAAACTAGGCCTTCAAGGCCATGGTCGATTACCTGAAAACTCATATGCTCAAAATTTGCCTACCTTATCCTAATTTTTCTAAAAATTCCTTCATTCGCCCATTGCTATTAATTAAGTTGAAAATTAAAAAATTGTAGAAAACGGGAAGTGCGGTAAAAAAAATAGTAATGGTGCGAATGGCGTCTGTTATATGACATAAAGTCGAGAAACGGACGATAAACGCATTATTATTATTATTATTATTATTATTATTATTATTATTATTATTATTATTATACTAAAATTTGTAATTTAAATAAAGCTTGGTACTTATTTCACCAAAATTTTAGCTTTAAACAGTACTTAGTACAGCCAGGAAAACAAATTTTGGAGGAAACTAATTTTTTTCCACTGATATCTACGACCAACTTTTAAAACATTAAAAAAAACTGAGTCTAACACCAAAGAAAAATAATGAACTCTTCAGCAAGAAGTTTTATGTATTACAGAATCATCCAGAGAATTCTTTTGGAACTAGCAATTTAGCATCATAGATACAAACCAACTGTGCCATGCGTGATAAGCCAACCGAATGAAATTATTGATTGTGAAACACGATACTAGCACGCTCTACTTGTGAAGACGTGAAGCTTGATAGCGCTCCATTGTTGCGATTCCCAGGGATGTGTTCGTATCTTGAGCTGAATTATATTACACTACCGGCTCGGTCCGGCTTCACTCGAATTTGTAGATTGCTGTCGTTTTTTCGTCGACTTACGTTACAAAATTGGTCTCCTCGAAAAGCGCTTTTATTTTAACGCGATGTCCATCGTGTAGATCCGTTCTAAATATCGGAGAATTTTTTTTGAAATTGAATGAGTAGTTTCGAAGATTACCTCCTACAACCAAACTTACAAACTTAACTCCTTTATAATATTAGAATAGATAATATACAGAGTGTCCCACGACATAACTGCCATAGCCTGGGACTGTGTTGCTGGGGTGATTTCATGTCAAAAATGTCTAATGAACATATACCCGGAACGCTATCCTAACTGAGCTAGAAGCATTTGAAATTTTGAATAAGTAAGCCCACTAATACAGGTATTAGGTTCGGCTGTTGGTTTTGTTATTATTAAAAAGACCAGGTGGCTGTGAATCACCATTAGTATATTTATTCGTGCTGATCCTGAGACTCTTCGCAGAGCTACCACTTCAATTCTAAGAAGAGCTAGACTATGTATACAGCAATTGGGTGGACATTTTGAGCAACTAATTCAATAAAGCGATTTCTTTTTAAATGGTTTTTTTAATTAGTAGGGAATTCCTATTACTACTTATCTAAAATTTCAAATGCTTCTAGCTCAGTTAGGATAGCGTTCCGGGTAATATATTCATTAGACGTTTTTAACTTAAAATCACCCCAGCAACACAGTCCCAGGCTATGGCAGTCATGTCGTGGGACACCCTGTATAGCCTATGTCCATCCTGTAGGTCGACTCTAAATATTGGTGAAAAAATATTTGAAATTGGATGAGTAGTTTCGGAGATTGCCTTCTACATCTAAACATACAAGCTTTACATCTTTATAATATTAGTATAGATATGAGTTAGCCTATTATTGGGTGTAACTTGAATTCAACGTAATTCAAATTGAGTTATTTTTACATGTGAAGTTGAAATCAAACGCACCCTGTATAGTAGTGATGTGGTCCACATGACTCTTTACTGGGAGCTGGCTCAGAGCGAGTCGTTCAAAGGAGCGACACTAGACACTACGCACTACACAAGAGTGCAGACTGCAGAGGCGTGAACTGTCATCATACATGCTCAGGAGTCGTGTAGCATTGCACAATGCACAGCACAATACACACACTCAGCTCTGAGCTCATTATAATATGATTCTGATCTTATATTATTCGCATTTCGGATAAACTATAAAGTATAATAAAAACTTAACAATAATAATGTTTATTGTTACAATATTATATCTTTGTCAACGACGTCAATGTGAATGGTTTAAGTCACTGTTAAGCTTAGTACTATTACACTTACAGTGTGTCATTCAACATTAAATGACTCAGCAAACATAACTCCGTACGTGCCAAATTTACTAGTCTCTCTGTTCCCTGTGCTGTGTGCGCTCTGTAAATGTACGAATGCAACAGTACCTACAGAACAGCTCAGCACAGAGCAATGGCGCTCGGAGTGAGTCATTCACAAAAAAAAGAGCGACTCACTCCGCTCCGTGCAAGGAGTTCATTATGAACGACTCGCTCAGGAGCGACACATCACTACTGTATAGTTGTACAGTCGTGTTTTTCCGATACTTTTATTCGAATATTCTTAATAAAGTTAAAATGTCAACAGCTCCGGTTCCAATGAGATAGCCACATCTCCCTAATCATTTTAAATTAAGATCATATTACGTCTAATTTAGCTTGTCGTCTCCCTTATTTACTCTTCGTTTTAGGTCCAATTCAAATAACATTTGAATTGCCACTCAAACGCTTCGTTCTAAAAAAAAAATATTTATTCTCGTTTCGTCCCGGTTTCACCCGGATGCAAAACTATTCTGGAAATATTGTATTGACCTTCCCGTCTACACAGCAGAACTATCAAAGTACATTGTTTTGATGTATCTTCTAAAAATTTGGCCAGTGTTACCCATGTAAGCGTACGAAAACATTTTTTTGAAGTGAAAACTTCTTTAGCGGCGTTGTACACTTTTTTTGTAATGGGTAAAAAATGTTAAACTCGCGTCAGGAAAAACCTGACCCTTATCGAAAATGCGTGATCGAAAATGCGTAAGACGAAAACTTTTATTTATACAACGTTAGACATCTAGCATTGAAATATCGTACATAAAAATGCAATCTATGATACAAACCATTGTTTTCACTTCTGCCGGCACTCCCGGAGTGCAGCCCGTCTTTTTTTTTTGACATAACAGTTCAGCCATTTTATACAAAATATTTACAAGTTATATATACAGAAACCTTCATTGTTTATCGCTCTTAATTCTATTAGTGAAAACCGTATGAAAATCCGTTCGGTATATCTACAGTTTTTGAGTTTATCGCGTTCAGACCATAGAGATACAAGTAACTAGAGTACGCTAGTTCGTATGCTTGCCATAAGTGAAAGTGTCTTCAGTTGAGAGAGAGAGAGAGAGAATGCTGCAGAACGTCCAGAAAACCAGATAGTATTTGTTTACTCAAATCAGCATTGTTTTGTATCATTAGTTACCGTAGAGATAAGGAACTGTTCTCGGTCTGAATTGCAGACACTTTCACGGATCACTCGCGTACTCTAGTCTAATATCTCTTTATCCATTCTGAAGGTTCATTCTAAATATTGATGAAAAATTTTTGAAATCAGATGAGTAGTTTCGGAGATTACATACCTACCTTCTATACTATCCAAACTTACAAACTTTACCTCTTTATAACATAGTATAGACCAGGAGCGGGCAAATCTTTTGATCGGCGGGCCACATAGCTGATGAAAATTTGACTGCGGGCCGGATGGCTGACGAAAATTTCACGCGGGCCAAACATTTGCAGAAAAAAAGATCGTCACATTCTATTTCCGCATTCGGAGAGCAAAAAAAAAAAGAAGGTCCTCACATTCTATTTCCGCATATGAACTATTTTTCTAAAATTTTCTAAAATGCTTCGCGGGCCGGATTAAATGGCGCTGCGGGCCGGATCTGGCCCGCGGGCCGCCATTTGCCCAGGCCTGGTATACACCATAAATTGATAAAGTTGAGAGTTTAAAAAAATTGTATTGAATTTTTGGAGCGAAGTGTCTTAGTATATATTACAGTTGCTATACGGTGCTGAATATTATTTAGTAATGATTTAATTTTCATAATATACACAGCGGTCATAAGAAATAAATGTAAACATTATTGTTTTTTAGTTATTACAAAATATTAATAAATAAACATTTCTTACTGATAATATATTCAAAGAACCAGTAAACAAAGTTAATTTAAGTTTTAATATAGTTTGAAAGGTACGTCATAACTTAATTTTATAGCAAATCTTTGATTAACGTCTGAATAGAACTCTTCAAATAAATAAAATTGTCGACCAATTTTTCTCAGACCATATATTGACAAAAAATAATAAAAATACAAATCCTGTGTTATATTGATTTGTATTTTTATTATTTTTTGTCAATATATGGTCTGAGAAAAATTGATCGACAATTTTATTTATTTGAATTAATTTTATAGCATTATTAAAATATATAACGGATGTTAAGGTCAAAATATGTCCTCTCAGGCAGACAAAAGTATATACGGTCTGCAACAGGTCGACCGATCATTTTGTTTTTCGTCTGTTAGCGGATTGAAACCAAATTTTAAGTAAATATGAACAATCCGACTTCATTGAAATTTGATACTCGTATCAATAGAACTTATCGTCTCAAATAGAATAAGCTATTTGATGTATATCGCTCACGTTAAGATGGGATTCCAATTCAAATAAAAATATTTTTTTGCTCGACTGGCAGAAAGCGTCAACTTTCGTCCCGCTGCGCTAAACGAAGTTGCCTCTTCCTGCCTACGTCGAGCAAAAAAATAGTATACACACCACGGGAAGTAAAGTAAGAAAGACTAAGATCACATCTCGGCCAACAATTATATGTGATCTCAAACATTTCTTACTTTACTTTCCTAGATGTGTAATATACTATTTTGCACAACCCCCTGGAAAATAGTTGCTTTTCAGTAGGTATATTCAGGAACGAAGCCATGGGCTCAGGCTAGTAGAATCTAAACAAACAAATTAATACTCTAAAATAAAGAAAGCTTTGTTGTATGAATTGTTTGAAAATACTTTTCAAAAACTTCAACTGTGCATGGCGTATACTTAAAATCAATAAAAGCGCGCAGAAAATACAAGCATTTCCTTTTTAAGAACGTACTGTTTTTGTCTCTCTTTGATCTATACAAAATCGCATTGACAGAACAAAGAAAGAAAATCGTTGTGCTTAAAAGGATAGGTCTCGACACATACATATGAAAATGTATGGTTTTCCATGCATTTATCCGCAGTCGAAGTTAAACCGTAACTAAAATATGAACTCAAAAAAGAAAAACTAAATTTGAGCAGTGAAAAAATATTTTAATAATAATAATGAAATAATTGGTTTGAAAATGAGATCGTTATTCAATTATTATTTTCAAAAAAAAAACGGCTGTGAAAATCGGTTTTTAAGGTTATGCCGGTTAATATAGAAAAATTTAATTTGCAAGGTCAATGCGACATTTCATTTTTAATCAGTCAAATGAGAGACCAATAGGTTAATTCTATTTAATTTTAATAATTCCAAATGGGGTTAATAATATTTTAACAACGAATATTATTTGTAAGTATTCAACAAGCTAATATTATACAATATCAAAAAATAAATACGTAAGTAATAAATTTTTTATTTTAAATAAATACAAAAAACCGCTCGGTTTACTTAACGACCAATGTTTTTTGGTAAGGTAATAATCAGTTTATAAATTACTATTTTTTTTTTCTAAACAATATATTTTTTGTAGTCTGGTGAGTTATTTATTCGTTATAATGAAATAATATCGTAAAAAAAATTACCTACAACTTTTCCAAAATATATTTTTTTATATTGTCGTATCACGACGTGAAAATAAAGTACTGACTTTTAGTTTGTTAATAAACGTTCCTACGCGCGAAGCTGTGTTGTTCCGTCAGTAATGGAGCCAATACATTATCTCCATTATATTGTTTAACTCTATTTTATATACAGTGTGGTCACTTAAGTGTGCAACATATGGGAAAATTTTTAATTAAATGCACAACCAAAATACAAATATTGCCAAAAGTTGGTGCATGTCCGATAATCATTTTAGGTGCTCTTAGAATTGTTGAAACTCAAACAACATAAAGGATGGGTCAAAAAATATAAAAATTGTACAAGAGTAAAGTGCCCTTATTTCAAAAAATTCAGCAAAATGTTATACGAAAAAGTTGTTTAGAATTAAAAGCTATGCCCAAATACCAAAATATGGCCTTCTAAAAAAAAAAATTTTTTATTGAAAAACCAAAATTATAATTTTTTTGAAAAATTTTTTTATACTTACACACTAATAAATTATTCAAAATCAAATCAATTTCGCATAACTTTGCTCAAATTCAGGCATATTTGTAAAATTAACTTAGATTTTTAATTTTTTATGGAATCACAAACTTTACATTTGTTGCAACGATATTAAACACCCTGTATGCTGTTTGAGTTTCAACAATTCTAAGAGCACTTAAAATGATTATCGGACATGCACCAACTTTTGGCAATATTTGTATTTTGGTTGTGCATTTAATTAAAAATTTTCCCATATGTTGCACACTTAAGTGACCACACTGTATATGCAATGTGTGTAGTTCGCTCCATTAACGGCAAGCTTAATTTTGAAAATTAAAGCCACAATTAAATATAGACTTATAGCGTTTATATAGATAGATATTGCAGATTGAAGACGCTCTTCAAAAGAGTTAACGAGCGTCTATACTGCATTCAACCAGTGAGTAATTGAACGTTTAGTTAAAACAGTTGAATCATGCGTATAGACAATTGCAGGAAATAATTACGATAATAATACTTTCTTTGTGAACTTTAAAAGCTACTCACGATAATTTTATCCAGAGCCGGATTAAGTTAAAGTCAACTCGAACAATATAAACATTTCAAGTAGATTATAGAGTATTGTAATTGATAGTTAAAAAATTCATCAATGTTATAAAAACAGTTTGCAGTTAAAAATGATTTCAACTTTTTTAATTTTTCTACATTAAAAATTTTGAAATCAAGAGGTATTTTGTTATAAAGTTTAAGTAAAACATATGTAATTTTATTGTACGGTGGATAATTTAGAGAGTGGTAGTGTAAAAGAATTTTTATTTCTCATTTCATTGTGATGAAAATCAGAATTTTTTTCCAAATCTTTTATTTCTTTTCTAACATACATCAAGCAATACGTAGCTGAACAAAGGTATGGGGCAAATGTATTTCCGGGGCAAGTGTAGATATTGCCATTATATTACTTGTATACATTCCCCTTTAGATCGTTTTTTTTATTTTATAAATAAGTTTAGTCCACGAAGCAGCTTCGAGTAGACCACAGCTTAAAGCAAGCTCTGGTTTCATCAAAAATTCAGAAAATGAAAAAGCTACTATTTAAAAAATTTCTGCATAATATATATTAGATATCGTGTCCATCGATAATAATTAATAAGAAAAAATTCGCAGGTTTGTGGACAATAGTTGTATTTATAATTGTACGACGTTTTAAATTTGTACTTGAAAAAGTCTAAATTTATAGACGAAACGTCGTACAATTATAAATACAACTATTGTCCACAAACCTGCGAATTTTTTCTTATTTCTCCATAATATTCATCTGCAATATTATGTTTATTTTTTTACTTTTTTTTAATTTCAGGTAAAAGTCGAAGGATTCTAACATCGGTTGTTCATAGTTAAATAGAGAAAATGGCACGATTATTAGGTCTATTAAAAAATGCATTGCACAAGTACCCTCTGGCATCAAACAGTATTATATATGGAACTCTATACGTAGCCGCCGAGTTTTCCCAACAAACTTTTACAAAAAAAGTTATGGTTAGTATTAAAAATAAATAACATTAGTTGTGCCTAACTGTGGAAAAATAGAGTAGATCCGGCCACTCTACATACGATTAATTTCAAAATTGATCACATTTTCTGACTAAAGATGTGTCCACATTACTCTTTATTGGGAGCTGGCTCCGTGCGCTCCGCTCACTAAAAAGAGTCGCTCAGAGCGAGTCGTTCAAAGGAGCGACACTAGACAATACGCACTACACAAGAGTGCAGACTGCAGAGGTGTGAACTGTCATCATGCATGCTCAGGAGTCACGTAGCATTGCACAGCACAATACACACGCTCAGCTCATATGATTCTGATCTTATATTATTCGAATTTCGGATAAACTATTTGCATCATATATTTATTTTGCTTTTTGTTTATAATTTAATTTTATTTGTGTTTTATTTTGTGTAATTTTTAGCCAGAAACACCGAGACCGTATGATTTTGCACAAATTGCTAGATTTGGATTACTTGGCGTGTGCTATTACGGTCCTTGTTTAAATACTTGGTATATTTTTTTATTTTTTTATTTATTTTTTTTGTTTTTAAGTTTTGGTTTTATAATTTAATTTTTAATTGAAATAATAACAATGACGTCAAATAAATTTGTAGAAACGCGGGGAGCATCTCGGCTATGACCCTCATATGATGACCAGATTTGGAATTCTGGGAGTTGCAGTATATCCCCAAGTTTATTTTTATTGGTGAGTTAAACTACATTAATAACATAAATATCACTGTATAATATTGTTTTCAATTTAAATAAAATAAAAAAAACCAAAACTTGAAAACAGCGAACCCAATTCAGATAAGTTTTAAAAGATAAGTACTAATTGTATCGCTCATCTTTTTTTGGCGTGAAACTTCTTTATCCGCTTTTGCACTTCAAATCGTTACGAGTTACATACTATATAAGTTGCACTTCACAATGTTCAAGATAAATAAAAGTAATCAGCAAAATGGCTCTTAAAATATATTTCAATGGGAAAGTTTTCGATACTTATTTTTCTGTGTGATATTTTAATAGCTTAAAGTATATTTTAATTTTTTGATCCCAGGTACAAATGGTTAGATAAAAAGTACGTTGGAACAGCTCCAAAAACAATCGCTACAAAAATGCTTCTTGATCAATTGGTATTAACGCCACCAATGCTAGGTCTATTTTTTATAAGTAAGTATCATACCTAGAAATAAGGCGATGGGAAGATTTCATGTCGGAAAACTATAAATTATATTTATTCAACACGCGTGAGTAATATATAATTTCGGGGCCCTGCTAAATTCGGGAGAAATAATAAATTACTTCATGTTGACGCGTAGAGTGCTAATAATAAGCCGTACTGTGAGATAATGAATTTTCTGAACAAATAAGAACGCAGTAGCAAGCCCAAGCAGCTAAATAATGAAAAAAAACTGCACAGCTTCTGGATCAATAGGAACGTGGTAGGCGGTATTGTATATATGAAAACAGCATCGCAATTCAGTGAAAGTCAGGGCCATCTTGTGTGCATCGAGGGCGGTGGGTACGTCAATCAATGAAGTGATTTATTATTTTTCCCTCTTTTATCAGGGCCCCGATTACATATTACTCGTGCTAGTTGAATAAAGTATTATGTGCGACTAGTGAGAGAAGGAGAATATTCCACTCACGTGTTACCGCACGCGGCACGAGCGGCAAATTTCACGCTCATGGAATCTTCTTCTTCTCTCACTAGTCGCACAATATACTATTTTATATACATTTCCCTATAAAATAGCTACTTTTTATGCCAGTACAGAGGTAGTAAAATGTTCAGAGAACTGTCTTCAAGCATTAAATACCGTTAAGCAAAAGGTCTCCTCAGTTAATCTTTCACGTTCTTTTTTAGTAATGAGCGTATTAGAAGGCAAACAGGATTTACTAGAAGAATGTCGTGATAAAGTAATTCCAACATATCAGAAAAGCTGCGTATTTTGGTTACCGGCCCAGGCTCTCAATTTCTTAATAGTTCCGCCGACTTACCGCGTCGTCTACGTCGCCACCTGCGCATTCGTCTGGGTCAACATACTGTGCTACGTTAAGCGGCAGGACATAAGGGAAACGAAGCAGGAATAAAAGTATTATCGAATCATCACCGGGAAGCAAACGCCAGGTCTGAAGAACGGTAACAGAACCGTCACAGTCTTGCTACTGCGCAAGACTGTCGTGCGCTGCAGTAGCTCACAAATCGAGACGGTTTCGTTTTAGCTGTTGCGCAAGGCGACGACGGTTCTGTTACCGTTCTCTGTTTGGAACAGACCCGATAGAAATTCAGTGCAGACAAAAGCGTTTGACGACGCAAGAAAATCGCGAGCACTGGATCGGCTCGGTTTTTAGTCCCGCGCGTCACGAGAATGCTCTAACTCAGCCCCGGATCTAGGTGGGGAACCGGGGCACCTGCTCCGGGTAGCAGTTTCAGGGGGCGCCAAAATAATATGGTTAAAAACCACACCCAATCTGTCCTTTTTCCGATTTGCTCAATCTGCTAGGAGAGAGGGGTCGCCATTATCAAGTTTCTGCCCCGGTTCGAAAAAATCAGAGATCCGGGGCTGCTTGCACCCGGTGCAAAATTGTGAACCGAATCGATCCGGTGAAATCCGTGCTTCCATTGTCAATTTCCAGGCCACTACAAATTCCAAATCAAAACGTTTTTCTCCGTTTTCAAATACTATGCACCTTTTTACATTCCATAGTTTTAAGTTATGTAAAATGAGTCTTGCTATTTTTTATAACGCGATAACTTCGTATTGATAAAAAAAGTAACTGTATCGATTTTGAAATGAAAAAATAATAGACAATTTTCTGTATATATAATGTTTTCAAATACTGCAGTATTATTACTAATTATTAAAAATGTAAAAATGTTGAGTTTTATGAAATTTGCTCAGTAGTTCTTACTGGTAATACATTAAAAGTTTCCAGGTAAAATAATCAACTTAGACATAAGGTATTTTGCAGCTTTAAAGCTCATTGTTTTATAAATCACGAGCTTCCAGAGCTTACTAATTATACTTATATTGTTAGAAATTAAAACAAAAAGTTTTTTGTGACAATCTAAAACGCGTTATTCCTGTATTGTTTCCTCGGTTGGAGATTCTAAGATTTTGTTCATTTACAGTGGACCCCCGGTAATCCGGCCCCTGTCTAATCCGGCACCCCCTGTAATCCGACATGGTCTATTATTTATTATTGAATATTTTTTTGACAATCTTCGCTAATGCATGATTGAACAAGTTATAATATTGATCATTGGATCTGTGATTTGTCGGATTACAAGGTACTCTTTTGTAAAAAATTCCGGGCTATAGGGGGTCTTCGGCAGTAGTACTCTATAATCCGACAAATTCGATAGTCCGACACTGCCCTGCAAAATGTTTGTCGAATTACCGGGGGTCCACTGTATTTATATTTTGTATTTTTACATGAGAAAAACAAGTGAAATGCGTGAAACACGGTGACGTCATAAACCATTCACGATCACGTCCTTGTTTCAAAATAATATGATGGTTAATATAATTTCCAGATTTAAGCTTACAAATTGTGCACGATTTTAATAGAAAACAAATATCTATACAGCTTTAACTTTAAATAGGAAAGGACAGTACATTATTGTGTCCATAGTCCATTTTATGAAACAATTGGTTATATTAAAAAGCTTAAAAATAAACCATCGCCTAAAAAAATAGATCCTACAAAACTCTCCTCTTGGCTTTACCATAGTAAAAGCGACTCTATAAGTTTTTTTTTTTTTGAAAAAGTATTCGTTGCTTTTCAAATATTTTCCTTGGAAAGGTGTAAAACATATCTAATAAAAAAAAGTATTTTTTGGAAAAATAAGATTAAGAAGATATAAATATATTTTTCACAAAACAAAAAAAATAATTGAAATGTAATACTTATAATCTATATATTTGTATTAAAAATACCTACTGTTTCACTGCTTCCTTTTGACAATATTGTAATGAAATATTCAAATAAAATTAAAATGTAAAAAACCCAAGTTTTTTTTTGAGGCTATTTATGTACGCAAAATATACGATGAGTTCTATGAATTTTAAGGTCTAGAGATCCCATTAAAAAAATTATTAAAACTATGCTACATAATTTCCAAAAGCTTAAAAATAAATAGTGAAGTGTGAACTTTCAAATAAAAGACCCTTTACTCCCACCACATACGAGTTTAAATCTTTATATTAATTCTTTGGGCATTCATTATGATAGTTTAAAATACTACATCAATACATAACCACATTGTTTCATTAACTAAAACAAAAGATAAATCTAATAAAAAAAAATTTTTTTGCAAGTTTTGAATGAATGATAATTTTATAGACCCAGCGCTTCCACCACATCACATACATGTCGCGCCGGTACAATGTACGTTGTACAGAGCTTCGTAGCTCGATTAATCAAAATGACAGACGTTTGTATTTAGTTAAGCTGCGTCCTCACTATGCCGATCGGCAAAGCTGCACCAGTGTGGACGTGGCTGTCGGCTTCGTTATCAGGCCGAATGTACTCAACTTTTTCACCCCTGCAAAATATGTAGAATTATATACCTTAAAAAAAGTTTTTTTACGCCTTGGTACTCCAGGTGCTTCTTCTGCGAAAGTCCTTATCATTTTCATAATTGCCTCGTCTGGTATCAATGTATTATATTCCCGTTTCACGAAGGGCAAAATTAATAAGAACAATAATTTAAAGTTTACTACTAATCATTTATTTTCAATATTATTAGATCTTTCCTATTTCACCCCTAAAAATAATAACAACCAGGGGTCCTCAAAAATAGTATCGAATCCGTAACAAAATTCATTAACAGTTTTTTTCAATATTAACTATAGTTCTACAAAAGAAAATACCTAAATACAAAAACACAACAACAATAATTATAATATTTTACAATAATTATTAAACTGACCATTCAAATTAATGAATTTTAGTGGTAACATTATAAGTTGGCAGCAATACTGCAAAACTCAAGATTTATTAAAAATTGGAAAATTAAATGCTAAATATAAATCTATAAAAACTGTAGTTTCGTACACTTTATTATGAATTGAAATAGTAAATATTCGAGAAAACGGTCCACAACCAAATCTGAAATTATGTTCACAACTAAACGATAGAAACTACAATATCAATTCGTTTCAAAGTCCGTTTTAGGATAGCTTCATCCGCAAACGTGAACGGCATTTTACGCCGAGTTCATTAAAAAATGACCTCCGTCCGCAAACGCCAAATCTACTACATAATTAAAACAAAACTAATTATTTACTTCAAATGTTTGTGAGCATGGTGAAAGTAGGATTTGTCGCTGGCGAAAAAAACACTAGGACACAATTGCCCCGCGGCACTGATGCTTGTTGGCGCTACGACTAAAGCAAAGGTACGGCTGAAATACTCGACAACCGCGTATTTTTGCCACCCCTCGCCGTGCTTCCTAGTTGTCTCAGTAAAGATGCAAAAATTGGTCATTTTATTGTTATAGCTCCGATGTTAGTTGGCTGTGACGTCTTCAAAGGCAGTAAAGTAGTATTTGAGGACGAAACCAACCTATTTAAACAGTCTTTGAACGCATCTATCCTGCAATCAGTGGCGGATTTCCCCTAAGGCCCAGTGGGCCCGGGCCTAGGGCGACCAATCGTGACGAAACACAGTATGGCGTATGGCGAGCCGCACTGCACCGCATCGTATAACAATAACCTTCCTAAAAAAGTGATCGGAATATCTCATTTAGACATAGAGATATAAGTTACTAGAGTACGCAAGCGGGTATGCTTTCCATAAGTGAAAGCGCCTGCAGTTCAGAAAGAGAACGCTGCAAACGTTCCGTATCATTACATATGTTTACTCAAATCAGTATTGTTTTGTATCATTGGTTACCATAGAGATAAGGAACTTTTCTCTCTCTGAATTGCAAACACTTTCACGGCTCACTCGCGTACTCTAGTCTAATATCTCTATGAATTTAGATCAATATTTTGGACAGTTGAGTTTTTTTTTAAATGCATTTAAAACAGACACCTTGTTAAAACCAACAATGTTGAGCTATTGTCGAAGATTTTTTTTTATGAATTTGAGTTTAGGTTACTTAACGCTCTTCTAAGATGATTTTACGTCAGCTTTGTTAATATTAAGTGTTTTTTTTTTAAATGTGCAATTATCCCTGAAACCTCTGAAAATATGACAAACTGGCAGCTATTATAGTTAACGAAATTTCTTAATCTATGTTGATAAAAGTAAATTCATTATGTAATCTATAATCTATATGATGGGTGCTGAGAAACGGGTGGCTGGTACTTACTAGATGGCCTTGGGCCTAGGGCTGCTAAGACTGCGAATCCGCCACTGGCTGCAATACGAAATTAATTATAAAGCTACGAATCGATGCAACAATAATAAAGTGTACTCAAAAATATAAACGCTACAGCTTCAATTTTCATTATAAATTCTAATCAGTCTAAATAGTCAACTAATCTTATTTACAAAATATTAATAAATTTCAATAATAAAACATTTACAGAATACAATAAATACATAGGAAATGAATAAGGCCACTAATTGTAATATTTTCGAGAACTTATTTCAAAACAAGTTTACGGAGAAAAACAACTGCCAGTAGCAATGTTAAAACGAATTTGATAATTTTAAGCTCGGTATCTTGTGCACTTTTTCTAGATACGAGCGTTAACCAAAAACCGAGCGTCAAAGTTTGCCATGAAATATACGACTTCTTCGTGTATTCTGTAAATTTCTTATCTAAATTATTTCCTTTCTTAACAGGCACATTAAATTGCCAATTATTTTCTTATGTTTTCAATTATTTCGACAATCAACACTATATGTATAAAAATGCAGCATAATTTTTCAAGACAGTAGACAATATTCTATTTAATAAATAAATTTAAAAAACAATTTTGTTAGAATTTGTATTGTTTACAAAAGTATGTTTCAGAAAAGAGTTCTTTAACGGAAACGTTGCGCATGCGTCTATTTCAAATATTTTTCAAAATTGAATCAACTTGTTTACCGACAAAACAAATGAAAAATAATACTTCGATTATTGTAACTTTTCAATTGTTTATATTTGTTGAAATATCAGTATAAACAACTGGACTGCGCATTCAAAAAAGAACAGAAAATAGATGACGATAAAGTTATGGGCATATTTCCTTTTCTTATTAGTTTTTACCATCAGTAGACTTGCGTGTTGCTTAACTAAAACAAAATATGGCCCAATTTGATTGCCCTTTCTTTCCATTATCTCGCGCAGTCCATATCAGCAATCCGGTTTTATATGTCTAGATGATTGAAATACATTCCACAGAACAAATGAATGGTTGTAATATATAAACTGATATACGGTTCGTTCCCGTTCCCGCTGCGATAGCTTCAATAATAAAAAATAAACTATCAAAAAGCATTGGTCTACTTTTTGTTTTCACGTAAATTATAAATGTCATACTATAATGAACAAAATTTTATTCATTTATTTCTGCTGACGTCAATGCTGCCCTTATTTGCCGTTCACAAGGATTTAGTTATGTTATTATATAACCGTTTCCCCCACCACGATTCCAGATCAAACGGTTTAAAATCTTGCAGCTGCGCACTGGGTTCCCCATCGTTGTAATAAACAACTGAATCCGACGAACCTTTAAAAATAAATATTATTATATCAATAAAAATCATCAAAATTTCGTACGGTTCTAATTTAAATATATATTCCATGACGTGGAACGCAAAATTTTGTTATTCTTATTTTTTTTTAAATAGTAAAATGACAGTCGAGAAAAGTATAGTTCAATTGTTTATGTAAAACAAAATTAAGCCTTGTTTTAATGCACGGTTTAATAATAAAAAAATGTATATTTCACTTTACTATAGACTACAGACGTTCGACAACTAATGGTGTTATTCTGTATGGTCAATGTTAAAAGCGCTGCCAAAATTCTATCTCATTTGTTAGAGAGTGACAAAAAATTAACAACACTAATTTTTTTCAGTGACCAGGTTGTTAATTTTTACTGTTAACTGATATACACTATTTTATATTCATTTATGTTCCCATGTGATCCGAAAACATAAAAAAAAAATGAAAAGTGAATCGGAAAAAGTTTGTGTATGTACAAAAAAAAAATGTATTCATCATGCGACTGTTTTGGCTTCAGGTCAACTGAACGCAAGCCAAGAAAAAATAAATATTTTTGTTTTGAAAAAAACATATTTAAATTTTCCACTCGTTCAATTTTAATATTTACATTTACACAAAAATTAAACACTTTATTACGACATATTTTTACCAAGCCCGAAATTAAGCACATAACAAAACAAAAAGCACTTTTTACTTTTTTGTAATCAATCACAAAAAACCGCGTGCAAGTAGATATTTTTTTTTGTTACTGAAAACAAATCATAAATCTGGCAATAGCATTAAGATTTTTAAAAAATAACTTACCTTAATCAGTCATACTTTATAGTTTTTTTAAAATTTTGTTAAAAATGGGAAACAAATGAACATTGAAATTTCTCTACATTTTTTTCAAGTTTAGATACTAAAAAAATGGACGTTTTTTTTATCACAAAAAGATAGTATTACAAAGAAGTACCAACACATAAACCTTACGCCACACAATTTTTCAAGCTATTGACGAACTACACAAAAAAATAAAGGCCGCAAGCGACATATTGTTCACTATTAATTAACCCTTTCCCGATTGACCTCGAAATGTCCGAATTGTGCTTCAAATATTTTATTTCCCAAAACGAACATTTTTAAATAGGTTATTAAAAATAATAATAAATCGATTAACTATTTGAAAAACCAACATTCCTGGTACGGTACTGTGTAAAGTGAAGGGCAGTGGGCGAGGTGGAGATTTCACGTCCACACTGCTACTTTCAAAAGCTCACACACTTTGTTAAAACACGATTCAATTGGTTCCTCCACCTCCATGCTCACATTTCTACGGTTCGTGGTTCCTAGCCGGGAAAGGGTTAAAAACAAAACATGTTAAACAAAGCTAGCAATATAATATTGATTAAAATGTATAATATTAAAAGATCTACAAAATAAGGTTATATCAGTTGAGTTAGAAATACACAGCTACCTTATTTTATTAAGCGCGTTTCAAATTATGAGAAAATACGATAATTTAAATGTTTTTTTCGCACCACCCTCTACAAAATACTGTACATGCATGTAAAATGACCCATTACGCACTAGCGCGATAAAGTAAAACAATACTGGCCGCACTTTACCAATTCCATAGTAAATCGCTCTTAGCCGATCACTTGTTTTTGAAAGTTTGAAAATTAAGTGAAAACCAGCTGTTTTAAAGGAGTTACGTGCAAAAAAGACCATATATATCGCTTGCGTAAAGGTTTATGACTCGTGTGACTGTTAAAACTCACTAGGGCTCGTCTTAACATGTCACAAACCCATTACGACACTAGATATATAATCTACTTTGTATTAATCACCGTATCTATAAAAAAATGGTGCAGCCTTTTTCAAAAGTGTGGCCAACGCAGTGAGATAGAAAACCGTATGTTCTATATTATAAACAATTATTTACAGACAAGTGAAAAGCGCGCTTGCGCAAGAAATGGTACCGCGGCAAGAATTTGTTTGCAAATAGAAACGTTTTTATTTAAATTGCTGCTTTATTTAACAAATCCAAAATGAATCACACTTGTATTAGTCCCAATCAAATTAATAGTAAAAAAAAATTAAGACTTTCAGATTAATGAGGTTAAATCGGTCTTCGAGAATAAAAGACTCAATCGAGTTTCTTTTACATACCATTAATTACTGTAACTATCGATGAGGCTATTAAAACAAAAGGCAATCGATACACCGATGAAGAATGATTATTAAAACGAAATAAAAAAGAATCTGCGAAAAGAAACAAGAGAGACATGACTTATGTTACAGTAATCAACTGTATGGTTGTAGAGGCACATAGTGGATAGCACCAAAATGGACACCGGGAACCATTTTAGACCAAAATGAGCAGCGGGATTATTTTCAATCAAATAGATACTCGAAACCATTTTGGATCTAAATTGATACCCAAATGGACACGGTGGTTTTGAACCAAATTAAACACCGGAACCATTTTGGCGTCATCCAATATTCATATTATCGTTACATGCACACATTATATGAGTAAAACAAACGATTATGAAAAAAATGTTTAATGTACAAAAAATATATACTACATATATGTATTTATATTGGAATTTAAAAGTAAACTAAAAAATACAAAACAATAAAAAAAATCATTTACATCACAGCACTTAAAAACTGAGTTGAATATTTAGATTTTTATCGAAACACAAAACAAATAAAACATTGTTCTATAAATTATGAAAAAAATAAGACATTCATTTTCCAGTTATAGTTATTTAAAAAACAGCAAATATTATTAAATAGATTCTAATATATTGCACAAAACAGACAAAATATTGTAAGTGCATTCCAAAAGATCATGCTGTTGTTATTATCTTTTATTTTTATAGAGATTAAGTAGGTATCTTTAAGCAAAAATAATATTCAAAATGATTAATTTCATTATTTCTGTCAGCGGAATACTTAACAAGATATTATAATATATACATATTAGCTTAAATGCCCAAGTATATTATTTTTGGCATAAACAAATTATCACTGGCCTTTTTACAACTAACAAAGCACCCGTGAAAAGCAGACTAATACGTTTTATGGTTATACTTCGGCTATTTTGCTAAACAAGTGAATTTCACAAGATGGCGATGGTTTCCATTTTCAAACTCTACAGGCTTATGTGAAACAAAATCAATTATTTTACTCTTAAAAAAAATGTGTGGTGCAAAGTTAAAAAAACAGATATATTTGGGCTTTTAAAGAAAGATATCTATATACAAAATATAATCTATTATTATATAGTATGCGAAATGATATCAAAAGTATTTTAAAGAACATAATTGTCTTGTTTGGTGTCTGGTACAAAGAGACTAATGAAAAATGAACATTTGAATTAAAACTTCTCGTAATCACTATAAAAATAACTTTTATACTTCGCTTGAAATAGATTAAGTTAGTATAAACAAGCAATGCTTAATAATTTTAAAAATTATGTACACTGCACACGTAACACCAACAGATTTTAGAACTATCAAAAAGATGAGACTGTCCGTTCCGTAAAGTGTTCAATAAGTGTATAATAAATAATCGAATTAAAAATTCCTAAATACTGCGCGTTAGTAAAATGTTATTTGAAGTACTATTGTAAAATCCGCCGGCGGAATATAGTCGAAGTCAGTATTTTTACTTTCGATGAATTAAGAATCCTATTCGAAAACAAATCAACCTTTTTTTTTTAATTTGCCGCGAATATTATTTTGAAAGCGTAATACTGTTTTTGACTACAAAATATTATGGCATTTTCAGCATCGAGATCTGCCCCGGAGCAGGGCTGCCTGAATGGGTAACTATTGGTTAAATAATTATATATAAACAATGAACAAATTTCTTTAACCGACAGTTACCCGGTCGGCCTGTCCTGGCCGGGAGCATTTCTCGATGCCGAAAACGCCATCGGTTTGGTATAAATTTGAACCGATCTATTTAATTTCGAATCACTGCTCAATAACTATATCGTTAGAAGCGAAGTTAATACAAAAAATGTAAGTCAATGTTCTTAAAAAAAAACAAAAGACTAATAAATTGTAATCATTAAAAACAAAAACACGGACTGGAAATTTCAAAGATATAAAATAACGTAATAAAAAATAAAATTTGTAACTGATTTTAAAAACAAAAAAATAAATAGAAAAATAACATTTTAAAATATGTTTCAACACTGTCGTTATTCAATCATAAACTTTTTGGTTCCATTTTGGTGGTGGCACTGACAGGTCGACTTTGATATCCTCGACAGTTATTTCATTCGAATCAGATTTGCGTCGTGAAAATTGGTGAGGTGAATTCTTTTGATTCACATTATTGTTTTGAGGGGAATAATATGGCACCGAGAAACGCGCTTTCGGAGGCAAGTGTTTAAAAGTGGGTTGCATTTGGTGACCGTACGAATCGGCAATCGATCTCGGAGTAGGAGGTCTATGAAGATTATAGTGAGGCTGTGGAGGTGGCATGTTGTAAAGTGTTCTGGGAGGCGGACCGACGACAGCTTTCGAAGCAGCTGAAGAATTATATTGTTGAGGCGGCGTTTGCGCCGAAACGTGGTGCGGAGCCGCCGGTACCAGCATTGAAATGAATTGTTGCGGAGTTAACGGCGCCCCTTGTTGACCGGACAACTGTGCATGCTGAGGTCCGGAGGGCATACCGCAGTGCGACTGGGACGGTATCTGACCCGGAGCGTAGTGGTGATTCGGCGAATCGACCGGGACCAGAACGTAAGATCCGTTTTGAGCAGATTGCACGAGGCAATGTTGCAACGGCATATAGTGCATTCCATTTTGCTGGGGGGTGTGATGAAAAACGCCATTGTGAGGCATCGCGTACGGAGAACCGTATTGAACATTTTGAACAGGAATATTTTGTTCGGGATACTGAACGGGTGTCTGTTCGTTTTGAGGCTTTGATTCGGAGTCGTTCGGTGGCGAACTGATTTTCTTTGACGGTGTAAAAAATCGAGGCCCTTGAGTTGTTTTACGAGGGCTCGGCTTAATGTTATTCGAATCGAAATTGTTGGTTCTGCGTACGAATTGTCGGTAATGAGGGGCGTTCTTTTTGACGAAAAACTGCTTTTTATTATCGTTTCTGTCATATTGTGTGCTGTTTTTTTCGTTATATACATTTGTTGATTTACTTTTGTCAACAAAAGACAGTTCATTTTTTTTAATGTTATTATTCTGCTGCAATTCGTGATAATTGGGAGATGATGATTGAGAATCGGATGATTTAATATCATCGGCCATGATCGCTTCGTCTGATAAAGAATCATCTTTGATTTCATTTTGATCGCTTTCAAATACTGGTAGGGTTACAGATTCTTCAGATATATCGACAGAAACTGAATCGATATCTGATTTTTCTGAAATTGTCACCGGTTTGTCTTCTTCAGGTCTCTGATTATTGTTAAATTCTACAGATTTTGGATCCACATTTTTGGGATACACAATAATCATTTTTTTAACCGCTAATAATTCATTCATACATTTGTCTCTATTTTCGTGTTTCAAATGAAATTTTTTCTTTGGCAAGTTAGATATACAGACTCCCTCTAATTTATTTGCAACACTTTGTACATCATCAGTGACTTCGGGAGATATTTTATAAGATTCAATTGGTTTAAAATTTTTGGTTTCTTTAGCTACCCTATCTAAATATCTTTCGGCTTCATCTGAATACATAACGTTACATTTCTTGGCAGGAACGGAACCATCTTTTGAAATCGAATCATCGCTCGATGACATTGTTTCATTAGGAACATTATCTAATTGCGCGGTAACATTTTTAGAAGGCACACTATTTTTTACATTTGCACCCTGCATTTCGTTATTTATTTTTAAATTCACATTAGTCTTATTACAATTATTGTTAGCGAAAGGTGAAGAATGATTATCGTGCCGTAATGATGAAGCATTAACTATTTTATACTCACATGATGAATTACTAGATCCCGGTGACGACGGGGATATTTGCTCGTATTCCGTTGATATATTTGACCATGCTAAAACAGGTTCAACTCGTTCATTTCGACAGTTTTGCAAAAGTCTTGTATTTTAATTAATTTCAACTTACAGTCAGAGATGAATCGGATAATTGCCTCGTGTTGAGGGCTGATTCTCACCTCCTGATGGTACCGATTCGGCTGATTGTGATAGCTCCGTTTATTGCTTGCATTATTGTGGAAGACTGGTCTCGGAACACTACGAATGTAGTATCGATATAGTTATTAATGTTCTTTATAATGACTCGTTAACAACTAAAATTTTATCCGACAACCCGGACACAAAAAGTGCGTCTTTATGAAATGCCAAAATAGCTTCCGCAAAACCTTCGTTACTCTAATAAATATTGCCTTGCAATGTGTGTCTTCTGATAACTTACAAAAACGGTTGTAGCCTGACCTCAAAATAATGAGTTATATGCACATTAAATTCAAACAGCGTGAGCAGATAAACCGACAAAGAAAAGTAGAACATATTATTTAAAAAATTCAGGATTAAGATATCGCTGACCTTTACTTTGTTTATTTTTTACCTTCTATCAAAATGCTGATTAATTAAACTAAACTAAATAATGCATTTATCAGACATGTTTCGAAGAACCACAATCTCGAATGAGTAATTGGTGATAAAATATATAACGAATTTTTCTTTCCAAAGGATTAATGAATAAACCATAAGTTCTAGTAATTTTGACAAAATATACAAGAAAGAGTACGCGATTATATTTTGTTATTTTGCGAATGCTAAATGTTTACTGAATTTTGAACGGATTAATACATAATATTACAATATACCTTGAAATATATTTTACAAAAAAACTTTGTTTATTTAGATTTTAGATAACACTTGGGCAAATATAAGAAATGAATAAATATTAAGATTTACGTAACATAAACAAAAAAATAAATGAACGTAGCGAACTGTTGTATGAAATGTGATGAAAAACAAAAGAATGTCAGAAAGACCATTTTAAGCATAATTAAAAAGCAATTAAATTTATTCCTATTCATAAATCTTTAGAGAAATATACTGTTACGTTAAAAGCCCGAAAAACGTCAGTATAGCTTTACTCTGAAATAATAAAAAGTGCATAATATGTAGCGATATCTGAATTTTCAGTAAGAGGTAGTCGATTTGACCATGATTTATGAACTCAAAAATGCAATTATGAAAAAGAATTTATTATATAATAGGCAGACGACAAAGACTTCAGGGAATGAAAAATTTATTACTACATAATTGCAGTTATAAAACTAAATTATCATAATTTTTGATTTTTTATAGTTCCTAACCTCACGCAAAATTATTATTTTATACATATTTCGTTATCCCAAATTTTATTATCTTTTGTACCTATCCATTTTGGTTTTAAGTTCATAGCTGGTAGAACAAAAGCAAAATAGGTACCTACTCCCTAGAAATATTAAGAAAAACAAAAGACTTACTTTGATACATCTTCGTTTGTTTCATTTGATGACTTTTTAGAGAGATGATCCAAGTTTTGAGTTACACCTAGAAACAATTAATAAAAAAATAATCATGGAACTAAAATCCATGAGAATGAAAAATGGAAAAATCACTTTAACCTACCTCGCCGGGTCTTCGCAACAATTTTGCTGGGACCTTTTGTGATTGTATACATTGTTATTATTATTCAGAGAAATGTGATTACTTCAATTAAAAAAACAAAAATTCCCACAGCATGTTTATAGCAAAATACGGAAAAAAATCACTTTAAACCTTATCTGATTTTAATACTTCTGTGTCTTTCTAACAAATGTATAATGGCACCAATAAAAAAAGGAAATAGGACAGGAACCCTTCATGTGCGCATGGCCGCGAAACTGACTGCCATCTATAGATTAAAAATTTCAAAATTTTACAGGAACCCTCAAACATTTTTGTAATCTGCGTTGATAAAAATATTTGCCGCAGGGTGTGGATATATTGAACACAAACGTGCGAAGACTTTGATTTCATTGTCGCTACAAGGACAACTTTCTTAAAGATTAATAATAATTAATGCACTATAAAATCATAATAATTACACAATATATTTGATAATTACGTACAATTTGTGCAAAAAAGGCAAAATACAAATCTTTCAAATAATCTTTTCACATTATGTTCTTACATCAAACCAATAAATATTTATATATTTTAATGACAACCGACATTTGAATATCAATTTATAGCTTGTTATCTTATGTTCAACACAATTAATACTTTCGTCATTAAAATCAAAAATAATAAGTAATTACTAGTTATCTTCTTCCGCACAAAATAAAATAATTTTCAGTGAAGTATATTGAACTAATTGAAGTTTCACATATAATTTTTAAAAAATTGACAAATATAAAATCGCATTTTACGAAAAAGAAATAACTGCTTCATGTAAATGCAGTTGCGTAAAAATTTGTATTAAAAATATAATATTTTCATTAATTTCACAGAACACAGACGCATTTTGATACATTTTCAAACCAATACGACAAAATTCATTTTTTTCTAATAATTACAGAATACAGATACACAAAATGTTTGATTTGTTTTCTTTTAAAATCAGTCATTGATATTAATTTAAAAACAAATAGTTTTTAACTACAAAATTTGAGCAAAATTGCTCTCCCGATGACAGCTGTATGTTAATTCCAGTGTAGTTTTGTTTGACAATCACTGGGATATAAAAATTTGATTTCAGATATTTTTTTATTAGGTAATTATTCGACAGATATTTATAAAATTATAGCGTAGTTCCATTTTGAATATTTTATAACAACCTAAACAAATTTTTAATTTTTTCAAATTCAATCTTTAAGCTACTGCTGAAACATTCATTAAAAAAAATCTTTTACTAGTAACTAAGGCCGCTTATAATCTATATGAGTATTTATCAGGATTAATTTATTAAAAAAAAAAGACGGGTTGCACTCCGGGAGTGCCGGCAGAAGTGAAAACTTGAATATTAACGTCTTAATATTTTGCATTTAGAAGCATTGTTTATTTATTGGCAACACTTGTAAATAAAATGGTTTGTATCATAGATTGCATTTTTATGTACGATATTTCAACGCTAGATGTCTAACGTTGTATAAAAAATAAAATGGTTTGTATCATAGATTGCATTTTTATGTACGATATTTCAACGCTAGATGTCTAACGTTGTATAAAAAGTATCTGGCAATTACTATCACTTAGAGAGTCTCACCCAGTTCTTACTTTTCCTGACGCGAGTTTAACATTTTTTACCCATTACAAAAAAAGTGTACAACGCCGCTAAAGAAGTTTTCACTTCAAAAAAAAAACATTAGAAGGTGGGAACAAAAGAACGTTGTGAGGAGTACCATTTTCATTTATCATGATGGAATTTTGATGCATCAGAATCTTATAAAATACAAATTGAAATCTAATATTTCAAAATACATATAAAAATTATATACATACGTACATTCAAACATGAGATAATATTTAAAGTCATGCGTTTACGGCATCGAGAACTGTGCCGGGGCAGGGCAGGCCGATTGGGTAACTATTGGTTAAAGAAATTTGTTTATTGTTTATTTAACCAATAGTTTACCGATTCGGCCTGTCCTGCCCCGGGGCGTTTTCGATGCCGAAAACGCCATTACTGTTAAGGTACCAGTGTCCATAAAACAAACGATGACAGCACCAGTACCATCGCCAAAATATATAGTAATACGTACCTGTCCTTTCAGAAGGTGAAAATTTGTCACCACCTTCGAACACCTTTCAAATTTTAACTCAAAAATTCAACGTTGATTCAAATACAGTCATAAAAATAAAACAGAAATCATTTGTTTTAATTAAATAAATCTATTTTACACTCATTTGTAAAAATAATACAAATATCATAGAGTTTAGTTTTAAGCCATTTGATATCATTTTTTTTATCTCTATAAAGTTTCTATATGGATCATCACCAAATAACGCAATGCTTTGAATCAACAATTTGTACTTCTATCTGAAGCACGCGCGCTTTGCATTTGTCTGCAAATATTTCTCCATATTTATAGTTTTCAATCTCAATATTATGTCGGCTTCACTTTCGAAATAGATTGTGTCACATAGAACTTAATAAAAATATGATTTTTATAAACAAAACTCTTCAATATAAGAAAACAAGTAACTATTAAATAAATAGCTCAATTATCACGTAATAATTAAACAGAATATCTGTTAGAATCCTGAATAAATTAATACGTTACAAATTGCGTCTCACGTAACTGACTATAAAAACAGTCGTAAAATGTAAATGAACCTCATTTCGTAAGTTGCATTTAAGATATTCCAAATAGTTACTTGTACGACCTTGGATACGCGGTCATGGATGAACTATACATTCAAAAATATACAGAGTAGTACATTAAATATAGACTAGAGGGCCGGACCGGGTTCGTCCTCGAAATCAGACAAGAACGACGGTTGATCCCGATGTTCCTCGATACGATGAAAGTTCTCTAAAGAATCTGCCACAATCCTTAAACTATCTAAACCACCCAACAAATGCCTGGAAAACAACACAGGCCGTTTAAAGAAATTGTAAAAACCACCAGCAAAAATATATACTGTCATAATTTGTTTATAAAACAATCGATCGCGGCACAAACCTCAATGATTGTTCAGCAGTTCTAACAGCACCTCTCAGCTCTTGAGCAAGCCTTTGAGACCGCTGTTGAATTTCAACTTGTGATGGTGAATCTGGCACTGTAGAAGGACCGCCGACTGCTCCGTCGTTCTGATTTCTTAACATCCTATTTTCTCTCCTCAATTCGCTGAGTTCAGCCTTAGGAGAAAAAAAAAATGAATGTGTAAAAACAAAAACAATAAACGTTAAAAAAAAAGAATGTGACTCACCGCAAGTTTTTTGTTTTCCTGTTTTAATTTAACCGCGGTTGACTCGGCCGAAACGGCTCTTTCCTGAAAGAAATTTATATAATATGTCAGTAGATAAACTTCAGGAACCAAGACCTCATAGCGAAACATGAAAAGATGGTTATATAAACGTACAGGTTCTGAAATATTGAGTGTACGAAGAGAGCTAAATAGTCTAATAAACTAATTAATATACTTACATTACTTTTATTTAAATTCCCTTCGACTTGTTCCATCGATTTAGCGAGTGCTTGCATATAATTTTGCTCTTTGCGTTGCATTAAAACTATATCCCTTTCTAAATTTTCAACTCTTCTATTTTGTTCAGTCAACTGCCTTCTCGCATTATCCAATTCCTCCCGAAGTCGTTCATTCTCACTAATAATATCTTCATTTCTATGTGTTGAGTTTGAAAGATTTTCGTCAGTATTATTTTGTCCGGTATGAAGGTTCGAATGTATCGGGCCGTCAGAAAGGAAATCTGGTAAACTTTTTGACACGGCAACCTATCAAAATATAAAACTCTGTAGGAGCAACATCGCAGGATCCAGGCAGTAATACAATGTCTGATTAATTACAGTTTAACCTCTTTATAACGTCCTTCGTTATAACGAAAAACTCCCTATAACGTCGAAATTTTTACAATTTGGTTGGTTTACCTTAAAACCCATACATTAATACCCTCTTTATAGCGCAACAGCCACTCTCTATTACGAAGAAATATGTTCATAATTAGGCGTCAGCAAATATTTACAGACGTAAAGAGGACGATTCTGAACCATATCACCAAACTATTCAACAAGCACTTGATGTTGCCAAGCTTATCAAAAAATTTCTATTGTTTAATGAAGATTATTCCACCACATCCCAAGACATATGCATAAGATACTTATTAAAATACAAAACAAATATTTGCGCATAGCAAAAAACGTCAGGCAAAGTTTGGAATAAATTAATTAAGTGAAATTTGGTTATTTTTCTTTCTTCCCTCCATATAACGAAAACTCTTTATAAAGAAAAAAAATGCTCGGTCCCTTGAGATTCGTTATAAAGAGGTTATGGGGGAATTAAATTAATTGTAGACAAACCAACCTCTCCGGATGGCGGGCAACTTCTGGTCGACGAGCTTGTTCCCATACCGTCCTGATTATCGATTAAAGGCAAATCGAGAGGGAAACCGATACGGGGAGATCTACGCATTCCCTTAGCATTGTTCGTTGTTCCCGTTAAATCAAACGTTAAATCGCTAACTCTTGATTCGGGCCACTGTCTTTGATTCTCGGTCGGTCTAAAATTATAATACAATTACATCGAGTCGTCGAAAATGATTTCAATTGTCTCTACAATTTAAAATCCTGGTCAAAATTAACGCACTACTTGATTTTTCTGCTATAGCTTTAGTGTTATAGGCCCCACTCACGATCAAACTTTATGCCACAGTTCAGTGTTCAAACTTATAGTTCAGTGAAGCATGATAATGTGTGGGACAAATAAACACTGAAACCAACACTGAAGTCAGGCATGAACTCATCAAATGCATCTTGATTTTTGAACGACTTTTAGTTCAGTGTTCAAGTAAACTGCTGTGTGTGTGGGTTTTTTTCAGTTCAGTTTTTGGAGTTCTGTGTTTTGTACAACCAGAAGCCAAAAATCTCAATATTGCTGCAAGTCTTTCTTGTGCAGAAATAGATTTTCGCATATTTGTATCCTGGTTCTTAATAAATAGGGTAACTAATTCCAGTAAATAATTGTAAATTGATTCATCCATCCGTAAATAATTATTCCAATCAAGCGGTTCAAGATGTAATTCATTAATCAAATAAACATGACTTCTTGAATCACGCATTTCTAACAAATTTTTCACCCATATTCTTCTTTTTTTCTTATTTCCCTGTTTTAAATACAATCCCATAGCTATGAACAGCCAATCCTCACCATTTAAATAACTCATTTAGTTCTTATTAATTATCTATAGTATAATATCAAATAGTATGTATATAATATATATTTTATATATCTATACTCGACGAGTGTATGCCAACAACTGAATCAAACTGAACACAAAAAATTTAAAAAAATGAGCAGTTTGCATGAACTGTGTGTGGTACCAGTCAGTCTTTCGATTAATCGGTCCAACTTCACTGAACACTGAACTGTGGCATGAAGTTTGATCGTGAGTGGGACCTATTAAAGAAACAATTGCACTGGAAGCAACTTTTGTTTTCTAATGAAACCAAGGTAAGTTTGTGTAATGAAGACGTCTCCAAAATATCTATAGCTTTGTGAAGGCGTAGAAATAAATGTCTTTGAAGAACGCTAAATACTTCTGGAAAGGACCCATATGGTAATTTTGACCAAGAGTTTATTAGTACAAAAACATACCTATTTAATGTGAAATCCGGTAGATTATCAATTTCGACATTATTCGTAGAATCGCTGCTTAAATAACACTGTTCTATAACTAAATGATCTTGTACGAAATCCGGTAAAGCGGATGGAAATTCAGCCGACGCAATCCTTCCTTCGTCCAAAGATGAACCGCGTCCAGCGTTTTCCAACGGTGGCGGTATGTGATGTATGTTAGACGCTGAAGAATGTTCCCTATTCGTATAAACTTTAGGCCTAGCACCTTTGTTTTGATAAGGTGGATTCGATAACGACGCATCGCGATTTAAAAAATGTTTAAACGAAAATGGATTTTCTTCGCGTCTAACCGGTGCTTCGTTTGTTACTGAAAAAGTATACATCGTTCTTTTGTTTATTTTATCAACATCAATACCAATTCTGTAACTATTAACTCAATGAAGTAGTCAAATTATAAAGAGGACAAGTTTGTGCGTTTGTTCGTTTGTCCGGGATAATCTCAGACACTACGGAGCCGATTTAAAGTATTTTCCTTTGGGATATGAGATATTAATTAACTGTCCAGCCAGGCTTCACCCGGGGGCAAATCTAATTGAATACGCTATACCGAACAGGTACAGTTTTTATCATTCGATAGCTTATATTTTGCGGAAAGTTTAGGCCTATAGGCACGGCTTTATCCGACTGCAAATAAGATTGATTTCGAGTTGGAGAGCGAGTGAGTGTATCAATGAATAAAATTCGGGCGGACGAACGAAGCAATTCGAGTGACTAACGTATTTCGATTTAACAAACGAAGCGAGTGAGATCACGCATTTAAAAAACTTATTGAAAGGGTGTTTGAGATTTCTACAGCCGTAACGGGCGTAATATATATTACTAGCGGTCCCGCCCGGTTTCACCCGGGTGCAAAAGAATGAATGGGGAAGGAAGGGACATGAGTACACACATTCATCTTAGTTTACCGAGATGAATGTTGTGTCCAAATTTCATGATGATCGGAGTTACCGTTCAAAAGTTTTTGTCGATAAAGAGCAGTATTTAAACTTTTTTTAACTAATAATTTTTTTTAAATGAATTAAATAAAATTAAAATAAATTTAAATGTAAGCCTTAGAAGAAAGCAATGTAAAAAAAAATAAATAAATAAAAATATATTCACCCAACGTGGGTCTCGAACCCGTGACCCTGATATTGACAGTCGCATGCGCTACCGATTGATCTACCTGAGGTTGTGTTCTTTCATCACTAATATGAGTATATCTAGTTAGTGCATATCACATGAATAGAAGCTTATTTTTGAGATACTTTTTGCAACATTTTTCATTAAAGCTCCGCTCCTAATGGTCGTAGCGTAATATTATATAGCCTATAGCCTTCCTCGGTAAATGGGCTATCCAACAAAAAAAATTTTATTCAATTTGAATCAGTAGTTCCTGAGATTAACGCGTTCAAAAAAACAAACAAACAAACAAACTCTTCAGCTTTATATATTAGTATAGAATTATAGATAATCAATAATAATAATAAATCGCAGTCGAAGGCTACATTAATATCTATATAATAAATTCCCACTCAGGCGAAACCAGGCGGCTAGTTGTACAATGACATATTGATAAAAACCTGTTGACGGTAAATTTTGAGGTTATAGCACCAAAAACATAAATAATAGCAAGACCGATGTGTTCCAAGCAACCGAATCTGAAGTTTCGCCCTTGAAAAATTGAAAACTTTAATTTAGAAAGCTAAATAACGCATACGATTTAGAAATAATATGAAAATTACGCACCTAGATTACAATTGTTAGTTGATGACTTGCGTTCTATATTTCTAATATTTTCATTAAATAAGTCCGGTGGAGCACTGACAGACGAATCATCACCTCCTGAATCACTATTATCAACGTCTTTTACATTTTTATTCTGTAAATAACTTGAAAACGGTGAAGGTGTATTATTGTCTTCGCCCCCTCCTTCAGCCATAATATAATTATTTTTGACGTTTAATGATAAGTACACATTACTGCACAAATTTTAACATTTTTCGCGACTTTCTAATATTAGAAACACTGCTAAGCACTACACATGACAATTTTTTATTTCTTCAATAAATTACTTGCCACTAATTGACATTTGTGACACTTGCAATACTAGCTGTCATCTTTTGAGATTGGCATCAGAGAACATACACTTTGAGAATGCCCACTCCAATGTTAAAAAAACTGATCATGTTTTATCTATGGTTCAAATATGTTTTATCTATGGTTCAAATCAGAGGACACTTTCTGTCATCTATAGTTGATGACTACAATTAATTTTGTATTTGTTGAGCTTGTAGGAATCTGTATTATGGTACGAGTAGGGTTTACATCCGATTAAATTGGCGGGGAAATTCGATAACAAAGCATTGTAGTCTGAATTTCACTTCCAATTTAAAAAAATGACCAAATTTGATTGTAATACCCCCTGTATTACAATCAAATTTAGTCATTTTTTTAAAATTGGAAGTGAAATTCAGACTACAATGCTTTGTTATCGAATTTCCCCGCCAATTTAATATCAAATGACTTTAAATTTGATTACAAAACCGTCCTCTTTATCTAAAACAATGATATTGTTTCAAGTATATAATAAAAGACAAATTATCAAATTAATGCATTTATTTTTGTAAATTACATTGTCAACATAATCAATATTTTTGCTTAAATTATTCAGGTAGCAATACCAAGTGAAAAAATATCTCGAAATACACATAGTGTAAAGGGTTGTACTGAACATAAGTTTTTTTTTATCAGAATGAGGTTGAAAAAGTAAGCTTTTCCCTAATATGTGTCACGTTGTGAAGTTGTGAATTATTGCTTATTGTTTTTAAAAATTGTTGTAATTCATCAGTGTAGCACAAAAATATGTCAATTTCTAGAAACAAGGAGCAATAATTCACAACTTTCTGTTTGCACACTGACAACGGTACTTCAAATCTTTTATTAGCGGATTGTTGCAGACTTGTAAGTTCATTATTTGCATATTTTGATTTTATTTTAACATATGGATAGAGGTTATATTTTTGCATTAGTAGAACATAACGAAATACAAATAATAGTGCTCTTCATTTCAAACATAAGTCTTTCTTTTGATTTTATACAAAAAATGTCTTATTGACGAATTTGTTTTTGTTTTTTTTTTTTACATTAGGGGAAAATCTTACATAAGACACCCAATTTGGGTAGTGTCGGATTCTTACCGACTTAAAACCCCTACTTTTCTTCCGGTAGTTCCTGGCGTTAGCTGGACATCGACAACTGGCAGCCAGTAGTTCCTGACCTTAGCTGGACATCGACAACTGGTAGCATCTGGTCAACACGACTGCCTCCGTCGGGATTATCTCAGGCCTCAGAAGAAGATTCTAGATAATAGACGCTCAACATCGGAGGTCATCAGCGGCAAACAATTAAAATATAAATTTAAAAAAAATATATATACATATATCGGTTATAAGGAAGGTTTCGAGACCATACAAAATACGTTCTTATATCAGATTGTCATTATAAACAATTAACATTTTTAAACAACTATTCAAAATGAAAGTTATTCAGATATATGGGACCCTAGGATTAAAATTAAAACACTTGCTTCTTCAAAAAATTTACGAATAAATGATTAAATTTATATAAATATATGTTTATATTATAACTTTAAGCATATACCGTATTTTACGAACTATAAGACACTACGTACTATAAGACGCACCTTAATTTTCATCTGTCGTTAAAACCAATACCGTATGGTTAAAAATCATTTGTCACATATATTTGTCGTTATAGCCCATGTCATAATAACCAATATATTATATTGTGTTCATATGTATTACGGAAATCTTATATTTGGTTGTACAGTCCGAATCCCGTTATACCTGATGTTGTTATATTCGATATACACTGTATATATAAAAAAATATATTATGTCCCAGAAGAGAGATGGTGATGTGAGTAGCATTATGTACCGCCACTAAAAACAGAAAGTGTTGTGAATTAATGCCTATTGTTTTACGAAATTAGTATGTTCTGGTGACATAAAATACAAATTTTGATTTTATTTTAACACATGGATAGAGGCTTTATTTTGGCACTGGTACAACACACTGAATTACAAATACCAGTCCTGTTCATTTAAAAATTAAACGTTCCTTTGATTTTTCAAAAAAAAATATGTGTTATTGACGAATTTATGTTTACTGACTCATTGAAATAAATTATTTATCGGTGTATTATCACAACACTGTTTCTGTTTTTAGTGCCAGAACATAATGTACTTAATGAAACAGCAGCAAAATTTTTGGGGATTTTATTTGCGTCGCTTTTTGAATTTGGCTAGTGCAAGAGACGTTAATTGATCTTGATTGGCCTTTCTGAAATCTTGCCCTTTTAAAATTTTATTAATATTTTTAATATAACTGAAAATAATTATGTTAATTGATATTGATATAAAAGTTAATACACAATGCTGGTGTTTTTCACAAAATAATGCGGATACATCGGGTAACAAAGCCTGTTTAACAACAGTGGAAAGAAGAGATTTAATTTGAAAAGAAGTAATTATGAGAGGAAAGTGATATAAAATAAGACCTGTGATTTCTCTGAATACCGATGAAAATTGTCTTGTAGGCTCCTGAAGTCTAGAATGTGGGTAATGTCTTTCTTGGATCAAAATATTTTCTGGTAATGTGTCTTGGGCACATAAATTATTCTTACAAACTGAACAGTTGCCAATTTTACAAACATTAAAAATCTTCTTTATGAGATAACCAGCAACATAAGGAGTGACATAATCATTTACTATTGTAGAAGTTTCTGATACCGATACATGTGAAATAATAGGTGATTGAGGTTCCGGCACATCCAAATTAATATGCAGAGGATTTACAATAAACTCTTTTAATGTGTCTAAAGCTCGTGTACATTGATCTTTCTCACAGTTGGCAGACACTGAATGTGAGGATACTAAATTATTTATCAAGAGGGCTTTATTCGATGATATGAACGAAGAACAAGTGGGATTTATGTTTCTTACTCCATGGCTTCGGACACAACAGAAGTAATTTTCAACAGGGTCTTGATTTAAATTACGGGGTGCAAGATACTTAAAGTTCTTCTGCTGTAAGGTTTTCCATAAATATTGCAAAGATTTAATTGAAAAAATCCAATTTTTTAAAGACGGGGCTACTATTTTTCTGTTATTTTTATCTACGAAAAACATTGAATTTAATACAGGAAGTGAGGAATTCCAAAAAGACATATGCTGAGAAGTTGTGGAAATTACAGTTCGCAATTCTTTTCCATGGGGAGGATGTAACGTACTTCCATTAATACTATCAAATAACTGATCAAAAAACAATAGTAACTCTGCCGTGTCGGCAGCCTTGGGATCAATGTACAATTCTGAAGTAGTGGGGGTATCTTTACTCATTATGGCTAACATATGCAAGGCAGATCCAACTGTATGACTGAAAACTTGGGTACAATTTTTAACTCTCATTTTTTTAATTTTGCTAGGGATTACGTGTTCATCAGTTAACTTTTGAAACATGCTATAATATCTACCTTGTTGCTGATCCTTTCTGTAAACTTCAACAATATGTGACCAAGATGCGATCTTTTTTTCGCCATTTATCTCAAAGTGCAAATCTTTGTTTAGAAGATTATTGCGAATACCTTTCATTAAATGTGGAAAGTCATATAAGTGAATAATCTCTTCATTGTCAATAAGATATCCTTGATATCGATTTTCAATATTATTTTGTATGCAATATCTTCTTGTTTCACTTAGCAACTCATTGATGGCAGCTTGGTTAGTTGAACCTTGGTCACAGATAGTGCAAACTATTTTCAAACCGATACTTCTGACTTCTCGAACAATGTCTTTTAACATTCTAATTAGATCGGCTGTGCTCGTAGTCCCTTCACAAAATGTGAAACAAATAGGTTGTTTCCATTTCCTATAAACCCCTCTCAACATAAACAGTTGTGCATGATCTGCAAATTTAACACGTCTGTCGAACTGACCAAAATCTACGAAGCCTTCTATTAAATCTCTTCTTTTATTATATTGTAATCCACATTCCAAAGAAATTTCATCAAAAATTAATGAACAGTATTTTTCAATATCTTTTTTTTTATTTACGGTATTTTTAAGGTGATTGAACAAATGTTTGTTAATGCCACATTCAAAAGGGATATTGTTTAACAAAGATGACAAAATCTTCCTTGAAGGTAGACTAAAAATGTTTGATAAATATCTGTAAGCTTTTCCACTTTGTTTATAGAGCGCTAATGCAAATATTTTGTCATCTATAGAAAATCGCCTACCGCGAGGTTTAAATTTTTGATTCTTTAATTGTGACGTCACAAATTTTGCTGTCGTTTCATTAACATTACACAGACTAAACACTTGTTTGTTATTTCGTAAAATTTGAAGTTTTTTTTTAACAGACCGACGTTGACTTAAATTATGTTGCAATTTACTTACTCTTTTGTATAACAATTTCGCCTGTGGTGTCAGCTCTTTCTGTCGGGTTACGGCAATCGTACGCAGAATATTTCTTCTTTTAGCTGGAAAGTACATTTGAAATTTTGAACATTATAATTATAGATCAGGTCTACCGAAGACCAAGTTGATGAATTAGGCCATACCCGGTTAGTATTTTGACTACCCTATTATGTCGAAGTAGAATGAAAAAATAAAGGAAAAGTAACTTGGTCTGCTTTATACCAACTGTGGCGGGATCCCCAACATTAAAATGTATATTTTTTTGTTCATCTATGTTACAGACGGATCTCAAATGTACAAATGTACCATACTGTGATATTTGCCCGCGTTTGCTGTTCAATAGCTAAAAAGTTTCGGGATCACTGTTTTAAGCAAATTTTTTTTTGAAATAACTTACGTTTAGTTTGCAAACCAGACGTTGATGCTGTTGGTTCTGGACTCTCTGGTAAAATGCCAATATCTAGAGAACTTGCTAATTCTATTATGCTTTGGTCTTCCGTGATATTTTCTTTACTTGTGCTAGCAATAGCACTTAGCAGTCGCTTTCCATGTGTACTTTTCGAAGGTTGAACATTCGTCTCAATCGTGACCTTTTCAAGAACATCTATAAAATTAATAGAATAAAATAAAATTTTAGTTTTACTTCAAAAAGTGGCTGAGTGCACTTATGTACGCACGTTAAAGGTATCTGCCCACTACACCATACCATACCATGAACGTAATGGGAAAGTATCAGACACGAAAAGAAACACGACACGCACTACTGTGCCCAAAAGCAACAGATCGACAACGTTCTACGCACGTATACAAAGCATATTATGTCCATTCAGTACCTATCCATTCAATATGCAGTGTTATTTTCGCATACGTATCTTAGGTATGGAACGCAGAGCATACGCGGATATAACCCGTAGCATACACGTGCAGACGCCTGCACACACCGATTGGGGAACGTCGCGTGTCATGCGCGGAACATATCGGCACCAGCAACATATTCTAGCCATGGAATAGTTGCCGGTCCGTTCATGACAAGCTACGGTGTTCATCAGTGACGAAGCGGCGTAGTGGGCATTGTTTCAAATGATTTCATAGAAAGAATATTGTTTTGCCTGATACGTTCCTATTACGTTCATGGTATGGTACGGTGCAGTGGGCAGAGACCTTCAATGTTATACTTTTTTGCCGTGATTAGAAACTAATTTTTAATTTGCATATTTGTGAGGAAACTTACGTTCAGTTTGCAAACCAGACGTGGATGGTGTTGGTTCAGAACTTTCTTGTAAAATACTGATAGCTAGGGAAGCTGCCAATTTTTTTACACATCCTTCTTTGGTTATATTTTCGTCACTGGTGCTAGCAGCTGGACTAAAATGTTTCTTTCCGTATGTCCTTTTCGGAGCTTGAACATGTATTTCTGGACTGTCTCCAAATGACGTAGGCCCAATTGGGACATTTTCAAGAGCGTCTGTAAAATTAATAGAATAAGTTTTAAACTCTTAACTACGAGTAATCATACTCTCAAATATTTTATAATTACTAACAAATATATGAAAAATAGACATCACCTTTTAGTTTTGCGGGTGTAATGTAGCCTGTTGTTGGTGGAAAGCTGAAACAATTTTCATCCATGCCTTCAGAAACATATTCTGAAAATTAAAATGTAATTTTATTTCAATATAATTTACCTATATTATATTTCTTTATAACAAATTCTATTACTACTTACCAGGTAAGTGCAAAGTCGGTAAAGCAAACTTCTTCAATTTGTTATTGTTGTCCTTGCAAATAGCTTCAAAATGTTCCTCACACACATAATAACTTTGGAAGTAACGAACGTCATCAACACCAAAAAATTTAGGATTATTTATTCGTTGAATCCATATATCTCGGATTCTTTTTTCACGTGGTATTGAATGCCTAAATAAATAATGAAAAAAGATTTATTATTTTGAAAATATAACAGGATATAAGTAGTCATAGTAGAAAAAATTCAAAGCAGATTTTTGAGTTTGTATTTTTCAAGTTATTCCATACTTATCCCACTTTTATGCCCTACCGTGATTTACTCAATCTTTTTAATATTACATCGCTGGAAGGTAGAAGGAATTGTAGCGCCATCATATTCTGTTTTAAATTAATTCACATCATAAGTGACAATTTTTTATTATCGCAATTCCAGTTTAAAATTCCACATCTGGCAACTAGACCAACACATGAGATATTTATGTATTCCAGAAACAATACTCGTCAACACGAAAATTCACCAGTATTGCGAATGGCAACTCTTATAAACCTTATAAGCGTAACTTATCCTGCAATAGATTTTTTTAATGATAAATTGTGCAATTTTGTTAGTTATCGCGAAGCATTACGCAAATAAATAATGGCTTAAAATTGTAACCTTTTGTAGGTATAAACGCGTATAAATATACGTGTATATTTGAATGCATAGACTATAGAGTAATTAGTATTATGTATCTGTATTTAAGTAGGGTAAAATTTTACTTATTCGTCGCTTTCGATTATGGCAAATTTAGAACGCACCTTAACTATTACTAAAGTAATAGTTAAGGTAGTTAAGGTGCATTCCATAATCGAAAGCGACGAATAAGTAAAATTTTACCAAAAAATCTTTAAAATATTCATAATAATGTCTCAAATAACAATATAACAAAGCACTTCATTACCTTCGAGCCGATTTGTTGTGACAATTTGGAACACAGCATGCCTTCATTTTTAACAGCGGCAATGACTAATTATCGTCAAAAATTATTTTCACAGTGAAATAAAATCATTAATTAAGTAAACTGAATATTTTGCCCGTTATCGTTGAAGCACTTGAACTAAACCAGAGAACAAACTAAACGTTTTATATTCAAAGCTAAACACAGATAACTGCAGAGAACAACTCCAACACTGCAGTGGATCCAGAGACGTAGATCATTGTCGGACAAGAAAGGTAGATACAGTTACCATAGACGTGTGTTCTCTGATCCCATGAAGGTTTTGAAAATTATTTGAACCAGCTCTATAGTAAATTTGACTATTACCAGGCCTTAACTATAGATGACTCTGGCGCTGACCTCATAAACACTATCACATTCCGTACATTTAAACTGCCCATCCCCTGATTGGCATTAAACAATAAACATTGAGATGTTTTATCAAGGAGGATACAATTTCACATTTAAAAGCTGTTCGTTAGAGCAGGGCCGTGACAAGGCCCGCGCCAGGGGCGCAATCAACAATGCGATTAAAATTTTGAAGACGCGAAATCAGAATCTTGCCACGGGCGCGGTTGCATCTAGGTACGGTAATTTCTTATTTCTAGAACTGTTTCTAAAATTCCTTTGGCCTACTTTTATATCTCAAACAAAACAAAAAAATAATTGAATCCTAGGTTTAAAATAACAAAGCGTCCCTAGGGGGTCGCGGTACACACTTTGAAAAACACTGCTTTATAGAAACCATAATAAATTTAACAATGATACCGTTATTGTATATCCAAATTCAAAATTATTAAAAGCAACGTTGTTTTTTTCTCTTTCTAGGAAGTTCGATAAAATGAACTGAATGTTAGCATTTAGCCGACAGGATCGGATATACACAAACGTATAAAAAAATATCGTTTGCACCTTGAATAAGTAATATGGTTTGTACTAGTAGATATTTATAGCTCATAGACGCTCAACAACTAAGGTCTAACTAAGGATATACAGTACAGTTGCGTCTGAAATATTTGCCGCATGATTCTGAACGGGAAAATATATTATTCTTATATTTTTATATGTAAGGATCTAGATAAGTACAACAAGTAATGTTTCTAGTGAAAATCCGAAATTAAAAATAATAGTAAAATCTACAACATGTAAACAGATTTCATTATAAAATAGAAGTCAAATACATTAATATGACCTCTTTATCTTTTCTATTAAACAGATAAATATATTTTTTTGTTTAATTAACTTTGTATTTACATAATTTCTAACATGTTTGTTCATAAATTAATGTATTTTAATTAAACTTGCCTAACAACGCTACTTTCTGCTGACTACAATTTTTTTTATGCATGCAGATTATTTGAACTTTATGTACAATGGATAAATAATATTATAAATAAATTAAAAACATCATTAAAATGAATTTGTCTGTTATTATTGCTACCATTAATAATATACATATTTGCTGAACACGCTGTATAAATTGTTTTGTATGATAATGTGACGAAAAATTTGAAATTTAAATATGCGGGTTTATCATTGTTAAGTGTCACCAAAGCTACCAGCGGACAAAGATGGCTCACATTAAAGCAATTAAGAAATTAAATAAATGTTCGATTTTGGATTTTAAAAATCGTACGTGAATATTTTTGACTCTGTATTCTAAATAGGAGTGATTTCTGTACCAATTTTAAGTTTTTCAATTGTTTCAGAAACAAAAACATGGAGGAGTTACTTGGAAAAAAATTATTCATCAATGCCAAAGATGCCGGAATGCCAATTTGAACCACCAAAATATACGGTATTGTGTAATGTATTGATTTATTTGTAAATTTTACCGCGGCGTAACTCGCGTGAATCTTTTTTGACTATTACTCAGTTAATAGAAGTCTGAATGGCGATGTTATATCTGTCCCATTCTCATATAGTCCGATCAAAATGGGTCCGGTAGTTTTTGAGTCAACTCAGTATAAACTGACTGACAGACAAACAGACCAAAATTCTAAAAATGGATCATTGTTAGTCGTTTTGTTCAAAAAACGCGTAATAGTTTATTGAAAATGATGTGATTCTATTTTATGCATTCTCTATAAAAAATATCGATTATTTTAAAAATTACTGTCCTAGCTCATGTTTTGGAATTAATTGAAAATAAATCAGTTATCAATGTTTTTTTAGATATCTTATTCAAATTATGCTGTCGTTTGTTTTGTTTCCAATAGCACGGCATATGCATTTGTTACATAAAAAAAACATCTTATCATTATAATTATTAGTAATATTATCTCTATACAACAACAAAATTAATTAGTTGTGCACGATTTGTTAATAAATTATAGACATTTAATATTTATATCAGACATTGGAGTTGGAACGAATTTTTGTTCCTTCCGCCACCAAACAAAAAAAAATCAGAAATTATGATCGTGTTTATTTTCAGGGTCCCGACTATAGTAAATTAGTCAAAATACGTGAAAATAATTTAAATACATGCTTAAAAGCATATTATCGAAAACCATTAATGATTTGTACTGGTCATATGCAATGGTTGTTTGATCAAAATGGTAAAAGATATCTGGACATGTTCGCAGGCATTGTAACAGTATCCGTCGGCCATTGTCATCCGTAAGTTCTCTCATCTTGTATTTTCAAAAAAATACGTCACGCTTTCTTGGCTGTAGCATTAGGGCGTAAGCCTTTCAGAGCGCTCCACAAAGTTACAAAAGAAAGTCTCTATTAATTTATAGTTCCCCAAATTTCATGGTTCTTCGAAATGTATCCCAAGCAAGGCAAATCTTTGTAAGAAAATTCCTCGAACATCAAAAATTGTTCTCTTGCAAAGATATAAATGTTTTCGTCACATTTGTTCACGAGCTTCTGGTGGTTTCGAAGCTTATCCTGGTTTCATAAAAAAAATTAGTGTTTCCAGTTCAATTCATTCAATATTAAAACATACCTGAAAATTGATCGGTAAATTTTTAGAAGGGACTTATTTGAATATTTCTTTTTATACAGAAAAGTTACCGAAGCCGCTACAAAACAACTCAACACATTATGCCACACTACGAATATTTATTTGCATCCAAAAATACACGAATACGCCGAAAAACTCACCGATAAATTACCAGCGGATTTGAAAGTAAGACACGCAGACCGCAGTAATCTGAAATTATATATTTGATTTTGGAGTAACAAACTATATTTTTCTAGGTCGCTTTCTTTGTAAATAGCGGTTCAGAAGCAACCGATTTCGCAGCATTATTGGCACGAACTTATACGCAACGAAACGAAATAATTTCTTTGCGGAATGGCTATCACGGTTTAACGCATTTAGATATGGGCATCACCGGGCTAAGCCAATACAAATACCCGGCAATGTTGCCATCGGGAATCGTACACGTAAGTGCTTACCATATTCAAAACTATGACCGTATGCTTGAGCCGATTTTGAAGAGGATTGTCTCTCGAATATATCCCACAATAAACCAAACTTACAAAGGTTTCGTTACTATTTCGTGTATATCACTACGGATTATTGAAGTATTGTTTCCACTCAAAATATTGTCTTTTAGGCGATGAACCCGGATGTATTCAAAGGTCTGTGGGGAGGGTCGAAATGCCGAGATTCGCCCGTTCAAACATTACGGACGTGTTCGTGTTCAGACAATAAATGCGAAGCTGCCGACAAATATTATGAACAATTCAAAGAATTGTTTTCGTACTCGCTGCCTAAGAGAGGAGCTGCCGCCTTTATAGCCGAAGCGATTCAGGGTGTGGGAGGAACGGTCCAATATCCAAAAGGGTATATAAAAAAGGCAGCGGATCTTGTTCGAGCGAACGGAGGACTGTATATTGCTGATGAGGTTTAGAATAATCTGCATATATATTATTAATTATACTATCGATCCTAAAACATTATGTATTTAAATTTTTTAGGTTCAAACCGGATTCGGACGAACGGGAGAACATTTTTGGGGTTTCGAAATGCACGAAACAATACCAGATATAGTTACGATGGCCAAGGGAATTGCGAATGGTTTCCCAATGGGGGCAGTAGTTACAACTCCTGAAATTGCGAAATGTATGGACGAAGCGGCGTTTTTCAATACATTTGGAGGAAATCCTGTCGGTTGCGCCGTCGGTTCGAGTGTTTTAGATGTAACGCAATTATTTTGACTGAAAAACAAATGAATTAATTTTTTTTTAACTTAGTTGAACTTGAATTTGTTATTTTCGTAATCAAAATACCTCTGTCCAGTGATAACAACAATGGACTAAACAATAAATTAAAATCGTTATTATAGGTAATAGAAGAAGAAAAATGTCAACAAAACTGCCATGAATTAGGAACATATATGTTACGCGAGCTTGAAAAATTACGCAACGAATTTGATTGCGTCGGCGACGTAAGAGGAAAAGGGTTAATGATTGGCGTCGAAATGGTTGAATCTAAAAAAACGAACAAGCCGATCAACAATGAAAAATTTATGAACATTTGGGAAGATACTAAAAATATGGGTGTGCTTTTTGGACGCGGAAGTTTGTCTGGAAATGTGAGTACCTATACTTTTTTTAATCTAAACGCATCCGAATCTCCCTTGAGCGCCCGGTCTATATTGCATTATATGTGGAACGATTTTATGTAATGCGTTAATTATTTTCTACTATATCTACAAAACTCATGTAAACTTTTTACCACTTTCTTGGAAAATCTCTTCGATCTTTTTCAAATTAAGTATTCGTAATTCACTTGTTCTGCTTACAGACTTTCAGAATAAAGCCCCCGATGTGCATAACAAAAGAAGACGTGAATTACGCAATTGCCGTTTTAAGGAAAGCAATAGAAAATAATTGTAACTAGCAGAGAATTTAAATAAAACGCAATCTTTTTCACTATATTTTTCTTTTAATACATTTTTTCACGGACAACTAACAATTATATAAATCATATAATACTTGTACAGAAAAATGATCGTTTTCTATTTTAAAAGACTTCGATTATTGTAAATTGGGAATAAAATGATTTTATTTCATCTATAATGGCACAATTCAGTTTTTCAAAAATATCTTAAATCTGCATTTAGTTTAGTCAAAGAGGCAAACTACTACAAATTTCGGTCAAATCGGTTGTCATAAAAATAATTAATGTTTTTGAACGATTTGACTAAAATTTTATAACATTTATTTGTATTTTAATGACCTATAAAATATATTGTCATGTTATTAAAAATGGTCACAAAATTAGATGGGTTTATCAACTAATTTTCAAAATTTATGATTGTTACAAATGTACAAATTAAATATAAAATAATGCCTATTTTTATCCTCACAATTTTCTTTTTTTTTAACCAAAAAGTAGGCACTTATTAATATATTTGTTTACGTTAAATATTCGTGAATTTTGAAGTAGAAAATATTGTACTCGATTACACAATTTAAAAATGAAAACTAGTTATCTAATCTTTGATATGTCAGAGAAAGTTCTTCATTTCAAATTACATCAGGTCTTTGGTTCTTTTAAGTCCTAGGACTACAATAAAATAAACATTTCAAAATATGGAATGTTGTTGGCACAAAAATTATTTTTCTAAAGTGAAAAATAACGTCAAACAAAAAAGTCACACAGAAAATATTTCGGTTGTAAGTACTTTTTAAATAAATAAATATTGCTTATATTATTATATCACAAATTAAAATTTTCATTTGACTATTTTCTTGTCAAAAAGAAAACTGGAGACAGTAACAATTTTTGAAATTGGTAAAATGACTTTAAAAACAAATAAAAACGCAAGTCATTTTCGGTTTTTTTCGACTCCACTGTTGCACAGGATCCAATTTAATATTTCCACTTGACCCGATACCAAAAAAATTTTTATATCTTTGCAACTGGGCACAAATAAGAATTGTCTGCAAATGAAACAGGGAAGACCATTTCACAAATAAACTTTTAACGTGATGCTAGCTCGGAAGATAACCGTTTATTCCTGAGTCGGAAAGGGAAGAACTCGAGCTGCTTCTGCTGCAATCGTGAGCAGCCAGTTCGGCTTGGAACAGCGCTTGGGTCAATTCAGATCTTGCCTTGACAATAACCCACATCATTAACGAAACACCGATTATTAACTAAAATCAAGAGCGCAATCTCAATCAATCGAATAAAAAATATATTTAAATGATCTTAAGATGAATGTTCGACTACGTAATGCTGGTCTAATTTCCATCGATGTTAGATTTGGGCTAAATGACGCGTTAAGTAGGCTGTGGATCACAAAATCCGCATTTTTGCTGTTTGATTCAAATTTTGCTTCAATGGAAACTAGACAGAGAAACTGCGCGAATAATTTTTATATAAAGCTACACTGAAGGCAAAACGTATTTTTCCAGATTTATTTGCCCAAAATAAGCTTAAAAACTCTAAAATTGATCCAATTCATCTCGTCAGTACCTGCTCAAAATATTTTTAAATTAGCTTTACTTCTGTACTTAATAGAAGCATCTTACATACAATATTTTAATCGAAAAGTCCTGTTCATTGTTTTGATTGGGGAATTGATAATATATTACCTGGAAAGCGAAGACAATGTAGCCCGTAGTAGCTGTATGTTTATTCGACAAGACATCGTGCATGGAGCGTAAAGTCGAGCCCAGATAAACGTTAATAGTTTGGGCAGGCAAAAGTCCTAGAAATGTTGCCACGTGGAAGCGTCGACCAGAAACGGTACTCAACTATAAAAAAAAAACATTTCACTATATTACCACTCAACGATTATAACCAAAGAGATCCTCTTTGATTATAACTTTAATAAGTAATAGTCTGTCCTTCTATCAACAGTGTCGCCGCGTAGCGGCGTAGGATATACTCGTCTACTAAATTGGCGTTGAAAGTGTGATTATGCGCATTGTTTAGTGAATAATCACATTTTTGATAAAAAATAGTGACTTAAAGAATGTTGTACTCACCGCAAAAATGGTATTCTGTAGTCCAAAAGGTATTGGTGTTAATCTAGCAAATAGAACGACTTTGAAAGATTGTGGGCCTGAAATTACTCTTAAAATAGCACGGGCCGTTTCATTTTTTGATATAATTTTAACAGGATATTTTGAATGCACTAAACGTATTGTGTAATGTGCAATAGCGACGCCTACGTTCGCGGAAACAACAACAGTTAAGAAACCACGACCGACTCCAAAAAGATAACCACTCGCAATTATTAAAAACAAATACCCGATTGTTACTGGAAACGAAACTATTGTAAATAATACAATGAATATTAAAAATATCACGAAGGGATTTTGATTTTCAATCCAAAATAATAAAGCCCGGATATAGTCTTTACTAAAATATAAAATGCTCAGAATTATAAGGATTGCACATACTGTCGCCAGAACATTAAAAATTGTGGTATAATTAAGGAAACTGTGAAGTTTATTGCATAATGATAATTTTGGTCTATAATCAGTAAAGTCGTCGTCACTTATTGTAATTATTTCCATTGTACCCAAATTTCTATTACACAAACATTAAACGCTGACAGGTAATTCTGAATCATCTATATTTTATATAATTTAAAACTGTTTGTGGTTAATTATTTTGACATTTCAACATAACCTCGATAATTTTCTTTTGTCGTTTTTTTTTGAATATTTATGGCATTTTCTCTTTCACTGCACTTTTATTATTGCAAAAAAATACTGCGTAACACTCGCATAGACATAATAATTCTTTATTAACACTCATTTAACAAATTAAGTAGGTTACAAAGGTACCGTTTAAGGACTGACAGATGTATGTGATGTATTGAAGAAGGAAGCAATACAGTAGAAAGAGATATAAATTGGAATGCTGGAAATGCGGAATGTCCAAAAATAACGTGCTATCGACAGGCAGAGAGGTACAAGTAATAAGAATGTATTTATTATATTATTGTAGTCGATATGTTCACATAGATATTACAACAAACAATTGTTGAGGCTGTCAAAAAGTGCGCCTCAGTTCATGTAAACTATGCAAAATTGATTTTCATTTTGCATGTACAATATTAACAATATGTGTTTTTAGGTAAATAAATATGATAAAAATTGCACCTTCGCCGACTTACAAAAGAGATGCCAGTGGGAAAAGCATATCAAAATGCGTCATACTGGTGAGAAACCGTATTAGTGCAATAAAAGATAAAGTGCTACACAGCGGTGAAAAACCCTATCAATTTGTAATGAAAGTTTTACTCATAAACGTACACATACCGGAGAAAAGCCATAAGTATCAATGTGATGATTGTACTTCAGTGCTTTAATCGTTTAGGCACTTTAAAAATACACAAGCTTTACTGCTAATGAATCATACTGCTTAAAATACCGTGAAATGTTATAATTTTTAATGTGAATTTCCGACGCAGTGAGGTAGTAAATTAATATATATTGATGCCCGGTCCAGGCCACGGTAAAATATGTTGGTTGTGTTCAACGGTTTAAGCTGTCAAGAAGTATGCCTACGTTCACGTAAAATATTGTTTTTTATTCGAAAGACTCCATTCATATAAAATATAATTTTATCTGTTTTTTTTTTCTGATAAATAAATATGATGACCAGGTTGCGTTACAAGCAGTTGATCAAAATATATATCAATTCCGAATTTGTAAAATTATACATACTGGAGAGAAACCTTAGATATCAATAATTTAGTGCCTTAATGAGGATTTTTACTTCGCTTAAGTGCACCGATGTTAAACTTTATGACTGCAAATGTGACTACCGAGCTATAATATATTTTTTGTGTATTATATTGTTATAGTATACACATATTACATAATTAGAATAAGATTTCATTTGCTTGACGTTTGCTTTGCTAAGATTTCTGTTAGTTTGATACAGCTGTAATGTTTTTTCTCTTTTAAAAATGTTTATAAAAACTTCCGAATTAACATTAAAAACAATGAGTAACTGTTCCTTCCAATTATATGGCCTCATATCTCTGGCTGTTTGATAAGATAAAGTGCCTAACTTGAAATTTGCAAAATGATAAAAAAATTATTCAGGAGATTTCATATTGTGTGAAATAAGCTGTTAGTATGAATTATTTTATCGCTTATTAATTGAAAAGTGGAGTACATAAGCGTCTTTTAAATTATTCTATCAGCTAATAATAATAGTAAAAGACACCTGTTGCATTCTATTGTGATATTAAATTAGTAGTTATAATTTCTTATGGCATGCATAAAAAAAGTATGTTCTTTGTATGTTTTCCGTTCACACGGAGTTTAACAATGATATATTGTATAAATGACAAATTTTGGGATGTGTTTAAAATTGTGGTCGATTTACAGTGTCCTTCTGTTAAGGAAAATGTGCGGGAAATGTAAATAATAATATATAATCTTGAAATGTTGCAAAATAATACTATGAGTTTCATCGACATGGCTATGACTATCGGATTAAATGAGAATATAAGTATTTTTTTATGTACACAAAAGCCAAGCTAATTGCGTAATTGCATACGTGGCCAAGGATGTCATAACAAATGATCAACAAGTGTTATGTAATTTCTTGAAGAGCGCTGAAGTCTTGAAAATGACAGAAACTATATCCCTTACTTAAAATGCCGATTTATTTACCAAGTTCAAAATTAGTGGGCTAAAAAAATTCCTTACCTTTTTATGAAGGAATAAGAGATAACAATAAGAAACCAAAGTAACTAAAAATGGGAGTTACAATAATCTACCCATTTTCCGATCACTTTGAATGTGCACATTGTGATCGGCAATATCTACAGTTCACCGGCTTGAAAAAACATCTGATCGATACGCACGGAATTATCGTTACATTTACTTGTCGACTGTGTGGATTTCAGGATAAAATCCTGGACTCAGTTAAAAACCATTACGACCTTCGACACCAGTCAACGAAAGCTCCAAAACAATCGGCAATCGCATCGGTATATTCGAACAAAAAAAAACCAGTCACTACATCAAAGGCTGCGGAAGTGTCGTTAGGTACGAGGAAAACTACAAAACCGATCGATGTATCCCGTCGGAACTTCGTGCAGAGGCCATCATCGGCGTCAAATGAGACGGGTACTGTACCTCGACTACGTCCGGTGGCCTCGTCTAAACTTACCTCATCGGCCAAGAGTCAATTGGCCAGTACGGAACGGAGAATGTATTCTAGTCGGTCCAATGTTGATACGAAACCGACTTTTAACACTCTGAGTATAGTAAACCAAAAGGTTATCGGAGTTTCGACAGCTAGAGAAACGTGTAAGCTACAATCGTCTGCAAAAAACGGCAAGGTAAAATGGCCAGTTATTTGATATTGCGTTGGATCAGAGCGATAGTTAATTTTTTGCATTGTTACATCTGTTTTTATGAAAAATAGAAAATAATAATTTACGTTCAACAGTGGCGCCATTTTTTAATCTGTCGATTTAATGCTCTGAAATTTTAGGGTTTTTTTTTCAGATAGAAAAGATCTTCCAGATAAACCATCTCGCGCGACATTCAACATTTTTGACCAAGATGGCGTCTATAGTCGCCATTTTTGAGTACTTAGTTTCGATCCCTAAATGGAGTAAGTATATTAGTTCCGATAAAAACACCCCTTTTTCTATGTAAATGGACGCGCACTATATCGGGAGTTCGAGTATAAGAAAAAAAGATTAAATAAAATTAATTATTTTCATTTTCTGCCTCGGAACAGATATCAGCGGGCACAAAGGCATCTAGTTTATCGATTTCAAAGCACCAGAGCCGTTTATTAAAGACAGAAGAAGAACTTTTACCGACCAAGAGTCGATCTATAGAGGACGATCCCAAAATTGTCATAACAAAGCTTTCGACACAGCCAATATCGACTGAGGAAATTTCGACACAGTTTAAACGGGCGACGTCTCTAGTCCAGTCAGTTAGTACCGAGACCACTTCGAGCGTTAACAGTGATTGGAGCTCTGAAGAAACAAAAAGTCCCGTCACAGAAGAATGTCCTTGTATGAAAAAACATTCTAATACAGTAAGAAACTCTAGAAAAGGTCTGTGTGGAGGAAAGGGCTCCGGTGCAGGTTTTGAGTATGAAGAGGAAATGGCCGGATTACTCGCTCTAAGACTGTGCTCCGATTCAAATGTTGTAAACTTCAAGATGTGGATGAACCACCCTCTGGTGCCAGCGCTCGACGATGTTATATTTACGTACAGAATGTCCGGAGGTGAAACTACGACGGTGTACATTCAACTCAAACATAAAGACTCGGATGGAAAAAAAATTCAGAAAGCAGCGTTCGAAAGAGAAAAAGACGATTACAGTTTATACAAATACTTGGAGGGCTACAAAATCGTTAAGAGCAGACCGACGATCTGTGACGAAATCGACAGAAGTCGAGAAATTTTCGTGATATTCACAAACGCAATGATTAATCCTGCGGAATGCCAGAACCTGGAAGTATTTTCGGAAGAACAAAAGTCGCCAATTTATGTGAGGGTTGAAGAACAAAGCGAAGAACTGTTGCATTATCAAAAAATAATATTTTCAGGAAATACAAAGGAAAAATTTGAAGGTAAAATATACAGGTTCATTGTAACAAGTGAAGGTGGCAGTGAAGAAGAGCTGAATTATTTTAAAAACTTATTTTTGTTTGTCAATCAAAGTAATATAGGACAGTTGAGACATACGATTACAAAAAATAGTATGGAACGTCTGTTGGGAGATCGGTGTGATAAAACTAAACTAGATGACACCGTGACTAAGTATAGAGAATATATAAAACACAGGAAGGATTCAACGGTGAAGAAACCGTTTACAAGAGACGAGATATTGAGTAAAGCGGCATGGTTATACACTAAATCGTTACACGTAGCTCCGAAAAACGTAGTTGATTTTAATAAAAACGCGAGATTATGGAACGAAGCGACTGATGAGAAAAGTCTCGTTGTCGTCAGCGAATACAACGCGAGCTATGTGGACTTTCTGCAGCACTGTCTCGAAGAGGACAAGGCTCGAAAATATTTGAGGTTAAATTTAAAACATCTAACCTTAAAATTGGTCCAAAAATACTTACCGATATCGTGGAAAACCGAATCGCCGAGTCAATATCAAACCCTACTTCTGGAATCTGAACAAGATGTCGACGAAGAAGAAAAAGAATTTCTAGAAGAAATCGTTAAAGTGTTAATCGATAAATCGGATTTTAAGTTAATAATGATTTTTAATTTAAAACAAAATATTTTTGAAAACATAGGCAATGTTCCGTTTTTATTTGGTTTGAAAGATTTAGAAAATGATAATGCACTAATGAAAATGTCGTTAACGTACTACGGTGCTTTAATGACAGTCGAAGAACTCGTAAACAAACATAAAAGAATAAATGAATGTTTTAAAACTCACCACATTTTGATTCTTTTATTATTCGGTCTTAAAATCGGATTTGCGTACGATAAAAATTTAGATTTCTTTATAGAAAGAAAATTAACGGTAACTGCTGTCAAATCGCAAATTTTTAATTGCACGGATTTAAAGAATAATGTAATCTGCTTGTGTGGCAATTTTGAAAGAATTAATTTTCGCAATTTGTCATATATTGACTCTACAAAGGTAACCGATACGACATCGTTGAAAAACTATCGTATAATAAAACTGAAATCCGAAATGTCTGTATTAAACGAATTCCGGTGTTTAAAAGATAAATTAAAGGGATTGAATGTTTTACTTATCCATATTAAAGAAGAAAATAACAGGACGATTCTTGAATTAATCGGATCGTCGGCGAATTCAGAAGCATTTCTTCGTGAGAAAGAATTTTTGTATGAAGAAGTCATTATTTGGGATAACAATTTCGATATTAATATCATAACAGGAGAACCAGGGATGGGTAAGAGCGTCTTGTGCAATCATCTGCCGCAGACTGAACAGTTTGTATTACGAATAACTCAAGAACAATTAGAAAAAACGAGACGAATTGAAGAAATATTCGATATCCATGCGGAACAGTACACTGAAATATCTAAGGAAATATTTAGATATCACTGCGATAAGAAAAACGTACTATTGGTCGTAGATGCCTTTGATGAGCTTACCGAGAAAACAAAAGAACATGCGCTGGATGTGATCGAACAAGGCGTGTCCGATAATTATAAAATATTGGTCACGACAAGGCACGCCAGTGTTGAGCTGCTGGAAAAAAGAATGGGTGTCATATCGCAGAAGCTTAAAGCATTCGGTTTAGAGGAACAAGGGAAGTTTTTCGTCAAATATTGGACAGTGGCTCTGAAATTATCGAAAGAACATACCGAGAAAGTCTTCGAGTTCGTTTCTAAGCTGATGGAACGTGTCGAAGTCTCGGTCAACGATAGAGAACGTTCCATCGCCGGAATACCTTTGCAGTGTAGAATGCTCGCGGAAATATACCAGGAGCAGTGCAGGGAATATATTGCGGAGAAAATGTCTAAACCTCTCGAATCGACTAAACTAGATGTTGTCGATTTGTATGATAAATGCATACAAAAGAAAGTTAACATATTCTGTTCGGAAAAAATGGAATTAAAACAAACGGCGATCGAATTGTTCAAGGATAGAGTGATCAAACCCGATACAGAAATATATCAGATGTACGCGCTTTTGACAATATTCAGCGAATTGGACAGCGTAGTTCGTAAATTTAATACAGACAACGGTAAAAGTGATTATGATAAATTACATTCGACCGGACTGTTTACGTCGCTCGAACAAAGAACTATAATGAATAAAATCACCCGGCTACCGGTGTTTGTTCATCGTACTTACGCTGAATATTTCGCAGCACTTCATTTGTCTCAGCATTGGAAGAGCGAAAAAGAACTGATCTGTTTGTTGTTGGACGACAGAAAGTATGATACGGTCAGGTATTTCTTCGATTTGCTTATGGCACGTGGCTGTCCGTTGATCACCGCCACGATTCGCAATGACCTTGGACAAATAACGAACGAATCCGACATCAACGAGATCGATAAAGGAGGCCGCACCGCTTTGCACTTGGCGACGATGTGGGGAATTCGTGACGCCGATATGGATAAATATGGTGAGTATAACGGATACAACAACACAGAAGTCTTCAAATATCTCATGCGACTAGACGTCCGCAAAATTATTAATAGAGAGGACGACATCACTAAATGGACGCCGATCAAATACGCCGATTACACTAGATCGTTACACGCGATGAACGAACTGATCTCCGAAGCTTACGTTAGCGACAATGACATTCCGACTTTATTGAACGACTTGCGAGAACCGCAATTCTATATTGATAAATACACTACGCGTTGTGGTCACACGCTTATGCATCACATTGCTGTTCAAAGCTTATCTGAAATATTACGTTATTTAATTAGTTCAAAGTCGCACTTGATAGATTTAAATTGCAATAACTACAGGGAAAGTAAACCGTTGGTCGTGGCAGCCGATAAAGGTAAGTTGGACATTGTCAACATATTAATAAAAGCGGGGGCTGACATAAATGCCGCTGAGATGAGAGGCAATACGGCACTTCATTGCGCAGCTGAGAAAGGATACGTCGACATAGTCAGTGCGCTTATAACGTCCGGTGCGAATATAAACGCAGTCGAGCGAAGACGCTATACACCGTTGCATCGAGCCGCTTCAGGAAACCATTTGGAAGTTGTCAATACGCTAATAAAAGCCAAAGTCGATATCGATGCCCGAAACTATTTTGGTTACACGCCAATTCACTGGCCGGCCGGGGAAGGATACAAAGAGATCGTCGATGCATTGATAGCAGCCGGTGCCGATATCGATATACCCGACAATAATGGTTGTACGCCGTTACATCGGGCGGCTGAAAACGGACAGACAGAAATTGTCAAGACATTGATATCGGCCGGCGCCGGCGTCGATACGGCTAGCGCGGACGGTAAAACGGCATTACATTCGGCGACTAGAAAAGGACAGGCAGATGTTATCGAAGTATTGATAAATGCGGCTGCTCAGATCGAAGCGGTCGATAAAAACAGTAGAACGGCATTGCACGGAGCGGTTGTGGGAGAGTGTACGCGTCACAAAGCGAACGAAAATTGCAAATTCGAATCGGCTCTCTGCGATACAGTGGGCTTATTGGTACGACACGGCGCTAACCTAAATGCGATGGACGACGATGGAAATACCCCGATGCAGATGGCACAATGTGTAGGTCACAACAAAGTCGTTCAATTGTTAACCAAAATCGATGCTGCAGCTTTTCCAGTTTATATAGAGGAGATACCGACAGTAATTTAAATAATAAAGGTACCTATGCAATAGATGTAATAATTTTGAGAACTGATTAAAATCATCATATATATTAATACGCTAAGGTTAAGATGTTTGCCTCCCTTTTTAGAAAGAAACCACACGATTTCTCCACGTAAATGATATATCATTTTACAGATAATTGCTTGCTCTACTGACATCGACAACTAAAAAATTTATTATTGCTTTTGTTTTTGTAAATTAATTAAAATACAGCAACGCTGAACAACGTCTGCCATCTGACGGCTTTAATTTTGAAACAATGTCAACACTTCGATCTGTCATCTGACCTTCATATTGTAATACAACAGACACAATACTGCATACTGCCATCTGACGGCTTTAATTTTGAAACAGCGAGCAACGCTGAACAACGTCACAGCAATGCTGCATGATGCCATCTGGCTTAGCTCAACGCTTTTGCTACTTGCACCTCTATATGACAATTTTAGTAAAATATTTCTTCGATCTGTCATCTGAGTTTCATATTGTAATACAACAAAAAGAAGAACGTTATAAGCAGTGTGCAAAATTAGAAACGAATTGAATACCTGCAATCATATTTAAAAAATAATTTTGCAAAGTGATAATTATTATACTTATTTAGTGTGAATAATTCGCACAGGTCACACTAGTTTCTAATATAAACAGTCACAAAAACTATTGTTTACGTTTAAAATGAGTAATAGAGAATGGATTGCGTAAGGCTGCCCTAGTTTAGAATTTGGTTCCGTATTTCCCCCGATTCGAACTTGTTATATTTTCATTTAACTGATGCACCCGTGTCTCTTATTAATGAGGAAAAAAGTCGTCGTCACAGTCATTTATGATATCGTCACGGCACGACTACAACTGCTTCCCGGTCGGGATCACCGTAGGCACTCACGACGGACGATATCGGAACACAGAATCGGACCGGATCGGGAGAAATACGAATTCAATGCAAGTGTACCTAAATTGTTTTATAGTCTATGCAATGCCTTCAGCATAAAGTAGTGTTGATCCAATAGAATGTTACGATGAAGGAAGGTTTTGGTTGAGGATCACAAATAAATAAGCTTTACCAATGTTTCGCTAGTGGCCAACGTTTCGAATCTAAATTATAAACATATATTCATGTTCATAGGCCCTGAAGATGAAAATAAATTTTTCGAAACGTTGGCCACTAGCGAAACGTTGGTAAAGCTTATTTATGATCCTCAACCAAAACCTTCCTTCATCGTAACAGTCTATGCAATGTAAATTTTAAAAATAAGTCGTTAATAATAAAGAAAACTGTGATATTCTATTATAGTTATACTTATTTTCGTAAAATAGTAATTTTAAATAAGAAAGTTTGTATTTTATATAATACAATAAATGACTCGTAATAATCATAAATTATTGTTTCCTTTGTTTTTATAGCTCTTTTCCAAGCTTCCTGCGAACGGTAACAGAACCCTCACAGTCATGCGCAGTAGCTGTATCGGATTTTGTGCTACTGCGCAAGACTGCGGCGGTTCTGTTACCATTCGCATTCAATCTGTGACCTCTTAAAGCTGTTTTATTTTTCAATTTTTGAAGTGAAAACTTCTTTAGCGGCGCTGTACACTTTTTTTGTAATGGGTGAAAAATGTTAAACTCGCGTCAGGTCAGTAAAAACTGGGTGAGACTCTCTAAGTGATAGTAATTGACAGATACTTTTTATACAACGTTAGACATCTAGCGTTGAAATATTGTACATAAAAATGCAATCTATGATACAAACCATTTTATTTACAAGTGTTGTCAATAAATAAACAATGCTTCTAAATGCAAAAAATTAAGACGTTAATATTCAAGTTTTCACTTCCGCCGGCATTCCCGGAGTGCAACCCGTTTTTTTTAATTGGCATTTGGCTTCACTTTGCAAGTAGATAAATTGTAGATTATTATAGACGCTCAATAACTAATGTCATTGGCGTTTAAACGGTAGTGAATTATAATGTCGTTTTCTGTCAACGTACCAAATTTGGAATGTATTACGCGAGAAAGAAACACGATGTGCTTTTTTTTCATAGCACATATATCTGTTTTTTTCCACAAGGGTACCACCTTGCACTAACTGAAATCATAACTTGATAATCAATTATCCGTTGCAATAATTGCATTGGTTTAATTGTTGCATACACTTTTATAAATAAAATTATATCCGTATTTCCTCGTGATATTGGGTAATCAGGTAAATTGGTTAGTAAATTAAGATTTGCATTTGTTTCTGAAAAAAAAACTTGCATACCTACATGCATTACTCATCAATAAACATTATTTATAGTATATTGTACCTTTGTGACACGTATAAATTACGGCCGCGCACTTCGACATTCAACTGTTTGAACATTTGTTTTTGCACACGCGTGGCATTTGTTTGGATATCTGATTTATAAAAGTACAAATAAAATCTGGTGTTAAGATAAGTCGTTTTTAAATTGTCTTTTTTTTCATTAACTAAAATAAGTACAAAATAACAAAAGTTGTCAATGAAACGTCGGTTTATAAATAAATACAATCAAGCGAGGTTATCACAAAGCGATAAATAAGTGATTAAAAATACATAACAATGAGTTCCGATAGATCTTTTGTGAATGTGTTGCCATTCATAATAATTGTGATTTTGTTTAAGTGTTCCACTACGGAAAAAAGTGACGGTGCACTATCGGAACAAGAGATGAACGATTTAGTAATGGAACATTTTAATAGAGTTAAACAGTTCAACAATCGCAAAGAACCGCAGTTAAGAACTGTCGATATGACAGAACTTGTCGATAAGAAATTATCAGAAACAATTATTCCACCGTTGGGTTTGACCGTTTTACGTAGGTGAGTTTAATTTCAAGATATTTTAAACAAGACAAATCGAAGACGCCAAGCTCCGAGTGAAAGTTGGTTTAGATCTGACACTGCTTCAAACGTCTCCGAATTATTGTCTCTACCGAGGACCAAGGTATTGATCAAAATCTATTGAATGGTTTCTCAATTTATCGTGACGGTTGCCTTTTGTTAAAATACGGGTGAAGAGAGCAAGGCTTTAGAGCAGTGATTCCCAAAGTGGTCTATATTGACACCCAGGGGTCGACGACAACTTGCAAGGGGTCCATGTCAGCGGGAAAAAAATTAGGGGTCCATGAAATGAAAATGAGGGTACACGATAGTGAATCTCCTAGCAAAAAAAGAAACAAACTGGACATCGTCAACCGAAGAGATTTAAGATTAAATCTACCTAAATTGATGCCAAATGTTGAAAATTTATTATTAAAGCATCAGGTTCATACAGCACGCTAAAAGCATTTATTTTTTGCTTAGTTATTTTATGTAACAAAAAGTAAATTTTAATTTAATTCGTTTAATTTGAATCTAATTAATAAATGTATAAAACTAAACATTTCACTACCGTTATAAATTTAAATCGTTCAAAGTGAGTAGCACTATCCCGGTTGTGAAAAATACATTTGAAATTAATGAATTTGCAAAAAATCAATATCAGATAAGCAAGGGGTCTACCCAAAACCGAAAAACATGGCAAGTGGTCTACGAGACAAAAAAGTTTGGGGACTTCTGCTTTGGAGTAATAAAATTTCGTCTTGTCTCTCTGGAACTACTGAAACGACCGGAATAAAAAGTAGCCTGTGTCAGGTTCATCAATTACTTGCAAGCAAAATTTCATTCAAAACGGTCACGCCGGCGAGGCGTCGACAAACATACATACAAACAAATTTTAACACGTATAATATTCAGGAATCAAGATTACGTCAAGTCAATCTTTAGAATACGAGAAACGATAATTATTTTAATGCATATGAAACACGTTTTTTTTTTGTAGATGCAGTAAAGATGGAGGTTACTGCAAAGCAGGCAAATACACTAACGTAACAACCGAACTTGTAACACTGCAGTATCTTCTAGTTAACGGAGTAAACAGAACAAGCAACGACACTCCTAGAGTCGTGGAAATAATAGCGTACGACCACGCCGAATGCGCATGCGTCGAACCTTAATCATCCGATCGCTCGGTATCAAGTTTAATCCGTTTCCAAGCTTCAGATCTTTGCTTCGAAGAATTCACAAATTCTATAGAAAGCAGATAGATGTTGTAGATTTTAAGACGCTGTGTTTTTGAAAGTACGAATAGCTACCCACTTCGAAAATTTCCGTTATTAAAGTGAAACTTTTATTCTATCGCCCCGAATTTTTCTGGCCGTCTGTTGCATGTCGCATTACAGGCGGCCGCGGAGTAGGGGTAAAGTGAAAGGCGTTCGGAGTAGGCGCTCGGTAGAGCAGCCAAGGCCAATATGGCGGCGCCCATGGTTAGCATCAGCTGACCGTGTAGTATGTATAACACATAGTCAGTCTATCATGCGGGCAAGTGCTGTACAGTGTTTACATGTTTTTATTCGTGTATTCATGTGAATATTGTTGTTTATAATTAATCGTGATGGATAAGTGTCTACAATCCAACGCCCACAATCCAATAAAAGTTTCACTTGCGTCGTGGTTTCTTAAAACCACACAACTGTTTTTTTTTTTTAAACTGAGCTTATAAAGAGCGCACTTATTTTGGAAATTAAGACCTTAGAAGACAGCACGCTGAATTAAGTGAAAATATTAAAGATCTCTTTCAAGTTCATTGAAAAATGATTTGTAGAAATCAACGAACGTACAAAATACACAAGCCCGGAGTCCAGAGCATTTTATTATCGCCGAAAGATTGGAATTAGCTGTTAAAGAACAGAGACGGGTAGCTTGTTAGGAAATAAATCACTCATTAATTTTAAATACATTTATTTATATACGAACTGTATCTGACAGTATTAAAATTATCATAGCTGAATTTTTAATAATTAGATAGCTAAACACCATATAAACACAAGGCTGTAGGCAAGGGGGGTTGGGGGGTTCAAACCCTCTCCGAAATGCTTTGGCCGGCCGTTTTATACATACTAAAATATTTTCGACTCCTTTTTCGGATCTGTGACACGGTAAAATCGAAATGTAACGTGTTACTAATAAATTAAACGAATCATTAGACTCTTTTGTCGAAATGCATTCTATCGAAACGTTACTATAAATATGTATTTATGAAAAATTATAATACATGCTTGTTTTAAAATACATTTGTTACTTATTGTCTCTAATCCGGAGCTCCCCTTCCCCCCTCCGAAGTCAATTCCTAGCTACGGCCTTGAGTCATAATATTAAAATATCTGTAAAGAATGTTTCGTATACCATTTATCTAAAATATTAATAATTAGTCAATAATTTTAAATAAATAAGTATATGAAATATCGCAATCAAACTGTATCTAATAAATCGGGACAGCGATAGAAGTGTTTTGTTTTTCGGGTGTTATGTCAAAATGACACTTTTTTAGTAATACTACTCAGCCTTCTTCAAAAAATTTTAACTATTCCATTCACTGACGAAATTCGATAAAATTCATCAATCAAAATTTGACGTAATTATTCTTCTTCTTTTCTAGTCAACTTGTTTTTTTTTTTTCAAAGCTTTAGGAGATAACTGTCATCTACATTCTACATTTTGAAATATTTAAAACTATTGTTTTTATCAATTTTGATCTTACTTATTTAACCTGTTCACAGTCTTTTAACCCTAGCGAAAATATATTTCGGAATTTAAACACATGTACACTTGCTAAAAATATTCAAAAACTTATGCATACAAAAACAAAATAATATTCAATGTAAAATGAATCTTTGAATTACAGTTCACCAACAGACAAAAAGAAATAATAGAATTTATTTGCCTGAAATTGTTCCAAACAGTTTAAAGATTACACCGGACGGTATAAAACAATTTATTTTCACCGTTTGAAACAAAAGCGTCAAGCAATTAAAAAGATATATTGAGGTCTACGCAAAGTTTTAATAAAAAAAAAAGCTCCGGTAATGAACCGTAAAACAACAGAAATTTATGCAATACATACTTTACTTATGATGGTTATTTAATATACTTACAATAAAAAAATACGAACTGTAGTCAAAATCATTCACTTAAAAAAAAAGAAACTTTACGACTTAAAATAAGTTCAACGTCTGCGCATGCGTCGAGCACGCGGAGGACCGCCTCGCTGGAACATCGCAGCTCTCGGAGGACCTCCCATATGACCTCCGGCTCTGTTACCTGGCAAAAAGTAGCCACCTCCTTTTGAGTAAACAAAAAAAAAAAAAAAAACGCCCGTGAATAATTATTATCGATAGCAATAGAGCGTGCGCAAATTCAAAATTGCCTCATCAACTAGATTATTTTAACTTTCGCACAGTCCGACCGATCTATTTACCTTGCTGATCGTTCCAAACAATGGGCGTCGGTCGGCCCGGGGCGCCTCGGCCTCCCATTCGAGCATAGTGCTGCGTGGTGCGCGTTCTGATACGAGACGCGGGACCTGCCAAACTTCTCCGCGCACTTGCGCGCGTGTTACTGCTCGGCGAGCTTGTCGCTTCGGCTTCCCGACCCTCTTCCATCTGCAACAAAACGGCCGCAAAGCCCAATCATTTACCCGACTGCCCCAGACGGAGGGTAATGTTTTAACGAAAATGTGTTTTGCTTTGACTTATTTGCGACGGCAAAGTGCAAACGCGAATTGTAATTGCGTTGGTTTAACATCCGTGTAGAAATATTGTTCGAACATTTTTTTGAAAAACGAATTGTAACTCATTACATCGTGAGTTCAACTGATTGACATGTTTCAGCTTCAAAGAAAACGAATGGAAATTCAGGGATAAGAGAACAAAAAAAAAGTGTGTCAGCTCCTTAGATACGCTGTGTAATGTATTCCATCTCATTCTTTCACACGTTAAATCCTACGGATATATATGTTTGTCTCTTTTGTATTCCATCTTATTCTTTCGCGCGTTAAATCCTACAGATATATAATATGTTTGTCTCTTTTGAAGCGGACGAGCCACACTTGAAGCGGTGGAGCGTAACGTCTTAACAATTGATTTTACTGCTCATAAAATTTCCGTACCGGGCCTTATAACTCAAAATCGTTTCTTAAGGAGTAAACTCCAAAAACTATTAATTGCTCGATAAATCAAGGAAAAATCAAAGCGTACGGTTTGCGGGGCAATGTTAGAGGATTAAAGTTAACACGATCGAGCATTAAAAAACCACAATCATATGCATTTTTTTTCATTCAAGCAAAATACGCCTGCCAAATATAATATGGCTTCTTCTCTGACCTTTATTGCACATACCGCTAAACTAGCGGTATGTGTTTATTATCGCTTTGTGCGTCAGAGCTGACTTTCGTTCATATAAGAAGTTATATCTAAGTTAATTTCACACGAAATCCATTCAAATTGAAGCTTTTTAAAAAGAGGAGATTTTGATCTATAAAACAGAACCATTTTAGATCAATTCGAGTTCATAAATACTATTAAAATTCTAATTGAAAATTACAAACAGCAGTTGTCGGTTGGTCTGTACGTATGTATGCATGAACGTATGTACGTCACGACTCTACAGATCGCAATTTTGGTCGGATTGCCTTGGGTTATATTTTATTCACTTTGTTTAGCATCAGATCAGAACCCTATTTAAATTCACATAAATGTGTTCAGTAGTTCAATTTTTATAAACAGTTTTATTTTATTATTTTTTGACAGCTAATAAAGGGTGTTTTTTTTGGAGGTTTGGTTTTGAAATTGGCAACACCGTTTCAAGTGACAGTTAATTTGACAGTTGACAGATGATTTGTGGTCAGTATGTTTTGCCATTTAACCATGAATAGACTTACATCAGTACAACGCTTGCAAATTGTGCAAATTTATTTTGAAAATTATGGTTCAGTTTGCCAAACTAACCGTGCGCTACGTCCATTTTACGGTCGACATAATCGTCCATCCGAGCAAGTTATTCGGAAAACCATGGATCGTTTTCGAACTACGCATACTCTAGTTGATAATACGCATCCACAAAGACGCCATGCAGTGCGCACAGAAGATGCCATTGCTGCTGTGGTGCGTAGTGTTGAGGAGGACCCGAATGAGTCGATACGCCGTCGTGCACAGCAATTGGGACTGTGCCCATCCACGTTGTGGAAGATTTTGCGAAAAGATCTTGGCTTACGAGCTTACAATATCCAGCTTGTGCAAGAGTTAAATCCGCGTGACCATTATGCGCGCCGTACGTTCGGTGAATGGGCCGAAAACAATATTCAGCTTGATCCTCTTTTTCAACGCAAAATTTTGATCTCACACCTATGGATTACTTTCTTTGGGAATACGTGAAGTCACTAGTCTACGCCGATAAACCACATACGTTGGATCACTTGGAAGTCAACATTCGCCGCGCTATTGGCGATATACGGCCCCAGATGCTCGATAAAGTGATCGAAAATTGGACTTCCCGATTGCGCTTCATTCAAGCCAGCCGTGGCGTCCATATGCCCGAAATCATATTTAAACATTAATGGCATAAAATTATATTTTAAACAAAGCCAACAACGTGGCCAGCAACCTTATTTTTACGTGTTTTATTTCATTTTAAACTTGTATACCTCTAAAAAAAACACCCATTAGTTAAAATAAAAAAAACAAAAAAATACCTATTACTTATTGTAAATGCAGTATATTACGTAGAATAACTGCTACACTTCTATACCACAATAACAACGCAAGCTGCGATATCGGTATGACCGAGCGGTAAAGCGTTAGTCCAGTAATAGCAAGGTGCAGGGTTCGATTCCCGCCGACACAAGTAATATATTTTTTTTTCTATTCTATTTTATTTTTAATTTTTTTTCTATTTTTTAATTGTTTTTTTAATCTCTTTTCTCAATTTTTTTTCATTATAATATGTACAGTGGAAAACTTGCGGGATGTGCACTTTTGGTTTTGCCAACTATTTCAAAATATGTATTATCTTACTCAATACCTTGTACAACAAAGCGAAATAAACACCTCCGAATCTACACGAATCGGTTTTGGAATTTTCGAATTCGACCGGACAGTATTAAAGTAGTCTAAATCGACAAAAAAATACAGTTTGAAAACCACTCACTTCTGTGTCTTCGACCGCGCTATTCTTCTCCCCTTCGCTCGTTATTCCGTCGTTTTGTTCTTCGATTTCGGCCACGTCGTCCTGCTCGTCGCCTTCCGATCTCGCGCCGCCTACATCGCCCTGCGCGTTCGCGTTGCTACCGCTCGCTCTGCCCTCGCTAGACGGACCGGCCTGTTCGTCGTCGTCGGCCGTCACGGAAATCGTCGGTATGACGGCGCCGGCCGCCGTCGACACGTCGCCGCCCGATTCAGCCCGATCACCGGCGACGGCGATTTCGGCCGCGTCCGACGGAACTTGATCGCCTCCCTGCGGAGACACTTGTAGCGGAGTCGTCGGAACACTGCGCCCCGTTCCTATATGTTTCGAAAAAAAAAATTGGTTGTCTGTAAAGTCGGTTTACGGACGATAGTTTTACGTGATAACGTATTCCGTAATACATAACCTAAATTTATATAATAATTATAATAATTCGAATCTATGATATTGCATCTTTCGCTTCAAATTTAGGTTAATTTTATTTATTTAAATTACTCACCATATAATATAATTGTTTTTTTTAACTTTCTTTCTTTCGTATTTATTTTAAGTCTCAAAGATTAGCTGTCATAATATTTATAAAACAATTGTTTCACTGTTTATATAAAATTCCAAAACGTACTTACAATATTTAAGTATTTTCATACGTCAAAAAATTGATTTTTATAATGATAAAATTTATAAGAAAACGATTTTTTCGAGAGATGAGACCTAGCTAAAACGATTTTTTGCCCCCCAAAATCCCTTTTCAGTAAATTTCATCCAAATCGCTAGGGCCGTTTTCGAGAAAAGCACGCACAGGGTCAGGCGGAACGTTACACTTTTTCGTACATGCAGCCGGTGTTTTATCAATTTATAAGATTGGTGATTCATCAATTTATAAGACGTTATCACGTCAAAAAATCAGCTCAATGAATTTTCGCTTTCGCTTTTCATCTCTCTTCATTTTACTAACCGGTTTCGTCGAGCGGTTCGACGCCCCTCTGATCGTCCGCGCATTCGCTCTGGCCGGCTTGACTCGCCGCGGCACTGCTCGTGGACGCAGAGCCTCTCTGCTGTACTGTCGGAGGATCGTTAAATGTAAACCTGCCTCCGGTCGGAACGTGCGGCGAACTGACGGCTTCGCTAAAACCATCCGTGCGGCGCGGCACATACAACGTGGGCGTGCTAGGAACTATTCCTATCGAAGAAACGGGCACCGTATTAGTCATAGCCTCTTTCGCGGAAGCTTTATCCGAGAAATGTTTTTGTTCATCCATTTTTAAAGTTAAAAGCAAATCAAATAATTTACTAAAATATGAATAAACTTTTGTATTATTTTTTAGCATTTTTGTAATACTCCTTATTTAATTACTTATATTTTAATTTTTTTATTATATTTTTTAAGCTACACAAATATTTCAAATTTATATTTTTGTATGGGGCTTGCCCTGTTGAAAAAATAAATAAATAAATTTACTACTTTTCAATGAACATTTCTCGTCAATTTGCTACCGTTTGGGATTGTTGGACGAACGGAGCTTACGATGCACAAAAGTCTGTGATTTTAGTTTGCTTAATGTTTGGGATTGTCTTTTTTAATTGCTCAACGATAGCGCGGTCGTTTATCTTCGCTTAAAACAATATCCGATTGTAACATGTCGGCGGCCGACAGGCGTAAACAATGTCGACGCAGCTATACAGTCCGGATTAGTTGAAACGGCAGGAATCCGGATTGCAAAGTACACAATACAGTCTATCGATCGAATTACCAAAGAATCCAAGCTATCAAATATCGGATTATCGATCCTGTGCTGTATTATAAATTTATCGCATTGATTATTTCATTGCCAAACCAAAATCAAGCCGGGCTAATAATTGAATGAATCATGACAAAAATCAACCGTGTATCGTTATTTGTTGAACGATAATCGATACGCTTTCTGCTAGTCGACACATTTTATGTACTCAATACATAATTAGGCTTTTGAAAAAAAAATAATTATCGATTTTTTTATTGTATTTTAAAACTTTATTATAAATAATATTGATAATCGATGCGAAAAACTTTCAAAAAACTTTTTTTAATTTAATTATAAGCAATTTAAAATTGATAAAATATTAAAAAAAATCACGTGACTGCAAACGCACTAAAATTGTTTTTGACAGTTGTGACGTCATAATGGTAAAATGTATATACGCAGTATACTATCATAATGGCTTCAACATGTGTATTGACTAAAACATTATGACATCACAATATGTTCGGGAAATGTCGGCGCGTTCTCGGAACTGGGTACAAAAATTTATTTTTAATTTAATATAACTTTTGAATTATAACGAAAATAAAAAAAAGAAAAATAGTTTTGTTATAAAACTTATATACGATCTTTCCATTTATGACAAAAAAAAATGTCATTCAAAAGCCCAATTGAATAAAGATTTTTGTTACGTCGTTACTATGTCCCGTTAAAGCAGTCATTAATAACTTAAAAAATGTGCAACAGTATTTTTTTCGGCCGATACTTAGGCTCTCTTTTGAATAAGATAAAAAAAAAATGTTCAATCGATCTTTATGCAAAATTATAATTTGAATTCGTAAAAGGAATATGCAAGAGGAAGACAAATGACTAAAGCACTTAAATTTTCAAATAATTTATTCATAGCTTTCATAGAAAAAAAACGAAAAAAATACTGTTACAAAACTATACATGTATTAAAAAACAAACAAACGTATCGATATAATAGATTTCAACCGTCCTATAAAACGCAAGATTCTGGAAGACGCTAACTTAAGCCGTACGCATGCGCAATGAATATGGATTGTTATAAGTAACCTGTACACAATACACTCTTAGTAAAAATTGACGCATCACTCAGTCTGATGAAGCAACAGGTAAGACTTGATATCGCCCGTCGTTCATAAAAGAGTATGAAGAAGATCTGTAGATAGACATTTATGCAAGTGAGCCGTTTGGTGTTCTGGTGAGAAATTTGTTTCAACGTCCGCACAGAGTCGCGCAGAAACATTGCAGGCAGCAAATCTTTCTCCGAGCCTCTGCCATACTCGTTCGCGACCATATCTGATCGTTTTTCAAACATACTCTGGTTTCGTCAGAACAAACAAAACATTCTGCCTTTAAGACAAAAAAAAACAGCCGAAAACCCGAGTGGTGCGTTAATTTTGGTCAGAAATTTAGGGAATTAAATAGAAGCCACAACGTTTAAAAAATAATGTGGTTGTTTTGTTTTCTTCGTAAGCCATAAATTTTAAAGTTGTTCGATTTGAAATTAAATCATCGATAGACAATTGTCACTTGATCAACCGCTTTCAAAATGTGTTTTAGTATCAAGATATTTTATAAAAGATCTTTGACAAATTCTTGGTGCAGTAAGTATTGTAAGAAATTGATAGCTTTTTCAACTGTTAAGGCCCCCATACACCTCGTTCTTTTTTGGCAGTTTTAACCGCACAGGTAAAACGGTCGGTGTGTGGCCAAAAAACCGTCCTTCTTACCGGCGTTCAAAAATATCTGCTGCTGCTTGATTTAAACCGTCCGTTTTAAAAGTGTCGTTCAAGTCGGCCCGCGTGTGTGACGACGCAGTTAAAAAGGACGGGTTTTGTTCGACTCTGTAACGTTGTAGGATCCATCAAAGCAGATCAGATGATGCCACGACATCAGAAAAACTGAACGAAACAACGCCTAGTGTGTGGATATGGTCGTTGTTCGTGTTTACCTGTACAGTTTTATCCGTGCGGTTAAAACTGCCAAAAAAATTGGTTGTCTGTAAAGTCGGCTTACGGACGAGATAGTTTTACGTGATAACGCATTCCGCTCGAATATCCAGGCGGAACGTGACACTTTTTCGTGCATGCAGCCGGTGTTTCATCAATTTATAAGACGTTATCACGTCAAAAAGAACGAGGTGTATGGGGGCCTTTAGGTGGTCAAATTTACTTTAAAAAAATCTACTTGCAGGTTCAACATTATTTGTTTGAATTTTATTTCTAAATCACTTATCGAACAAATAAGACTAAACATTACACAACTTCACGGACAATAAAAATCACAATATTTAAGAATTGGTTTACTATTATGAATAATTACTACTTCACTCAGCTCGTAGAAGAAAGAGATAATTTTCTTTGAAACATGACCAAAATGTCTCATATTAAGCAACGTCCATTTCAATTACTCAAATTTGATAGGACCTGCTCAAATAATAGTCAACAGTTTTGTAAATAGCAATCGTAGAAAACTCTGCCACTCCGTAAGTAATCCATCATTAACGAAATTGTACCATTAAAACAGGGTTGCCAGACGTACGAGAAATCTCGTACCATTACGAGATTTACAGCTTTTGTACGAGATACAAGAATAACAAAATACTCGTACAATTTTGTACGAGATTTTAACAATTTTGACTGCCTTCGCTAGGTATCAGCCAAAAAGTGTAAGAATTTGCATGTTTGCCTACTTCACATACGACAAAAACGATCGACCGGGCGCATAACTAAACGCACTACCTCATCACTATATGAAACTAGACAACTTGAGTGGGGAACCCCCGTTTAATGTATTTATTTGTTGTTGTCCTTATTACACTAATGTTAATCACTATCAGTTCTAATTTTTTCATTTGAATTGACAGCTAAAAGCGCAAAGAATATGACTACTCAAAGTTAAATAGTACAGTAAATAGCATACATTATAAATTTTATTCGAAATACCTACTTTAAATTTATACTTGTACGAGATTAACTGTTGAAAGTACGAGATATTTAGCAACACTGGTACGAGAAAAAAATCCGTCATTTGGCAACCCTGCATTAAAAAATAAAATAGCAAATTTATACTTGTACGAGATTAACTGTTGAAAGTACGAGATATTTAGCAACACTGGTACGAGAAAAAAAATCCGTCATTTGACAACCGTGCATTAAAAAATAAAATAGCATTGTATGCAATTGTTTTACATCAACGTATTCGAGAAGAACTGTTTTTTGATAATAATAAAACGGAAACATGACTCAAAATCGGTGTTTAATTAAAAAAAGACGGGTTGCACTCTAGGAGTGCCGGCAGAAGTGAAAACTTGAATATTAACGTCTTATTTTTTTGCATTTAGAAGCATTGTTTATTTATTAGCAACACTTGTAAATAAAATGGGTTGTATCATAGATTGCATTTTTATGTACAATATTTCAACGCTAGATGTCTAACGTTGTATAAAAAATAAAATGGTTTGTATCATAGATTGCATTTTTATGTACGATATTTCAACGCTAGATGTCTAACGTTGTATAAAAAGTATCTGACAATTACTATCACTTAAAGAGTCTCACCCAGTTCTTACTTTTCCTGACGCGAGTTTAACATTTTTTACCCATTACAAAAAAAGTGTACAACGCCGCTAAAGAAGTTTTCACTTCAAAAAAAAACGAAAGAGCATCGAACGCATTTGTTTTAAACCGAATCAAGATGTTCGAAAAGTACTGTCTTGCAAACAATAAAAAGAACGGATGTTAGTAGAGAAGGTGATGATGAGAAATTGCAATGTTAGTTATGGAATTGATTTAAATCGAAGTACCGTCGTCTCCTGCGTCTTCGTAGCCGTGAGGCTGCAACATAAGTTGTTGTTGTCTTTGGGTCAACGGCGTCACGTTTCGTCTCTGCGAATAAGAAGTACCGCTTCCATCATTTCCGGCGCTACTTATGGCCTCAGACTGGCCCCCTATTGATTCAGGTTTCAATTAATATTACTGCAGAATATGCTACGACCGTTAGCCGGGACCGGCCTTGACAAATCGAAGGTCCGCTTCATCTAATTTACACTGTACAGAAATTTCTAGACACAACCGAAACGCAGCGATATTTTAGAATGATTAAAATTAGTCAAAAATAACGGGCACCGCTGGTTTTTATGTAGTTGTACCGTGGCCGTGTAGAGTAGTGATGTGCCGGATCGTTAAAAATGTATATCCGCGGATACAGATCTGAATACGGATTTTTGGTTTCAAGATCCGCGGATACGGATCTTAACTTTCTTAGAGTACGCGGCGGTAAATATTGCACACCGACCTTTGGAAAGAGACTATCTGTTATGGGAAAAAGTTATTGACCTCTTTAAGAGTTAACTCTCATAACAGATTGTCTCTTTCCAAAGATCGATGTGCAATATCTCATTATAAAGATAGCTGATTTAGTACCTTTGAGTTATGTACTATTGGTATTGTACTCACTACGATAAATGTTTGCAATATAAAGGTGCCAAATACGATTTTAAAAAATAAAATATAATCTGAATGGAATTTAACAGTTTTTCATTATTACCTAATCACCTACATATATAAAATTTCATCTATGAATTGAAAATTAATAAGGTAAAAGATCCGCCAAAAACTAACGGATACGGATCTTTTTTCTCCCTCGGATATCCGGCACATCACTAGTGTAGACTAGACAATATAAAAGCTCTTCGTCCAATTAGATTTACAGAAATATATTTCTGATGACTACAGAGTTCTATTGGGCTAAATTGAAAGACCGGTCCTGCTATCAGATCTTCAACTTTTTCAAAAACAAATCAAGGGTTGCTTACAGAAAAAACAATAATTTCCTTAAATGTTTATTCGACAAATTAAAATTAAAATATAAATTTACATTGGATACTAAACGCAAGCCAATTGCTACTTCCACCAGTTCTCAGATTAGAGCCTGTAAACTGACTGTGACAGATGAACCGCGATAAGTGATTTCTTTTAAATAAAACAACTTCTTAATCAATGTTCGAATCAGCCGGTAACGATGTCTCTCTTTTTGATATTAAGCATCGTACCTGTGTTCTGTTGTTGTTGTCCGGTTCCGTCTGCCGATCCGCTCTGCGACGCGCCGTCGGATTGCGTCGACGTTCCGGCCACGACGGGCGGAATGTGCGCCGTCGATCCGCTGCTATTCCCGGTCGTCGAGCTCGTGTTGCCGCTTTGGTTGGGCGCGTCCGGAACGACGTCTTCGTCGTCTTCCTCTTCGTCTTCTTCCTCCTCGTCTTCGTCGTCTATAATCTCAACTTCGTTGTTGTCTTCGTCGTCGCCGCGAGGTCGCCTGCGACGCCGTACAGGTGCTTCGTTCTCACCGTCTTCTTCTTCTTCGTCCATTTCTTCATCGTAACCGGCCAGTTCTTGTTCCTGAATCACAAAAAAAAAAAGTCTTAGATCTAGTAACCACAAATAGAGCATGACTTAAATGACTGATTATTATCAGCAGAAGCGTAGCGTGCCTTAGCGGGGCCCTGTATAACAATTTGTTTAGGGGCCATTAGGAAGAGTAAAGATTTCTCACAAAAGAAAAAAAAAATGTTTGCCCGCTATAGGTACTATATTAAGTTCGTTCCAAGCAGCCGCGAACGGTAATAAAACCGTACACAGTCTTGTTAGTGCGCAGGACTGTCTTGCGCAGTATCGATTTTTGAGCTAGTGCGCAAATTAGTCTTGCGCAGTGACAAGACTGTGTACGGTTTTATTACCGTTCACGGCTGCTTGGATCGAACCTATTAGTATGTATATGGAAAAAATGGAATAAATTATTATTATAATTAAAAGAAATATTTATTCATCATAATAATGATCTATCTGTCACTTTTTCCAAAATTTTTACAAACAATTCACCATGGTATCGTATGTACATCGATTATTATGGGATTCCCCCGTTGAAGTAAATGACTTAAACGGGGAAATCCCGCAGCCCGCGATAACCGATATATAGGGTGTTGCCAACTTTTGAACGCACGCTTTACGCAGGAAAAAAAGAAATCGCTTTTTTTTTGACTTTTGTCATTTCTGAAATAAAAACTAATTGGGTAAGTTTTTTTGCTTACGCACGTTGGGGGCCCCCCGTGGCCCCGTATAATTGATACGGCAGATACGGCGGTAGCTACGCCCCTGATTATCAGTCAATCAAACATCGAGTGATGCCTTCTAATAAATCTATAAAGAAATGCAAGAATAAATCTAACCTGATCGAATCCCTCCTCCATCTCGTAGCCCTCTTCCCCATTGTCGGTATCTTCAAAAGCATTTTCGTCCGGTTCATCTAAAGCATCACCCTCGTCGGGACCTTCCTCCTCCTCCTCTTCTTCTTCCTCGGCATCGTCTTCACTGTCCACGACTATTACGTCATCTTCTTGATCTCGCTGCGAACTGGTCGGCACTTGATATTCAACTTCGACGCCCGATTCCGTCACGCCCTGAAACACGTCCTGAACTCCGGGCTGAAATAAAAAAATAGCCATCGGTTGTTTTCGAGCGCGCGAAAAATATAAAAACCGTTTCGTTGCAGCCGGAAGTCGTCAATGGCCTTACCTGTAGCCTGGTGCGTTTGACCTGCGGCTGAACATCGCTGCGCGGTTCGTCTTGTCCGCCGCCCGTAGACGAGTCGCCTTCGTTGTCTCGCATCCTCTTGAGTCCGGCTTGAGTTGTGGTCACTGTGTTACTGCTGCTTGCTGCCTGACTGCTGGCAATGGCCGCCTGTTGAAGACCGTTAGATGTCTATAGAAAAATAAATTGACATTTCCCACCGTAGAATTCATACACAAAACAGATCGGCTTCCGCAGACTTTCGCAAGATAGAGTTAGTGATGTGCCGGATCGTTAAAAATGTATATCCGCGGATACGGATCTGAATACGGATATTTGGTTTCAAGATCCGCGGATACGGATACGGATCTTAACTTTCTTAGAGTACGCGGCGGTAATATTGCACATCGACCTTTGGAAAGAGACTATCTATTATGGGAAAAAGTTATTGACCTCTTTAAGAGTTAACTCTCATAACAAATTGTCTCTTTCCAAAGATAGATGTGCAATAACTCATTATAACAGTTGTGATTTTTTTCAATATTTTTAGGTGTACACAGAAATAAAAATAAAATGCATTGACAGGTTCTGAAACTGTGAAACTTTCACTCAAATACAATTTTCCGTAGATAAAACTTTAATTTTATGCGAAGAAATACAGACACAGTGGGCGTGTGCAGCAAGTCAGCACATAAGCTCGGGATTCCTCGTGAGATGTGTACACAGCGCACGTGTTCAATCACAGTAGCATTTAGTAGAGTGCGATAAAAACAAAAAAAAAAACTTATTTGGAAAACCGTGTAAAAGCGAAAACGTGTAAAACAAGTACCGTGTAAATCGAGGGATGGGTGTATATTATATAAAATTTCATCTATGAATTGAAAATTAATAAGGTAAAAGATCCGCCATTAAACTAACGGATACAGATCTTTCTTCTCCTTCGGATATCCGTGGATACGGATATCCAGCACATCACTAGATAGAGTTGTTCGGCGTCGGTCTGCGGGGGCCGAAAAAAAGAAAACTTACCGAACTCTGCTCGGCAGTCTGTTGCGTTTCTACGCGCGGTAAAACCATCGCGACGGCTTGCTGGCACTGTTGTTGCTGCTGCTGCGGCGACTGTCTCTGTTCACCTTCCGTAACGTCCGCATCGGTGTCTTGCGTCGATTCTGCAGGCGACGGATGTTCATCGCCGCGGCTGACGATGCCGACGGACTGTTGCGTAGGCGGAACAGCTACCTGTCTGATTTGAGCTACGGTCGGACTCGCGGCGGAGCTAGTGGCGGGCATGTAATCGGTGTGAGAGCTCGTGGGGCTCGCACTTATTGTATCGCTGCCCGTCGTGTGTACGATTTGTTGTTGCTGCGGTACTAGGATGGCCGTGCTCGGACCTGCGGCCGAACTGACGTTCTGTGGAAATACTGCCGCGGCGGCACGAGACGGGACCGACATCGGTCGGATCCGAATTACGTTCTGTTGTGCCGATTGGCCGGAGTGACCTGAAAACATTCGTTGCAGATAAACAGAACAGCATCGGGACATTTGTGATTTCGTTCCGGGATTTTTAAATGAACAAAGTTTCTAAAATTATCGTCTGTCCCGATAGATAATTTTGATTAAAACTCAATTATACTATCGATAGATTACCAAACTCGAATTAAGGAGGTTGATCCGTTACAGTCCCAATCAAAAGTAAGTCGAATTCTAAATGGGAACTTTTATAGTTTATAAATCGATGATACCAATAAATTATTGTCATAAAGGCATAAATAAACAATTTTTTTTAATATTAATTAATTATTTCAGTACTTTATACTTAATAGACTAACTTTTGTATTTTTTGTACAAAGTTAGGTTAAAAAAAATAAATTTATGTAAATATCTGTATTTTACATATTTTTTGCAGTAAATAATTGAAAAAAGAAATTAGAAGTAATAAAAATTAAAATTAAATCATTAAAAAGTTGAAAATTCAGTTAAAATTGTTAAATCTGTCAAGAATAAAAGTCCATAATCGAAAAGTACTAAGGTTTAATAATTTTTTTTATTGATTAAAAGTCTCCTAATTAAATTGGAAAAAATATTAAAATATGCGTAAAACATTGATGCTTTACATAGATAGTTTTCGGAACTGCTGACATTATTTGGTTATTTGCAAAAAATTAAAATGAACAGTTTGCATGCTAGGTTGACATATTTCCCATAAGACTACATGTAAAAGTTTTTTTTTAATTTTTAACTTTATAAATCTCCTAATGATTTTGGATTTTTTACAGAAAATTTTGTCATAAAAAAATTTATTAAAAAAACTTTACTTCAGATTTTTTTCATTATTTTTGTAAAACGGCTTAACCTCCTTAAGGAAGTACCCTCGGTACGCAGTAAGTCAAAGAATTTCAGTCTTCTACTTGAGTAACGTAGTATATAATTTGGCAATACCGCATGCCTTGCCATAGTTACAAGTGCTTATGTACGCAGCATAAGTCAGCACGCGATGTCAAATTCGCATTAATTTATGAAAATGCTTTTCTTTATTCCTGTCATTTTGGATATAATAATATACCTACTATCATTTTTTTGGAATACTATGCTTTTAGCATTTACTCAATTTACGTATGTTTTTACGATATCAAAACTGCTGCAGTTTCGTAACTTACCTTTGAATGACGCGCCACAAACTATAATATTGCGGTAAAGCCATGTTTTTGAATTGCTAAAAAGCTCGGCTTTGTTTTAGTTATTTCCATTAACATAAGCAAGCTTTATACGTTTTGGAAAAAGAAAAATGTTCATAGAATATTCGTTTATATATCCTGAAAATTTTATCAAAATCTGTTTGTCAATTCCAACGTAATAAATGATGGAGTGCGTCAAAATCACAGATTTCCATAAGACTCCATGTTAAGTGCAGCGAAATAAAATTATCAATATCTTTTTTCAAAGTCAACCAAAAATCACAAAAATTTAACTGAGTCATTTTTGAAAAGGTTTTGACATATTTGTAAATTTTCGTAATTTTCTGTTTGTTAATTCATTTATCGAGGGTACTTCCTTAAAATAAAATTATTGCCAAAACCGATAGCGCGACCGAATCCGCGAACAAAATATAACGAAATCGTTACCTGGCAAAGGTTTGATGTTAGCCGTAGGCGGTTCGCTCGTCCCTTTCTCGACTGGACCGCTGCTGGCAGAAGGCTTCTGTTGAATCTGTCTCTGCAACTGAGCTAGCCGTTGATTCAACGATTCCAATTCGCGAACGTGTCTCTCGCGTTCCTGTTTCTTTTCGGCTACCAATTCGGACTTCTCTTTTTCGAGCTGAATAATTTTGTTCCTCAATTCAACCGTTCTGTCGTCTGAACTGTCTTCAGGACCGGCTCGGGTACGCAAATCGGTCAATTCTTTGTTCAGTTCATTGTTCTTTTCGCTGAGATTTTGTATTTTGGCTTTGGCGTTTCTCAGCACTGTTTGTGATCGTTCATACTTAGTAGCGGCTTCCTGTTTTAATTGTTCGTTTTCTTTTTTCAAATTGTTGTTTTCTTCCTGTGAAGACGTTACTTGGGCTAATATTTCATCCATCTATAATTAAAAGCAGACACAATATTATTTTTGACGTGATAACGTCTTATAAATTGATGAAACACCGGCTGCACGCACGAAAAAGTGTCACGTTCCGCCTGAGCCTGAGCGTGCAAGCGAGAGCGCGGTATAAGCGATAGAGAGGCACGATCGGCCCAAGCGTCGGCTTGTACGCATTTCTCTCTCTTCTCGCGTGACGTCAGAGAGTTCATCAATGTTTCTTTATGACGTTATCACGTAAAATTATCGTCCGTAAACCGACTTTACAGACAACCAATATTTTTTTTTTTTATAATTTTCATTGTGGTTAGTATGTAGAGCCTATTAATCATACAAATAAATAGCTACAGTTTGCTATTATATTATGAAACATTCATTGTTGACGTTACACTGCAATCTATACAAATAAAAATGTAAATATTAGAAGATTAAAGGATGATACCTGGTGGCATGGAATCAATGAACTTTGCAAATACTGAAGGTTTTTTTTATTGCATTTTCTAACAACAATACTGAGAAAAAAGACAGCATTGATTCTCCGAAGATGGCATAAAGATTTCCGAAACGTTAGACAATAAAACGCAATAAAAAAACCTTCAGTATTTGCAAAGTTCATTGATCCTATGCCACTAGGTTTCATCCTTTAATCTTCTAATATTTAAACAGGATATCACTCTAAATTATTAGAGTTATTTTTCACAAAAATGTAAACATTAGTTTGTTCAAAATCTTAAATCTCCGAAAGATCTTCACCGATTGCTTTGAAATTTTTATACAGATTGTATCAAATCAAAACGGTCCATAGGACATTCTGTGTGTAAGACAGAGACGATATTATATAAAGATCTAAAGCAGTAAGTAAGAATGAGATAAATGATCGCTAATATAGTTACTGTGGTTACGTAAATAAATAATTACGTACACTGTAAATCTTTTTACCAATTTATCAATTAAAATAACTACAAATTTTATTATGTTGGCGGTTGAATTACCACCATAAAACCATTTAATTATTTGGATTTTTTCCCGAACAGTATAAATAGCCATTTTATCAATAATTTCATTAGTGAATACTAACATTTGATAAAATTGTGATTTTTACTGTAGAAAACAAAGACGATACTATCAGATTGTATAACCACAGTAACTATTAGCGATCATTTATCTCATTCTTACTTACTGCTTTAGTGCTTTATATAATATCGTCTCTGTCTTACACACAGAATGTTCTATGGACTGTTTTGATTTGATACAATCTGTATAGGTAGATCTATTATATATTTTTTCAAACAATACATTGTAACCAGTTTTGTATCAGTATCATAAAACAAAATTATCGCACTGCTCGGTTTTCCTGTTCGATATATTTCAATATTGAAGGAATCGTTGAACTTGAAATGCGTTTTGTTACTCGATGAAACCAGCATCTGGTGATTTCAAATTTATCCAGGTTTCGTCAGAAAACAAAACACTTACAGTTCAAAAATTCCTCCGATATTAAGAGAAACGTAACAGAAAAACCAAGCGATGCGTTAATTTTGCACGCTCAAGATAAAAAAAAATTGCATTACCTTTTCCTTGTGAGTTTTCTCCAACGTTGAAATGCGTTCATTGACTTCCTTGCGACCCTCCTCGCGGTACTGTTCTTGAACTTCGTTTGGAACCGGCGGCGGCGGAGCATTAGTCAATTCAGCGATCTTATCTTCATACGATTTTTTATCGGTAACGACCATAGTTTTATATTTCTGTGCAATTTTTCTAATATCGATTTCCTTACTCTTGAGTATGTTAAACGCTTCCTCTTTTGTTTCCAACTCTTTTTTGAGGTTAGCATTCTCTTCGGTCAATTTATTAGCTTGCGCCTTCGACTCGTTCAATTCTTGAGCAACCTTGGTGATCTGTTGTTTAATCGTAACCAATTCTTCATTTTTCTTCTTCAACAATTCAGTTTGAAGTTGCTGTTGTTTCTGTAAAATCTGAAGTTGATTGACGACTTTCTGTTTCTCCTGATTGGCAACCCTGACGTTTTCTTTTTCGGTCATTAACATTTTAGCAAGGTTCTCGCGTTCCTGTTGCAACCTTCTCCAATCTTCCGGACCGGTCTTGTTGGCTTTCTCGACCAACTGATTGGCGCGCTGCCGCCATTTTGTACATTCGCCTCTGAGTGCCGAATTGTCCGATTGCAACGTGTTCAATTTCTGCTGCATTTCCTGGTTCTTTTCTTGCAACGGTGCAATGTCTTCTTCCAGCTTAGTCGTTCGATTGCTCAGATCGTTTATTCTACTCAACAGAGCGTCGCGCTCCTCGCGTAAAATTCTATTGCTGTCCGTAATTGCGTTAAGCGTTTCGACTTTACGTAAAACTTCCGAATGTTTGTTGCTCGTCACGACCGCAACGTCGGATTTCTCCCGTTCGGTGTTCAATGCTTGTTTCGCTTCGTTGAATTGTTTTTGCATCGATTCTATTTCCGATTTGAGTCTGGCATTTTCAGCCGTAATTATATCAAATCTGGCGACGGCGATGTCTTTCTCGCGTCTTAAATATTTTATGACTTGCAATAACTGGTCACTCGATTTGACGTCATCTTCCGTTAACGATCTGTTCATCGACGTATCGCCCATCGATTGATTCAGCGGCGTTTCGCTACCGGTCTGTGCATGCGCTACCGACAGCTGAGTACTCAGAGCCTCGATCTGATTGTGCAACACCGAATTCTGTTTATCCAAATCGGCTATTCTATTTTCGATCTCGGTTTTTTCTGATTTAATTGCATCGATCTGTTTTTCCCAACTTTCTTTACCGAGTTTCAAAGCCTCTATGGCTTCCTCTTTAGCTTGAACAAGTTCGTTTCTCTCGCCGACGATTTTATTCAATTCTTCTTTCAAATTGCCCAATGCCTGAATATCGGCCGAATGAAGTAACATTTCTCGTGCATATTTTTCTTCGGTTTGTTGAATGTTCGCATTCAAAGATTTATTTTCGTTCACTAATTTGTCGAATTCCGATTTGGTTTTCTCTAATTCTTGACGTATATTTTCAAGTTCAGTTTCTGATTTGGTCAATCGATTTCTCAAATCGATTGAAGTTTCGCGTTGATCGTTCGATTCTAAAGTCAACTCGGCTTCGAGACATTTAATTTTTTCGTTCAGCTGTTTTTCCGCATCGACATAAGCCTGTATTTTTGCCTCGGTGGCCTGTTTATACGAAGTATGAACGTTGTGCAGTTCCTTCAATTCCCTTTCGGCGCTTTCGGAAACGTTAGAGTACTGCGACACTTGTTCTTTTGCAAATATCAGTTGTTGTTTCAAAGTCTTTATTTCCATCTGACTTTCGTTCAATTTATTTTCCAAATCTTTAATCTTCTTACTTTCGACGCTCGGCTCCGTTCCGCCCAAAATCATAGCTCCTTTAAGTTTCCTCGTTAAATTTTCAATATGATTCGATTTGCTTACGACTTCCTCTCGTACCGAATCCAATTCCTTTTTCAGCTGCGTAGCCAAAGATCTTTCTTCCTCCATGCGTTCTTTTGCAACGTTCGTCTGTCTCTCCAAATGTGTCGCCAGCTCTCTGAACCTGTCCTGCTCTTCCTGCAGCCGTCTCCTCAAAGCGGAGCATTCGCGCGTCGCCTCGTCGAATCGCGTCTCCAATCGTATTTTCCCTTCGGCCTCGCTCCGTTCCAGACTCGCTTTGATCGATTCCAAATTGTTCAGCAAGATGCTCTGACTACGAGTTTCTCTGTTCAACGAATCGCGTTCGCGCATGAGTCTCGCTTCCGAATCTTTCAAAAGTTTGTTCTCCTGTTGAAGATTTTCCAACATAACTTCAGCCCGAGACAATTTACTGTGTGCGTTCAGGATTTCATCTTTCAGATGCATAATTGTTTGTTCGTGTTTGACTATAGTCGTATTATAAATATCGTTTTTCTTTTCCAAGCTTTCGATTTGATTTTTGTAAATGCCGGTGTTGCTTTTCAGTATCTTAAACCGTTCTTCGTTATATTCTTGCAGCGAAACTAACTTGCAGTTGCTCTGCGTCAAAGCCAAATGCTCCGTTCTCAAATTATCCAACTGTTCGTTGAGCATACTCTCGTTCGTGTTCCGTTCCTTTCGGTAATTATCGTATTCTTCGCGCAAGACCCTGTACTGTCTCTCGATGTCCGACAGTTTCGCTTGAACTTCTTCGAGCTCTTTACTGTTCTGTGCAATAACTGGACTCGTTTCTTTTCGAGAGATCGGCGTCTTTACGGTTTCGACGGGCACGTCGCTCGGTTCTCCGCCGGTCTGGTCTACCTCCATGGTGATGTCGACCGACTGCCGCATGGCTTCGCTGTACAATCTCTTGTAGGTATCGCGCTGTCTGATGACGGTGTTCAGCATCTTTGTTTGGCGTTCTTGAGATTCGAGCAGCTCCGTTTGAGTTTCCCGCATGGATTCGAGCTTCTCTTGCAGTTCGGCGATTTCGGCGGGATTCATCGTTTCGGCTTCTTCTTGTTTGTTGCTCAATTCGCGAACCAACGCTAGCAATTTCTGATTGTTTTGTTGGAGTTCTTCAATGTCGGAGAACGTCACCAAACGTTTCGAAATTATATCAGAGGAGCTGTGGTAATCGGACGTATTCGTGTCGTTGTCGTGACTCGAAATCGACGAAGATCGAAGGTCTTCTAGCTCTTTGAGTAAATAGCAAACTTGTCGACTCAAGTCGGCCCTTTCCTGTTTGAGTCGTTCGTTTTCGCGTCGGAACAGGGAAGCGTTCTTATTAGCTTCGGCATTATTTTCTCTCAAGTTTTGACTCTCCATTACGAGCGAATCGTATTGTTTAGTTAGTATATTTAAATTATTCAAAGCTATCTCGTAATCTTCGCGTTGTTTTTTAAGAATCGGCGCTTTCTCTTCCAATTCCGAAACGATGGTATTGATGTACGTGTTGAGTCTTCGGTTCTCCGACTCTTTGAGTAACAATTCCTCGGATGTCGACATGTACTGTGAGTAAATCTGAGTAATGGTCGTGCCGGATTTTAATAGTTTACTTCCGGTAGGCGTGTCGACGACGCTTTCTAATTTTTGATCTTTGGTCAGATTAAGCAAATCGTTGGCTTCTTCCAATTCTTTTTTAAGTAACTCAATGCATTCGTTCTTTTTTGCCAGGATTTCTTCGAGTTCCGTTTTTTCCGCGTTATACTTAGTTTCCAAGTCGCCATACTGTTCAGTAGCCTCGCTCAACAATTTCTGGAGTTCGGCAATTCCGTTGGTCAACTGTTCCGACTGTCCCTTGTTATCGTCCAACATTCCTTTATAAAGTTCGGCCAATTTAGTTTGAGCTTGCAGTTCTTGCGAAAACGATTCGTGATATTTTGCCTCGTCGTCGCGTTGTTCTTTCAGTTTCTCGGCCAATTTTTCAGCTTTCGCCGTAATGTCGTTATTGATCTCCGTAAGCGATTTGATAGTTTCCTGAGCGACGCGTAGTTCTTCGGTCTTCTCGTCTAAACTCGTCTGCAAGGTAATCAAACGGGTCGTGTGCTCTCTACGAATGTTCATCAACTCTTCGACGCGTTTATTTAGATCTTCGTTCAAGTTTTGGATTTGATTGTTGAGTAGAACTCGTTCTTTTTCCATTCGTTTTTCTCTGTATTCGAGGGACATTTTCATGCTTTCCACTTCGTCACACTTTGCCAACGCCTCGCATTTGGAATTGACGGCGGTTTGCAATTGTTCGGTGAGTGTCGTAACATCCATTTGCAGTCGAGCGACTTCGGTAGTTCGTCTTTCGACCATTTTGAGCAAGTTGTCGCGTTCGTCGACGGCTGCATCGCGCTGACGTTTGAATTCAGCACTATCATGTTCTGCGCGTGCACAAGTTTCATGAAGCTTAGTCACCTCGGCACGATACGATTCCACTTGTTTTTCTAACTCGCCGATGTTTTCTGAGGCAATTTCTAAATTTTTCTTGTCGGTAGCATGCTCTTCTTCAACTGTGCTGAGCTTTTTCTCTAATTCAGAAATTTTTTCATCTGGAATATCAAATTACATGTTATTAAATAAATTAAGACAATGGCGACTTACAGAATTTAGGTTTGCATTTTTATAATTTAGTTTTTGATATAAGAGAACGAAAGTATTCAAAATTTAGGCTATCATTTAAACAAAAAGAAAGGGCGTAAGAAAAATAATCAATTCAAGTTTACGAGTCTGGAAATAGAGGTGATTTGGGCATAATGTTTGATTTTTGCAGTGTTATCAGTTTATTGCAAATTTCGTAACCAAATTTTCGTTGAATTAAAAACGTGCACAAATAATCAGAAAGTACCAAAGGTAGCAAACAAATTAACTGGAAATCAATTTACAATTTAGTTGCATTTAAAGCAATAAATTTACCGTAATTCTTGCGGCCGCTTTCGAAGACCGCCTTAGATGTTAAGAGCTCTTCTAAGCGTTCCTCAAAAAATTTCTCTAATTTGTTTTTGATTTCTCCCGGTAGACCATCTCGTTCTTCTTCTGATAATATTTTATTTAAAATACCGTGTGAATCCACTTCCATGATGCATTTGTAAGAAAATGCTTTAAAAATGAGGGAAAACGGTACGCAATAAAAACTTTCCCAGACTTTTTACGTAGACTCCGACAAACACATCAAGCAATGCTACAAATCACAGGCTACAACACAAACTTCACAAAGCACTATGGAGTCTAGCCAGACAGCCAACATAAAGATACTACATAATTCTAAAAAGCTATAACTAAAACAGAACGGGAATTTTGTAAACTAAGAGCTTCAAAGAACTTCCGGCTGATGTCGCTAGTAATAGCTGTCACATTTAATTTTAGAAAACGTCAAACTAAAAGCTTTAAAGAATTTCCGACTGATGTCGCTAATAACAGCTGTCACATTTAATAAAAAAAAACGTCAAATTTTAGAAAATGATTACCCTAATACTTTCAGGTGTACTTATCAGCTTCAAATTTGAAATGTATAAAGATTATTTATAATTTAGGCTGTCAGCGACATTGTTCCATTTTCCATGGTAGATCCTTGAAGTTGGAGCATAAGTGCCTGGCAGTGGTGGCTTTTGTAACTACCCAGTGATAAATGTCAAGTGACAGTGAAAAAAGTAAATTAAAACGTAAGTATTTCTGTAAATTGACATTATATCATAATTTCCACTGGTTTCTTCAGGAATTTATTCTCTATTCATTAAATGGTAGTTTGATATGTTATTATTTTTGTATCGGTAAAACCGAAACGTAATAAAAAATGTACCACTAAACCAATTAAGACAATTTCATGTTTTTATCAATTAACCACTACTGTTTTTTATATTTTTAGACTGCTATTTAATACATTTGTTTATTTAAAATTTTAAACCTTCTGTTTTTGATGTTTGAACTTAGCAGACCAAATTTAAAATCGAGTTTTCTACAACTCGTTTGGTAAGGTTGCAAGAGAACCAATAGAATCTGTCAATTTAAAAGTCGCAATTTTAACACGTTAATTTTTATATTATCTACAACTAAATAACTTGAAACTGTCTATTCAATAGCATTCTGATATTAACCTTTAATTAACCTCTAGAGCTATTTATCTCAACGAGTTAACCTTGCATTAGTTAATAGATTATTTAATAAATTCGGTATTCCGCGTAATTAATTCTGATGTCATTGTTTATTAAAGTTCCTGTTTCCAACAATTGGAGTTATTTTTTAAGGATAGGCGTTTATGTATTCCAGAAATATGATAGTTTTAGACGGCAAATAATTCTATTTACCATAACCAAATGATCGAGTTATAAAAACATCGACTATAAAACATTTTGACTTTTTTAAAAAATCGTAAAGTGTTGTTGTTTTGCAGTTTGAAGCCTGGTCAGTTATCGTTTGATTAATATTAGCAATGGATAAAAACCGGCAGATCTGCAAGCAGCGCCACTAGCACAACCACAAATCGTTAGCGATGTGAATAAAAAAAAACAAAAGCTATCTAAACATGGCTTATGAAGAGAAGAAAAAATTCTTCTGTCGCGAATGGGCATTCCAAAAACTGTCGCACTGTCTGGACCAGAGGCCTATATCGAAGGCGTGCGGCGCTCTGATCCTCGGCGGCCCGGGTTCCGGCAAGACCACATTCTGTGCCGAACTGGTCTGGCCGACGCAGGGTCCGAGCGGCAGACAACAGAGGGCGCTCAACCGAAGGTTGCTCGGCTATCACTTCCTCGTTGGCCAACACGAGCACACGTCGCTCTTAAGCGAATTCTTGAGAAACCTCGTCGGACAAATATTAAGCTTCAGTACCGAGGGACTGCGCGAGAAGAGTATCAGACGTCGCGCCAAGTTAGTCAAATGTACAAGTCTCGAGGCGACGGCGCCCCCGTCGCACGCCAGTCCGACGAGGAAGAACAACGCCGACGAGCCGTTCGCTTCCGGCGACAAAGCCGTCACCGTCGACAACATAAACACGCCGGAATCGCTCGACGCCAACGAGTCGCCTTGTAGACCGACCGCTCCGAACATCGAATCCGTCGCCGAAGATTCTCCGCAGAAGGATTCGCCTCCCGGCGTGACGACTATAAGCAAGACGAGCGAAGAAAACATCACCGGTCGAAAATTGTTGAAGCGATCTCTATCCGGAGAGAACAGTCCTTCGAGCGCGGCGGCTCCGGCCGTGCCTGCGCTGCCGATCAGTGCGCGACAACTCGTTGCCGACGCCTACTACGAAAAACTGCTCAACGACCAGGAGATTCAGCAGGCGTTGCAACCGGACAATATAGAAAAGAATCCCGACGATTGTTTGAAACGCGCGCTGTTATTTCCATTACTCGAGATCGATCCTCCGAAGCAATGTCTGTTTCTCATCATCGATTCGATAGACGAAACCGGTTTTGCCGCCGCCGAAAACTCGACGCTCACCAAACAAAAGACGAGAGAACGCAGCAGTAAAAATTCTCGTACTATTGCCGAGTTGTTATCGAACCATCATCATTTGTTTCCGCAATGGCTGCTTCTCGTTTGTACGGCGAGGAAGCAGAGTAAGACGATATCGAAGATGTTCACCGGGTTTAGAAAGCTCAGTCTCGACGATCTGAGAAAGACGTGCGTTATTCGCGACGTTCAGCAATATATCTTGGCACGCCTTGACCAGGAGAACGCGCTCAGGCAGCACATTAGCAGGGACACGGCCGAGATGCTCAATCAACTTCATATCAAAAGCAACGGATGCTTTCTTTATCTCGAGAAGGTAGGTTTATAAATACTATAAATCCTCTCGCGAATTTCTTCTCTTAACAAAAAGACTTTTTTTATATGTATTGATTGAATAATATGTGGCCAAAATAATAACGATGCTATTATTTATATGAAGTTTCGGTGAATCGTTAGCTCTGTTACAAACCTTCAATTCCCAGATTCTAATCTAAGAACCGGTTAAAACAGGGGTCGGCAACCCGCGGGCCGCGAGCCTATACCTTGCGGCCCGTGACTGTTTTATAAATAAAAGTCTTATATACCTACCCACATAAATAAATAATTAAATTAATTTTCACAAATCCTTTTTCTTGTGATATTGAGGATGTACTTAGTAAATACAAATGAACGTGATTGATCTCCAATCTAATGATACTCTCAAGAACTCTTTCTTTGCAATCAAAGATCTTGTTAAATTTTATGTCACTTTGCCATCTAATTTTGACGAATTGAAAAGGTTTGCTCTGCAATTAATTACAATTTTTGGTAGTACTTACTTATGCGAACAAACCTTTTCGATTCTCAATTGCAGAAAAAATAAATATGCTTCTCGTCTCACAGATGAGCATTTGAGAGCTATTCTACGAATTGCAACTACAAACCTGGAAGCTAACAAACAACAAATAGCCACTCAAATACAATCTCAAACGTCACACTAATTTTTGTAAAATAACAGTTCTATTTTGAAGTTCTTAGTTAAATTTTTAATAAAATTCAAATGAAATGTTTTCGAATTTTTAATATCACAAATACTTATTATTAAAATTATGAACAAATGCGGCCCGATTTATTTCAATTTGCCACTATGTGACCCTTGCTTGCCAAAAGGTTGCAGACCGCTGGGTTAAAGTATCATTGAATAAAAATCGGTACTGAACTTGGATAAATAACAAACGTAAACTAATTTCTAGAAGCAGCGCCACCCTTATTGAAAAAATTAAAAGTTGCTTTTTTTGAAGTGAAAACTTCTTTAGCGGCGTTGTACACTTTTTTTGTAATGGGTAAAAAATGTTAAACTCGCGTCAGGACACGTGACCTGATCGAAAATTCGTAAGACGGATGGAGAGTAGAGGTATGGGTATTTTTGGGACTTGTCTATGCAATCGAATGGTTTTTAACTACACTATAAGTTGTGTTTTGGCGACATCAGACGGAATTTCTTGGAAGTTATTAGTTCAAACTTTTCTGCGCTTTGGTCGTTTAACATAGACGTTAATATTCAAGTTTTCACTTCTGCCGGCACTCCCGGAGTGCAACCCGTCTTTTTTTTTTTTTGTTCAACAATATTTTATTTCTTATGTAGGTTCTCGACGGAGTGTCTGAGAATTTCATTATTCTGCGGGAGATCAAGGAAATACCTGGCACATTAAACGGTCTGTACTTGTGGCTGTGTCAGCGACTGTTCAACAGAAAACAATTCTGTAAGGTGAAGCCTTTGTTGAACGCCCTGCTCGCGTCCAAGTGTCTCATGAACAAGGAGTTGCTACAGGACGTCGTCAAGACGCAACACCTCGGCATGAGCGGCGACGATTTCAGCAAGCGATTCAACTTAATCAGGCGCGTTCTGAACGTCAATCGTCACGGAATCATCTCGTTCTTCCATCATTCGTTTGCCGAATGGCTACTCGACGTGAAACATTGCACGCAGAAATATCTGTGCAACGTAAACGAAGGCCACATAATGTGGACGATGTTCTATACGTTGAACGGCAAACGGCTCAATAAAAGCGAGATTTATAATTTCGCTTGTCATCTGACTAAAGTCGAGCACCATCTGGCGGCGCAGAAATCGCCACCGCCGCCTACAGACGCGATGAATTTGTCGACTGGTGGCCATTATGCGAACCTCCAAGAGCTTCAGAACGCGATCGGAAATACGAACACGGCCGAATCGAAAAGCGAAGTCGCCGCGAAGAAAGACGACGCCGACGCGGCTTGCGCGACGAACAACCTGGCGGAACCGCCGCCGCCTTCGAGCCAGAAAACGGACGCGTCCGAAACAGTTAACACGAGCAATAACGTGTCGCTGTCGCAACAGGTGGCGAACATGAAAAACAACAGTCAACTCAAAGTGCAAAACGCGGAGGAACTACACCACGCAATATTGCTGTGGCTGATCGTGAGCGGCGCGAACGTCGAAACGTGCCTGTTCGAAGATTCTCCCGAATGTGATTTCATATTCGAAAGGCGTCTGCCGCAGGATCCAAAAGTCATCAAGCTGTTGCTCGAAGCGGGCGCGAGGTACGAGGCAGACGACGACGAAGACACGGCTAACAATCGGTGTTCGAGTCAAGTGTCGCACTCGACGTCGCAATCGGACGCGAGCGAACCGCTGTTGTACGATTTGATGTCGGGCGGTGGCAATGGGACGTCCCTGTGGCAACGCGATTGTGCCGGCCGCACGCTGCTCCACTGTCTGGCCGCCGAAGGCAACGCCGGTCTGCTGGCGTTGGCGCTCCAGGCCAGCACCGAACCGGTCGACCTGGAGGCGACGGAGAACGGACACGGACAGACGCCGCTGAATGTCGCCGCGAGCCACGGGCACACCCAAGTCGTGCAAGTTTTGCTCGCCGCCGGAGCCAATGTCGATCACGCCGACGCCGACGGTTGGACGGCTCTGAGGGCGGCGGCGTGGGGAGGCCACGTCGAGGCAAGTATTCACATAATTATATCCATCGTCATTTTCAAACGTAACAAGTCCGCACGTTTTTATTTTAATCAGATTCCACAGAAATTTAAGGAGGTTGATGCGTTACAGTCCCAATCAAAAGTAAGTCGAATTCTTAATGGGAACTTTTCCATAATACATTTTTACAAAAGGTTATAAGTCGATGATACTAATAAATTATTGTCATAAAGGCATAAATAAATATTTTTTTTAATATTAATTAATTATTTCAGTATTTTACTTAATGGACTAACTTTTGAATTTTTTGTACAAAGTTAGGTTAGAAAAAATAAATTTATGTAAATATCTGTATTTACATATTTTTTGCAGTAAATAATAAAAAAAAGAAATTAGAAGTAATAAAAATTAAAATTAAATCAATAAAAAGTTGTAAATTCAGTTAAAATTGTTAAAATTGTCAAAAATAAAAGTCCACAATCGAAAAGTGCTAAGGTTTAATAATTTTTTTTATTGATTAAAAGTCTCCTAATTAAATTGGAAAAAATATTAAAATATGCGTAAGACATCGATGCTTTACATAGTTAGTTTTCGGAACTGCTGACATTATTTGGTTATTTGCAAAAAATTAAAATGTCCCGTTTGCATGCTTGGTTGACATATTTTCCATAAGACTAAATGTAAAAGTTTTTTTTTTTTAATTTTTAACTTTATAAATCTCCTAATGATTTTGGATTTTTTACAGAAAATTTTGTCATAAAAAAATCTATTAAAAAAACTTTATTTCAGATTTTTTTCATTATCTTCGTAAAACGGCTCAACCTCCTTAAGGCCAAATAGAATGGTGTATTTATTTTGACATTTAACTTAATTTAAAATAATGTGTTTTTTTTTTATTAGGTGGTGGACATACTGTTGAAACACGGTTGCACGGTAGATAGCGTCGATGCCGATCACAGAACGGCGCTGCGGGCTGCTTGCTGGTCGGGCCACGACGAGATCGTCAGAGCGTTGCTCGAACACGGAGCCGACGTAAACAAGACGGACCTCGAAGGAAGAACGGCTTTGATAGCGGCCGCTTACATGGGACATTCGGAGATTGTCGAGCACTTACTAGATTCGGGCGCCGATATCAACCAGGCGGACGTCGACGGTAGAACGGCCCTGTCGGTCGCCGCTTTATGCGTTCCTTCGAACCACGGATACGCAAAAGTAAGAACTTTAAAACATTCAATATTTATACCGGCTGTTTTATTTAGCTTGCCAACAAACTGTGACCGATGAAAACTTATCTAAGAAAAAAATTGTATTTTCAACTGATTTTTATCACGTATTTTCAAGTTTTTAGTTCGTACTTCTCACGCAAAATGCGATGACTTTTTTTTACACGCTTTATATTAACTTCACTTGTAAGTTTGCATGTACCTATGTATGTTTGTAACCTTCGCTTGGACTACAGCAAGTGGTTTATTACTGTAGTATAATATGCCAGCACTGTAACTACAGTGGTTAGCCGTGCGGTCTAAGGCACGGGTCTTCACCGACGTCAACTCTCAGAATCACGGGTCGTGGGTTCTAATCCCGTCCACGCCGAAAAAAAAAATTGTTTTTTTTTTTGGCAAATTTTTGACAATAAATCGAACTAAAAAGTGGAAAATAAATATAGTTTAAAAAAAAACTAAAAAACACGCTTTATATCGAACTAAAAAGTAAAAAACATTTTTTTTAAAATAAGCTTAAAACAATAATGAATAAAAGATACTAGTATTATTGTGAAAAAAAGCGTGGGGCGCTCGATGTACGAAAATGTGGAACAAAGCGCCCCACGCTTTTTTCACAATAATACTAGTATCTTTTATTCATTATTGTTTTAAGCTTATTTTAAAAAAAATGTTTTTTACTTTTTAGTTTGATATAAAGCGTGTTTTTTAGTTTTTTTTAAACTATATTGATTTTAATTTAAAATTGAAATATGTCAATATAAGTAAATGATCATATGTTTCGAAATCTATAAAACGCGTTGTTTTCGCAGGTGGTTAGCGTTCTGTTGGAACGCGGAGCCGAAGTCGATCATCAGGACAAAGACGGAATGACGCCTCTCTTGGTCGCCGCTTTCGAAGGACACAAGTAAGTCGACGGTTCGTCGAACGTTGTTTTGCACGACGAGTTACTGTTGACGTTGAATATCGATATTTTTCAGAGACGTCTGCGAACTATTGCTCGAATACGAGGCGGATATTGAGCACGCGGACAGTACGGGCCGGACACCTCTGTGGGCCGCCGCTAGCATGGGCCACGCGTCTGTAGTCGGTCTTCTTTTGTTTTGGGGCTGCTGCGTCGACACCATAGAACCGACGGGGCGGACTGTACTCAGCATGGCGGCCGCCCAAGGTAAGACTTCAACATAATAATTGTTATTATGACAGCCGTAAAAGCAGGAGTTGGCTTAAATAGTATATTGTGCAACTAGTGCGGCAATCGACAATGCCGCACGAGGTTTTTATTACGAATTAAATTAAATTATAATTAAAATTTTATTACGAATTAAAAAAAGAAATTAGAAGTAATGAAAATTAAAATTAAATCATTAAAAAGTTGAAAATTCAGTTAAAATTGTCGAGAATAAAAGTCCATAATCGAAAATTTTAACCTCAAATCTGCTTGAAATGACAGTTTGTTTCGTTGACATTAACACCGTTATTATTTTGTTTTTTTTTCTCTGAATTTGCGTGCGGCAAACAATAATTTCAGTGCGACAAAGTTTCCGCACGCAAATGAAAATAGCTACTTTTCAACCGTAACAGCATGCGTAAAGATACCACTTTTCCCGCATGAGTAATAAAAAAACAATTTTCAGGATGCATCGAAGTGGTTCGTCAGCTGCTCGACAGAGGATTGGACGAGCAGCACAGAGACAACGCCGGCTGGACGCCGTTGCACTACGCTTCGTTCGAAGGTCACCGAGAAGTGTGCGAAGCGCTGTTGGAAGCCGGAGCCAAAACGGACGAAGTGGACAACGACGGCAAGATGGCGTTGATGCTAGCAGCTCAGGAAGGACACTTGGATCTGGTCGAAATGTTCCTAACTCAGTACGGGGCGAATCCCAATCAGCATTCGCATGATGGAAAAACAGCACTGAGGTAAAAAAACAAAAACTAAACGGAATGCTAAGTGAAGAATCAACATAAAGTGATTCGTTTCTTGAATCACACTGTAGCTTCTTTAACACAACGATCCGAAACCGTCAGCGAACTGACGACGCATTTAAGCAAATACGCAAGTCGTCAGTTGTGTGAACAAAGTTTATATCCATTTATTTCGTAGTGTAGCAAGTTTTGTTACATTAACTCTCTCTCTCTCTCTCTTTTTTGTAATATTGTCAAAATTAGTTTTCCTTAGCTACGATATGATTTTTGTCTTCTAAAACGTTTTTGTCTTACATGAAAAAAGATCGAAGAAGTACAAAAACGTTTTAGAAGACAAAAATCAATATAATTAATTAAAAAATAGTGAAAATATTGATTTTCAGACATTTTTTTTTCGAACATATGAACCATTTGTTAATGTTATGACCGCCTAGGCACAGGATTTTTGACATTAGCGCGTTATAACTTCAAAAATATTAATTTTAGAAAAAAAAGTTTAAAGTAAAAGTTGTAGAAAATGTGTAGATTTAAAACTTAAGTCATTAGCATTTTATTGTTTAAACAATTATTAGAAGAGATATGGGTCCAAAAGTCAATAAACAAATCGTAATAGTTGAATAAGTCGTAAACGGTAAGTGATACAAAAAAAATTATTGAACAAAAAAGATAGTAAATTTATTTATCTATAATAAAGGTTATTACCTTTTTTGGCCTCAAGTGCACGGTTAGGGAGATATAGGCTGAAACGGTTTTTGTCAAAATGGCGGCACTTCCGCCCGCCTAATTTGTAAGGATTTTGTGCATTTAGGGTCAGTACGTGATACTGAACCTATTTAAGAAAACGAAAAAAGTTGTAGGATAATGCAGAAAAAAATTCTCTATTACCTGTACTACTAATTTTGACAATATTACGAAAAAGAGAGAGGGAGTTAATGTAACAAAACTCGCTACAGTAGAATTATATCTATCAAAAAATAATATAACTGTATCCACCAAGGACACGACTGAGTCCACGGTCTGAAAACAAAGTGTTCATATTTTCTATCGATACTTTAGATTCAAACTCGAGCCTTGAGACGATCTTGTAATTATTTCTTTTTAGATTGGCTGCGTTGGAGGGCCATTACGATGTGGTGAGAGTCTTGTTAGCGCACGGCGCCGACGTCGATTATAAAGACGCCGACGGAAGAAGTACGCTGTACGTTTTGGCGTTGGACAACCGATTGCCGATGGCGAGGTACCTGATCGAGCACGGACACGCCGATGTCGAAACCAGAGATTCGGAAGTGAGTGACGCGCAGCGTAAAATCTGATATCGGCCACAAAATCGAATATTTATTCGCTTGCTCCGACGTGAAAAGCTGTAGTTTCATATCGTAAAAAACAGGAGCGATGGCTTTAAGAAACCACGACGCAAGTGAAACTTTTATTGGATTGTAGGCGTTGGATTGTAGACACTTCTCCATCACGATTAATTATAAAGAACAATATTCACATTAATACACTTGCCCGCATGACAGACTGACTATGTGTTATACATACTACACGGTCAGCTGATGCTAACCATGGGCGCCGCCATATTGGCCTTGGCTGCTCTACCGAGCGCCTACTCCGAACGCCTTTCACTTTACCCCTACTCCGCGGCCGCCTGTAATGCGACATGCAACAGACGGCCAGAAAAATTCGGGGCGATAGAATAAAAGTTTCACTTTAAAAAAAAAATATTTTTTGTGTTCAACACAGGGACGGACGCCGCTGCACGTTAGCTGTTGGCAAGGTCACTATGACATGGTGCAACTATTGTTGACCACCGGAGGCGCCGACGTTAACGCTTGCGATTTGGAACGACGGTCGGCGCTACATTCGGCCAGCTGGCAAGGACACGCCGATATCGTCAGGCTACTGCTCGAACACGGCGCAGCGCCCGACCACGCTTGCAACCAAGGCGCCACGGCTCTCGGTACGTGTAATAATATTGAAAAGTTATATAATCATACCGGCAGCTAGAGAATACAATCCCGAGCATGTTTTTCAATCCCGGGATTACGGGATTTTTGATGCGGAATCCCGGGGCTATCCCGGGATTAGACTATGTGGTTTCTAATTGGGCTCAAATGAAAAAAAAACTTGAGTAATTTCTTAAAAAATGTTTTTAATATCGTTGCACAACACAAATCACAATATAGTAAGAAAAGAAAATAGACAAAACAAAAAAAAAAAACTTGCAAGAAATCAAAAAGACAACACAAAAAAACTATTTAGAATTTCGAAAATACAATCGCAGCATCCAATGTTTGACTTCCAAGCATGCTTCGTAGTTTATTGCCAACATAAGCAGCAGCTGAAAACGCTCGCTCGGGTTCTATGCTGGTTGGAGGAATAGACAATAGAACTTATAATATGCTGTTTCTAAGTGATATCCACGAACTCCTCCATTTTTGAACAGGCTTATTTCACGTCTAATACTATTTGCCAACCCCGATTCATTTTGTACTTGTACTTCAGGATCTGGAGATTTCATATTCTTACATATCGTACCGCGTATTTAAGGATTATTTTTTGTCGTTATGTAACAAATAATATTAATATAATCTAGGCAAGGTAATTGTCAAGGCGCAATGGATTACGGAATGCAAACTAGATCTGTTTGTGGCAATCCCGAGATTAGCCAAGTACGGTCCCGTGATTTTTGGGGCCAGAAAACGGCCGGGATCCCGAGATTCGGCCTCCCGTTATGACATACTAATAAATAACCTTAATCGTTATGAATTCGCGTCGGCAGGTATTTCCGGTCAACAAGGCCACGAGCAGTGCGTGCTGGCGCTTTTGCAGCACGGCGCCGATCCGACGGTGTCGGACGTTTGTGGTCGAAACGCGCTGCGCGTTGCGCACAAGTCGGGGCATCTCGGCGTCGTCCGTCTGTTGCAGGAATACGCCGCCAACAGAACGGTTTCCGGACATCAGCAGCATACCGCCGCCGCCGGGACGTCTTCCGTCGTCGGAAATAGCGGCTCTAATACCAGCGTCACTTCGGGTCAGTGTTCTCCACTAATTTATACGACTAGCTTAGTTAGCGGAGATCTACGGCGTCCAGAAAAAAATGATTTTATATCTATCACGCTTCATAGTAGTAGATTGTGTATCGGTGGCGTAATAAAGTCGATTTTGACGAGTGTAACGTAAGAGCCCGACTGTATTAAACAACATTAAAATTATTAAGTTACTTCATTTTACTTTTATATGACTAGTGTACCCGTGCAAAACCTTTTGCATATATTTTCATATTGTTTTCAAAAATCGATATTTTGATACAGACCTACGACAATAATTTTATTGCTCTTGCATTAGTTTCCATTTACAGTTATTTTTCTTTTGATTTAGCTTGATCCATCAAGTTGTCTCTATATGAAAATGTATGAGATCTGTTCATCGTTGTCATGGTTACCCCGCAAGAGCTGTCACAATTCATTTTTAGAAAATCTAACCTCATTTGATACATTAACGATTTTCACTATATTTTTCTGATCTGAGACCAAATTAGAGACTTGGTACAGTCCATGTAATATTTAAAAACTCTATTTTGGCATTAAATTAATATAAACTTACACGTTCTTAAATTATTTGGAAAATAAAATAAAATTTATTTGTGTATTAATATTTGGAATATTTGCGCTAAAAAACTAACTAATTTAAATATACACTTCAATTGTCAAAGTCAAAATCTTTGTAAAATCTCCGACATACGTACATATTTGCATTTCTCTCACACTCACGTCTCGTGAACATCGAAGGATTTTCTCTCTTTACGTTCCTCTTCACCCCGCTACCCCTCGTCTTTTTTACTATTATTGGTTGAAAGAAGCCCTTTTAAAGAAATTTCACCAAAAAAAAATTAGTGATAACAGATCTGTGGACTAAAGGCTTTAGTTTAAAAAAATAATGTGTCAATCGGTTGAGTAGGGATTGCTGGCGGATTGGCTAGAGAAATAGGGCTTGTGTTTTTAATAGATAGAATAAGTTTAGAATCGAACTGTGCGTTATTGACTCAGGTTCTACGGCGGAGACAAAGCCTTCGATGGCAGTACTGTGTCCGGGTGTGGAATGGGGCAGCGATTGCGGCGGAGGCGGTATCGGCGCGTCGTCCGGCCAACAGAGGCGATCGTGCGTCTCGCTCGGCAATCATAGCAGCAACAGTAAGAGTAGCAGTAACATGACCGGCTCGAGCCATAGCAGCCATCGAGGCGGGCCCGACAATGTCATCGCCGCTGCCGTCGCGGCAGCCGCCATTCAACAGGTAACAATAAGAATCATATTTTTATCTATACACATAATAAGAAAGGAAATTTGGGTAGCAGCTAATGTCAAAAGTTGTAGAACGGATTTCAATGTGGTCTTTACCATTGATTCAAACTAGTGATGTGCCGGATATCCGTATCCATATCTGCGGATATCCGAGGGAGAAGAATGATCCGTATCCGTTAGTTTTTGGCGGATCTTTTACCTTATTAATTTTCAATTCATAGATGAAATTTTATATATATAGGTGATTAGGTAATAATGAAAACTGTTAAATTCCATTTAGATTATTTTTTATTTTTTAAAATCTTATTTGGCACCTTTATATTGCAAACATTTATCGTAGTGAGTACCATACCAGTAGTACATAACTCAAAGGTACTAAAAAACTCTTTATAATGAGATATTGCACATCGATCTTTGGAAAGAGACAATCTGTTATGAGAGTTGACTGTTAAAGAGGTCAATAACTTTTTCCCATAACAGATAGTCTCTTTCCAAAGGTCGATGTGCAATATTTACCGCCGCGCGTACTCTATGAAAGTTAAGATCCGTATCCATATCCGTATCCGCGGATCTTGAAATCAAATATCCGTATTCAGATCCGTATCCGCGGATATACATTTTTAACGATCCGGCACATCACTAATTCAAACACCATATTTTAGTCGCTTTGCTTTCAATTGCGATTTACTTATTTCTTGGGAAAGGTTTAAATCCTTAATAACCGTCTGGTCTGGCTTCGCCTGGCTATACAAATCAGTTTGAAATGCCTTTAATAGCGGTGCGTGTTTTGTTTTAACAGCCGTTGTCGTTCACGCAACAGTTGCAACAGTGTACGAGGGCTAACAAACGGCCGCCAAGCACCAAGCTGCTGTCTCCACTTCAATCGGAACCGCAGTCTCCGATATACGCGTCGCCGCCTCTAAGCCCGACCGTAGAGGATTACACGTCCGGCTTTGGTAAGAGCAAACTTTTGCGAACGGAGTGCAACGGTCGTGACGCGGAACAGTTTAAGATCTTTTGTTTTTCTTTTCTCCGCAGGCGGCGTCCTGTACCCGCTGAGCCAGCACAAAACAAATTTGACGACGACGGCCGATACTCATTTCGCAAGGAATTCTCACATGGCGATCATATTAGGCAGTTCGAGCGCCGGTGTCGGGAACAGATTTAAAAGCACGTCGCCTATAACGCCGGAAACTACCGGAATCGTTACCAGGTTAGTATCGATCAATTGTTTCGAGAACGTATTAATAATGTATATTCAATAAATAAAATTATCGACCAATTTTTCAGACAATATATTAACAAAAAATATAATTAATACATTAACGTTTCGATCCGGATTTGGATCTTCTTTAGAACGGATCTAAAAAATATAAAAAATAATTAATAATTAATTTCTAATTCGCTTTATGTAAAATTCTTTCAAAATAATTAATTAGTATCAAAATATTGAAAAAATAATAAACAATTTTATATAAGTAGTCATGGAAATAATTGTGAAACCTAAAAAGAAAGAAAATTTATTAAAAACAAAATATTATTTCAAAATAATATTATATATGTCGCCGGGATATTGTCAAACCCGTGATATTATAATTTCACTTAGTGAAATTATAATATCACGAATCTTTGTCAATCGTGATATTGTAATTTCACTAGTGAAATTACAAAATCACGGATTTGACAATATCCCGGCGACATATATATTACTAATTATTTTTTATATTTTTTAGATCCGTTCTGAAGAAGATCCAAATCCGGATCGAAACGTTAATGTATTAATTCTATTTTTTGTTAATATTTTGTCTGAAAAATTGGTCGATAATTTTATTTATTGAAGAGTTCTAATCAGACGTTAATCAAAGATTTTAATAATATATATGTTACGGTCTATACCCGAATTCGGTCAATGACCGAAATAAATGCGTAAAACTAGTTTTGACCAACGAATATTGCCTAAACCCGAAATCTTACATTTAAACGGGTATTGAGTGTTATAAAATGAGCAAAACTAATTTTGCGCATTTTCAAGTGGACAAAATTAGTTCTGCCCATTTTTGAACGGACAGTACTAGTATGGCATCGGAATCTTCTTTGCGTTTTTTAATTAACTTTTCTACATCAACGATACTTATTATATCAAAGCGAAAGTATTGTTTAGCAGTCAGAGGTTTTAATTCAGCTTTCAACAAATTTGCTTTCTTAACCTCACTTAGTGTAGTAAGGTAATTATGTTTCGTCATAAAATTATGTTTCAGAAGACTCCAAAAGCCGAACTAGTTGAGACTCGAATTCATCTTGCATTTTTACTTAATATTATACTGAATACCTACCCCGCCATTATATTAATTATAACTTTCAGGAGAACAATTCAATAGGTAAACAAGAACATAACCCTACTTTTATTCGGGTTTGGACGTTGATTGAATGAAACAAGCAGAACTAGTATTGTCCGTTCAGAAATAGACAGAACTAGTTTTGTCCAACTGAAAATGCGCAAAACTAGTATTGCTCATTTTATAACACTCGATACCCGTTTAAATGTAAGATTTCGGGTTTGGGCAATATTCGTTGGTCAAAACTAGTTTAGCTCATTTATTTTAATTAAAATTATTTAAATTAAATAATTAATCGAAGACTAGGAAATGTCCATCATATTACTGTTAATTGAACACTCGGTATATAAATACGCTACACACACACTAACATCATCTTTTAAACACGTAGTACATATTCAAAAAGCACGCATACACCCTCCCCCAATCACAAACTCACTCAGTAATAAATAATAAAAATAAAAGAAAGACAGAAGGAAGGATACATAGAACTAGTAATAGTAATTACATGTCCTTACTATATTTTTGGACTCCTGCCCTAGCACTGGTAATCCAAGTTGGGCAGGAAATCCTCTAATTATGTATTTATTAAATAGGTATTTTATTTTATCTTTATTTGAGGAAATAAATTTTTGAATTTGAATTTCGGTCATTGACCGAATTCGGGTATAGACCGTAACATATATAATATAATGAACCGTTGTAACGCACAGACACCTATTTGCTATGCGCATGACCTTGAGTAACTGAATAAGACTTACAGCGCCCATGGTGGCGAAAAGTGGAACATTTTGACAGGTTATGTACGCGAAAACATAAAACATTGTTTAGTCAAAATAGACGAATGTAAACTGCGATTGTGAAAGATAACTCTAATAATTTAGAGAGATGATCCTGTTCAAATGTTGGAAGATTAAAAAGGAAGAATCCTGGTGGCATAGGATCGATGAACAAAGCAAATACTGAAATAATTAATTTATTTTATACACAACAACAATACTGAGAAAACAGACAGCATTGATTCTCCGAAGATGACATAAAGATTGCCGAAACGTCAGACAATAAAATGCAATAAAAACCTTCAGTATTTGCTTTGTTCATCGATCCTATGCCGCCAGGATTCTTCCTTTTTAATCTTCCAGTAAACTGCGATGTTGTGCGCGTATAAGTAATCGTCTCGTTTGTTTTTTCCGTAGTGGTTCGAAGCCGCGCAGGAACGGTATTGTGACGAACCCGGCGATGCGACTCGTCGCCGGCGTTAGAAACGGACTCGACTCGGCTGCGGCAAACTTGCGCAAGAGCGCCAGCGGCGGCGGCTCGTCGAACCCGGCGACCAAGACGCACAGCTTCCGGTGGCGCAAGGAAACGCCGTTGTGAATCGTTTTGTTGTTGAGTGAACTGTTAAAATTTGCTAGTCAATCGAAACTTCTAAGTATTATGATACGTTGGACTCTGATGACGGAATATTGTAAAGTTAGTGATTATTTATTTTGCTGACATACCCAGACCGTAAATATTATGATTTTTTATTTACTAGTCGGATATTCGATCGAGAAAATCTTGTAGTAGTTTTTTTCTCGAAAACGAAAAATATTTTTTTAAAAAACTGGCCGCGTGCCCTCAAATGTTTTCAACTATTTTTTTATAACCTTTCCGTGAACTTTGAGGGGAATTTTGACAGTAACGTGCAATTAAAATTATTAGACGAGTCTCTCGATCGAAAATATCATTCATGCCTTTCTTATTTTTTTCGAATTTTTTTGATGCACCGACGCAAATGTTCTTTTGTTGTACTTCTTTGTAAATAGCAAATGTAAAAAAAAAAACAAACGATGTTTATTGATTAATAACCAATGAGCACGCTGCGTTATAATTTATATAAGTGTTTTTTTGCGCTGCTCGACGGAGCCTTTCACGACATCCGGAAGTTAAACGAGTCCAGCGGAGTGCACTGACCGTAAAACTTTCGATTTATTTAAACGACGCTCGAATCGAAGGAACGTAAGCTAATTACACTATTAATATAAACTCAGTAGTTAGTTATATTGTTTCCACATTTCTATCGCAAATTTCTGTAGTTTGAGATGCAATAGTACTGTCCACAATTTCACATCTACGCAACTTCATTCTCATTGTATTGAAGATTTTACTAAACAAAAACCAACTACTACAGTAGGCCTACTTTAATAGGACATTGTTACATAAATTTATCGTAGATTTAAAAAATTAGAAAATAGTTGAGGTTCTTATAATCGCAGTTAAACTATAATATACTTTATTTTTTTATTTTGGCATAAAACTATTTTATTTGAAGCCACCGAATGCTGCGGGATGCCATATAATATTTATTCAATTGAAAAGATGCGATTTTTTTACCCGAGATTAGTAAAAGTCGAGAACTGTAGCAGGAAGCCATGACAGTTTGTTGCGATGGAATAAATTTCTATTGAATTTAGTCTGGCGTTGATTTGCTCGCAAAATTATGAGTTAGACTGATTTTTAATATAAATTCTTAAGCAGCAGTCTAACTTGCCTGAAATAATAGTTGCGTTTGTTGGTAAGTTGTGTACGAAGAGTTCTGTATTGCCGACAGACGCTTTGGGAGTTCAGAATTACCAACGAACACAGCTCGTGTTACAATTGAACTGTACAGAAACGCTGGAGAAATCTTTGACTGTTGACCGTCTGTTGTTTTCCGACGTCATTCAATTGTTTAAGCTTCAGCGTTCGCGTCTAGTTGTATCTTAGAGTATAGTTTTCGTATTAAGTTGGCCTAAGCAACACACTGCACAATACCGAAATCTAATTTTTATATTGAACGTTTTTTATTGAACTACGAAAACTAGACTACTTATAATGCGTTTTCAAAATGGCCGAGCATCGAAACAAAAGTGCAATAACAAACGAAACGCTGTTCAGCAGCGTTGTTACCGATTCAGTTGTTTTTTGTTCGGTCGATAATTTAAGAGTGTATTTTTTTATTTTTAACGATATTTATTTGCAGTAAGGTTACCGTGTCCGATATGAATAATTTTTAACGTACTGATCTCACCGTTCCGATATTTTTATTTACACTCCCGTTTCGAAAAATAAGTTTACGTAATAACATAGTAATAAGCCTAACTAGTTGTAATTTTTTAAATTTCACTTTCCAATTTGCATTTTGTACAAACGACGGAAGTTTACAAGTTTGGGATCGTGCCATAAATTTTGACGGGCGATTTTCACCTTGCGTTTCAGAAAGTTTTGTATAAAAGCTAGTCACACGTGCACATTGCAAAGTGAAATGTTGTTGCAGATAACTAAAGATTTAAAAAAAGTCAATATAATGAAGGAAAACAAAATGTCCTAAATGTGTAATATTATTAAAAGAAAAGAACGATGTTTATAATAATCAGAGCGAGAGTCGATTGTTTCAACAAACGAAGAACCGAAAAACGTTTGTTCATAACAGATGAACGACCTTCGCTCTGTATAATGTAACATTATATAATTATGTATATTTTAATTTATATTTTGTGATTTTTTATATTTATTTATCTACTAATATGAAAAATAAAATTCCACTAATATTTTGTGTTATGAAAGCACTCGAAAGCAAACTAAAGGCGTTTTTTTTGTATGTGCAAAAACGGGCGGCGTTCTGCGACGAACTTTTTTTATTAAATTTTATTTGGTTTGAATATAGATAAATAGTATAGAATTGCAATTTTAACGGAAGCAAGTATTAAGTTGCAGGGCGCCGTTCAACACACGTCGGCTTGTGAATGATTAAAAACAAAAAGGACCACATCCGTTGCAACTGTTTCAAGATGGCCGCGTCGCCTATAATGCAGCAATACTCACTATTGTCTTGGAATTAGTGTTTGGGGCTTGATCCAAGATACATACATCGAAACGCCGATGACTTCAGCTGTCAAATGTCTATAATCTATCTATAACAGGGGTGGGCAAATCTTTTGATTGTCGGGCCACATTGCGGATGAAAATTTGACCGCGGGCCAAACCATTTCTTTTTCTAATTTTAAGTATATATACTGTAATATATATTAGATATCGTGTCCATCGATAATAGTTAATAAGAAAAAATTCGCAGGTTTGTGGACAAAAGTTATATTTATAATTGTACGACGTACAATTATAAATATAACTTTTGTCCACAAACCTGCGAATTTTTTCTTATTATATACTGTAATATTTTTGCTTTTAATAATGATTTATAAAAGGATTCGCGGGCCGGAGGGAAGTCTACCACGGGCCGGATCTGGCCCGCGGGCCGCCATTTGCCCAGGCCCGATCTATAATATAAAACAGGGCCTTTCTGAACTGAAGTGAACTAATTCACATTTTTTTGGGATACGAAAGTGTTACAAAAACAATAAAATACTGTAAAATAAAAAATTAGGGCTAAGCTAAATTGATATAATCGAAATAGAACTCGAATCTTAAAAAGTTATGTTGAGCGGCCATCTTGAAACAACCGTTGCAATTATTTTTAGTTTCACCGTTAGAACTAACTTTTGCATGCGACACGCGGTAATAAAAAATAACGTATACCTAATGCATTTATGTATAGAGATTTTTGTATATTTATTTCGATACGATTTATTATCAAATATATCATAGGCTGAGCTCCGACGACACAAAAGTCTACTGGACAACGCGACTAATGCGCCGGAAAACGTCAAAGCGATGACAATTTTTTATTTAAGATTATCGGTACCTCGAATATGGCTCAACGCTGGTGAAATTTGTACAGAGAGATATCGATTGTCTGCCTTGCAATTGTTTTTTTGCATACCTGGCAGACCTCATACTGAACACTGAAGCTGCAAACACATTTCCGTGTTGTGTTGTGTCGCAACGCAATACGAAATACCTTGCTCACACATTTTCGTCAGTATGTTCAGTATGAGGTCTGCCAGGTATGCAAAAAACAATTGCAAGGCAACAATGACAAATAATTGATATTTCTCTAAATTAACTCGACTTTTAGTTGATTGTTACAATCATTGCTCTGATGATTTCCATTTGATATGTGATGCAACAAATATTCCATCAGTATTCACCGAACAAAAACGGAACGCGCCGCGTTGAATGTCGACGCGTGTTTCGGTCGTCCGTTTTCCATAAAGTAGTATTCGTTGCATCGCTGATAATAAATCGTAATAATTTGTTTATTTGAATAAGCGATTAAAACAATTTGTGTTGTGCATTCTTTTGTTTTAAAAACAATAAAATACTAAAGTCTATTAACTAAGGAATTAAACACTGCTGTTTACCAGTATTATAATATCTCAGATAGAACAAAAATAAAATAATTATTATTGTAGTGCGTTGCGTTTTTGTTTCAAACCTTACATTTGACATTGATTTCAGCTGTTTACCGAACAATTGAAAGTCAAGCTTCAGTTGATTCGACGCTAGAGGCCTCTAGTACTGCGTTTAAACACAGTTCCTGACGTTTTCAATTTGGATTGTTATGTTTGGATTTTCACATTATGATATAAGATAAATATATTAATTATTTGGGACTGTATTTAATTAAAATTTTGGAGTCTCGATTTAGATTTAAATGGAGGGTGAGGGAGGTTTTCTGAAATCAAACTTGCTGTTACATTTGGCCAAGGTTAGTAGATTACAGAGCTTACCTCGTTCGTTTTGGATAGTAGTGGAGCGATGACAATTGATTTTGCATAATAAAAATGCAAGCGGTCCACCAACTAAACGTCATCTATGGAACACGGTAACCTGTGTATCCTCTGACCTTGACATTTGGCCTGAACTTCGCACATACGTCAAATACCAATATGACTCGCCCCTATGAAATGTAGTTCCTTTTGGATAGTAGTGGGGCGATGACGACATCCGGCGGATCTGTCAATTGATATTGACGTCATTCATGGAACAGGGTAACCTGTGTATCTTCTGACCTTGACATTTGGCCTGAACTTCGCACATACGACCAATTATGACTCAGTCCTATGAAATGTAGTTCCTTTTGGATAGTAGTGGGCCGATGACGACATACGGCGGATCTGTCAATTGATATTGACGTCATTCATGAAACAGGTTAACCCGTGTATCTTCTGACCTTAACATTTGGCCTGAATTTCGCGCATACGTTAAATCCTAATATGAGTCATTCCTTCTATGAAATGTATTGTTTTAATTAGTGCATATCCAATTTAGATATTTAAACGTATCTACAATTATTAATTGTCCGTCGACAAATTATTCCGAAAAAGAACCAATGACAAACATTTGTACACAAGTACAAGCGTTTTCTGTTTCCACGACGCGGGATGTGACAAATATTTGTCAAGTACACCGGTCGTCGGATTCCGGTTTAAAAATGCAATCAATTGCTTGAGTGCAAGAGGAAAATATTAATTTTTCTTTAATTAAAGTTGATAAGCGTATTTCATAGTCATTTAATTCTAGCCGGCGGTTCTTTCGACCGGGACGTCAGTCTTAATTAATATTTTAATTTAATGCCCAGCCGTAAAAAGGAATTCATAATTTTAACCCCAAGCGATTGTATATTATGTACGTTATATACAAACAGCCCCATCTCTGTCTCACTTTGTGTACGGCGGCGGCGCCTCACCGCCGTCCACCTCCATTTTTATAAAATAACATTGTTTTTCGCGTCGCTGGGCGGTCGACGTTATTTGTATCCGCTCGTGTGAACGACTTGATGCTAAAGTGTGCGTTCGATTTACTTCGTGTTGCCAGAGGCGAATTTATTATTTCGCCAAGTCAGTCCCAGCAGTGATTCGGGATTTCCGACTTTCTTTAAATTTTCGCTCACTGCTCATATTTCTTTTGTCGTAGCGTAATAATATTAGCCTAAAGGCGGGGCTTTTAAACAATGACAACATTTTTCAAATCGGTTCTCGACTTCCTAAATTATCGGCAAAAAACAAGCGTATAAATTTTTCCTCTTTATAATGTTACTAGCGGTCCCGCCCGGTTTCACCCGGATGCAAAAGAACGAATGGGGAAGGAAGGGACATGAGTACGCACATTCATCTTAGTTTACCGAGATGAATGTTGTGTCCAAACTTCATGATGATCGGAGTTACCGTTCAAAAGCTTTTGTCGGTAAAAGGCAATATTTATACTATTTTAAACTAATAAGTTTTTTTAATTAATTAAACAAAATTAAAATAAATTTAAATGTAAGCCTTAGAAGAAAGCAATGTAGAAAATAAAAAAAAAAAATATATATTCGCCCAAAGTGGGACTCGAACCCACGACCCTGATTTTGACAGTCGCATGCTCAACCGATTGAGCCACAACGCTAATATGAGTATATTTAGTTAGTGCATTTCACCCCAATAGAAGCTTATTTTTGAGATATTTTTTGCAACATTTTTCATTAATGCTCCACTCCTAATGGTCGTAGCGTGATATTATATAGCCTATAGTCTTCCTCGATAAATGGGCTATCCAACAAAACAATTTTTTTTCAATTCGAACCAGTAGTTTCTGAGATTAGCGCGTTCAAACAAACAAACAAATTCTTCAGCTTTATATATTAAGTATAGATTAATATAGATCAGCGAAATACCACTCACTCACAGACTGACTCACTCATTCATCACGAAATCTCAGGAACTACGAAGCCTACAAACTTGAAATTTGGACAGCAGCTGCCTTTTGTGACGTAAGCATCCACTACGAAGGATTTTTACGATATTTCACTCCTACGAGAGTCAAAACGGGATGTAGGTTTTCCAATCAACGCCCGCGGACAAACCGCTCAAGATATAAGCTTGAAATTTGGACAGTAGATAGTCACTTCTTGAATTATAGCCACAGACTACCCCAACCCCATTTCCGTCAATATGGACGCTATAAAATGCTTTAACCGTTCTCAATCTGTATAGCTTCAAAGTTCTACGTTTTCTGTGTGCTTATACATTATACTATTTACCTATACCTGTCTGATATAGGTATATTACAAAACGTAAAATTATTTTCACTTAGATAGCTGTTTTAATTTGTTTTGAATTTTATTAATTCGCTTCAGTATAAAAGAGTTGGTAAGGTATACATAATACTACATTATTTTGTAAACAGAATCATTTCGGCGACGACAGAGCCGGCTTTATCCCGTAGCCGTAACCTTGAGGTCCGAAGTTGGAAGTATAGCATTCTGCAAAAAAAATAATATTTCCTTTACCTATATTTGATTATTTAAACAATCCAAATTTTTGCGTTTTGACGTGATAACGTCTTATAAATTGATGAAACACCGGCTGCATGCACGAAAAAGTGTAACGTTCCGCCTTAGCGTGAAACACCAGCTGCACGCACGAAAAAGTGTAACGTTCCGCCTGACCCTGTGCGTGCAAGCGAGAGCGCAGTAATGTATTATTAAATATGATATTCGAGCGGAATACGTTATCACGTAAAACTATCGTCCGTAAACCGACTTTACAGTCAACCAATTTTTTATGGTTAAGCGCGGGTCACACTAGGCTGGTTGCCAGCCGCGAGTTGTGGAAGCCGCTACTGTCAGCCATCAATCAGCTTGGTGTGAGCATAAAATTCGCCGCTGGCGCCGCCAGCCGGCGAGTATTTATCAGCGGCTGGTGAAATTGGACATGTTCCATTTTGGTAGCCAGGCAGCGGCGACTAGCAGGTCACGTGATTCACTCGCATCCGCTACCGCCAGCGAGCAGCGCAGTCTGACCGAAGCAGTGCATCATAGGCGAGTAAACTATCACGTGCCACGTGGTTTATGTTCGATGATGTAGTGACCGGACTGGCAGCCACTACTCGCGGTAGACTAGCGAGTAGCAGCCGTAGTGTGACCGGGCTGCCCGCCGCTGCTTGCTGGTGCTACTGTCCGTCGCTGATCAGCAGCGGCTGACAAGCAGCCTATAGTGTGACCCGCGCTTTAACAACAGCCAAGGTTATTTGTATCTAGCGACAATTCCTATTGTCAAGGAGAATTTGTTTATTCATCAGATAACGTCAGCGACAAGTAAAATATGTGTCTTTTTCAGGACCTTAATTTTTTAGTTCCTGAAGAAGACACAAGTCATTAAAGAATGTATTTGCCTTATTTCCCACTTGTCATAAAATAAATCCATACTAATATTATGTCTGCATGTCCGTTACGCTTTCACAGCCAAACCGCTGAGCCGATTATGATGAAATTTAATATGAAGATAGTTTAAACTCTGGGGAAAGACATAAACTACTTTTATTTTCCAAAAATTAACCCCTAGCGGGGCTAAATGCCTTCTCATAAATTAACGTTAAAAGTAGGCGTTCCGGTACTTTAACGAAATCGTGAGCTCTTAGAGAGGGTCGATTGTATTGACTTACGTTTGCAGTAGATTTCGCAAGCATTTTCAAAGAAGTTTGTAACTTCCAACGGTTTTCTGCAGGTAAAACAAGAAAAGCACGTGTTGTGATAAATCGATCTTGATGACAGCATCATCTCAGCATGGTAAACCTGATGACGAAAAACAAAACGCAGTCAGTATAAACAATCGATGCACGATCCAATAAGATCAACGATTATACGTCATCACTTACGGCTCTCGAACATCTTCGGCACGCGACGCCACCGCCGAGTGAATTTCCGCACGGTTTGCACGAAGCGTCAGAGGAACAAGGTCGTTCCGGTGGACTTTGACACTGACAATTCCGACATTTACCAACCGATGACGTTTCGGAGCATTTGCAATTTGCTGAAGAATAACTGTTGACGGATTTGAGAAAAATTATACGATCCGGCGATGATGTTTGATTGTGATAATAAATGGAACCAATAAAAGAATCGAACCCTACGGGATTTCGGAGTTACCTGCACATTCGCGACAGTGATCTTGATCTATGCTGTCTACTGTAGTAGTTCTGGATGTCTCTGGGAATCGGCGTGCCGCATGAGAAGCGTCCGCTGGGACACGGAGTACTACATACAAGAAAAACATTGCCAAACGTTCGATTTTAAAGGTGGCACTTCACATGGCTATTTGTGTTCGCTATTGGGTGTTTATTGTATCTGGCAAAATATATGACGTTCAAGACAAACATGCAAACAGAGGCAAATACGCCCATCCACACTTGGCAGTCAAATAGCAAACACACAAACATTTGGCAGCAGAACGCAGGTTGAAAATTCCAGGAATTTTAGCACTGTTTCATTGTCCCAATTCATTTTCAATAGTAATTGTTCCAGTTCTCGCTCACAGCACAGACACAAAAATACTGCACGTCCGTACACGTTCACGGCGCGTGCGCTTCTAAATATAGCCATTGTGTGGACGGTTTATTTGCCGTATTTGCCTATTTGACTCCTTTGATGTGCCTCGAAAAACCGACAAGCGCACGGTAACGCGTATTTGGTATTGGCCTTATTTGTTAAATAGGCAAATAAGGCCAACACTTTGTCAAATAGACCCTCCACACTTGGTAATTGTTTGCCAAATATGCCAAATACACAAATACAAATAGCCATGTGAAGTGCCGGCATTACAACTTTAATAATTTCTATGTTTATAACTCGATAAAAATATAGGTTACCATGGAGCTATAACGACTCTCCTAGTGCAAGTCGGACTTCCTTGAAGACTAGGACACTTTTGGAAGCTTGGACATTTGTGGACACTCGGACATCTCTGGATACTCGGACATCTCTGGAGGCTTGGACATCTCTGAACACTCGGACATCTTGGAAGACTCGGACATCTTTGAACGCTAGGACATCTCGGAAGGCTCGGGCATCTCGAAAGGCTGGGACATCTTGTGAGGCTGGGACATCTCGAAAGGCTGGGGCATCTTTGGGAACAATTGTGCAAGCTGGAACACTGGTGCGCGCCGACGTTCGACGATAGCTCCGAGCACCTCTGGCAGAGCAATCTTTTAGGGGGACCGCTACAGGCGCCGCACAGCTTACCAGGACTCAATAATTCGGTCTATAAAATGGTGGAAGTGCGTTACAGACACCGAAATGGCAGATCGTGATTATAAAGCGTAAAAGCGAAAGTTAAATGATATTTTTTTTAGGGTTTTGTTATTTTTGAATTCAAAACATCTGAAGATATTGAAAAAAAATATATATATGTTGGAGACTGTGCGGATACAAATATATATATGGGTAATGTATACCTTACAGGGACAGGCGTCATCGTCATTAGTTTGTACGTGTGTCAGATACGAGTCCCTTCTCCGGTAGCAATAGTCGCAGAATAGTTCGCCGTTGTATGTATTTACCGTGCAGGAGTCCAACAGCCTTCTGCAGATGACTACGACAAAACAATATACTACAGTAGCTCATTCTATCGACAGATCTCTAAATTTTACCCGATTTCTAGTCCAACCCTTAGTTTACATAATAAATTATTTCGGTATAGAACGTTTTCCATCAATGTCAGATTTCTGGCACTTCTTAGAAAGTGAATTAGATTTATTTATATATACAGTGTAAACTCTTTATAACGTCCTTCGTTATAACGAAAAACTCCCTATAACGTCGAAATTTTTACGATTTGGTTGGTTTACCTTAAAACCTATACATTAATACCCTCTTTATAACGCAACAGCCATTCTCTATTACGAAGAAATATGTTCATATTTAGGCGTCAGCAAATGTTTACAGACATAAAGAGGACCATTCTGAACCATCACCATCTATTCAACAAGCACTTGATGACGCCAAACTATAGGTATATGTGTTTGTATATGTGTTTGGAATAAATTAATTTTGTGAAAATTGGTTATTTTTCTTTCTTCCCTCCATATAACGAAAATTCTTTATAACGAAAAAAATGTTCGGTCCCTTAAAATTCGTTATAAAGAGATTATACAGTACATTGAAGATTATTGTTAATTTGGTTGTTTTTCTTTCTTCACTCCATATAACGGTAACTCTCTATCTGTCCTTTTTCCGATTTACTCAATCTGCTTGTTTTCTGACAATTTCCCGTTCACGAAAAATGCCAACCATTATATATTTGTGGGGTTTTTTTAAGTAATTTATCTCAAACGCTGGAGAGAGGAGGCGCCATTATCAAGTTTCTGCCCCGGTTCGAAAAAATCCTAGATCCAGGGCTGGTCAAATTAGCATGGCAATATATAAACATATTCCTTACAGGAGGCCCCCTTGCTGAGACCCCCTTCTTTATTCCGCCACTGATGGCTCAGTAATAACTTTTTATACCAATTTCGAAATATAACAATCAAACCCCAGTACGAATTTTTAAACTACCATCATTTTATGTACCAGACAACACTAGAAATTCACAGATGCGCAACATTAACCAAATTCCCTAGCTGCCTAGCAAAATGGGCAAAGTCCTTTAGGACTTGCAACCGCCGTCCCAGTAGCAGTACGAGACTACGATGCCATTGCGACCATCGTCGCGTCGTTGTCTGAGAATATAAGCATACATATATCATAACCGAACATTTTTAGAAATATAAATCATTTTTATTTATTTGTAGGTACTAATAGTCTTTATAATTAACCATTTAAGTGTGTCTACTTCGCAAAAACCGCATGAAAATCGGTCGAGCACTTACGAGTTTACAATAGGGATGAGTTAAATACTCACAGCAGCTGAAGCAGAAGGCGTGCCAAACGGACCCGAGCGCCCGCTTCTCCTCGGCATGGTACACCTCCCTACAGCATCTCGGACACATCCCGGGCATGCTGAGGCATCGTTAAATACGATTCTGTCTTTACGAAGTGTCAAAATTTGATTACTTAAAATTTTGTCTTCAAAAGTACGACGAAAAATTGCCACGGAAACGCAGCTTGAGTTTTAGATTTTTGGGATAAACACAAAAAAACTTAGTCGATAACGGTCACTAAAGATAGGGTCACGGGCGCCGCTAGAAAATTTTCCAGGGGAGGCCAACAAAAACGCGCGTGCATAAACCAAAATAACTTAGCATATACTATTTTACTTTATATTGTATTGAAAACAAAAGAAATAAAAATTTATTATTATTATTATTATTATTACTATAATATATTTTTCCAGTAATAGGCAACTCTATTATATATAATCTATATAATTCTCGTGTCACAATTTTGGCCGCGCTAAACTCCGAAACCACTGAACCGATTTTAATCAAATTTGGTAAATGCGTCTTGCTTACGCTATAGGATAGTTTTTATTAAATATTTTATACAAAATTACGGTGTTTACTCAAAAAAAACACAGTGTAACGACATCTGATAGAATTTGCTCAAAGCTATTAGTTCAGAAGCAAACAAAATAACTGTTTTAGTACCTAGTAGCGACATCTCTTGGAATTCGCTCAAAGCTATTAGTTCATAAGCAAATCTGGTAGAATTTATTGGTTCAGACGCCGGGCCACAAACGAAATACATTTTGCAGAATTATATCTATCGCACCCGGGTGAAACCGGGACGGAGCGCTAGTAATTTAATACAAAATAAGTCACGTAATATATTCACATAGAATTACAAATTAACGATTTTCGAAATTTTTCCTTTACTTATATGTTTATCTATTTATTGCATTGAGTTAGAAGCTGGTATTTTTTTACAAAACTATTGGGTTGTACCCCTTAGTATTTGATTTTAATTTTAACTGGATACCTCTGGCCGTTCCTGAGAAAAAAATCTTGACGGACACATAGACAGACGGACAATAAGAGTTCCATTTTTTTTTTCATTAAAAAAGGTGTGTCTACACACTTCAAATGCATTCAAGATATTTTGATGTTTCAAAGCGAATCTCTCGGCAGAAAGACAATCTTGCATTTTTAAATACCACTCGAATATAATACAACACGCGTCGGTATATTTCAGTTTCTATGTGTTGGTACACAGTCTATTCTAAAACATCTGCTACTGACAGGTTAGCCAACGGCCGGGGATGTGTATAGTGTCAAAATATCAAGTTTGAAAAATCACCCCAAAGGCATATCACATCGTCTGTACGTTTGGGGTTCGGTTTCGATGTGCTGCGCGAGCTGGGCTTCGCCCCCTATGTTCTCCGGACCACAGTGGCGGGGAATTACCGGACACAGCAGCAGCAGGTCTCGTTTTGTGTTCGTTCTATAAAACGCACTGCCCCCGTCGACCGTATGAAATTTATTTTAATTATTAATTTCGCACCGCGTAAGATCTAAAACAAATTCTTATCTTTTTATGGCATAAATAAATTTGCCGATTTTGATTTAAAAACACAGACGAAGCAAAATAAAATGCAGTGATGATTTGTTTAATCAATTATTCAATTTAATTCATACTTAAAAATTTTATTCAAAAAAATATTAAATAATGAAATCATCAACATTATATAAAGGCCGCTGCACACGAGGCTGGATTTGCCGCTGTAGGTTCCTTGTTAGATTTCACTACTAGTTTTCTTGATTGCTTTTATGTGCTCGCTTCACACGAGACGTCTTTACAAGCTCGCTCTGCACGTAGATTCGGCGCGCGCGCTGTAATAGAGCGGGAACAGAAAGGCATGTTTATTGTCTCTGAAAAGATCACACACAATGACATAGTGTTTGTTTGTGGGCGTTTGTTCAAGTCGCCCACGCGTGACAAGATACTGCTTCCTGATTGGTTCTTGCTCATACCTAGCAGTCGAAAATAGCCCCTGTTCTAATTTTAAAATCTATCTTGTGAGCTAGCAGGCGAGCCCTCAGTGACGTCATTTCCAGCTTCATATCCTGCCTATACCGGCCAGCAGAAGTCCAAGCAGTGTTTCTAGCCTTAAGCGTTCATCTGCTACTAAGTATACTGTTAACAGCCACGCGGCTTTAGAAAATGTTTCGTTCGATGTAGCCAGCTTTAGAATACACAATTAAATTTTAACATTTTTTTTTCAACATTTTGAAAAAAAAATTAATCGAAACCACGACACTGAGACTCAATATTGTATGGTCCAGTAATGCTTTCTCCAGACAAGAAATGTGTAAAGAGATAAAACGCAATACAGCCATAATAAAGTCAGGATTACAAGCCTTTGTGACGAAGAACAAATAACTTATTTCATTTTTAGTAAAACATCGTCGGCCATTGTGTTGGTCAGACGAATAAGACGGCTCCTTCGACTTGGAATACCTTCCAGCCTCCAACATTTGATGATCATTGCCAATGATGGAGCTGCCACACTAGTCGTCTATGACCAAACTTTGAACGTATTGGGCCAGGTTGGACGCGAGCGTGGTCCCGATTTAACGGAGGTAGGTATGTACTAGTGATGTGCCGGATATCTGTATCCGTGGATATCCGAGGGAGAAGAAAGATCCGTAGCCGTATCCGTTAGTTTTTGGCGGATCTTTTTATTAATTTTCAATTCATAGATGAAATTTTTTATATATAGTTGATTAGGTAATAATGAAAACCTGTTAAATTCCATTCAGATTATTTTTTATTTTTTAAAATTGTATTTGGCACCTTTATATTGCGTTCGTAGTGAGTACCATACCAATAGTACATAACTCAAAGGGACTAAAAAACTATCTTTATAATGAGATATTGCACATTGATCTTTGGAAAGAGACAATCTGTTATGAGAGTTAACTCTTAAAGAAGTCAATAACTTTTTCCCATTTAACAGATAGTCTCTTTCCAAAGATCGATGTGCAATATTTACCGCCGCGTACTCTAAGAAAGTTAAGATTCGTATCCGTATCCGTGGATCTTGAAACCAAATAACCGTATTCAGATCCGTATCCGCGGATATACATTTTTAACTAGTAAGTAGGTATGTACGGTAAAGGAGAAAAATCAGTTTTATCAATATTCACGTGGAATAAATTATTATTATTATTATTATTCGAAATCTAGTCATATTCGAGTCTAATTGCAGGGGTATTCTTACTCGAATGGGAAGGAACAAGCCCTTATAACTCCCCACGGGTTACGCTTCTGGTCGTTAAAAATGTCAGTTGAGAAGAGTCCAGAGTTCTATCGGAGCTACGGTTGAACCGAGTGAGTTAACGAAACTCTAAGCGTCCGGTCAGTCGAGGAGAGTTGGAGCTATACATGCAATATAGCTCCGATCAAAACCGGAACATTAAACTGAACACAGAACGGACTTTGAAAGCTCCTATTTGATTTTAAAAGCTTTCGCGTCGACGTTTATAAATTGTAATTACTTTATATTCCCGTACAGGCGCGTTAATTGAAATATTAAAAAGCGTTTATTAATTTTATACAAGCCGGCGAGGCGAAGGAAGTGGAAGGGGTAGGGGGTGCGGACGTTCTGTTTGTGAAATTGATTCTTTTTTTCACTTTTTCGAAAAACAAAGTTAACATTTGTATAATTATACATACACGAGCTGGTCAACATCTATACTAATATATAAGCTGAAGAGTTTGTTTGTTTGTTTGAACGCGCTAATCTCAGGAACTACTGGTTCAAATTGAAAAATTGTTTTTTTGTCGGATAGCCCATTTATCGAGGAAGGCTATAGGCTATATAAAATCAGGCTGCGACCATTAGGAGCGGAGCATTAATGAAAAATGTTGCAAAATGTATCTCAAAAATAAGCTTCTATTCAGGTGAAATGCACTAACTAAAATATACTCATATTAGCGTTGTCAGAATACAACGCCGGCTGGCTCAATCGGTAGAGCATGCGACTGTCAATATCAGGGTCGTGGGTTCGAGCCCTACGTTGGGCGAATACATTTTTATTTTTTTTTTATTTTCTTCTAAGGCTTACATTTAAATTTATTTAATTTTATTTATTTAATTAAAAAAAAATATTAGTTAAAAAAGTATAAATACTGCTTTTTATCGACAAAAACTTTTGAACGGTAACTCCGATCATCATGAAATTTGGACACAACATTCATCTCGGTCAACTAAGATGAATGTGCAGTGTATACTCATGTTCCTCCCTTCCCCATTCGTTCTTTTACACCCGGGTGAAACCGGGCGGGGCCGCTAGTATAACAATAAACTATAAGCATGACCTCGTCGAAGTTGACGCAAGGAGAATATTTGGAAAGATATCTTAAAGATAAAAGAAATTAAAAATAATAATTACAAACGAATTGTGCGTTGTTAACTAAAATATTTTTTTCTTGATACCTCGATCGAAAGTGCATACTTTCGGCATCAATTGTAAGGCAGAAAGTCTAACATTTATTCTTTGGTGTGATTACACGCACCAATACGGGAAGTTCGTACGTTACGTTCGGGCGGCAGTTAAGCAAAAACAACCAATCAATTGTTGTTTAGATGTCGTTTCCATAGCAACCCTATTACATTTTAGCTAATAGTCGCAAACAGCTGTCATTCGTGTTTTTACGTAGACCCTCAAAGCTTCTTGCTTGGAATTTATCTGTGTTTTTATGTAATTAAAAAGTAATTATTTAATTAATGTATTTAATAAGCGTGCTTACGACCGAGGTATGAAGAAAAATAGTGGCCGAAAGTGTGATACCTTACCCTTCGTGCGATGATGCTCAAAGCTATTAGAAGAAAATCTAGTAGAATTTGCTCGAAGCTATTTGTTCAGACAGCGGGCCGCAAACGAAATACATTTTGCAGAATTATATCTATCGCACCCGGGTGCAACCGGGACGAACCGCCAGTTACTCTATATAAAAATCCGTGATGTTTTATGTTGGGTAGTCTACAGCGACGAGTTAGTCAATGGTACGAGGACGGTTTATTGGCAGGCTGTTGCCAGCAATTTAATATAATATTAATAATTCAATATGAGACGCCGCGACGCCCGGGCGACGCCTCTATTATAGTAATAAAGTAATACGCCATAAAATATATTATAAGACGCTCGCTGCCATTCTGTCGTTCTCACTCACTCTCTCTTTCTGCCAATCCGTTGTGTGGAGGTGCGTTGGACAGAGACAGACTGCAGGGGAGCGGAGGGAACGACGCGCCATCTGCGCGCGTACAGCTGCTGAACCGAGGAATCAACAATTGTTGTTGTTAGCTCGAGGCGAAATTTGATCCAAAGATTCTTTCTATCCATATTTACGTTAGACGGTATACAAAAAAGATCCAAAACCACCCCAGAATTATAATAAAAAAAATATTGTCTGAAGACACAAGTAATTCAAGAATTACAAGGCGCGAAATTCTATAAAATATACCCCGGCGTTATGTTTGAAAATTGTAGTATATTTTTAACGACACTTTGAGCTTAATAATATAATTTAATTAACTTATTCTACGAAAAAAATTACAGTTGAAAATATTGAAACACAGAAAGGAAAAAATCATTTTAATAATTTATTAATAATTAGTCACAACCAACTTTTTTATAATTATTACCCTAAATTATTAAAATAATTATATTTCCATTTTGGTACATTTCAATAAAAACTTTCTTTTTATTATTATTTTATTTTTCTTGTAATAACATATATCTCTGATGCGCATGCGCCGATTTTTCCCGAAATAAAATATAAAAATTTCTTGTAAAACAGATAGAATAATAAGCCGCTAAAAAAATTTTACCATTGTTATATAAAAAACGTTATAGCACATAATATCTCTTGCGCATGCGCCGATTTTCCCCAAAAATAAATTACAAAACTTTCTTGTAAGACAGATAGAATAATCAACCTTATGAAATGTAAAGCATTATTATATAAGAAACAACGTCATAGCCCATATCTCTTTTGCGCATGCGCCGATTTTCCCCAAAAAATTTACAAAACTTTCATGTAAAAATAGATAAAATAATAAGTCTTTTTAAAAACTATATTATTATTATATAAAACAACATTATAAAAGATATACTCTTTTACGCATGCGCCGATGCTCCCAAAAAACAATAGGCCACTTCATATTTGCATATCAAACATCCTCCCAAAATTTGGTTTCAATCCGCTCATCCGTGGTGTCGGAATGGTAAGAAATGTCAAAAATGACGTTTGCGTCTGTCAAAGTATTATGTTCTAATAATTAGTTATTCATATTGTTAACTCAGAAGGCGTTGCATTTCACAAATATTTGAAATGCCATCCGTTTTTGAACAAATGCAATCGTTTTAATTTAAGACAGAACAAACGTAATCTTTACATTACCATATTAAACCGTGCAACAGAGAGAGATAACCGAAAGATGTTTGCCATCGATTATATCAAATTGAATTTATTTCTAAATAAATTTGTATAAAAAACCTGTTTTGGCAAATTCTGTTGTACGAAATTTATGTAAAATTTTCTCCTCTTTCGTTTAAGACAGGTTTCGAACCGATCTGATTTAAATTGAGTGAGTTATAAGCAAAAAACTTCGTTTTTTCTTTATTGCTCCCCTCTGGGGTCAAAATTCAAAAATCGGGCGACGTTAGGATTTAAGTTACCCGGAGACGAATCGAACAAAAAAAAGTTTTTTAAAATCGGTTAAGGCGTTTGGGCTGTACGCTGGATACAAAAAGCGTGACTCACAGATTCACAGACAAAGCGAGTACATATAAGGCGCTTTAGCTTACGCTAATCGCGCCTAACAAGTAAACAAAATATATAGAGGAAACCGGGGACAAAGATAACACTTTTTATTTGTAGACTGACAATCAACAATTGCTGTTTTTAGCTCGAAGCAAAATCGGATCCAAAGATTCTATTTATCCATATTTACATTAGACGGTTCAAAAAAGGTCCAAAAACCAACCTAGTATTGTGGTGAAATAATCATATGACGAGTAAACAAAAATATATAGGGGAAACCGGGGACAAAAGTAACATTTTTTACTTGTAGACTGTCACGTGTGACTTTATATAGCGATGTAAAAAAATTAAGTAAACTTCAAGAAAGCTCCGAGCTTGACCTATCATAGTATTAATATTTAGGCGTGAAAAATTACAGGGTTCTTACGTCATTCGAGGCCTAAATATTAATATAAAGAAACGTTTTGAGAGCAAATAAACGTTAATGACCTCAGTTCTCGACGGTAAATTTACTCTCTCTCTCTCTCTCTTTCTTGCGTCCAATGGCATTCTCCTAAAATTGTGACAACGATGGAAGATCGTGCTGAATAATTCAAAGGTAAGTCCTAAAGCATATTATTCACAAAATGGATGCCGGTTTTTGTGGTCGGTAAAGTAGATCTGTTATTTGTGTCGACGTCTTTGATAATATAACTCGAGCTAAATTCGGAATAGCCATTCCACCGCCGAACAGCGATGACGCTCGCATGGCTTCTATATTACAAGCCCCCAGTTCTCAAATATAGCAACCCTTAAAGCTGTAATTGTATGTTCAATTTAATGTTAAAAAAGCAACAAATTGAAAACACGCTAAGGTAAGTCGTTTTGTTTCGTTCACCCGTAGCGGACAGTAGTAAGAGCGGGGCTGTTAAGGCAAACGTCTTCCTTGCGGCGTGAACATTCGATCATCCGCGTCGATGTACTTAAATACAGAGAGGGAGAGAGAGAGAGCGAGACAGAGATGCATTATATAAAGCGATATGGAACGGCTGTGGACAGAGCTTATTGTCATCGCAGTTATAAGGCGCCGGGGACGGGGAGCGCGGCACCGAAGTCGTTGGTAACAGATGGCATCCCTCCTGACTCCGCCGCCGCCACCGCCCCCTCCTGCCGCGTCAATCGACCACGCTAAGAGAAGAACGCGTCGCGACGCCAAAAATCGCCATATTCAGAGGCACTATACTTGTTTTTTCATATATTGTTTTAATAATGACTTTTGAACTCAAAGTAAAGTGCTGTTGCAACATATATAAAATTATCGTGTCAGAATTTCGACCGCGTTAATCTCCGAAACCACTGAACCGATTTTAATGAAATGTTGTAAATGTGTTTTGCTTGGTGCAACTTACGCCATGGGATAGTTTTTATTAAATATTCCGTGCAAAATTACGGTGTTTTCTCAAAATAAAAAACTGTTTTAGTAACATGTAACGACATCTGATACAATTTACTCAAAGCTATTAGTTCAGAAGCAAACAAAAAAAAACTGGTTAGTACCAAGTAGCGGCATTTGTTAGAATTCGCTCAAAGCTATTAGTTAAGAAGCAAATCCGGTAGAATTTGCTCAAAGCTAATTAGTTCAGATGCCGGGCCGCAAACGAAATACGTTTCTCAGAATTATATCTACCGCACCCGGGTGAAACCGGGACGAACCGTGATATTATAAAAAAAATGTTATAACTGTATTATTTCAGATGCTGATGAAAAACAGTTGAGATCAGAAACGTTGGACATCTGACCAGCTTCTCATTTAACGATTTATGTATGAATCGTCCAGATGCGTATTTCCGTTTGCGTATGCAGTATAACTGCCTCCAAACGAGCACAGTTAAACTGCCCGCGGATCCAAATCGATATTTTCGCTCACCGCTCATTAAATTGCTGACGCGGCGTAACAAATGTTATTCTTTAATAGAAAATTTCTAAATCAGCAAAAGAATTTTTCAAATCGATTCAATGGTCTCAAGTTTTAAAGTATCATAGATACTTCTAAGTTTGAATTGCCCCATTTTGGCGACATCTCAAGACCTTTTGAACCCTTTATAGGGAGCACGTAGTCGAAGACTTCGTTAACAGTGTACGGCGGAGTCGACGGCATTCGGATAAATTCGGTTTTGAACAGTTTCAGCGAGGCGTTCGCGGTGCACATTTCCCGGCACTCGCGAGGTGTGGAAACTGCTCTGAAAATAAGTCAATTAAGATAGTTCTTTGTTGAACAGAAAGATATATTTCTCTTCTGTTCTCTTATATCACATCGACCGGGCGCCGGTGGGGTGGGACAGTTGCGGCGAGTTATTATTGAAGATATCATATTACTTTCATCTTATTGGGGAATCGAGAGACGTCTTCTTTATATAAATCTCTTCTTTTTTTTATTCGGTATTATTTGAAAATTTCATTAATAAGTCGGTACGATTTAACGATGCGGAAAATCGACACGTTAAATATAATCGATGGGTTTCTTTTTTGTTTTATCGACACAAAAAAATCGATACCTTTCAACGCAGAGGTTCGTTTATTCTTTATTCGTTCGACGAATCTATTTTCAAATGCAGTGAAAGAAAAAGGCTTGACGTAGATTACAAACGCTCAAGAACTGAGATTATAAAATAAGTAGATTTTACTAATTATTTTTTATATTTTTAGATATTTCTGAAGAAGATCTAAACCCAGTTCGAAACGTCATTTTTTGTAACATTGATTTATAATTTAATTTTTGTCAATATATAGTCTGAAAAAAATTGGTCGACAATTTTATTTATTTGAAAAAATGATCTGACTCGTTTGAAGCGATCGCGTAGGTGTCTAAAAACCGTGTGGCAAATTGACACCGAAAGATTATAAATCGAAAAGTTAAAAACAAACGAGGCATAGCTCCTGCAACGGCAGGAGTAAAAATCAGAAGTTGAATCAAATAATGCATAAAACCGTGAGTGCCTCGCTAATTAAAGAGAGAGCGTTAAATCGAAACATTTAACGACAGTCGTTTAAAACAGTGCGAGGGGTTGAATCGGCGGCGCTCCTTTATGCGTGTATATCGGTGTGTGTGTGTATATAAAAAGGCGTCATATGGTCCGGGGGCGTCGCCTCCAAGCCGGCTATAAGTTACAACCGATGACAAATACACATCTTTGTTCAGTAATAATGGGATGATCTGCCACTGAGCTCGCAGGACCGGCTTCAGGATGCGACCATCAAATTAAAAAGACTTTTAAAATGCATATAATTTTTTTCGTTCAACAGAAAAAAAAATAGAATAATTCGAAGTTAAAATTTATATATGGAAAGGTAAAAAGGTACTTTTAAATTTTAAGCGAAATTAGACCGACGGGAGACAATGCTTCTAGCTCAGTTAGGTTAGCGTTCCGGGTATATGTTCATTAGACATTTTTGCCATAGCCTGGGACTGTGTTGCTGGGGTGATTTCAAGTCAAAAATGTCTAATGAACATATACCCGGAATATGTTCATTAGACATTTTTGACTTGAAATCACCCCAGCAACACAGTCCCAGGCTATGGCAGTCATGTTGCGGGACACCCTGTATATTAAAATATTGTCGACAAGGCAGAGCATTGTAACCATTGTTTTATTTAATAAAAAAGTAAACTTTTGATTTGTAATAACGATAAAAATATGACATAAACAATTTTTCTCATTTTCTAATTTCAATTTTTTTTCTTTAGATGTTATTAATTATTGCGTCCGACTATTGTTGCGGGGAGAAATAGTAATAGACCGGTGAATACCGAAAAAAAGTTTTGGCAGAGGGTCTTGTAATTAAAGCCAGCCCTGTACATTGGTGTGCTTTTCACTTACTTCGTTCTATCTATCTATTATTATATAATGCTCTGTCTATACCGTAACTTTAACAAAGCCTATATCAGTGGCGTGCGTCTCGAAAATCAGCAAGGGACACTAAACTGGAAATTATTTTTCAATATAGTTTACCGCATTACGCACTGAAAAATATATCGTTATTTCTAATTATAACATAATAGGACAAATACCCGAGAAGCACTGAACCGATTAACTTCTTCCACTGTTTAATTTTATAAACTTATTTTTGATGGGATACACATATTATTACGTCACGACAAACAGACTCTAAAAATGAGGATCAGTTTGGAAAATGAAAATTCAGATTTTTATATATGGCAAGTTTTAATATCTAGCCAAAAAAAAACTTAAAAAAAAACAAAGGCGATTCGTCAAGAGTTGCGACCTGAACAGCCCGGACTTACGTATACATACAAACCACACAAAAGTGTAGTTGGCGTTTTCCTTACATGTAAGCAGCCATTTTAGACCGGCTTTCCGAGCTCCTGATTGGTTCCCTTTTCTGTCGTGAAGTTGTTTGCGATATACCTATCAAGCAATTCAATCAATATTCTGACAGTATATCTCGGGGCGAGCGAAGAAATTGAAATTTATGTCGTAACTCATTTCCGAAATTGAATTTTTTGAATGCGCGAATAAAATCTGGCGTCGTTTCAGATCGCTATTCTTTTGATGAGCGAACAAAGTGTCAGAAGAGAACTTGGCCCACTTTTTCACATTTACATTGTTGACAGGATACTATTTAATAATAATAATAATTTATTGTCATTCCTACATAATTAATGTACATGCTGACAGTCAAGGAATTCCTTTATGCTATAGAAACAATTTTCTAATAACAATTTTTTCACATTTCGTTTAAAATATTTTGTTTCTAAAGTTCTTATTTCCAATGGCAATTTATTAAAAAATTTTACACCATAGAAATTTGGTCCGTATGTATGTAGCCGGAGACGTCCGATACAAACTTACACTGCATCAGGGCTCCCGGAATAACGCGCCGCCACTGACATTGGAACTCATAACATAACTGTGTATACTTGTTTGACGTCTCTAAAGGGGAATGTTACAGTTATTTAAATATAGAGCGGTTCGTTTATAACGGGGCGTGAACCGTAACCAATGCGAGATCTTCTTCAGCAATTGTTTTCTTTATCAATTTCTATTATTATTATTAATTGTTGGCAACTTTCTCACCGTCAAAATTTCATAACACATCGATCAAAACCATACACTTTTGTTCTATACTGAGCATAGGAATAAAATCGCAATCGAACTATTAGGGTGCAAACATAAACTTCTGTCTTTTTTTACGCCGTAAGAACTGGCTTATCCAGGAGGGCAAAACAAGCACGGGGGACCCGGCTTAAGAAATTTCTAATTTGCTCGCTCCTGGGCCAAAAGCTGGGTACGCCCATGTTAAAGTCATAGAAAAAGATACAGTTTTTGAAACAGAGATACTTTATTCAGATTGGATGCAAGTACATCAACCAATCCTATCATCGGATAAATCAGGGATTTACATCGAAGAAAGAGACGCAGATATATTTTCGATACGCTTTGTTACCTTCGCTCACCGCACATAGATAGATAATGATTCATATAGTAAATTATTAAATATATGATCAAAACAGATCGCCAATAGATGGCACGCCATGTAGACCAAAAAAAGGTAACATTTTTCATTTATTTATACGTTGTATGCATATTGAACTTTAAAAAGAGAGTGTAAAAAATACTATGTTAATTTGATTGACAACTACAGATTGCAGAACATGTAACATGAACCATTTAAAATGTCTGACACCTCGAATATGTTCGACAATATTCGAGGTGTCAGAAATTTTAAATGGTTCATGTTATTTGTCAGAGAACATTATTTTAGCGTTTTGGTTGAAGTTTTTAAGCTATCCAATGAAAAAACAAACAGTATCTATAAATTTTTTACACGTCGTCAAAACGACATCTTTCGGAAAATTTAGAGGGAAAACGCCCCAAAATCAAGAAAAGTCTACACTAGGTCTAATGAAGCCATATACAAAGTTTGGGGAGAGTATTTGTCAGTAAAATTTTTGCCGACGAGCACTCTGATCATTAGTAATGAAACAAATTCACTGTACATATAATATGTACTTACTTGATTAGTTATACAAATTACAACACAAATATATTAAAGTAGAAAAGTGTGTACGTTTGTTTTCGGTAATCTCAGAAACTACTGGACCGATTTGAAAAAATCGTTCCCCACTTCCTCTCCCAAGTAACACAGACTATAAATACGCTTACGTCAAGATAAAAGGGAGGTGGACTGTGAGGCAAAAAGTCAGTTAAACGAGACAGATTTAACATTATTAATTACACGGAGTGTCGATATGGAACGAAGTACATATTTGCCGTACACCCTGTACGTGGCGTCGATCAGATAACATAATCTAATCAACACATACTCTGCCTACGTACGTACGTACGTACAACATATATACCTCTACGTATCACAGAGAGAGTTGATTTGTTTAACGTGTGTGTGTTTGTTAAACGGCCGGGCGCCGAGAGGAGCGACGGAGAGACGTTTCGCCTGTCTGTAAAATAGCGCAGCTACAACAAGATGTGTTGTGTTACAATCGCTCTGAGGCGACGGCAACGCGTCCAGGGTTCACGCGACCCGCTTCTTCCACCGCATTTTCAACAACCTCAAACGTTCGACAGAAACCAGTCAACACCGGCGACCTACAACGAAACACAAACCGGCATCCAGTCACGTCATTAACAAAGAAGGCAGACTCCGAGTCTGGCTCACGATTGCAGAGTTGGCCGTCTGCAACATTTCTACTCGATATCAAAACCCGTCTCTCCCACCATCTCAAGTCATATCTCTTTTGGTATATTGCTAAAGGTGGCACTTCACATGGCTATTTGTGTTCCCTATTGGGTGTTTGTTGTATTTGGCAAGATATTATATATGACGTTCAAGACAAACATGCAAATAGAGGCAAATACGACCATCCACACATGGCAGTCAAATAGCAAACACACAAACATTTGGCAGCAGAACGCAAGGTTCAAAATTCATGGAATTTTAGCACTGTTTCATTGTCCCAATTCATTTTCAATAGTAATTGTTCCAGTTCTCGCTCACAGCACAGACACAAAAATACTGCACGTCCGTACAGGTTCACGGCGCGTGCGCTTCTGAATATGGCCATTGTGTGGACGGTTTATTTGCCGTATTTGCCTATTTGACTCCTTTGATGTGCCTCGAAAAACCGACAAGCGCACGGTAACGCGTATCTGGTATTGGCCTTATTTGTCAAATAAGGCCAACACTTTGTCAAATAGACCCTCCACACTTGGTAATTGTTTGCCAAATATGCCAAATACACAAATACAAATAGCCATGTGAAGTGCCGGCATAACAGATTTCTTTTCAAAGAAGGATCTCATAGACTCTAGAGAACTGTATCCGTATTCGACAACAGAACCCGTCACTCACACCATTACAAATCGTACCGTACGCCGCGACTGGACTGGATATGGTGGAAGAGACGGGTACGATACGAATACAGCTAGTTTTCTACAAGATTAGATCGCAGGAACGAGATGCCCCTCAAAATTAATCACTTATAACAAAGTTTTAAGTGGTATTTCTTTCCTAGGATCTAGCATTTTCTGGAGTACTTTCGACAGAAGAACCCGTCGCTTCCACCGTCCCCAATCGTCGACCCTGGGCCCCACGTGTACTGACAGAGATCGAGAGACAAAGAGCGATAAAGAAAGAGCACAGTACAACATGCCGAAGCACAGAGAGCGGCGGCGGCGGCGGTCGACGAATGGATGTTATACATATTTCTGTTTATATAATATCCAATATAATATACATCAGGAACAGCCTTATGCTGGAAGATTAATTCGATATACCCGCTGACTCGTGCCTCGCCCGTTACGTTTGTAACCCGTATACAGGGTGTCTTCGACACGTCGGCTGACTTATCTGTCATATACGATCTTTAACCAAGAACCATTTTACAGTGTATCACTTTTAGTTTCGGAGATATGAGCGTTTATTCACATTATTAGAGAAAAACTAAACTGTAACTTCTAAACGACTAAAGATATCAAAGTGGGAGTGCTCGAAATCGATTCAGCGCGATTTTTTCTATAAGAGTAATAGTCGCGTCAATGAATACATAAAACAGGCAAAACTTTGAACTTCGCAGAAACAGCTCCGATTTTGATGATTTTTTTTTAAACTAAGTTTTTTTATATTATTGAAAATCAGAAACATTTTGGGGCGGGGAACGAATTATTTATATTGTTTAAGGGGCTAGGGGCAGTCAGAGGAATGAAAAATTAAAAAAAAAATTTTTTTTGACAAAATTTAATTTAAATTTTTATTTCAACTTGACTTCACTAAATTTTCAAAAAATAAAGTTTTGGACAAAGTTATAGCTATCTGTTGGACCCCTCTCACAAGTAGGTAATGCTTTGCGGTGACCATCATAACTTTGTGCTGGTTCATCCAAAATCGATAAAACAAAGAAAAGTTTTTAGTTTAATAGTAAATCTAAGACTTAATTTTATTTTTTTTTTGAAAATTAATAAAATGGCGGCATCCAAAAGCTTACACCCGAATTTGCATGGACAGATTGTTATAAAAGCCGAAGTTTTCAACCAAAACAAAAATCCTTTCAAGTCCTTGTTTTTTATGCCTTCAATAAGCTGTAAAAATTTCATTTAAATCCATCAAGTGGTTTTTTGATTTCAGTGGTCACAGACTTCGAAAACATATTTTCGAGAAAAACGCGTCATCTAATCGATTCATTTTTTTTGCATTTTCTTGTAGTATGATGTTTGAAAATATTCCCTGAAAATTTAAAGTGAATTAAATGAATAGTTTTCGAGATAATCATTATATGACCCAGGGAATTAGATGACTTGCGTTTTTCTCGAAACTATGTTTTCGAAGTCTGTGACCACTGAAATTAAAGAACCACTTGATGGATTTAAATGAAATTTTTACAGCTTATTGAAGGCATAAAAAACAAGGACTTGATGAAAGGATTTTTGTTTTGGTTGAAAACTTCGGCTTTTATAACAATTTGTCCATGCAAATTCGGGTGTAAGCTTTTAGATGCCGCCATTTTATTAATTTTCAAAAAAAAAAAATAAAATCTTCGATTAAGTCTTAGATTTACTATTAAACTAAAGACTTTTCTTTGTTTTATCGATGTTTTATCGAAGTAAAAGGCTTCATTGACGCGACTATAACCTCAGTTGTAAAACGTATATAAACAATATGTCACAGATTTTTGAGTTTTTCTAAAAACGGAAAAAAGGAGGGGGGCCCATTTTTGAAATTGAAAAATGTTTGAGAAAAAGTTCGCTCTGTTTCGATTGATATTAGGCATACGTATAGAAAAATTCGTTCTGAATCCGCAACCATGTATCTCTTGCAGTTTCGGAGATATAGCCAATTTTAACTATTTTAATTTTTATTCATTTTAAACCGTCATAGCGTCTAAACTAATCGAGATACGACTTTGTGCTTAGGCCTAATCTATTCAGCGCACTTTTTTCTAAAGACATGTCAATATTAAGTATATCGGGATAATTAAATATTGAAAACTTATAGAAAAAGTCAAGCTGAATCGATGCCGACAATCCACAACCCCGTTCGACGAACATTCGGTATTGCCCAGCAGAGCTACATACGTGTGTGCGGCTCCGGTATAAATACGGATCTCGGAGCTATATTACATATAATTCCTATATACGGTGCTATAGCGCAGACCTATTTTAGAGGAGCTACAAGTCGGGGTTGGGTTACTGCAAAAAGCTGTTATTTTTTATTCTTTTACTTCTTGCAATTTCACTTAGAAACGCTAATAAAATTTAAAAATTTCCGAATAAATGTACAAAGTTATAAATAACAGTAAAATTATTAAAACGAATTACGTTGTCAATTTCAACATGATCGGACGATTTTTCTGCTACTACAAGATGGCGGATCCAAGATGGAGACGTTTCACTATTTCATTTGTAGCCTGTATAAAGAAAACCGCATCAAAATCGGTTCACCTTTCGACAAGTTACGACGTCACAGACAGACATACAAATAACACTCCTATTTTGGAGTTGGGGGTTGATCTTAAGATTTTTTGAGACATTTTACTTCATACCTCGATCGAAAGTAGGTACATACTTTCGGCATCAATTGTAAGGCAGAAAGTCTTCGCCTCGGATATCATGCCGCGCAGTGCTAGAATATCAAACTTTCGGTCCGTGTGGTGTAATATACTATTATATACTATTATATACTATTATATATACTATTACCATTCCAACCCACAAGTGGGTTCAAAAATCACTTTTCAAAAATTTTACTATATCTTTCTGTTTTGAGGTCCCCCTAATCCAAAAAACATATTTTTGGAAAAACTCTGTGCGTCTGTTAGTCTCTGAACACGATACAGATCAAACGGATGATCGGATTGAAGACAAATTTTGGGAGGATGTTTGGTATGCAAATATGAAGAGCCCGGTTGTTTTTGGGGAAAATCGGCGCATGCGCAGAAGAGATATATGCTATAACGGTGTTTTTTATATAATAATGGTATACTTTTCATAACAGCTTATTATTCTATTTTTTCAAGGAAGTTTCGTAAAAAAATATTTTTTCTGAGCTTTATAGTTTCGGAAATATTTTGAAAATAAAAAAAAATCAGCCGCTCTTTCGTTTTATGGATCTGTCGGAAATAAACTAGCTCCTCATGCTTTGATTAATTTTCACATGACGTGCAACATATTAGGTAGGTAACCATGGCAACAAATAGCAAATATCATATTGAATACTAGCCATTACCCGCGTCACCTCACGCGATATCAGAAATTTTATTTTTTTTATTATAATCAAATGTCAACATTTTTGAAGTTGGAATGGTCCCGTCGCCCAATTGGCTGGATTTTTTTTTTTTCATTTTGACTATCATAAAGAATGTGTCATTTCGTGTTGCCCCGTTTTTAATAAGGATGGGTCAAGCCACTAACATCCCGATCGGTGCCTCTTTTTTCTCTTGCTCACTATTTGTGTTTATCATCAAGGATGTGTAATTTCGCGTTGTCAAGTCTTTAGTAAGGATGGATTTAAAGTATCACACGGCTAATTCCCAGTCGGTACAATATAATAAAATAACACAAACCGCGAGCGAACGAGCGAGCGAGTGAGTGGTAAGTGAGTGAGAGAGATTCATATCGAGAAGAGAGCGTATGTATTTTTTGCAATATACTGAAAGAGAACATTATATATGCATTGTACAATTGGCCAGCTCGAGTCGTGATCGCGAGGCGCGCGACTCCGCGGGCTCGGTCCACCTGGTCGATTGCGAAAGCAGCGCGGAATAAGTTAAAACCATTATATTATACGGTGTATAAAAGTTGGAGCAAATCTGTCACAAACAGAAATTGAATAGTAGTAAGCTGTGTGTGTGTGCAGTGTATAAAGCATATGAAATAAAATAAATGATTATGTTTAAATATAATATATATCTGCCCGTGGCGGTATTCTGGCTTCATCGGAAGCGTTCCTGCCTCCCCTTTCCTCCTTTTCCTCCTCCTTCTTCCCTCTCTCCATTTAACGAGCACCACTCCTCACTCCCTCTCTCTCTCTCTCTTGCACGAGCCGGCCGCTCGATCGAGAGTCTGAAGACCGCGATGCTCATTTGCGTCTATTGTCAACTAGTTGAAAAACGAAACACTGCATTACCGACGATGATAACAATTGACATTCGTGGTCTACTTTATTTGTCCCGTTCTGTTTCAACTGTATACCGACGTTTGAAAATAAAGACGCAGCGTCAACGGCTTCAGCGCAAGAAAACAATAGTTGGCAAAACCAAAAGTGCACATCCCGCAATTTTCCACTGTATGATAAAAAAATAACAATTAAAAAATATTTTTAATAAATTTAACAAGATTTAAAAATTTAAAGAAATAAATAATTAAAAATTGAAAAAATATTTTTTTTTAAGTTTGCAAAAATAAAAAAAATTAAGAACTAAGTATACATAATATAATATATAATTAATATCAAGTGGAATAAAATAAAACAAAATAAAAAGAAAAAAAAAAGAAAAAAATCAATGATATCGTAAGGATTCGAACCCAGGACCTTGCCCTTGGGGATCCGACGGCATAACCATTGCGCCACGGCTGCCTAATACGTCTAGTGGTGTTATCACGGTATACAAGTGTAGCACTTGTTTTATGGATTACACTGTATTTACCAGCAATTATTATATTGTTTTAAACTATTACCTAGCTGTCAAAAATAATAAAAAATAAAACTGTTTATAAAAATTAAACTACTGAACACATTTTAGTGAATTTAAATAGGGTTCTGGTCTGATAGTAAACAAAGTGAATAAAATATAACCCAAGGCAATCCGACCAAAATTGCGATCTGTAGAGTCGTGACGTACGTACATACGTACGTACATACGTACATACGTACGTACGTACATACGTACAGACCAACCGACAACTGCTGTTTGTGATTTTCAATTACAATTTTAATAGTATTTATGAACTCAAATTGATTTAAAAATGGTTCTATTTTATAGATTAGAATCTCCTCTTTTCAAAAAGCTTCAATTTGAATGGATTTCGTGTGAAATTAACTTAGATATAACTTCTTATATGAACGAAAGTCAGCTCTGACGCACAAAGCGATAATAAAGCACATACCGCTAGTTTAGCGGTATGTGCAATTGAAGTTCCACTCACTGTGGATATTTCAAGATATGTGTTATTAATAATTAAGGATAACACTTCAACGTTTTAAGAGATAAAAATGTTATATATTTTATAAAGACACTGCAGTCTGTTGTAGTGATGTGTGGCTCCTGAGCTAGTCGTTCATAATTAACGACTCCTTTCTCGAAGCGGAGCGAGTCGCTCTTTTTTGTGTGAATGACTCACTCCGAGCGCCATTGCTCTGTGCTGAGCTGTTCTGTTAGGGTTACCAGACGTCCCGGTTTTCCGGGACATGTCCCGTTTTCGCCCTCCTGTCCCGGTGTCCCGGATTTTTTTCAAAATCTATGCAAATGTCCCGGATTGATGTGTTATGAACAAGTAAACATACTGACCACTATAATTAAGTCTCTTTTTTCACTATATTTCTATCCTCAAATTATTCAAAATCGTGTTCGTCTCATATTAAATTACACGATTTCGATAGATATCGATTGTGGATTGATACACAGCACACTTCAGATGTTTCATCAATTTTTGTGTGAAGAAGGGTTTTTTAAAGTTATTATTAGGGTCGGAGGATTTTTCGTTCCTGACAGTTGCTCGGTACTGAGATAGAAGTGTAAAAATTGGGAACTGATAGATAGGAATAAAAAAAATAATTTTTTTACAACAAATTTTTTTAGATTTCAGAAATTTCAAAAATATTTTTTCATTCTTCAATTATCAATGGGGGGGGTGTCTGTAAAATGTCCCGTTTTTTCATTCAGACCATCTGGTAACCCTAGTTCTGTACTGTTGCATTCGCACATTTACAGAGCGCACACAGCGCAGGCCACTAGCGAATTTTGCAAGTACGGAGTTATCTTTGCTGAGTCATTTAATGTTGAATAACACACTGTAAGTGTAATAGTACTAAGCTTAACAGTGACTTAAACCATTCACATTGACGTCATTGACAAAGATATAATATTGTAACAATAAACATTATTATTGTAAATTGTTAAGCTTTTATTATACATTATGGTTTATCCAAAATGCGAATAATATAAGATCAGTATCATATTAAAATGAGCTCAGAGCTGAGTGGGTGTTGCGCTGTGCAATGCTTCGTAACTCCTGAGCATGCATGATGACAGTTCACACCTCTGCAGTCTGCACTCTTGTGTAGTGCGTACTGTCTAGTGTCGCTCCTTTGAACGACTCGCTTTGAACGACTATTTTTAGTGAGCTGAGCGCACGGAGCCAGCTCCCAAAACAGAGTCATGTGGACACATCACTAGTCTGTTGGACAATAATTTTTCATTGAAAGCAAAACGCAATGTACTAGATAGGAACATATCGATGTAGCTATGATATAATAAGTTAATAACTAATTATTAATGGGCAAGGGTTGAAACGCGGAGCATATGACACAATAAACATGTCATAAATAATGATTATCGACGGTACAGATTAGTAGCTCCCTATAAGAGCGAACACCCCAACTAACGTATACAGGCTGTTTGTTAAAGCACGCGATTTCTTATTGTCGGTCAAACAGAAATGTAATTTTTCCGATAAACTCGGAAACTACTCAACCACTTTTCATGTGATTTTCACGAATAGACAGGGAAAATATTTGGGTATATCGCATGACGCTCTCAGATATACTTAAATTCAAGTTTGTTTAAAATCCAGTAAGCTAAAGAAATGTTTTATCTATACAGGGTGAGTTTTAAGTTGATGCTTTTTTTTACAGCGTGTAAAAATCAAATAGACGAGCAAATATTTCAAATAGTTTTTTTATCAAAACTCAAAAATAAGAGAGAAACAGACTTTCGAAGTTTAAATAAATTTTATTAAATTTTCTTTAATTTTGAGGTCGGTCCTGGGGTTATATTATGTCACTATGGAAATAAGTTGTTATTATCGCTACTACAAGCATGTACAGAAGCATGGCTACGGCGCACGCATCTTTGTGTCCAACAAAACGGGGACAACTTCGAACAATTTCTGTGAATACTTGATAATGACATAACATATTTCCATAGTGACATAACATAACTCCAGGACTGACCTCAAAATTAAAGAAAATTTAATAAAATTTATTTAAACTTCGAAAGGCTGTTTCTCTCTTATTTTTGAGTTTTGATAAAAAAACTATTTGATATATTTGCTCGTCTATTTGATTTTTACACGCTGTAAAAAAAAGCATCAACTTAAAACTCAGCCTGTATAATAATAATAATAATAATAATGCGTTTAACGTCCGTTTCTCGATTTTATGTCATAACAGACGCTATTCGCACCATTACTATTTTTTTTTCTACCGCACTTCCCGTTGTTTTCTACAATTTTTAAACTTCAATTTAATTAATAGCAATGGGCGAATGAAAGATTTTTTAGGAAATTAAGGATAAGGTAGCCAAATTTTGAGCATGCTATCCTAACTGAGCATAGGAGAATCGGTCATGGCATTGAATAAGGAACCATCTCGATATTTATCTGAAATTGTTGAGGGAAACCATGGAAAACCTCAACAAGATGGCCGGTACAGGAATTACCGTTTCTCGGCGAGAGGCAGTAGGAAAAAAGTCCCAGCCACATCTGCCCCCGCCGGGATTCGAACCCGGTACCTCCCGAATGCGAGTCTATAGTGCTCTCACCGCTACGCCACCCCGCTCGGGCGAGTTCAATATAAATGAACACCTTGTATGGAGAACAATGGTTTTAGTGAAGACACCCAGAACTAATCGCGCAGTGACAATAAAATTAATAAATTTTAAAACGGAAAATCATACGCGTGTCTCTCTTTCAAAACGGAATGAATGCATTAGTCAGGCGAAGCGATAAAAAAAAAAAAAAATATATATATATATATATACGCCGCCGTTTAACTCTAAAACTAATTTAATATAATGGCTGCGGCCAAAACACCGATTTCACGGTTTTTTAATAGTTTTAATGCAGTTAGTTTCGCGTTATGGTTCGTTATTATTAAAGCAAACGATTGTCGCAAATTTAACCATGTTTTAAAAAAATATGATTTATTAAAATAATAATTAAACGGTGCAGCTAATCCCCGATTCATTGCCAAGTTGGGTAGGTCAATTCCAAAAACTGTATTTTGTTGTGAAATTAACATTCGAACTGTCACTGCGCGCGCACCAAACCAATCTACAAAAATCCAGCTTCAATACGTGCATCGTGTGAAGCGAACACATAAAAACCATCACGAAATCCAGTTCTGCAGCACGCTTGAAACCATAGAGATATTAGACTAGAGTACGCGAGTGAGCCTGCAATTCAGACAGAGAACAGTTCCTTATAGATGGAGATTTATTTAGTTGAGGAACAATAGAAATAAGCTTTACCAAAGTATCGCTTGTGGCCAACGTTTCGAAAATTATATTTTCATCCTCAGGGCCTCAATGCAAGTTGAGATGGTAAATTGTGCAGATTATTGTACTATACATGATCATTTAAAATTATGAATTTCAACAAAATTTTTAATTTAAAAATATCGTAAAACAGTTTTTTTGATAAAATTGTTCTGTCCAATGTGAACATAAATATTTTGGTAAAACTTATTTCTATTAACAAATGTGAATTTTTAATACGGTATAGTGCGTAATACTAATTAATAACTTTAAAGAATAGCTTCTGTTGCTACATTGTTAAAACACCCATTGTTACATGTCTATATTAGAAAAATTTATTTCTCAAACAATGTCACCATCGGGATACGAACCCCGGAATATTTCCACTTTCTATTGTTCCTCAACCAAATAAATCTCCTTCAATACATATTTTGGAACAAAACTTTTACTAATCACAGTTCATTATCTCTATGGTAACTAATGATACAAAACAATGCTGATTTGAGTAAACGAATTTCTGGTTTTCTGGACTTTCCGCAGCGTTCTCTCTCTCAACTGAGGACACTTTCAATTATGGCAAGCATACAAGCTAGCGTACTCTAGTTACTTATATCTCTATGCTTGAAACCGAATCTAGCGGCAAAACCAGCGGTCTTTGTATACATATCTCGTGTGCCATTATTATTTTTTTTTTTCTAAAAAGCCCCTCTTAATTTATGTCAATTAGCATTAAACATTTATTTATACGAAATTATCTTAACTTTTAACGGGTTAATGGATCGTAGTTAACGCGACGATAAATAACAATTGCATAAACAAAGAAAACCCATGCGCTATTTACATATTATTGTGCTTATAAATAGGCCATGTTTGTAGATCCTTTGCAAGGAACCGTTATTATGCAATATTATTTTTGTTATTTTATATTTGTTAACCATTAACAAATGGAGAAGTTCAGAGACAATGTTGGGAGCATCAATTAATCATCGATTAGGTGGCTCTGACTTCACACACAACTGTAACTTTGTTGTCGCCGAATTCGCTCTCCTCTACAGTCGACAAGCCTCGCTTCGGCGAGTTTAACGTTCGATCGGGTGTTTTTTCCATGCACTCAATACCCACAACATTTATCAGAAACAGGGTCTCTGGGCAAGACCTCATAACTGGCTCCCCATACACTAAATTGTATGATTTAAATCAGAGGTTCCCAAACTTTTTTGTCTCGTAGACCACTTGCCATGTTTTTCGGTTTTGGGTAGACCCCCTGCTTATCTGATATTGATTTTTTGCAAATTCATTAATTTCAAATGTATTTTTGACAACCGCTATAGTGCTACTCACTTTGAACGATTTAAATTTAAATGTAGTGTGAAATGTTTAGTTTTATACATTTATTAATTAGATTCAAATTAAACGAATCAAATTAAAATTTACTTTCTGTTACATAAAATAACTAAGCAAAAAATAAATGCTTTTAGTGTGAGGGATGAACCTAATGCTTTAATAATAAATTTTCAACATTTGGCATCAATTTAGTTAGATTTAATCTTAACCCCTTGCAAGTTGTCGTCGTATGTTCCAACCCCTCTGCGAATGGTGATATTATCGTCACAGGCTTAAACGAAACTGTTTGTATTGATTTTTGAGCTACTGCGCAAAATAAAACCGTTCGTAGAGAGGTTGTAACATAGCTAAAACCACTTATTTCTCCTTAATAATAGTTTTATCTGGTAGTACAACCAAAAAAAAAACAAAAATGGACGGAGCTAAACATTTTTAACTAGGTAGATATGTTTCCACTGATTTCTACGAACAATTTGCTAATTTACGTGAATTTTTTTTTTTTGTTATTTTTTTTAGCTGCTCTAGGACAAGTAGACGGGAGGGGGGAGGTGAGCTATTATTTTTGAACAATTTCCCAAAAAGTTGCTGAAAAACGTAGTTTTTTTTTTTTTAAATATAATGCAAATTTTTTCGATCCGGGTTCTGGGCATCTGCCATAGTTAAGGCCGTGACCAGATATACATACCGAAGATCAGAATTGTTGACATAACCTCGTTTTCTGATGATTTCAAGGTTTAAATCTAGATTTAAAAACTTCGTTTGTTTTTAACCAAACGAAACGTCGAATCAGAAAGTCAACAATTCTGATCTTCAGCTTATATGTGTGGTTAACAGACGCGGGTACAGAACGCGTCGGGTTTCAATGAACGCTATTTTCCGCATGACTGGGCTAGCACTATTGAATGAGTGTTGGGCTTGTTTAGAGTTATTTTATTTGGGGTTAAATGCATTCAATCCTTGCATTAAATGCATTACTTTATATTGTACTCCGTATGTATTACGAATCCTTCACAAAAGAGTGTTTCTAATGAATACAGTATTTCGAATATGCAATATATAGTTCAACTTATTTATATTATTTTAATATTTAATACTTGGAAAATAATTGCTTTTTTTTGAAATTTTAAATTAAAAACATTCGTCGTGTTCAGGAAGCCTACTAGCGCTGCTAGTGGGTAATAGAGAATTATTTAACTCACTTTTTATGGAAATCGCGACATGTTTAGTTAGCCATGATGTGTTAAAAAAAATGTAATAAGGAGAACTGCTGTTAATTTTATATACAATAAAATTCAGATTTGTAAACCATTATATAAATAGCATAAAATAAAAGGTACGTTAGAATTATGTATTCATCAATTATGACGTACAATATATAAATAATTTATTTGTAATGATCTTTATTTTACTGAAATCGTCATCAGCGCAACAGCCCGGAACACAACAAGCCTAGTTTTTATACCATGTTTTCTTTGTAATTAAAAAACTTTATAAAACTAGCGTGACCTGTGCGAATTATTCGCACTAAATAAATATAATAATTATCACTTTACAAAATTATTTTTTAAATATGATTGCAGGTATTCAATTCGTTTCTAATTTTGCACACTGCTTATATAACGTTTTTCTTTTTGTTGTATTACAAATATGAAGCTCAGATGACAGATCGAAGAAATATTTTACTAAAATTGTCATATAGCAGCGCAAGTAACAAAAGCGTTGAGCTAAGCCGTCAGATGGCATCATGCAGCATGGTTGTGACGTTGTTCAGCGTTGCTCGCTGTTTCAAAATTAAAGCCGTTAGATGGCAGTATGCAGTATTGTGTCTGTTGTATTACAATATGAAGGTCAGATGACAGATCGAAGTGTTGACGTTGTTTCAAAATTAAAGCCGTCTGATGGCAGACGTTGTTCAGCGTTGCTGTATTTTAATTAATTTACAAAAACATTAGCAAAAATTCATTTTTCAGTTGTCGATGTCAGTAGAGCAAGCAATTATCTGTAAAATGATATATAATTTATGTGGAGAAATTGTGAGGTTTTTTCTAAAAAGGGAGGCAAACATCTTTAACCTTAGCGTATTAATATACATATATGCTTATAACTATTTTCACTTTTAATAAACATCGCTCACTGACATACGGAAAATTTGAGTTTGAAGTTTCATCTAGTGCTCACCACGAACGCTCGCATCGATTTTGCAACTTCGCCTTCTAACACATAGTCCATAGCGACAAAAATATTAATTTGCTACAAATAAAACTGCCTCGTGGACAGCGACCGGAAGATAGAATTATTATTTGAAAATGCGACACTATATTACAAGTTCTCTACTAAAAACTATGCGATTATTTGCGAAGCTGTCACCGGTTATGTAATGCAATCTTCCCCGCGAGACCTATTGAAGCCTGTGTCAACAATCTAATGCACTATAATCTGTAAAAACACGGGAAAAATATACCAAAAAAAATTGCATCAGCAACAAAAGCAACAATCCATAATAACAACTATTTTATTACATTTATAATGTATGCACATCGATTGAGGGTCATAAAGTCGCTACATTATTATACTTAGTTTTTTTTCACAAATGAAAAAAAAACGTGTTTTCATGTAATTCAAATAAACCTGGGCGTGGCGATTTCTTTTTATTATATCGCAATATTTTATCATAAAACGTTAAAAATGATGATAATGTGTTTTTATGGAAAAAAATTGTTTTTCGGTAACAATAAAAAATACTTTTTACTTTCCCATACGCGGATTATAATATAGGGGAAGTTTTGTGTTCGAGCAAAAATTTTCAGTTTTTAAGTCGCCTGTAAAAACGTTTAGGGTGGTAAAATTTCAGGGTGCGTACAGAACTTATGGCTGTAAAAAAGTCTGGGAACCGCAATCTTTATTTTGAAAGACCTATTCAGCGATATGCCAGTCAATATGGTACGCAATTTTTTTTAAGTCTCTATACCGTCATTTTGAATTTTAAGACCGCCATTTTGAATTTTAAGACCGTCATTTTGGATTCATAAAAACGAATCCTAACCTAGAACCATCGCACGGTTCAGCCGAATCGATAGAAAGCTCATTTATTAAATTCCTTCCAGCTTCATTCGTCAGGATGCTTCGAGAGTATAAAGAATCCCACATAATATATACCTACATACATAAACATAGTGTCCCACGACATGACTGCCATAGCCGGGGACTGTGTTGCTGGGGTGATTTCAAGTCAAAAATGTCTAATGAACATATTACCCGAAACTCTATCTCCTAACTGAGCTAGAAGCATTTGAAATTTTAAATAAGTAAACCCACTAATGCAGGTATTAGGTTCGGCTGTTCGTTTTGTTATTATTAAAAAGACCAGGTGGCTGTGAATCACCATTAGTATTTATTCGTGCTGATCCTGAGACTCTTCGCAGAGCTACCACTTCAATTCTAAGAAGAGCTAGACTATGTATACAGCAACTGGGTGGACATTTTGAGCAACTAATTCAATAAAGCTACCCGTAATAAATTAAATCATTTAAAAACTAATTTTTCACACCTTTCTGTGACATATAAAGGAACCCGCAACGCTATGATACGGATACATAATAAAATCCCTGAAGATATTAAAACTATAGAAAACAATCTAAAATTCAAAAATAAGTTAAAAACACATTTAATAAAAAAAACTTACTATTCCCTGGAAGAATTCTGTAATTAATGCAACTGGTGACGCTATTTACACATGTATACATGTTTTTTAAATAAAGTTTGTTATTATTATTATTATTATTATTTCTTTTTAAATGGTTTTCAAATTAGTAGGGAATTCCTACCACCACTTATCTAAAATTTCAAATGCTTATAGCTCAGTTAGGATAGCGTTCCGTGTGTATGTTCATTAGACATTTTTGACTTGAAATCACCCTAGCAACACAGCCCCAAGCAATGGCAGTCATGTCGTGGGACACCCTGTATAGAGACGCGTGAAAAACATACCCCTGCTTTTGGTGTCACGCAGTCGGGTAAAAAAAAAACATTAAGGCGAAAAATAATACCGTTCTTGTCTTGGCCATAGTAAAGGTAAAAAATACCGAAATTTCGACATACGTCACTTTCCTTGTCGCCGCATAGATACTACATTTTACTTTTAGATCGGTTTCTAATGGTTAATCGGGAGATAATCATCCGATCTGTTGAAACAATCGCAAACTTTACAACTCGGACGAAACTATATCGTTTCGGATACAGTAGCGTGCAAAATAGTCGGCGTTCTTTGCTAAGTCGTGACTGCATCAATTCATTAAATTGTCGTTTCGTTTGTACGCACGCGTATAGTTGTAAAAGTCATCCGATACTTAAAGTGAACAAATATCACACGTGCAAATATTTGCCAACACTCGGCAGGGGGGCGCGAGGGGCGAAGGCGCAGACAAGGGGCTTCTGCAACAACATCTACACAGGCACCGTTGTATACAATTAGTTTGTGATTTCTGTTGACTAAAGATTGGTAAAACACATGTCAAGTTTTGAGGAAACATGAGGGTCGTTCCTTTGTTAAAAATTTCGATTTTTTAAAAATAAAACAAAATATCCTCAAACATTTTTTTTATTGAAAAGTAATAAGTAAATAAAAAATATGAATTGGCACTAGGCCTATATAACCTTGCATGTTGGTGATGTTGATGCATTTTTTAAAATTTTAGTAGTCTATTTTTATTTCTTATTTTACTCTTTTCACGTATGTAAACCATATACTTTTATTCTATACTGAGCAATCGAACTATTAGGGTGCAAACATATATCTACTTCTGTCTTTTTTTACGCCGCAAGCACTGGCGTATCCAGGAGGGCAAAACAAGCACGGGAGACCCGGCTTAAGAAATTTCTAATTTGCCTCCTCCTGGGCCCAAAGCTGGGTACGCCCATGTTAACGTCATAGAAAAAAAGACAAAGAGACAACAGAGATACTTTATTCAGATTGAATGCAAGTACATCAACCAATCCTACCATCGGAGAAATCAAGGAATTACATCGAAGAAAGAGACGCAGATATATTTTCGATACGCTTTGTTGCGTTCACTCACCGCACATTGAGTAGATAGGCAATGATTCATGTAGTTAATATGATGTAAACGTTGTTTTTAAAATTTTCTTATTTTGTTTTTCTAACGTCACTTGATACTTGATAAGTCTTTTCATTTGATACCCATATCAAAGGAATTGTGAAGAAGAAATAAACCGCCATTTTGTACCTTCCACAAACTGAATTTTTAACGTCGCATTGTCACCTGACATCCATGCAAAATTTTAAACCTCTATAGCTTATGGTTCAAATATTGTTAACACAATTTTTTTCCGGAATAGAACATAGAGAAAGTAAGTTGTAAAACGATCAAACTTCTGTCCGGCAGTGTACACGTTGTGGGTGAAATGGGGCGGGGGAGGGGTAAAAAGCGCGCGGCCAGTTTTGTAATGCAGTGCTCCGAGTGTCGTTTTAAACGGCGGCAACAGTTTCGCTGTTTCAATTATCTACTGATTGGCAGCTGTCACCGCCATCCGCCGCTCCTCGTCCGCCGCCCCCGCGACGGTTGATCATTTTATATTTAAAAATGCTCCGCTCGCACAGGTGTAGTCGCCGCCGCCGCCCGATGTACAGTCCGCGACATAACACGCGCCGAATGAATGTCGATTATATTTCATATTTTGACAATATAGTTCCATTAATTTCAAGTAAAACAATTTAGGCTCGATTTGAGATTAACTCTAATCTTTTTTCGGACGGAAGTAACGTGTTTACGCTATCGACCGACAGATGGCGGCATCGTAGAAACCATCTTGAACGAAAGGTGAAACATACTAAAGAAATAAACCTGCAATTTTGTAATCGGTTTCCGCTATCTGAAGGCATCGTAACTCCAATCTTTTTTTCGGACGGAAGTAACGTGTTTACGCTATTTAAAGGCATCGACCGACAGATGGCAGCATCGTAGAAACCATCTTGAACGAAAGGTGAAACATACTAAAGAAATAAACCTGCAATTTTGTAATCGGTTTCCGCTATCTAAAGGCATCGTAACTCAAATTTTTTTTTTCGGACGGAAGTAACGTGCTTACGCTATTTAAAGGCATCGACCGACAGATGGCAGCATCGTAGAAACCATCTTGAACGAAAGGTGAAACACAGTAAAGAAATAAACCTGCAATTTTGTAATCGGTTTCCGCTATCTAAAGGCATCGTAACTCAAATTTTTTTTTCGGACGGAAGTAACGTGCTTACGCTATTTAAAGGCATCGACCGACAGATGGCAGCATCGTAGAAACCATATTGAACGAAAGGTGAAACACAGTAAAGAAATAAACCTGCAATTTTGTAATCGGTTTCCTCTATCTGAAGGCATCGTAACTCCAATCTTTTTTTCGGACGGAAGTAACGTGTTTACGCTATTTAAAGGCATCGACCGACAGATGGCAGCATCGTAGAAACCATCTTGAACGAAAGTTGAAACATAGTAAAGAAATAAACCTGCAATTTTGTAATCGGTTTCCACTATCTATAAAGGCATCGTAACTCAAATCTTTTTTTCGGACGGAAGTAACGTGCTTACGCTATTTAAAGGCATCGATCGACAGATGGCGGCATCGTAGAAACCATCTTGAACGAAAGGTGAAACATAGTAAAGAAATAAACCTGCAATTTTGTAATCGGTTTCTGCTATCTAAAGGCATCGGCTGGCAAATGGAGGCATCGAAATGCATGAACGGAAGGTGAAACACAGCTACGGACGCAAAGCAATAAGCATAGCCGACGTAATTTAATTTGTGAGTGAATATAAAAAGCGAGTGGTAAAAACAAAAGAAGTTTTACTTCAACCGCGCTTAAAGGTTATATGCACTCATGTTTTTAATCTAATTCTTAAACTGACAACTAATTTCCGATGACTTTTATCTAGCAGAGGTTGCTGAAGTTATTGACGTCATCGATTACCTTTATCAATCGCTCTAACAATCAATTGTTTCTGCTCGAACAGTTTAAATTCACCTATGAATATGTATGGACGTTGCGTTATGAATTTTAATATTCATTGATGTTCTCCGTTTTTGAAAAAACGATTTGCAATTGAAAAAAATATAGTTTAAAAAAAACTAAAAAACACGCTTTATATCGGACTAAAAAGTAAAAATAATTGTTTTAAAATAAGCTTAAAAAGCGTGGGGCGCTTTGTTCCACATTTTCGTACATCGAGCGCCCAACGCTTTTTAAGCTTATTTTAAAACAATTATTTTTACTTTTTAGTCCGATATAAAGCGTGTTTTTTAGTTTTTTTTAAACTATATTTTATTTTTCACTTTTTAGTTTGAGGATCTATAAAAGAATTTATTAATCCTGGGGGTCCTAATAAGGATAATGGGAAACTGTTATCAAATTATTGCATTGTCATCGGTCCTTGATACGTATGCAAAGTTTCAAATTAATCAGACTTCGGGAAATTGGTGAAAATTATGCTCAAAGATTCCGTTACGGACATACATACATAGTTAGTTACATACATACATAGTTAGTTACAACCCAAACTAATATAAAGCGTTTAATATAGAATTATATTCGTATTTTAATTGGAATGCTTTAATTTTTTTTTTTTTCAAAATTATTCAAATTTGTTATTTTTTAAAGTTTTGTAATTTTTTATTAAATAAACTCATGTTTACTAAAATTTTTTTGCAACATTTTTTATCGGTCAGAATTAATGTCCTGGGGGTCCTAATAAGGATAATGGGAAACTGTTATCAAATTATTGCATTGTCATCGGTCCTTGATACGTATGCAAAGTTTCAAATTAATCAGACTTCGGGAAATTGGTGAAAATTATGCTCAAAGATTCCGTTACGGACATACATACATAGTTATTATTATTAATTATAACTATGTATGTATGTCCGTAACGGAATCTTTGAGCATAATTTTCACCAATTTCCCGAAGTCTGATTAATTTGAAACTTTGCATACGTATCAAGGACCGATGACAATGCAATAATTTGATAACAGTTTCCCATTATCCTTATTAGGACCCCCAGGATTAAAAACTAATATAAAGCGTTTAATTATTAATCCTGGGGGTCCTAATAAGGATAATGGGAAACTGTTATCAAATTATTGCATTGTCATCGGTCCTTGATACGTATGCAAAGTTTCAAATTAATCAGACTTCGGGAAATTGGTGAAAATTATGCTCAAAGATTCCGTTACGGACATACATACATAGTTACAACCCAAACTAATTAATCCTGGGGGTCCTAATAAGGATAATGGGAAACTGTTATCAAATTATTGCATTGTCATCGGTCCTTGATACGTATGCAAAGTTTCAAATTAATCAGACTTCGGGAAATTGGTGAAAATTATGCTCAAAGATTCCGTTACGGACATACATACATAGTTACAACCCAAACTAATTAATCCTGGGGGTCCTAATAAGGATAATGGGAAACTGTTATCAAATTATTGCATTGTCATCGGTCCTTGATACGTATGCAAAGTTTCAAATTAATCAGACTTCGGGAAATTGGTGAAAATTATGCTCAAAGATTCCGTTAGTACATACATACATAGTTACAACCCAAACTAATATAAAGCGTTTAAAAAAAGAGACGACACGTGGCGCCACGGTCATACAGGTGGACAAGTTGCGAACAATCCGACAGCACCTCATTTTTCAATAAATAAAATTATCGACCAATTTTTCAGACAAATATATTAACAAAAAATAATAATTAAAACAATGTGTATAATCATAACTATATGACGCGCTATAAAAACAATATGAAGACTACGCAAGCTCATCTAAACATTTGTCGAGATGGGATTCGCAATGCAGCTTTGCGTATTTATAATAAAATCCCTATTAAAATTAGAACTGAAAAAATGTCCACTTTTAAACAATCTTTGAAAGAAAAACTTTTAATGTGTAACTTGTATAATGTAAATGATTTTATATTTTAATTTTTTAAACTCTTGACACTATTATGTTCCACTGGAATTTTTAAATAAAGATCATTATTATTATTATTATTGACGTTTCGGTCCGGATTTGGATTTTCTTCAGAAATATGTAATCTAAAAAATATTAAAAAGAATTAGTAGGTATCTACTTATTTTTAGATTACATATTTCTGAAGAAACTCCAAATCCGGACCGACACGTCAATGTATTAATTATTAATTGGTCGATAATTTTATTTATTGAAGAATTCTCTAATCAGACGTTAATCAAAGTTTTGAACACCTCATTTTACCGAGTTTGTGTCGAAAATGGAGAATAACTCTTTACATTCGGAATATAGTTCCAGCGGCGCACGTAAAAAATGGTTCCGATTTTATAGAGCAGGGGTGGCGAACCTATGGCACGCGTGCTACAGGTGACACGCGGCAGATTATTGTTGTTGGCACGGCATCGATTGAGGTGCAAAATCGAAATAATTAAAAATATGCTAGATGCCGAAAACAATTGTCTATCACCAAATAACAAATACGAAAAAGTTTCATAGCGCTCAATGTATTAACAAAATTATTATTTTTATCTATATGTTTGATTCATTTTTTTGGCAACTTGGCAATTTATTCGGTTGTTTGTCGGCACATCATGGCTATATTAAACACTTTTGAAAAAAATTGGCACGTAAGTGTAGAAAGGTTCGCCACCCCTGTTATAGAGGATGAAAACTTTCAAAAAAAGATAGTACATCTACAGCAGGCCTGGGCAAATGGCCCGCAGTAGACTTTTGTCCGGCCCGCGAAGCATTTTTTAAATGATTATTATTCAGAGCGAAACTAGTTTGCCAATATAATTTGGCGCATAAAAAAATGTTAGAAAAATAGTAAATAGCAAGAGCCACAACAGACGAAAAAAGATCTTTTTGTTGCGGAAATGAAAGGACCTTTTTTTTTGCTCTCCAAAATTTTGTTGCGAAAATGAAAGGACTTTTTTTGCTCTCCAAAATTTTGTTGCGAAAATTAAAGGACTTTCTTTTTTGCTCTTCGAATTTTTGGCCCACGGGCAAATTTTCATCAGCAATGTGGCCCGACGATCAAAAGATTTGCCTGCCCCTGATCTAGAGACTTCAATAACTTTACTAGACAGCCCTACGAGAACTTGATCCGGTTTTCATTTTGATGTAGTCCCATAGAGCTAGAGCTTTTAATTTTTATAAATTAAAAATAATGATTAAAAAATAAATTAAATAAAACTAAGTTGCCATTGTTTGACCGTTATTTACTTTGTATTGTTACATTTGTAACTGTACCTGCTCTTTCAAACTAAAAAATTACTGACTTACTGATTAATTCAACGATTCAACAATGGTATTCTATTTGCTTAAAAATGTTCTCCCTTTTCTATCTTCGACAGTGCATTGCATATTAATCATATAGAAAAAGTGAGCAATTGTCCATCTGTACAAACAATAAACTGAAGGATGAACTGGAGAACATGCATAGACTTTTATGGCACGCCGTTTTACTATTTAATAGTAAAATATTTTTCCAAAAATTATAAAAATATTTAACAATTTTATTTTCAGAAAAAAAATTTTGAGTTAATTTTTTGTATGTGGTGACAATAAAAATACATTATTATTATGTTATAACATAATAATAGTAGGTATATTGTGCGACTAGTGAGAGAAGGAGAAGATTCCATGAGCGTGAAATTTGCCGCACGAGCTTAGCGAGTGCGTTAACACGCGAGTGGAATATTCTCCTTCGATCAATCGTCGCACATAATACTTTATTCAACTAGCACGAGTAATATGTAATCGGGGCCCTGATAAAAGAGGGAAAAATAATAAATCACTTCATTGATTGACGTACCCACCGCCCTCGATGCACACAAGATGGCCCTAACTTTCGCTGAATTGCGATGCTGTTTTCATATCCTATACAAATCGCTACCGCGCTCTTATTGGTCCAGAAACTATGCAGTAATAATTCATTACCGTACAGTTTCGGCTCGCTACCGCGTTCCTATTGGTCCAGAAACTATGCAGTAATACATTATCGTACAGTTTCGGCTCATTATTAGCACTCTACGCGTCAACATGAAGTAATTTATTATTTCTCCCGAATTTAGCAGGGCCCCGAAATTATATATTACTCACGCGTGTTGAATAAAAATACATTATTATTATGTTTTAACATAATAAAAATACATTATTTTTATGTCATGACATAATAATAATGTATTTTTATTGTCTCCACATAAAAAAATTCACTCAATTTTTTTTTCTGAAATTAAAATTGTTAAATATTTTTATAATTTTTGGAAAAATATTTTACTATTAAATAGTATAACGGCGTGCCATAGACTTTAGTGTCCGACCGAAGGCAAAGCCACAACATTTAAAACAATTACTATTTTCGTTACCACGGTTACCATGCCGACTATTTCAGTCTCAGCGAACTATCATTTTATCTTTCAAATCGTCGAGACAGTGGCGCCGCATAAAAAAATAAACAAATATATAATGGAACAGGTTTTGCTTAAAATAGAAACGCCTCATCCCTAAGCATCTTTTACGCAACCATATTAGTGTATTATATTAAATATTCAACAGCAATCGCTCTGTTTACATAACGAAGCAGATATGTGGATCATATGCAAATAATGAACACACTGTATAATACCGGGTGTCCTTATTATTTGATCTCTGTTATCGAGCGTCCACAATCGAATCTCATTAGTAATTACAATCCGACTTAAAACACTTTTCAAGCATGGACCAGCACGAAACAGACAAGCCTGTTCCTGAAGGTATTCATGTTACTTAACGCGGTAGCGCACATTAGATCATCAACTACAACCAGCAACGACCGTCATTCGGCCCGCCTGCAAGTTTTGTCTGACCGTGCTGGCCGGATCTAGTGTGCTAGCGATGTGCCGTTCCTGAACTCGCGCTAAAGGCTTTTGTGCTGGTTCAACGCGCGACATCGTTCAGATTGTATAGAGTCGTGCCGGTCCGTGCTTAACAAGTGCGCGCGGTCTATTGCTTAACTTTTCGAGATTGCAGTCACGTTAAATCGAATCTCTGAATAATAACGTCCATCCATTTTTGAATGCAGTCCAAATAAACACAATTATAATTTTATATATAAATATTTATAAAACAAATGTCAACATTGTGACATTTATCATGCATTTTTTGCATCACCCGGTATCTGGCATAGGTAGTTTCTGAATGTTTAAAATGTCCGTCGTCATGCAAAATGCGGCTTTTATAATTGATTAGTGTATTTGCCATAAGGCACTTACACTATTGGCGTCGGTCGGATGGCGGGACCTAGGAATCGGACCAAAATTTCTCGACGTTTCATAGCCTCAAAAGAAGTTTAGCATCATTTTTGAAAATGTCTGTTTATATATTATGTGTAATGTGTATAATATATACCTATATTATGTCTAACATGCTGAAGCGAATCGACGGGAACTTGAAGGATAAACGCTTTTTGTGAAACTGTGTGAGCTGAACGACATTTAAAAAACAATATGTAAAAAAGTATTATTAAAAAATCCCCTACCAGGAGGCCGGTTGCAATAAGATTCAAGCTATCTTACACTTTGGATGACAATTTTAAAAATGTGTACACCTTTGACTATCAAATATATAGACATATTATATAGTCAAAGGTATACGCAGAAAAAACAGCAAGGATCTTATTTTGGATGGGGTCTGGCCAACGCATTTCACAAAATATTATTTTCATTAAAACTATAATTTCAAAAATAATAATCACCTTATTTTTCAATAACATTGAAAATAAATTTATCTTTCTTACATGTTGGTCATATATTTTCTTTCTTCCTAAAAAAGAAATGAATTTATATGAAGGAAAATATAGCCAAAAATATGTTTTATAAAAATGAGAAAATTAAATACTTACAAAATGAATAAAATCTTCGTTATTAAAAAAACTTGGAAAACACGAAACTGAACTTATAAACCGAAGTCAATAATAAAATTGACAAACCGATCCAAACCGACATCATATTAAATAAACAATAATGTTTTAAATTGTTAATATACAATGTGTATTAATTTTCATTTCGTCAGAATTATTTATAGCTTAGATAGTGGCTGAATACACAAAAGTGTAAAAGCCTAAAGTTTATAATAAAAAAAAATTTCATTTCAGCTTACAAACTAACATGCATTATAGCCCTGCGCCCCCAGGAGTTACAAATAGGCAGCTGTAACCTGGGAGAGAAATTACCATCACCAAAAAATACACAATATTATAATAGTCGGGACGATTACAAAGAAATGTGGGCAGGGGCTACGAACGAATGAAGTAAAAAAACGGATTACGAAATCAAGAAAAATTATATAAAAAGTCGACTGTATAATTACCTATTTTAAAGTTATTTTAACTTGTCAAAAACAAATTGCAAATATTAAAAAAAAAAACAATAACTAAATTATTGTTAGTTTATTTAATTAAAAAACAAGATAATAAAAAGTAATTTTTAAAAATTCAAAAATAATTACTATTTCGCTAAATAATTAAAAAAAAATGAAAGAAGGGGGTTTATTTGTCAATTTTTCCATCGTTGGGCAGATCTAATCTACCATCGTTGGGCGTTGTTTCCGCGTCTTAATCCAAAAACTAAAAACTTATGCACCATACTTTGGTGTACAAATGAATTGATTGTAATTACCGAAAGAATTACTCATTCAAAAAAATTATATGCCGTTTATTTAAAAAAAATTTAGGTTTACAAGTAACTGAAAATTAGTATTGAAAGAACGATGAATGATAGATTTTAGATTATGGAACGACCTGGCCCACAGTCGCTCCTGAAAAATTGTCTTTTTTTTAATTTAAACAAACACTTCTATTAAACGAAAGGTAATGTTAGAGAAAATTTTAGATCGGAAAAAGACTGAAAATCAACGTCATAAATCTGAAAAAATAAAAATTCACGAGAGCGAAGTGAAATGAAAATTAGTTAGACTCTTTGTCTGTGAAAAGCCTAAATCCACAAAATCCTACACGGACCCTCGCCCCCCTTCCCTATTACAACAACGCCCTTCACAGCGGACGTCCGTCCACGCTCTCGTCTCAACAGCTGTGCATTTATTGATAACACTACTAGTCCGTCTTCTAAAAGAACAGGTACGTAACTTCGCGACGGTACCACTGCTGTTACCATAGTAAACATGCTATGGTAACCACACCGGTAAAGTCGCGGAGTTACGTACCTGATTTTTCAGGAGACGGACATTAGACTTACAGCTGCTGCGACTAAGACGTAAGCCTGCTGTTCGAACGAAGTAGTGGGACAGCTTTTTTCGCAAGGTTCGTTAGAGCGTTACGAAACCAACCACCCCCAGGCATAGTACCCTAGGTGCGGTCCAACGCGGATGTCCTGTTCGGGAACAGACCGCGGAATGCGCAACTAGATAAAGAATACGAAATTCGCACGACGTACCCCACCAAGTGCTTTCGCAACATCGTATGCGAAAACACACGGCACGCCGTACACTACAAGAATGCAGTAACAAAATATAATATACAAGTGTAATGTGTGTCCCTAAACTCGCGATATGCAGAAATCCACTGGGGAAATTGGACCACCTTAACGCTCCTAGCGCGATGGAGATTAGACCTTACCCACACGGAAAGTATAGCGACCTTGCCTTTTGGAAAACACAAACGATTTTCACTCGGAAAAACACAGCACTTCGACTTTCACAATAGAAAATACGACAAATGCGATTTTTACTTTCGAAAACACGGTTAACACGATTTTCACGGTGGAAGGTACAGCTATTGTCTTTCGCTCGGAAGCTAAGGCAATTTCGACCGAGCCAAGACCTAAGATTTGAGGGCGGACATCATAGCAGGTGGTCCCCTAACCGCGAGTCCTGTCCGACCTATACGCGTGAGGACAAATTTGACCGATTGACGCCCTACAGCTAACGTTCCCAAATGGAACCTCTGTGAAAAGAAACCCGAAACACAAACCTGTAGCTAAAAACGAAAAAACTTCAATGTGTGGTGAAGTCACCTATTCTGTGCCGCATTTTAAAATTCAATTTTTTAGTTAGAATGAAAGTTTATTCTCATTTTTCTCAGTAATTTTTTTTGTGTACTGAACTTCAGATGCGGTACAAAAAGATAACGTGAAAAATATGTATATCAAACAAAATAATAAAATATCGAGCAATGCATTACACAACGTTCCAAAATTACTGCATTTTTAGAGCTGATGTGAATTGAAAAAAGAACCTTGTGTTTTACATTGCTTTATACACTTAAATATTTAGTATAGAAAATAGATTTGCAGGGAATGAATGGGTTGATTTTATCACAAACTAAAAACTTAACAATGAGAAAAAATATATTTTGTATTCAATTTAAATCTTTTTTAAAAACGCGACGCGAACCGAAGGGGTGATCCCGACTCAGCGTTTCCAGACAAGTACTAAAACAACGTTAGAAATATTTAAGTATTGAGATAAGCTCACATTAAGACTGATAACAAAATTTTGATTTTTTTTTAAATAAAAATATGAAACAAAAAAAAAGATCTTTCAAAAAGACGCGTGTCCGTTGTTTTAGTTCATTCTGAAAATGCAGTTTACAAATAATTAAAAATTCAAGTGTTCACTGATTTTTTGAATGTTGAATATTAAACAATACTGTAAGCACTATTAAGTTCTTACTTAAAAAAAAAAAAATAAAACGCTTTAATTGAATTATAAATAATTCGTAAAATGATGTTATCTCTAGAGAAGAAATTATTCAATTAAATTTTTCCAAAATAATAACAACATTCATTTTTCCAGCGTAGCTAAGGAAAACAAATTTTGACAATATTACAAAAGAGAGAGAGAGTTAATGTAACAAAACTTGCTACAATACTACCTGATAATAAACTAATTTTTCATTTTCGTTTATCATTATTATTATATTATTCTTAAAAAAAATGACAAGGTGTATCAGTGATCACTTTTCCACCGTTTGAGCTTAAAAATATCTCGAAACCCAAAACCCCTAGCCGGGTCAACTCTACAACAGACATTGTTGAAATTCTAAATTTCAACAGACAAGTTTCGTAAACACGGGGGACATTATTTTGTTGACCCGAGCTCAGAACGGCAGACAATTTAAATAAATATTAAAACACTCACCAATTGTTATTGTCCACCCGATGCCTGAAAACGAGATGTAAAAGCGCGCACTATTTTTGACACTTATTTTTAAACTTCATCCTTCGAGATAATTAATTATATAAATAGTGAATACGTGTTTAAAAGCGCGCACTATTATTATAGAATATTTTATTTCACAAATTCTTGTATTCGATCTGCCATCAATTGAACGGTTGGCTGCCATCTGGTACTGAATTTTAACGTGTTCGATATATTTCTACAGTATTTTTATTTGATTTAATTATTTAATTTATATAAAGTCCATCGCCTTCATCGAGTTTTGATATGAACATCCGTCGTCTTAGCGAGACAAATTCAGCTCAGCCACAAGACTTTCGCAAATATTTCAAAGAATTGCAACCTTCCCTTTGCGTCATAGCACCGTCTGGTTTCCAGGACACAGCAGTACCTCGCTGTTCAAATTACCCATTTAATTTCCCAACGTTTACTTTTAACTTTCATTTTGAATGAAAAGTTATCTATGACCACTGTTGAAAGCGACAATTCTTCAAAAATATCTGCGAGATGCATCGATATCGACACTACCGCACTTAAAAAATAGAAACGCGAGAGCCTGCACCGGCGAACTGCGGCTCAATACGCGATACGGTTGGTCATCGTTCAATTTGCAATAAAATCTGTAAATCGACGCATTTGACTAAAAAAATTGAATTTTAAATTAGATACCCCAAAGTAAATTTTTTGAAGCAAAAACAAATAGCGAGGGTTTTCCGTTACGTTAAAAACAATGACTGGAGATTACAACTAGCTACAAATTGAACAGATTTTTGACCTCTGCAAAAGTAAAACACAAAGCGAACAAAAATCATCACGGGAAAAACAGCATAGCGGAACACTAGACTTTCCCGAAACGAAAAATAGACGCTCCGTTTATTAATAATGTACATAATATTATAATACAAGATCCTTTTCATTTCACAGTTGACTGGGCGCAATTAAAAAAAAAATACTAAGCATTTAACTTATTTGGAAATTTAAATCTCACTTCGGATGGGATTCGAACCCTTAAAATCCAATTTACAAAAAACGGCTGCGCTGGAGGCAATTCAGTTTAAGTGATGTCAAACAGCCAATTTATTTCGAATTCGTGAATTTACATCGCTGTAAGTATAACCAAGTAGAAGTGGTTTATAATTGTGATCGCAATACGCCAGCCTAAACGGCTTCTCAACCAAGGTACGGAGTGCACCGGTGGCAGTCAATTAAAACCGAAAAAAAACCAAAAAAAAATCATACAGTGTCTGAGGGCGCCCTAGCCTGTACTAGTATTGCAACAGTAATCTATTACCCAACGTCACTCGGCGAAGTTTGTCCACAGTGAGCAAGTAGAGCACTTAGCAGTAAAGTATCCGAGAATGAGACCGATCTGAAGTGTTTGGATCGTCCTTCCGCAACGCCCCGCTTCCCAGCCACCCTCTCAGAGGATCGCAATTCAATGAAAGTAACAACTCACATCAAATTGAAAACGCGGATTCACCTTTCTAATGACCGCCGCTCAAGACGACCCGCCCAAAACGTTTCAGAACACCTAGGACATCCGGCGGATGAAAACAACAATCAAGTTCCAGATCGAGGCCGAGAACCCGAAATCAAACTGAAAAGCTGCTCGTCCCGCCGAAAGAACTCTTCCCCCCTATGGGACGACACGCAGTTCCGTTGGGAATGTCGTAACTAGTCTTAGATCACTTAGTTTTATTCTGCTGTAGAAATACTTGTTGACATCTAGTTTTAATTTGCCGACGTAGCCATTTATCTGTAAAATGAATATTTAAAAAAAACGAAGTTCGATAAAATTACAAAAAAAATCAACGAAGGGTGTCGATTTTGAAAGCTTCTATTAACTCCCTATTTCAACAAAGATCTGAAAAAAATGACACGAATGAACGTAGACCCAATGTTTACGTACAAAGTTCGGCGTTTTGAAAATCGTTTCTTTCGTAACGAGTGTGATTCACAGTAGCCGATCGCAGTCCGATTCCGCAAGCGTAGATGAAGAAACTATGGTCCAGCGAGGCCTGAAACATGAAGCGGATACATTAAAATATGCACTAGAAATTCAAAAGCAGCACTTGAGAACAGAAGTCCCACGTGGGCCGGGATGAAACTTCTCTCCTCAAAATGTCACATTATACACAATTTAAAAACAATTCTATATCCCTAAAAGCTTGTCGAATCGGATTCCAAAAACACCTGTAAAAAAACAAAACAATGGTTAAAAATGTAAATAAAACAAAAACAAACAATTTTATAACTCGAATAGGTTAGCAGATTTTTTTTGTAAAAGAGGAGACTATTTGTAAATTTCTTTCATGTGAATAAATTCTTTACTATTATATTATGTTGGACTTGATACCAATAAAATATAATTATTACTTCAAGACAAATAGTTGGAAATATAATCAAGATATAGCTGACTGCAATTTATTTTTCTGAAAAAAATATACGAAAAACGCACAACCAAAGCGTTCAAATTATTTTAGTTTACTTGATAATGGAGTTTTTTACATTTGCAAAAAAAATATACTGATGATAATTACGTTTGTAAGGAGCCTGTTGTCACCGATTCATCACAGTGTTAAAGACAAAGAAGTAACAGAAGACGGCAAAAGAGTAGATTTTGTTGAAGCATCGTATTATTCAACATTATATCGACAACGACTAGGAACCAAAAACACCACGAATCGTAAGGATCTGAGAAAAAATATTGCGAACATCACTCCTGAGTCAAAAGTTAAATTTCAAACAGAATGAAAATGTACTTGTAAATAATCTCTGTAAAAACAATAGATAACAATAGTTTCAAACTTAAAACATACCATTAAAGTCTATTCATAACGCCGGTATAATTCGGTGGGTATTAATTTCTACAAACAATTTTGTTTAAATAAATTCAAAATAATTATTTATACGAAAATAATGAAGTTTACTAACTTAATGTGTATATATTTTGAACAGAATCTATTTTTTTTTTATTTTTTATAAAAGGTATATCCAATTGTATATATCCACATATATAGAGCATATGCACATATACAAGAGAATATCACTTGGGGATGGCACTACCTCTTGGTATCTGGCCAGTATAATTAAATATCAAAGCTGGGTCTAAACGACAAATACAAAATATCCATGAGCAGAGGTGGGATTCGAACCCACGACAGTGCGATCCAAAGGTCAGCACGCTGACCATTACACCACGCTGTCCTCCAGAATCTATTTAAGAATGGTGAAAAAGTAATGAATTTTTGTTAGCCGTACTCGATCTGGGTTATGTAAGAGGTTAGTATGTGACAGACTAAACGTTTAAATAATATTGTCTAGTTGTTGATAAAGATGGGCGCATATTATCTGCGATGCGGGGCGAAGCGCAATAAAAAACGAATTTCAATGCAATTGCCTTTTAGTATTGCTTGTGAAACTGTTTTTTGACGAAATATTAATTTAAAAAAAAATAAAAATTATTATTTGCTCAAAAAAAGAGTCCTTGGAGACATTCATACAGTTCTTTAAAAAGTTGCTTACAGATGAAAAACAACCCAATACTAAAGAATAATATGACAAACATAATATTATGAACTGTTTGAAATTTTGCACAATGATCTGCAAAAAACTGGCCGTAAACAGTGCAAACGCGTGCTCCGTAACTGCGTGACGTCTCAAATTTTTACGGGACAGAGCGGATCCCGCTACAGCCCGCTCTGCCTTGTCAAAAACGTGCGACAGTTCATACAAAATAAAAAATATCTGTGTGTATTTTTACAACGCAATCCAACCTGGTGCTGCCAATGTGCATCAAGCTTTATTAGTCTATAAAATCAGGGAATTGAATTTAAATTATTATACGTAGGTGAAATTATTAAAAAAAAATATTATATACTGAAATTGTGAACAAAAAAATGTGTCACAAAGTCACAAACTCTGCTCCAGTTGATATCTGTGAAAACCGTAACTATGGAAACGAAATTTAATATTTCCTACCTTACGCAGCAAAATATGACAAACTAGGAAGACACACCAGTAGGGCATTTGAATCACCAGACATCACATCCATGGGTTGTAAATTCCTGTAGCGGGTTACCAACACAGGATCTTTGACCGGCTCCCCTGCCTACTGCTTCGATTTCTGTTTTCTGTTCATTTCTTAGTGCAGACGTACCCCTCCCAATCCCAGGCTCGCGCTCCATGATTATATTATCTGAAATAAAAAAGATAGACAGATAAGAAATAAATGCAAAATAGGTAAAATAGAAATGGGCACGATGCTTGTTGAAGAAGAAGAAGAAATCTTTATTTACAATAAAAATTATTTACAGCTATGTACAATTTAATATAGGGGTTTCAGCAAAATTGCTATAACCACCTGAAAGAATTAATGATTAAATATTTGCTTTTATCAATTTCGAATCAATTATATTGGCAGAAAAAAATTTAAAAAATAACCAACTATGTAATAATTTTAGTGAGTGCCATTTACGTTATTTACGATGCTTGTTAATCTCAGGTCAGATAATGTTCTTCTAACAAAATTTAGATTATTGAGAACGGCGCCGCGGATGCCAGCTAGTACCTACTACAATGAAAATGATTAGAATCGGTAAAAAACATTCAATGTGCCTGTTGATTAATTCCTTAAAAATTATAAAGATCTGGTTCCAAAATAAAGTTATTTATAATTTAAACTGTCAAAACAAAACATTTATAAAAATTTGTAATATCAAAAGATGCCAACAAATTATTATATCGATCAGTATTATTAAATAGTAACACAAAAACTATTATATATCTTGGTTTTTAAGCGACTGTTCAAATAATTTATTTTTTGTAAGTGTATTTTTTTTATGAAATAAATAACGCAACAATATTTTTGTCAGCAACACAATTTTCAAATTGATTTTTTGATTATTAATTGCAACATCGAAATAAATATTAAGTTTATATTATTATTATTATTCGATATAATATGTCAAAGGATATTTCAATACATTACAACGTGGTGCATTTGATGTAGGTAGGTAGGTACATGTATACTGTGTAGGCTATGCAAATCAAAAATGGTTTACGATAACTCACCGATATGTCAAAATTGTAGCACAACAAATTACATTCAAAACGTGGAAAAAAACACGACTTGGCTTATAATATTTATATCAAACTAATCTATGACACTTCTAAAAGCTGATTATCATAATCGTTTTTATTAATCCAAAAATTTTAATGCTTAATTTTGTATTTTTCCAACCACGAAAACCGCAATAGGTACGGCTAAAAACTAAACATGTTCTCGTCTGTTCGTCTGCGGGCAGCTAGACGTCCAAGTCAAAGCCTGCTATGTTAGACAACTGGATTGATGCATACGAATATTTTTCAAAATCAAAATTTGTCTGTCAGACAAAAATCATGTTTGAACACAATATTCATCTCGGTAAACTATTTATGCAAGGAGAAATGTGTATATAATATTAATATATAAAGCTATTTATGCAAGGAGAAGTGTTTCTATTAAATATATAAAACAATTTGTGGTAGTTTTGGAGACACTTTCTTTATTTAAAAAGAATTGAACAAATATTTACAGCACGAAGTGTTTTGCCTATTTAAACGGGCCTGATCGGGCCATTTTAAGAGTGGTATTTGGTTTAGGTTCAAAAATTCCGAAAAAATTCTCAGAATCGATTCAAATTTGAAATGTAACCCTTTAGTATAAACTAAAATGTGTTGCTACAATTTAAACAAACTCGGCCCGACAGGACCGGACTTACAAATTTTAAGAAAACACTAGTTCGCAGATAATAATGAATTTTCTGACTGAAGAATGTATTTAATTTAGTGCAGATGTTAGATCGACAATACTATTGCAATTATGAAAAAAATGTATTATTTGAAGGGGTGTATTAAGGGTTTTTTTTTATTTGGCCAAAAACAGTTTAGTTCATGTAACAAAGCCACACTGGTACAGTAGGGTTTGGCACTGCGACCCGAGTCTTTTTATCTTTTATGTTTAATATGTAAACATTGACAACCCCTTCACTGCAACTGCAACCAGCAGGTATTCAAATAAGGACTGATGCAGGGTCGAACTAGGTAACTACTTTGCATAAGGTACACGCAGACAATTGTTAGTCGGTCTCGACTGTTAAATATGCTGATTATAAAATTTTGTGAATATCTACAAGGTGGTTGCGCAACTTTCTTATAACAAACGAATTTAAAGTGACTTAAAAATTTCAAAAATAACACATTTTTTGTCCTAAAAATTGTATCAAAAAAAGAGGTACTGGTTAATAATTCAAAAATGTCACGTGAAGTCCAATTAACATTTTAAAGTAAGGTGTAAGTTAAAAATACTGAGAAATCTCGTTCAACAATTTTTTTTCTGTATATAAATTTTCGTAAAAAATATGAAGCAGCGCTACCTCAGCATCTTTCTGAACACAACGGAGTAAAAATCATCTATGATAATGACCATTCCTAGAAACAATATTAAAACCCAAGTCATGTCTTGAAAATCGAAACATTCTGCAAAAATCTCGAATCATTTATTCATTCCAACCGAGGTGATTCAATAACGTTTTTGTGAAATCAATTTTACTACAATAGAACTGACTAATACGGTCCTGTAGAAAAATCAAACCGCATGTCAATTTTGCAATATGTAAATGAGCCTTATTTAAATAGTTTGACATTTGTGCAAACAAATAATAATTATTATAATTTTGTCTGTACATATTTTTTTATCCATGGATGAATAAGTCATATTTGATTTTGTTTTGTTGACTGTCATTTTGGGACATTTTCTATTCACTGATCTCTAATTAAGGAACAGCGAATAGAACGGCATATGACCTCAGTTTTTGAGCGTCTATAATTTAATCTCCGAAGACGGCTAACGTTGACGGTAGCCAGATCTCGTGATGAAATCGAAACTATATATTGACAAGCAAGGGCGTAGACAGGGGGGGTAAAGGGGGTAATCCCTCCCCCAGAATCATAATAATGCAAAAATAAAACTGAAAATAATACGAATACCTGGCTAAAAAATAAAATTTAGAAACACTTCTTGAAAATAATTTGTAAAATTGGTTTAGGGATTAATATTTTGCTTGACACCTTCCTTCGTGAGTATTCTTGTGTGATATTTATTAAACTTGAAAAAAATATTGAATTTTTTTTGCTTGTCGGACGGACAAATTTTGAGTTACATTATGCAAAATTTTTCATTGATGCTCTGCTCCTATTGGTCGTAGCGTGATATTATATAGCCTATAGCCATCCTCGATAAATGGGCTATTCTACAATTTTTTTTTTCAATTCGAACCAGTAGTTCCTGAGATTAGCGCGTTCAACCAAACAAACAACCAAACTTTTCAGCTTTATATAGTAGTATTAGTGTGACCTGTGCGAATTATTCGCACTAAATAAGTATAATAATTATCACTTTACAAAATTATTTTTTAAATATGATTGCAGGTATTCAATTCGTTTCTAATTTTGCACACTGCTTATAACGTTCTTCTTTTTGTTGTATTACAATATGAAGCTCAGATGACAGATCGAAGAAATATTTTACTAAAATTGTCATATAGAAGCGCAAGTAGCAAAAGCGTTGAGCTAAGCCGTCATATGGCATGATGCAGCATTGCTGTGACGTTGTTCAGCGTTGCTCGCTGTTTCAAAATTAAAGCCGTCAGGTGGCAGTATGCAGTATTTACAATATGAAGGTCAGATGACAGATCGAAGTGTTGACGTTGTTTCAAAATTAAAGCCGTCAGATGGCAGACGTTGTTCAGCGTTGCTGTTAATTAATTAATTTACAAAAACAAAAGCAATAATACATTTTTTAGTTGTCGATGTCAGTAGAGCAAGCAATTATCTGTAAAATGATATATAATTTATGTGGAGAAACTGTGAGGTTTTTTCTAAAAAGGGAGACAAACATCTTTAACCTTAGCGTATTAATATATATGATAGATATGATTTATATATGTCGCCGGGATATTGTCAAACCCGTGATATTATAATTTCACTTAGTGAAATTACAAAATCACGGATTTGACAATATCCCGGCGACATATACATAACAGTTCGGAACTATGGACGTCTATGATTCACGCGCCTACAAGAAGAGGTTAAAGATCTATCGATTATCGATCATTTAATAACAATATCGCATCTGACGTTTATTTCTGACGCAATCGGGTTTACACCTTTATCCATCATTCATTCATGCCGTTTCAAATTGTAAATTAAAATGACAAATCATTTGCAATATTGTAACAGAGTCTTAAATATTTCAGTGAACAATTTCGAAAGTGAGACAAATTGTAAAAAATCGTTATGCGTTATTGAATATAGCCAACGTCATTTTTGTATAAAACGATCGTTTTCTGTGTTCTGTGTTGGCAACACTTGCACACAATCAATCACTTAACAAATAATAATTTGTCAATAAGTTCTATTGTTATGGGCGGCTATTGTTATGTCGTTATGCCTATTTTACGTCAAGGCGCTGAATGTAAAGAGGGGAGGTCCGAGGTCCGAATTGCGCAACCGATGTGCTTCAATACGTGTCAAAAGTACCTACGAGAGCAATATTCGCTAGAAAAATCACAGTCAAAAATGAGATTACCTATAATCAATGCCAACGTAATGAATGAATGAAATCCAGCCGAACTTCAAGTTCAATAATCCTATCTTAAGGACGCCTATTAAAAATCACTGTTCTGCCCTAAAAAGGCAAAGGGCAGTAAGTGACATTTGTTGAAAAATGAGTTCATACTGAAACCAGCGATAGCAGTGCTGCAGCAATAATTTTATTGTCTTTTAAAAATGTTTCCCCCATGTTTTGGTTTCCATAATCTAAAATTCTGGACGGTCAATACATTTTTAGTAAATCTTGATTTACTCAAATTCATAAGTTGGTCACTTACTGCCTTTTGCCTTTTTACGGCAGTGTTATTAGAAATTAATAACGTGTGACTCGCCGTGCTGTCTCTTTCCGCTGCAGCAAGTAGATCACTATTCCGAGTCAGCCAGGATCTTTTGTAAAAGATCACGTCGTAATCGCAGCTTGAAGAATAAAAATGATGAATTTTCAGAGAAAACAAGACATTGATGAGTTCAGATTAACGAAACGTCGGACACTACAAGCGGTATAAGAGGAAGCGGTTTGAGTGCGTTGTTTAGCTACGTCTGCAGATGACAGGGCTTTGGCGAGGGTGGCGAAGCCCCGCGGAGCGCCGCGACACCGGCAGACACGAGATGCACAGCTCAAATCAACTTTGTTGTTATTGTCAATCGGCACTTTCGTATAATCACTGCATCCACTTCTGCTTCCTGATCCAGTAGTTCTCAACAAATCGAGGAATGTAAACAAACTAGCCTTTACCCGCGGTCTCACTCCGGTTAATGCCAATTTTGGAGAGGTGGGAAATGTATTACCGTTGCATTTAGACCCTAAGCCGTGGGCCTTCATGAGAAGCAGCCAATTCTTGATGAACCTGACGAATCTCTCAGTATTCAAATATTTTATACATTAAACAAATCAATTTGAAATAAAATGACAACAAAAGGTAGGTATACAACTAAACGTCTAATATGTACCCATTACAGGATATATAAGCATGCTTCGATCTTTGTGACGTCACGCTAAGGCAACTGTTTCCGTGGCCGACCCGATCAGCTATATCGATGACAAATATCGTTTTTTAATGTGATTAATGACGCCAATACATGACTTTTTAAACGCGCCGTCTAGTTTACAGCATTCAGTGCAGTGTGAACAGTTCTACCTGCCTCCGTGCTTCCATTCAATGCCTCTCTTTGTTAACTCTCCCCTTCCTCCCCCTTCAACTCGAAGTCTAACGATTGCATAACCAAGATCAACTATACCTGAACCTTTTATATTTTTCATTACGAGCCTTTGCTCGCGTGAACGCCGGTTATAAACAGATATTTTAAGTTCGGATACCAATATTTCTAGTGTACTAAGTTTCATCAAAATGTCGGTACAAACAGACAGACAAAAATTCTTGAAACAAGTTTTCCCACACATAGCTATAGCGTATAAAATACCGTAAGACAACAAAATTATATGCAACGAATCAGTCACTCTATTAGCTGTTCAAGGTACAAATAGCTATTTTTGGTTACTGATCATCCCCCTCTTACCGTAGCGTGCGAAATATATATGGCCTCCACTCGTCAAGATAAGTAGGCTTTGAAATAAATTTACAACGCTTCTTGAATTTTAAGGTAATAGTGCCAACACACGGTCGAACTTGGTCCGGTCCGACAACGGACATGGTACGGCGGATCTTGCAACAGACGACCGAATCTGTTCCCATCGAACCGGGCGGACACGCAGACTACTGTACAGACGAACAGATTTGGTACGGAGCGGACCAGATCCGCTGTCCGCTTCGAACCAAGTTCGACCGTCTGTTAGTACTATAACAGACACAAACTTCTTTTATATAACACTAGCGGCCCGGTCCGGCTTCGATCGACTTTCTAGATTTCCACCGTTTTTCGTCGACTTACGTTGCAAAATTAGTCTCCACGAAAAGCGGTTTTATTTCAATCCTGAAGGTTCATTCCAAATATTGGTGGAAACATTTTTGAAATCGGGTGAGTAGTATGGGAGGTTACCTCCTACATCCAAACTGTACCTCTTTATAATATTTAGTATAGATTAGGGTTGATAATAAGATACAGCTTTAAACTTTCCCAAATAATTTCTCTAGCTATTTGTGAATATCCCGTTCAGTCGAACATATTATTATGTTATAGTTAAGATGTGTCCTAACTATGTCGATCGGCATAGTCAGGACACAGCTTTAGCAGGAATTTAATTTTATAAATCGGCCATCGAGTCGGCCATGGTAGAGCGATGGTCGTAAATCAAGTTTAAAATTTTAAAAACGTAACTCATCGCAGATGGAACAGTTATTTCCACCTTGTTTGCCAGATACAATTGTCACAATTCGTACGATTCAAATCAAAATATACCATTAATCATTTGTCTGGTCTCGAAACTCTGAACTCAATTCAAAGTCTAAAGGGTTCCTCGATACTTCCTCGGCATACGAAATTATGCAACTGTACATAATTCTAATTGGTGAACTCTCATTCTCGTCATTTTAATTATTAAATTTTGAAGGAAAATAGTTTTACTTTATGACATGTTTTTATGGAAATAACCAAAGTAGATATTATAATAGGACCATTATTTTTTTTTAATTTTTAGTTCTATATCTTGAATAGAATTAACATTTTGGTTGCTTTATTGTCGTTAGTATAAGTAATCATCCATTACAAAAGTAAACCAGTGGAAGTATATGCCCAAGTAATTCAAGAATTACAAGGCGCGAAATTTTACATAATATACCCCGGTGTTACGTTTGAAAATCGGTGTATATTTTTAACGACACTTTGAGCTTAATAATATAATTTAGTTGAAAATATTAAAACACAGAAAGGAAAAAATCATTTCAATAATTTAGGTTCATTTATTATTTTTAAAATTTTTTTCATTTTTAGTACATTTCAAAAAAAGCTTTGTTTTTATTAGTATTTTATTTTGATTGCTTTCAGTCTGTCAAAATTGTCGAGAAACGGACGTTAAACGCATTATTATTATTATTATTATTATTATTATTATTATTATTATTATTATTGTTTCCTAAAGAAGTTAGCTTTCGCTTTACAAATTATTTTTAACTGATCTCTATTCTAGAAGTGATCACTGAATCTATCTCATTCAGTCAACACCTTTGACGGTTTTGACTCGGCGGTACGTATGTCGTACATTATTACATACACATACATGCATGATACACGACACACGGCTTATAGCAGTAGTGATTAGTGTTACAGTGTATATATTGTGGTGTGTTGTCAACAGTGTGTTTGAAACAAAGTTAATACTTAAAGCATCACAAGCATTGGTAAGATTTATAATTTAATTACCATTCCCCCCTCTCATTAGTAGTTCCGGTTGACCCTGCAGAATACTCATTCACGCGCCGCTACTGTTTCTTATGAATCTAGAAATGCGATAGACTTTGTAATATTTCACTGTTTAAATTAATTTTTGAGTTAATAAGTAAACTACATTTTTATGGTCTTCCTACATTACTTGAGCCGTCACGTAAGATCCGCATTGCCCTACCACTTATGCATAGTCCGGTCTATCTAGAAATTTCGATAAAAACTTACAATTATTGCATAAGACAAAAATCTCGGTGAAAATTAAAGTAGTGACGTCAGATATTATTAAGGCCCTTAAATCCACCGCAGATTACCGAAAATTTATTGAAAACATATAAAAGATAGCATTATATGCATAGTGTTTCCATTGTAATGCAGGTTTATGTTTTATTATTTAGAAATATGTTGTTAAAAAAATATAAAAAATGAATATAAACATTGAATAGTCAGCTAACATAATAGATAAATGTGATTCAATAGATTGCCCTCTTTAGTCACCACTCTAAACATTAGACGCACTGTTTGCGAACCTTTCGATCAATCGAATTATTAGAAAACTGCTCACGATTTCTCGTTTATATTTTATTAAGAGCAGTCCCATAAGGCAAGACAATGGAGCCCATTTTTATTGTTGCTGCCCTGTGCCCTCTTACCCACGTGCGAAGTCTCGGGTAGCAGCTAGTTTACAAGATAGCTTTTTAAAATTATAGAACAAGGCCTATTTCCTTGCTAGATCGGCTTCTAGGTATGAACGAGAACCAATCAGGAAGCAGCATCTTGTCACGTGGGCGACTTGAACAAACGCCCACAAACCAACATGGCGTCATTATGCTCATAGTCAGACAACAGATACGTTTTGCTCTGTGTATATATTTGAACTGTCACTGCGCCCGCACCAGATTTACTCACAAAACTAGCTTGAAAAGACGTCTCGTGTGAAGCGAGCACAAAACAGCAATCAAGGAAACCAGCGCTAGAAAACTAGTAGAAGCGTTTCTAGCCTCGTGTGCAGCGGCCCTAATATGACAGATGTAAAGCGGCCTACACACCTTGATACAAGCGGCGATGCAGGCATCGACTCTTATGTTTCATGATGCAAGTAGCAGTGTGTGTAGTACTGACTCACGTATTTGGCATCAGTTGCGACTTGCAGCGATGCAGAATCTGGAATCCCATTTCGGTCGAGCATCGACGCCGAGTCGATGATGCTGATGCAAGTTTCAGCGTGTGTAGAATTGCGTCGATGCCAAGACGATATTAATTTATTTTCCCGCGCCATTTTAGAGGTTACTTTGTTGTTTGTGTGTGTAAGATGGAAAGTGATCGTGTATTTTGGGAAGAGTTCATAAACATTTATCATTTGCATACGTGTCTGGAATACAAATGTATTTTTAGCTCTTCCAATAAAGCATTTGTATAATTTTGACCATTTCTTCTTTGATTTCCTTTTTCTTTTATGGAATATAAAGAGTGCCCCAACTACTGCTACTAAAACTGGTGTTGGCAAAACGTACTTCATTTTATTGGTCAAGCACTTATAGGTACCTAGATAATAACTTAACCTACTGTTCTTGTGTTGCATGAACATGGAGTCGATTCAGGCATCGCAATAGGTTTCGATTTAAGTAGGCGTTTATGCAACTGATGCAAGTTTCATGAAACATAGAGTCGATGCCTGCATCGCAGCTTGTATCAAGGTGTGTAGGCCGCTTTAAAGATTGTTCAGTGCGCCTGTCATAGTGAGTGAGGTCCGTTCGTCGTTCCGTTAGGGCAGGGACACCGGGCTAACCGTATCGCTGTGAGACCGATTAGGGTCGGTTTTGCACACAATATCATCCAGTTCAGCCAACACACAGAGCCAAGAATGTTTCCATTACGGATTTACAGATGCAACACAGTTTTTATTTTGGATTATCCGCCTCTATATAAACTTTAGCATTTAAATGATTTATTTTTACAAGTACAGGATTAAAGTCGACGATGTTCCATCGCAGTTTTTTTTGATCGTTTTTTTATTGTAAAATAAACAAGCTGCATGGTGGTCTTGTATTTAATAAGGCGTATGTTAGATAGTGTTTGAATAGGCCATAGAAATGACGTGTTATTACATTATTATTTGTATTGTATTTTTTATTTCTTAGATAACTCTCTCTACTTTAGAAATAATACGATGTTTGCAATCCCTTTCTTTAGATTTTTGTGGTACCTAAATAGCGTGAAATAATAAGTTTGTCGAAAACGATTCCATTAGTGATGAGCATAGCAAGATCAAGACTGAAATAGTCTTGGTCTTGCGTATTCAGTCTTGATCCTGCTCATTTAACCTGGTACTTTACGTCTTTTTAATGATCTTTATCAACATCAAAGTTTTTTATAGGTATAAATTATAAATTAATTATTTGCAATTAATATTGATAGGATTGAGACAGTCTTGATATCGGTCTTGGTCTTGGTCTTGCTTATTCAGTCTTGGTCTTAATCTTAATTAAGATCTTGATCTTGCAAAAAAGCAAGACCAAGACCGATTTTGCTCATCACTAGATTCCATATAAATAAAATGTTGTTAAAGAAAATTGAAACGCAATATCGTAACGAGACTTGACGAGAAAAAACAAGGCGATGCTTTCTTTTCTTTCGTTTTATAAAACAAAATATAGCACTCAAAATTTAAAACATATAAGATGGCGCGAAAACACTGGCAGCCGTGTTAACTTACAGCGTGACGTCATTCTTGCAGTATACAAACAAATGCAAATACGGTTCGGTATCGTTTACACGAGGCTCGTTTATTGTTTACTCTCGTGTGCGTGTGTGTCATGTACTTATATAAGCATATATGTGTTTACTACAATTCTGACGTCACACTTTAAATCGTAATGGCGGGCAGTGTGTTTTGATATGACACAGAGTTGCAATTTCAAAGATTTAAATAATAAATCGGCGTCGAGTTTTTTGTGAATACAAACCGATAATTTCTGATCTCTTATTCAATGCATTTATCATTTTTATCGTATCGAAGACCTTATTGAACACTTTTGACGCGCACTGTATACAGGCTGACCGGTAATTGCACATATTCCTCTCTGGAGAAGAAACTATAACTAATTTGAAATGATTTATCACTTGGGGTCTAAATCGCGTCATTTTTTAACGATGACATTTCTGTGAAGATTTTTTTTTAATTTAATGTAAGTTTTAACACACAACATAAAATCTAACAGTAGGTAAATATCGTGGTTTTTAGCTTTAGGAAGGCTGGCCAATTAGTAAGCTATCAGATCAAGAAAAAAATCAGACCTGCAAAAAGTGAGAATACTTTTTTTTTAATTTTTAACTCTCAAAATTCGGAATTTTGTAAAAAGAAAACCGAAGTAAATTTTCTCAAAAATGACGCACTTCCGACCTCCAAGCGATAGACGTAAAAATAATTCCAAATTAGTCATAGTTTCTTCTCCGGAAAGAAATACGAGCAATTACCGGTCATTCTGTATAATGCATTCGAAAGGGATGAGTCAACGCCGACTCCGATGCGAATGCGTATCAAAAGGTATATAAAGAGTTAAACTCAACCCTATATTTAGCGACCAGTGCAGTACCAGTCACTTGTTTTCCGTGTGTGTGCAGATAAAGAAGAAGAACGTCGCGGCCGCCGCGGCAGCAGCAGCAGCCACCACTTTGGCAGGGGTAGAGCGCTGGGCGTTGCGACGCGCGCCACTCCATTGGTCATTGCACCCGTTTCGTCGACCAATAGCGGGCGCGTCGCTCGTTTCTTTAACCAACCTACCCGGAATGTACGACCGCCAACAGGGATGGAACAACTTTCGCCCCCCGCCCGGTACTCCGACCTACCCTCATGGTACGTCGTATTCTTTTTACTTTTACTTCTGTATAATAATAATGATTTCATCCCCTGCTATGTATCTCTCATATTATTATTATTATGGATAATAAAAAAGAGAATCGTTTTTAGTCGTACATAAATTTATAACTGCATGATTATTGGCTCTTTTAAATTCTCGATTGTTTTTTTTATTATTATTATTATTCTTTTGTCACTACTAAACTCTATACGCCTTTCAATATTTTATTATTGCGAGCGAGCAAAAAATACTTTTTAGGGGCGTTTTAGTTTTGATGTACTTACGATTTGTTATTCTTAAATATTATTCGAATATAGTAATCCTCCGAGGCGAATTGTTCACATTGTAAAAAATGTTATGGTTTCTCAATACTAATATATAATAAAATTATACAAAGAGATCGTAAATAACAGACGCTCGATAACTGTGCCTATTATAGTAAAGAACCATTTCTCTTGCGATTTTACGTAATTTTATTTTTGGACAGAGGGGATATCGCGTTTTTCGAATTTTTGTCTCTACTCAAAATTTTTTTAGGAAACTTGGCACATTATCAGTTGGTAGCGAAGGTTACTTTTTATTTAATTATATCGACTCGAGCTCAGCCAAAATCGACATTAACGCGAGTGAAGCCGTAGGGCAAAAAAGTACTTTTTAAAAACATTAATAATTGTAATTCATTGATTGCAAAAAAGACACACTTTTTTACATACAAATAAAAAAAAATGATTTTATTATTGTGAATGTTTGTCATCATTAATTAATCAAACTAACATTTACGCCTAGTAAATACAAAAAAATAGTATTAAGTCACATTTAAATACACATTTAAAGAGTAAATAAATAAAATAAAAAAAAAATTAAATTAAAAAAAAATGTTAATAAATGACATTTTGGCAAAACAATAATTTGACTGATCACACGGATATTTTTTCAATTGATTCAAAAACGTATCCCCAAAAAGTTCCGAAATCGCTGAAGAAACGGCGAACTAAATAAAAGAACGGAAATATTCATGTAAATGTGGTGGAAATCACGGGTCGCATGGTGGAGTCAACGGGTCACCGCGGAAAAAGATTCGCAGCGCGCGTTGCGTTTCCTTGGCAGTCGACGTGTTGAAAAGTCGACTGCGAAACGTTTAAAAATAAAAAGAGAGAGGGTTTATATTATATAATACGGCATTCAGACTTTCTGTTCATAATAATAAGATATAATCTCATTACATTCAATAATGGAGAAAGAAAAACACAGTTGTCTCTGTCTGATTCGCAGACTTGAATGCTCGTACAAGAGACGGCTGACTATGCTATTCAACCCGACTATTTTGTCCTAAGAATTTCCTAATAACGGATGACATAATTCGCTGGATCCGGTCTGAAAAGTAGATTCAATCTGGTACTAGGCTAGAAACAGCCTGTACAAAAAACGATGCTAAATCTTTTTCGACTAGGAACGATTTCAAACTCTACTATGTTTTTCATATCGAGAAATATATGTGTTTACTTCAATAAATAAAATTATCGACTAATTTTTCAGACAAATATATTAACAAAAAATAATAATTAATACATAGACGTTTCGGTCCGGATTTGGACATTCTTCAGAACTGATCTAAAAAATACAAAAATTATTATTTTTATTTTTATATTTTTTAGATCAGTTCTGAAGAATGTCCAAAAATAAAATTATCGACCAATTTTTCAGACAAATATAGGTATTAACAAAAAATAATAATTAATACATTAACGTTTCGGTCCGGATTTGGATCTTCTTCAGAACTGATCTAAAAAATATAAAAATAATTATTTTTATTTTTATATTTTTTAGATCAGTTCTGAAGAATGTCCAAATCCGGACCGAAACGTCAATGTATTAGGTAATTATTATTTTTTGTTAATATATTTGTCTGAAAAATTGGTCGATAATTTTATTTATTGAAGAATTCTAATCAGACGTTAATCAAAGGTTTGTATATGTGTTTACAATCTAAAGTCCGCCGCACACGAGGCTGGATTTGTCGCTAGGTTCCTTGCTAGATTTCACTACTAGTTTTCTAGCGCTGGTTTCCTTAAGAGTATTCGTCCCTGCAAACACCCCCTGCACCCTTCATCTCAAATCTTTTCCCTTCGCCTAAAAACGGTTCGCGCTTTCCCGACGCTATTTTTAAAGCTAGAGGGTTCTGGTAAACGCCAAATGAAAGACAAAGAATCAGACTACAGATCCTTCAGGCGATTTTTTTGAAAAACAGTTTCGCCTACGTGTGAAATATTACGTAACTTATTATTTTTTTCAAAAGGCTGTAAGTTTTTTCAGGAATTTTTTTTCAAAAAATTCGCCTGAAGGATCTGTAGTTTGATTCTTTGTCTTTCATTTGGCGTTTACCAGAACCCTCTAGCTTTAAAAATAGCGTCGGGAGAGCGCGAACCGTTTTTAGGCGAGGGGAAAAGATTTGAGATGAAGGGTGCAGGGGGTATTTGCAGGGACGAATACTCTTAATCGCTATTATGTGCTCGCTTCACACGAGACGTCTTTACAAGCTTGCTTTGCAGGTAGATTCGGTGCGTGCGCATTGATAGAACGGCAACAAAAGTGCAGAACACACACTATGACATAGTGTTTGTTTGTGGGCGTTTGTTCTAGTTGTCCACGTGACAAGATACTGCTTCCTAATTGGTTCCTGCTCATACCTAACAGCAGACATAGTAAGAAAAATAGCCCCTGTTCTAATTTTGTGAGCTAGCTGGCGAGCCCGCAGTGACGTCATTTCCAGCTTTGTACCCAGCCTACCAGCCAGCAGAAGTTCAAGCAGCATTTCTAGCCTCGTGGCCTGGTGATTGTCAAATCAGATTTTTTGACAATCCTTTTTGTAACCCAGCATAAGGTAGGTTTCCACCGATTTCTACGATCAATTTTTAAATTTACCAAAGAAGTTTTAACTTCAAAAAATTAATGTTATAGGTCGATCGGTCGTGTACGAACACAACGCTGGATGTGCAGCCGTATAATAGCAAGAAAGAAAGAGACGGATATAGATAAAAAAGGGGGACAGAGAGAGGTGTGTTCAACTCCTGGCCAGTGTTGTTACATAACATACAATAACGTAGTTAACCCCGGTGCGTCGTACGTCTTCCAGTTACGATTTAACCGCACCGCACTGAACAGCGTACAAGCACCCGCCTGTTACATAATCATATAATTATAGGTTAGTTAATAATGACGTGCGCGTGAAAACAACGATCACACGCTCGCGCCTGTGTTTTGTTTCGTATAACGCGCTCTCGATTCGGTCCTCCGGGCTGTGCTGTGCTTCATTTGTTTATTTACGTGCACCGTTCGTTTGTTTATAAAAAAACTGACAATCGACAAATCAAAATACGCCGTTTATAATTTATACATATATATATAATATACGATATGTGCTTTTTATTAAACACTTAAACGGTTAGTTGCAATTATTCGTGCACTTTTTGAGTATTTTAGTTCAGTGTTGATTTTAAGCGAAGCGCTCAATTGTTTTTTAAGTTTTTACCACAAAATAAGCGAATTTAAACCACTTCTGAGCATTTTGCGAAGTAGGATGTGAAAATATTTACTTTTCAACACGAAAAGCTAAAACGGATAATTAGATCAAATTTAAGCGTTTTTTTGGGTGTTTTAAGTTGAAATGCTCATTTGTTAATGATCTATTTATGTTCTTAAATGTGCTAAAACAAATCTTGTGGGATTGTGATGTTGCTTTTTGGGTGTTTTAATTTGGAAGGCTTATTATTAGTTCCATAACAACACAAAACGTTTAAAAGTGCCAAAAAAGAAAGAAACTTGTATGAACGTTGCAGGTGTCTTAAAAGAGCGGAATTCAAAAATCTTTTTTTGACGAAAACGTCTTTTCAATCATTGATTTAAGAGAAACCAAACAATAAGAGTATTAAAAGTTGCATTTTGATTTTATATTTTGAAAATAAACTCATCGTAAATTTTGAAAATGGAAAAACAACATTTAAAAAAATTCAAATCTTTGATTAACGTCTGATTAGAACTCTTCAATAAATAAAATTTATTGAACATTTAAGAAACCTGTTTTTAAAATATGTTATTTATACATTTTCGTATTAAAAAACGCATGAATTACCTAGGTAATTATTTAAGTTCTGAGGATTCATTCACGTATGTTAAATATATTAGTTCATAATGTATTGTCAATGAATTAAAATATATCTTGGATCTAAATAAAAAAAAAAACTTTAGTTATTTCGAAAACCGGATCAGCATTTTTTATTTACCTATAGCTTGAAGGACGATAAAAAGCAATAGATACTGATGAATACAACGTTTCGACACAATTTCCTGTCATCTTCTATATATAAATTCAAATGTCGTCGGTACATGAAGATGGCCTAAAATTCTGTCGAAACTTGTAAGCTTCTTTCCTAATTATTAAGCCACGGAAGACATAAGAAAATTCCTTATATTAACATAGCAATATTAACTATACCTAATGTTGAATGATATATACTTGACTTATAACTAGTGATGTGCCGGATCGTTAAAAATGTATATCCGCGGATACGGATCTGAATACGGATATTTGGTTTCAAGTTCTGCGGATACGGATCTTAACTTTCTTAGAGTACGCGACGATAAATATTGCACATCGACCTTTGGAACGAGACTATCTGTTATAGGAAAAAGTTATTGCCTCTTTAAGAGTTAACTCTCATAACAGATTGTCTTTTTCCAAAGATCGATGTGAGATATCGCATTATAAAGATAGTTTTTTTAGTACCCTTGAGTTATGTACTATTGATATGGTACTCACTACGATAAATGTTTGCAATATAAAGGTGCCAAATACGATTTTAAAAAATAAAAAATAATCTGAATGGAATTTAACAGTTTTTCATTATTACGTAATGACCTATATATATAAAATTTCATCTATGAATTGAAAATTAATAAGGTAAAAGATCCGCCAAAAACTAACGGATACGGATACGGATCTTTCTTCTCCCTCGGATATCCGCGGATACGGATACGGATATCCGGCACATCACTACTTATAACAGAGAAAAATATTATAGAAGCTCGACAACTGAAATCATTAGCATCTAGATCCTATACGCGCAGGGGAACCTAATGAATAAATAAATATCGGTTAATCTCTAAGTGTCAGAAAGCAGTTTTATGTATTACGATTGGCATGGGTTCGAATCTCACCTTCGCTCATGGATGTTTTGTGATATTGTTAACTTTGATTTGGTCTAATTAAACGTTAAAAGCCTTATTTGTCGAGGGTCCATAATCAATTACAAATAAATTTCCAGGTGTCGAAGGCGGCGGGGTCCGACAACAGTTTCAAAAAAAAAAAATATGGATCAGACAAAATGACTTAGACTTCGCTCCGTCGCGACGCTTTCATCTTTTCGACGACGACGACGAATGATAACCATGTACCCCCTGCTGGCCGAGAACACGACGATGTTGAAATCGTTGACCGGCGGCAGTTCTGCGTTCGCCATGGAAAACCTGCTGTCGCGGATGAGCCAAAGGGAACAGCAGCAGCATCAACGACCCCCCAGCAGTCCACCGGACGCCGCGGGCGGCGGAGGCGCTGCGCCCGGAAGTCCCGGCGGAAGTCCGCGAGACTATACTAGAAGTAGCACTAGCATGTCGACTTCGGATCGTCTTTCGCCGCCGCAACCCCAGCACCAGTCCCACCAGCAGCAGCAGCAGGTAGAAAACGTGCAGAACAGAAATCAACAGCTGTGTTCGAACTGCGGGAGTATGGACTGTTACCCGAAAGAGTGTAAGGCGATAACGACAGCCAATGACTGTGCTAGTAGTGACGGTGGTGACTGTGGCGGCAGAAACGTTGTTGTCGGACACAATAAACCAGTGTTAAAGTTCAGTGTCAGTGCGATTCTAGGGTCGGATCATCCCGGCAAGACGATATCGAACGGTAAGATACGAATATCTTCTTTGTAGTAAATCACGGTAGACAAAGTTAATCCCTATACTGACTAGTGAGTATAAATTCGATTTGTTCAACTCTCTAATCGTCGAGCTAACGCCATCATCTTGAAAATATTCCAGTCAAATGGGCGACGGGACCATTCCAACTTCAAAAATGTTGACATTTTTTTATAATAAAGAAAATAAAATTTCTGATATCGCGTGAGGTGACACGGGTAATGGCTAGTATTCAATATGATATTAACTATTCGTTGCCATGATTACCTACATAATATGTTCCAAGTCATGATAAAATTAATCAAAGCGTGCCTAACTAGTTTATTTCTGACAGATCCATAAAACAAAAGAGCGGATGATTTTTTTTTATTTTCAAAATATTTCCGAAACTATAAAGTTTAGAAAAAATTTTTTTAACAAAACTTTCTTGAAAAAATAAATAGAATAATAAGCGGTTATGAAAAGTATAGCATTATTGTATAAAAAATACCGTTATAGCAAATATCTCTTCTGCGCATGCGCCGATTTTCCCCAAAAACAATAGGGCTCTTCATATTTGCATACCAAACATCCTCCCAAAATTTGGTTTCAATCCGCTCATCCGTTTGACCTGTATCGTGTTCACAGACTAACAGACGCACAGAGATTTTCCAAAAATATGTTTTTTGGATTCGGGGGACCTCAAAACGGAAAGATATTGTAAAATTTTTGAAAAGTGATTTTTGACCTAAACTAGTACCATTCCCTACTTGTGGGTTGGAATGTTAAAAGTGTGTTTTTATCGGTTTGCTATGTAACTCCGTTGCCGTGAGTTTTACAAAAAAATTCGTAGAGAGCATTTTTGTAGACAATAAAATTCTCTACAACTTTTATTAATAAATTTTTGACGTAGCATTAATACGGCGGCGTTACCGCTCACATTTCCTCAAAAAAAGAACAAGGATTGGGATTTACTTTCAATATTCCGTCTTTTTTGTTTGTCGCAATCAACGACGTTTTCTTTAAGCGAAATGCACACTAGACTAACGTCCGTACTTTGGTACACGTCGAAAATACGCACAACCACCGTTCAGTGTCAGTGTAAATCACGTGCCGGCTCGAATCCGGCACTGATTCAGTACGGATACACAAAATTCTATTAAAAAAGCATTCAATAATATTCCTTAACGGGTACGTCACGGACGCGTTACGGTCACGTCACGGACGCGTTACGGATGCGGAACTGACGTGTGCGTTTTGTCAACTGGTTCGTCTTAATTCAACCAACGTCATCCAGCGCAATAAATCGTATCCCCGGCGAGCGATAACCCTGAACGCGTTCCAATAATTAATCGAGACATGTCAATAAAGCGAACGGCCAGCACCCGGTTCAATCAGGGCTCGTAAAGAAAATAAGAAACACAGCGCCGTCTGGATCTTCCAATAAATCAAACCGTTTCAATAGGCCACAATATAAACGCTTCATAGTCGTATTGACACCGCTGCGTTTTCAACGCTATATAGTCCGTATCTTGATAGCGGTAGACCCGTCACTTCCACCGTACTTTCATCTCAAATCTTGACTGCTTAAAAACGGTAACAGCTCTCCAGACCAGGGGTCGGCAACCTGCGGCTTTTTTGATGTACAGTTGCGGCTCTCCAGTTCCATACGCAAAAAATAATTATTTTATTATATAAACCTTTAAAAATCGTCCAATCGATCCATGATTGAGTACCATGTCTATCTTTCAGCCATTTCCACTCGCGTCTCACCCGCACCGCCCCGTCGTCCTCGGATATATATATATTATACCTATTAAAGCAAATACTGTAATACTGAAACGAAAATGTTAAGTGGCTCTTTAAAAACTGGGAAATTTTGTTAATTGTAACTTTTGGTTCTTCCGTCTCAAAAGGTTACCGACCCCTGCTGCAGACGCATTTTTTTTAAAAACTAAAGGGGTCGCGTAAACGCCAAATAAAGATCCAAGATCCCTGGCAGGCGAAATATTGAAAAAAAAAACATTCCTGAAAAAACTTACAACTTAAAAACTTCCAAAAATATGTTTTTTGGATTCGGAGGACCTCAAAACGGAAAGATATTGTAAAATTTTTTTATCTAAATTAGTACCATTCTCCACTTGTGGGTTGGAATCAGCGTTGCCAGTTTTTTTTTTGCCAAGTCGGGATTTTGGAACTCTTTGAGTGAAAACAGCGGGATTCTTTCGTCGAAAGTAAAAAAACGTATATAATCAGAAGTTTTTACATACCTATTTATCTTTTTATTTGAATTAAAATTACATTTACGTGGCAATAGATAGCAAAAATAGCCATAGAAAATGTATTTTAATAAAAATAAAATATTTTAAATCAGATTTACCCTATAGTTAAATAGTTGAGTCTTATTCGTCTTCAGAATAAAAAAAAAAAAAACAGAAATCAAAATCAAAAAAGTTTTATTCATTAGAAAAATATTGCGTTTCAAACAATAGTCTGAGAAGTGAGTGTTATCCCCGAAAAGCGGGACTGAGCCTGTCCCGCGCGGGACATTTAATTTTGATATAAAAATCGGGACATCCCGCCAAAATCGGGACGTCTGGCAACGCTGGTTGGAATGGTAAAATTCAATATACTCCTTATTCGAACAAAACATGTCTAATATCGGTCGTGATACATATTATGTGTAACATAACGATTCTCCGCTCGCACGTGAACGTGGTCAGCATTATATAAGGGGTTGATTTGAAACGGCGTCAGCTGTGGCGACACTTAGCGGTGCTCGCGAGAGATTCGCCCTTAACTTCATTCTATAATAAAGATCAGAACCGCTTGCCGTCCGCCATACATGCAAACACACACACACACACATACAAACAAATATGTACCGTGACGGTGCGGTGATTTTGGTTTGCGATTGCATTCTGACAGCAACGTGTTGTCGCCATTTTCAAAATCCGGTTATTAAATAAAAATGCTATTTGCAACCGGATAAAAGCCGGAACGGTCAGTTAGTTATTATAATATTGTATTGTCATCGGAACTACATACCTATGCAAAATTTCAACTCAATCGGATAACGGGAAGTAGTTGAAAAAGCTGTCAAATGTTTTATTAAAAATGCGATTTGCAACCGGACGAAAGCCGGAACGGTCAGTTAGTTATTATAATATTGTATTGTCATCGGAACTACATACCTATGCAAAATTTCACCTCAATCGGATAACGGGAAGTAGTTGAAAAAGCTGTCAAATATTTTATTAAAAATGCGATTTGCAACCGGAAAAAAGGCGGAACGGTCGGTTAGTTATTAAAATATTGTATTGTCATCGGAACTACATACCTATGCAAAATTTCCACTCAATCGGATAACGGGAAGTAGTTGAAAAAGCTGTCAAATGTTTTATTAAAAGTGCGATTTGCAACCGGACGAAAGCCGGAACAGTCAGTTAGTTATTATAATATTGTATTGTCATCGGAACTACATACCTATGCAAAATTTCAACTCAATCGAATAACGGGAAGTAGTTGAAAAAGCTGTCAAATGTTTTATTAAAAATGCGGATTGCAACCGGACGAAAGCCGAAACGGTCGGTTAGTTATTATAATATTGTATTGTCATCGGAACTACATACCTATGCAAAATTTCAACTCAATCGGATAACGGGAAGTAGTTAAAAAAGCTGTCCCAAGATTTGAAACAAACAAACAAAGAAAATAAAAATAAAGAAGTATACGGAGTCAAGCTAAATAAAAGCGTTTAAAATAACAGCCAATTTTAAATAGCCGATGTTTTAATAAAATGACACATTTAACACTAGTGCCTGTAAAGTTGCGTAAACGCAACCTATGTAGCAAGTTTTGTTACATTAACTCTCTCTCTCTCTTTTTTGTAATATTGACAAAATTAGTTTTCCTTAGCTACGCTGGAAAAATGAATTATTTTGGAAAAATTTAATTGATTAATTTCTTCTCTAGAGAAGAAAAAAAATGAATTATTTTGGAAAAATTTAATTGATTAATTTCTTCTCTAGAGAAGAAATTAATCAATTAAATTTTTCCAAAATAATTCATTTTTCCAGCGTAGCTAAGGAAAACTAATTTTGACAATATTACAAAAAAGAGAGAGACGGAGTTAATGTAACAAAACTTGCTACACTATACAATTAGAAGTGATCCTGCTCAAAATTGAATTGTCAAACTTTTGAAAATTAAGTGAAAATCAGCAATTTTATAGGAGGTAAGTGCAAAAAAATGCAGTATGTATCATGTTTGAGCTAAGTCTCAATAAACCCTTTCGAATGCCGCAAACCCGATCTCAATCGGTTGATTTGCTCTAAAGATATCGTACGACAAAAAATTGATTACATACATTCAGACGGAAGTCCATTAAAAAATAGTCGAAATAGCTCCTTACGACTTCAAAACATCGAGACCCGATGACGACTCGATTTTCAGACCGAAACCAATAACGTTTTTTTTTTGAAAATTTTCGATAGCGGGGAGGTTAAGAAACATAACGAGCTCGCAGTACATGCATTGGTGAGTCGGAACGGCCGAGCTGTACTAGCGTAGCGCGTGCATACATATGTGTGTACGTATATATTGCAATGTAATATCGTATATCTGTTGAACTTCTGACTAAAGTAACATGTTGTCAGAAAAATCTGTCCTGCGGCTCCAGGGCCGCACTAGTCATAGACCAACTATAGAAATGTTGTATAGGCCTTAAATCGATCAACAATAATTATTACATATCCGCGACTTCGCACGCGATTGAAATGAAACACGGCAGCGACAACGGTTAGTGGAGCCCTCGACTCCACCGCATTAATCTTGCCTCGCGGAGGTGTGACCCGTTCGGCAGCGACAACAGTATAGTTAAGCCTTTCGTCCTGCCGTATTATAGTCTTGCCTCGCGGAACGACGACCCGCTGGGTAACGGCAAAGGTAGTGGAACCTTGGCCTTACCGTATTACAGTCTTGCCTCGCGGAACGACGCCCCGCTCGACAACGGCAAAGGTAGTGGAGTCTTTGGCCCTACCGTATTACAGTCTTGCTTTGCGGAACGACGCCCCGCTCGACAAAGGCAAAGGTAGTGGAGCCTTTGGCCACACCGTATTACAGTCGTGCCTCGCAGAACGGAGTGATTAGCTATTGTTATGTCATGATAAATTTGTTTTAAACAAAAGAACAAAACAAAAAATAAACACCTGACTATCTCATTATAAACAGAAATCATTTATATGTATTTATTATTTTAAAGAATAGCTTCTGTTGCTACATTGTTGAAACACCCATTGTTACATGTCTATGTTAGAAAAATTTATTTCTCAAACAATGTCACCATCGGGATACGAAGTGGAAAGATCCGGGTTCGTATCCCGATGGTGACATTGTTTGAGAAATAAATTTTTCTAATATAGACATGTAACAATGGGTGTTTCAACAATGTAGCAACATAAGCTATTCTTTAAAGTTATTAAATAGTAGTACGCACTATACCGTATTAAAATTAACATTTGTATTTATTATTGCGTATCGTTTGTTTTTCACGTCGTATGACGGCGCTCCTTTGAACCGAGAGACGGCTCTGACAGCTTTCCGATATCTTTTTCACAACTTTTCGCATCGAGGCGTTACACAAAGCGGCTCGATTCCCGCCCTCGATTCCCGATATCGCCGTCGCTATTACTATTATTATTATTATTATTCTGTCTACTTGAATGCGTCGCCCGGAATAATATATTTTTCACTTTGAGCATTTCTCTCGTGTTCCGAATGTTATCGGCGCCTCCGCCCCCCACCCTTTCGAATCGATTCACAAGGCTGCAATGATCATTTTTATAGTCGCTCAACACTTCGTATCTTAACATATTCTAAACGTTCTTTTCACGTCGTTTGAAATCTATTTATTCCGACGGATTGTTTGCTTATCTGACGTGGCGTGATAGAAATATCTGCATACATACCTTCCCCGGATTCGTCCGGGTTTAGCAGCGAAACTTCAATGTCGCTAGGTACCTATATATAAAAATAATTTTCCTACGGTGTTTTCAATTAAATATTTATTATATTAAAAGAAATTTATTACTTAAAAAAAAGTATAAATACTGCTTTTTAACGACAAAAACTTTTGAACGGTAACTCCGATCATTATGAATTTTGGACACAACATTCATCTCGTTAAACTAAGATGAATGTGCGCACGGGACCGCTAGTGTAGTATATATCTCGAATGTAGTGACTGTTAAAACTCTCTGGCCGTTCGTTTCAACATAAAGTCACCCTTCGTACAATCTAGATACAGAAACTATACAATTATTTCTACCAAAAAATAAATACGAGCATTATAGACGCACGAATCAAAGCCGCCTGTTTCTCAACCTTGCTCAAAAGTCGATCGTCAATTTGATTCTCATGAATGACGCGAATTAGCGCGTCGAGTGGCCGTTTGATCAACTTGAAAGAATAACAATTACGCAGTCATTAACCCGTTTAAAAAGCAATATCGCGCACCGTTCCCTACCGATTGAAAGATTTTAGACATTCGCAGTGCATGTGTAAGAGTGAAAAAGACGTCGCAAAGATCCATAGGTAAGAGAAAGAAAGCGATACATTTCCTAACTGTATATCGTTCAACGGTCTCCCCTGTTATTTACGGCATCTATTGACAACGCTAAGTGATTTACAAACTGCTATAATGTTTTATGTACTCGCAGTAAATAAAAGACAATCGTTTGATTGTTAAAATAATTTATAACGTCGCCTTAAAGCGCTCTGGCTTTTGAATTTTATGTGTGATTGATTAAGGTCGCAATTTTCAATCGACTTTTTAATAACTGACTGTAAATCGGAATTAGCTATTAATATGGTGTTCGGGATTTGACCTCGGCGCGGGCCGTAGCGTTGTCAAAATGAACGCAACATTCGAATTTCTGCAATACTTTCATGCTCGATTGCAGAAAGGATTGTTAAAAAAATTGATTTGACAATCACCTTAGATTGTGATCATATAATTAGTTTCCATACATGTCGTATTCCCTGTCATCTAGAACATTAGAATGTACTCACACAAAAACGAATGATTGTTCTACATAGAAAAAGATCGCTTTATCAAGCTAAATTTTGATCAAAATGCGTATAAAAACACTGTTTCGAAGTAAAAAATGCACAAAAAACGATGCTAAATACACGTATACATAGTTTAAGACATCAATGCATCAATTAATTATTTTTGAGCAGGATCGATTTAAGGAGGTTGATGCGTTACAGTCCCAATCAAAAGTAAGTCGAATTCTAAATCGGAACTTTTTCAGAATAAATTTTTACATAAGGTTATAAGTCGACGATACCAATAAATTATTGTCATAAAGGCATAAATAAATCATTTTTTTTATTATTAATTAATTATTTCAGTATTTTACTTAATGGACTAACTTTTGAATTTTTTGTACAAAGTTAGGTTAGGAAAAATAAATGTATGTAAATATCTGTATTTTACATATTTTTTGCAGTAAATAATTAAAAAAAGAAATTAGAAGTAACGAAAATTAAAATTAAATCATTAAAAAGTTGAAAATTCAGTTAAAATTGTTAAAATTGTCAAGAATAAAAGTCCATAATCGAAAAGTGCTAAGGTTTAATAATTTTTTATTGATTAAAAGTCTCCTAATTAAATTGGGAAATATATTAAAATATTTGTAAGACATCGATGCTTTACTCAGTTAGTTTTCGGAACTGCTGATTTTATTTGGTTATTTGCAAAAAATTAAAATGTACCTTTTGCATGTTAGGTTGATATATTTTCCATAAGACCACATGTAAAAGTTTTTTTTTTATTTTCAACTTTATAAACCTCCTAATGATATTGGATTTTTTACAGAAATTTTGTCATAAAAAAATCTATTAAAAAAACTTTATTTCAGATTTTTTTCATTATCTTCGTTTAACGCCTCAACCTCCTTAAAACTCTAAAATGGAGAAATATGTAGGTATGTTCACAACCTAAGGTCATTGTTAAATCGGATTTTCCGACAATGTTCTCAGCAACTGAGAATTTAGCGTTACAGAAATAATTGAACCGGAAGGATATTTTGCTTTCTGATGAAACCAGTGTAAAGCAAGAGGCCACACGCATGGCAAGCCTGATCCAATACGTTCCGGAGTTAGTGGTGTCGGTTTGAAGGACAGGCTGTATATATATAGTGCCGAAAGGACCTTTCGGAATCCTTGTTAAGGACGGTTCGCTGTCCCCATGGGGGCAACACGCACATACATACATAGATTGTCCGCCAACAACATCCACAGCAAGGGCTGGGGTCAACTTTGGTCTTTGCCCAAAACTAAAACATTTACCCGTTCTAAATTTCCAGTAAGTATAGAGGACTGCCATGCATCCGTTCGGATTTCCTCGGACATGTCCTCTATTGCACATACCGCTAAACTAGCGGTATGTGCTTTATTGTCGCTTTGTGCGTCAGAGCTGACTTTCGTTCATATAAGAAGTTATATCTAAGTTAATTTCACACGAAATCCATTCAAATTGAAGCTTTTTGAAAAGAGGAGATTCTGATGTATAAAACAGAACCATTTTTAAATCAATTCGAGTTCATAAATACTATTAAAATTGTAATTGAAAATTACAAACAGCAGTTGTCGGTTGGTCTGTACGTATGTACGTATGAACGTATGTAGGTATACGTCACGACTCTACAGATCACAATTTTGGTCGGATTGCCTTGGGTTATATTTTATTCACTTTGTTTAGTATCAGACCAGAACCCTATTTAAATTCACATAAATGTGTTCAGTAGTTTAATTTTTATAAACAGTTCTATTTTATTATTTTTGACAGCTAATAGTTAAAATAAAAAACCTTAAAAAAACAAAAAAAATACCTATTACTGTATTGTAAAATATGTAGTGTATTACATAGAATACCTGCTACACTGCTATTTTTCAATTCGACCGGTATTTTTTTGTGTGTATATTCCGCGATCTGTTAGTTCTAATTCTATTTAATAGAGCACACCTTCAGGGTAGTTCCACATAAATTTTACTTAAATCGATTCCGTAGTTTTTGATGAATTTTTATTTTCACCACTCCTGTTGGTGTCGTTTTTAGAGTCAGTACCTTAAAAGAAAAAAAGGAACCCTTCTAGGATCACTTCGTTGTCCGTACGTCTGTCAAGACTCTTGTGAATCAAAACCTATAGGGTACTATCCGGTTGACCTAGAACCATGAAATTTGGCAAGTAAAGGGAAAAATCCGGAAACCGTAAATTTGTAGTTACCTATATCACAAAAAACTAATGTTTTTAAACTGCAACAACGTGCTAAACACCTATACACAGCTCTTAGTACTGCAATGTAAACAACAAATCTCCACTTAGTTTGAAGTATTTTCTTTACGCTGTTAGACGAAATAACTCTCATCGCGACTTTAAGGAGGTTGATGCATTACAGTCCCAATCAAAAGTAGGTAAGTCGAATTGTAAATCGGAACTTTTTCATTATACATTTTTACAAACGGTTATAAGTCGATGATACCAATAAATTATTGTCATAAAGGCATAAATAAATCAGTTTTTTCATTATTAATTATTTCAGTATTTTACTTAATGGAGTAACTTTTGAATTTTTTGTACAAAGGTTAGAAAAAATAAATTGTAAATATCTGTATTTTACATATTTTTTGCAGTAAATAATAAAAAAAAGAAATTATAAGTAATAAAAATTAAAATTAAATCATTAAAAAGTTGAAAATTCAGTTAAAATTGTCAAAAATAAAGGTCCATAATCGAAAAGTGCTAAGGTTTAATAATTTTTTTTATTGATTAAAAGTCTCCTAATTAAATTGGAAAAAATATTAAAATATGCGTAAGACATCGATGCTTTACATAGTTAGTTTTCGGAACTGCTGACATTATTTGGTTATTTGCAAAAAATTAAAATGTACCGTTTGCATGCTTGGATGACATATTTTCCATAAGACTACATGTCAAAGTTTTTTTTTGTCATTTTTAACTTTATAAATCTCCTGATTTTGGATTTTTTACAGAAAATTTTGTCATAAAAAAATCTATGAAAAAAACTATTTCAGATTTTTTCATTATCTTCGTAAAACGGCTCAACCTCCCTAAAGTTAGTCCGAAATTTCGAAGTCCTGACGAGCGCACGTAGTCGATCCGAGACGCGGCAGACCACGCGTGTCACAGCCCTGATCATTATGATGTGCAAATGCGTGTATAATATTCCTGCACACAGCATTGATATTCAACTCTTGCGTACATCGCACGGGGTGGAGGAGGTGGCGGGAGCTGCGAATGTCCGACGCATATTATAGCAGAGGTGGCCCTTCTTTGCGAATGCGTTGGCATATATATAGACAACGGACTCGGCCGAATATAATATTCAAATAAGAACGGCTTCTATAGGCAGTTGAGTTGATTTCGGTAGACGGCTCTGAATTCTGTATATAGCAAGAGAGAATTCTGAATAAAAACACACTAGCTATGTTCCAGCCTCTCTGCGAACGGTAATATTATCGTCACATCCGACCGAGATCTGAACGGTTCTGGAACTGTAAGCCTTGGCAAAGTCGACGCAATAAATATAAAACAGTTTCGTTTTAGCTACTGCACATGATTATGACGATAATATTAACGTTCGCAGAGAGGTTGGAACATAGCTAGTGTAGATCTAAATGCGAAATTAGCGACGTCGAATTTCAACTTACAAAAAAAAAAAAAATAGTAGGAGAGCTAGCAAACATTTTCGAGTAGGTTTTTGAGGCAGAATGAAAAATTGGTGTGACACAAAAAATCAAAGACCTGGCTAAGAGTAGCGGGGGCTTAGCCAAGCCGTGAATTTTAATTTTGCGAAATTTCATTTGCAAAAAAAGTCGTTGAGGAATATTTTGAAAATTTAAATACCTTCAAATTGTAGTCGAGTCGGGCGATTACAAAACTATATACGTGAGTGCGAGTAAGACGCTACGGGTTTATCGTACCGCAACACACTTCAACTCAGCCCATATACGCACTCTCTCTCTTACTTTAACCCACCCGAAGCTTCTAAACAAAATTTCATTAATACGCATTTTAGAAGACTTCATAGTTATTTATATTCTACTTTAAGGTAGTTTGGTAGCCAAATGATTTAAACTTGACCCTACATTTTTTTATATTTATTCAAAAGATTATAATTAAAGACACCTACAGAAAAAGAATCAGATTTTTTTACCACACCGTTTAAGAGATATAATTAATTAAAGTTATGCAAAAATACACGAGCCGTTATGACTGTCCTTGTTCAATAACTCCGGAAATTGAGGGTTTGTAAAAAATTGACCCCACAAAAAAAAAAACTTTTTAATGGATAGAACGATGTCTGAAATACACACTGCAAAAATTTCAGAATAATTTACCACGTACTTTTGATTTTATTAATTTTTTAATACTGACATGTGGCCTCTATCTCTGTTGTTGTAGTGACAGTGACTAGTGACAGCTGAGTACTAATCAATTAATATTTTATTAATTACATTACTATAATTATTTAATTATAATTCCCATTAAATTAAACCAAATAAATTTTTATGTGAATTTCTATTAATTATTTATAGCATGATTTGGGTAATTATTTGAGGAAAAAAAAGACAAAAAAGTCATTTATTTGACTTGGGATTGCGGCTTCCAAACTACCTTAAGTGCATGTAACGATGTATTTGAGATAACAATAATTACAACAAGAAAAAACAACAACCATAACAACAATTGATGGATAGACTAATAATATACAACTAACAATATTACCTATGTTGTTTAACAATGCAACATATCATACGTACGTATAAAAACACGAACCGCTGAAACAACAACGCAAAGTAAATACTGTATTGAATGAATATTAACCAGAGGGTCGAATTATCGTGTAGGTATAGGCAATGGTATACATTAATATACAGAGTGATTTGTTAAACGCGCCGACTTATTCACAAGTGACGAGTCAGTGCAGGCAAATTAGGGGTTTTCCTCCTAAATTTAGGGGGTAAAAAAATTGCGTGAGTTTTTTCTGAGGAGGAAAAATGTTTACGGACTTAAAAAACGTGTTATAAGACTTAAAAAAAAATTATTATTTTACCTATCTTATTTAAACGGAGACACGCTCCTCCACCATTAAACCCGAGACTTCCACCACATGCTGTTACAAATTTTTTTAACATGTTATCTATACCTAATTATTAAAAAATCGGTCAAGTGCAAGTTGCGCAATTAGGGTTAAATGCCGTTAGCTTCCCACGTGCCTGTTCTATAGCCAAATTTTTAGTTATGCATTCGTAAATAACAATCGTTATGGCTATAAATTGAAATTTAATTATTTGTTTTTAGACATCCAAATTTTTTTCTAACAAGGATATTTAATACAATAAAGAATAAATTAATGTATAGAAAAAAACAAAAATATATTTTCGCAAAGCGTTGGGCCCTAACTCACGACCCTGCGTTTATAAAGCATAATTGTTCACAGAGCTACTCGGCAAAAAATCAATATTTTTTTAAGTTTTATTAATATCACACAAGAATAGGTACTTCAAAAGCAAGATACCAAGCAAAATATCAGTTTGCAAATCAATTTTACAATTTTTTTTCAAGAAGTGTTTCTAAATTTTATTTTTTTATGCAGAAATTCGTATTATTGTCAGTTTTATTTTTTTATTATTATGATCCTGTGGGGGTTTTTACTCCCTCCCCTTATCTACGCCCTTGGGATAAATACGGATAGTGTGCAATTTTTCTGTTTAGTCATTCCTTGTCTGACACCTCGAATATGTTCGACATATTCGAGGTGTCAGACATTTTAAATGGTTCATGTTATTTGTCAGAGAACATTATTTTAGCGTTGAAGTTTTTAAGCTATCCAATTAAAAAAACAAACAGTATCTAAAAATTTTACATGTCGTCAAAACGACATCTTTCGGAAAAGTTAGAGAGAAAACGCCTCAAAATCAAGATAAGTCATAGAGGAAATAGGTGTCAAACTAGGCCAAATGAAGCCATATACAAAGTTTGAGGAGAGTATGTGTCAGTAAAATTTTTGCCGACGGGCACTCTGGCTATTATTAATTACTTACAATTTTTCTATCCCGCTTAGCACAGTCGGTGTAAATTAACAGGCACCGGTGCATAAAACACGTCGGTTGAGTGTTAACTTGAAACACGCTTTCGACCGTGAGATACGTGTCGAGTGCAGACCGAGTGTAAACCCGGTGCAGCGGCACAGAATAGACACACGACGACATAGAGCGAGTGTCGGTGCTTCGCGCCCAAGAGCTGTGCTTTGGAGCTGTTGGAGCCTGACAGACTTTATGGCGACCGTTAGCACGTCAAGTAAATGCGCGTGTGTGTTAGAGAAAGAGAAACGTTACTACGACGGGAGCACACTCCGTGTAACATCTAGCCGCGGGCTCCGCCACACACGCGCCAACGCGCCCTCAACTTTAAAAGCTTACATTAAGTGTCTACGGCAGCTATAAATAGACCTTCGACTGTTTAAATACAACCAAAAGAATAATAGAGATAATCCGATGGTTCGATTGTTGCCCACAGATGGCAGGTCTAATAAAACTCGATCAAGTTCTTAAATGAATACTTGACACACGATTGCGATTTTTATTAAACTATTTGGATTTCTAAATTAACGTTTGAGGTACTTCACATTGAATATAGATATTTGTTTATTTTTTAAATTATTTATTTATCCCAAAAATGTCGAAAACTTTTAGTCAAAAACACACAGCGTTCCTTGATCCAAAACTATACAACAGCATACCGGTTGAATTCAAACAAATTCGAAACATTAGAACTTTTAATAAAAAAATATTCAGGTGGTTATGCGACAGGAAAGAGTCTGAAGTCATTTATAATATTTTAAACTAATCCTCAACTAACCGCAATAATTTCTTAAATAAAAAAAAAATATCGTATCATTTCCTTGCTATAATTATTATTATATTCTTTTTTTTCCTTTTTTCTTTAATTTTAAGTATATACTCACTCACGCGTACGTCCATAATAATCCAACCCTAGCACTGGCAATAGCCAAATAGGGTTAGAAAATTCCTAATCGAGTTTTTGTACGTGATGTATTTTTTTCTTTATGTGGAATAAAATTATTATTATTTATTATAGAACATAGACGCTCGACAGCTAAGGTAATTCTCATGTAGTCATTCTACCATTTCAATACTAAACCGCATGAGACTGCAACGCAACCTAAAAGGGAACTTACTCAAAAATGAACAGTCAAAAATTTTGAAAAATAACGTAAAAATCAGCTATTTTATCAAGGTTAAGACCGCTGCACACGAGGCTAGAAATACTGTTTATGGGTTTCTGCTGGCCAGTAGGCTGGGTACGAAGCTGGAAATGACGTCACTGCGGGCTCGCCTGCTAGCTCACATGATAGGTTTTAAAATTAAAACGCAGGGGCTATTTTTCTTACTAGGTCCGCTGCTAGGTATGAGCAAGAACCAATCAGGAAGCAGTATCTTGTCACGTGGGCGACTTGAACAAACGAACACTATGCCATGGTGCGTGTTCTGTTCAGAGACAATAAACATGCACTTTTGTAACCGTTCTATCACTGCGTGCGCACCGAATCTACCTGCAGAGCAAGCTTGTAAAGACGTTTCGTGTGAAGCGAGCACATAATAGCAATCAAGAAAACCAGCGCTATAGAAAACCTAGTAAGGAACCTAGCGGCAAATCCAGCCTCGTGTGCAGCGAATCTTATATGTAAACTAATGTGACTGTTGAAACTCGCTGGCGGTCATTTTCAACATATTGTCACGCTCGTAAAATATTAATCACGATCCATAACCTACTATTTCTTGCTGTGGCAACGAAGAGAGTTGCAGATCCCGGAGGAATATTATTTCATTCAAGCGACCCAAGATTCCTATATACCCGTACAATTATATTATAATAGACCATAGTACATTGGTTCGCAGGTCCGGAACAGTACGGCGGCGCGTTGGCCGGTTCGCCGTTCCTGACGAGCGCCGGATACATAGGCGGCGTCATGGGGGGCATAGCGAAGCCGGTCGCCAGCCGGCCCCACCAACAACCGAACGCCTTCCACGCCCACCTACACACGCTAATGGCACATTGTAGACCGGCGCCTTATTTCACAGGTAAGTCGATCTAACATCAACGTTTCGCGCGTGAATTCTTAAGAAACATGCATGTGTTGTATTTAATGTAAAATACGCGTGTCTCTGACTTTGTACGTGTATGGGCTGTGTGCACGAAGCCTACTAGCGCCGCTAGTGGGTAATAGAGAATTATTTAACTCACTTTATATGGGAATCGCGACATGTTCATAAACTTAAGTTGGCCATGATGTGTCAAAAAAAAAATGTAATAAAGAAAACTGCTCTTAATATCATATACAATAAAATTCAGATTGTAAACCATTATATAAAGAGCATAACATAAAAGGTACGTGAGAATTATTTATTTTACCAATTATGACGTACAATAGTATATTGGGCAACTAGTGCGACAATGCCGCACGAGTTGCACATACTATTTTTTATTACGAATTAAATTTAAAAAAATTAAAATTTTATTACGAATTAAAAAAAGAAATTAGAAGTAATAAAAATTAAAATTAAATCACAAAAAAGTTGAAAATTCAGATAAAATTGTTAAAATTGTCAAGAATAAAAGTCCATAATCGAAAATTTTAACCTCAAATCTGCTTCAAATGACAGTTTGTTTCGTTGACATTAACACCGTTATTATTTCGTTTTTTTCTCTGAATTTACGTGCGGCAAACAATAATTTCAGTGCGACAAATAAAGTTTCCGCACGCAAATGAAAATAGCTACTTTTCAACCGTAACAGCATGCGTAAAGATACCACTTTTCCCGCATGAGTAATAAAATATATGAATAACTAATTTGTTTACGCGACAACAACAAGCATTTCCAGATCGCCTAGTTTTCTGCCCATGTTTTCTTTGTAATTAAAAAACTTTATAAAATTATAACTATTTTCACTTTTAATAAACATTGCTCACTAACATGCGGAAAATTTGAGTTTAAAGTTTCACCTAGTGCTCACCACAAACGCTCGCAACGATAAATTTGTTACTGCGCCTCCTTGCACATAGCCCATACCTAGTATAAACTGTTCTCAAAAAAACATTTACAGTGTAAACTTGAAGTTCGTAAGCGCGACAAAAATATAATAGCTATCAGATATCAGCGCAATTTCCAGTAGTAAATAATCTGTTTTATAGGCACATAACCTCAAAATTGTAATTTCCCTTTTGTTTAGTGCAACCGCCGCACGGAGTGCATCACCAGCAGCAACACGGCGGCGGCGGTGCGGCGCTGATGCACGTTCATCCGGCGGCGGCGGCTGCGGCGGCCGCAGCGGCCGTCGCCGGCGGGCAGCCTCTCGCGGCCGTTTTTCCGTGGGCGCACGGACCTAGAGGAAAGCCGCGACGTGGCATGATGCGACGAGCCGTATTTAGCGACCTGCAGAGAAAAGGCCTCGAACGACGCTTTCAACTACAAAAGTATATAAGCAAGCCGGACAGGAAGAAGCTGGCAGACAAACTTGGTCTTAAGGACAGTCAGGTCGGTAACATAGATTACTTATTATATACCTACTTAGTAAAAATTATGGAGTAAGCAAGTAGTTGAATATTTCAAATTCGGAAACCATTTTTAAACATTAATAACAGACTATCAACGTTATCGAATGATTTTTCCGGATTGACATCTTAATGACTCTCCGTAGATTTCAATTATTATTTGACCGCCATTTTGAAATCAGCCATAACTTTTTTTTCTTCAAACCTCGATCGAAAGTACATACTTTCGGCATCAAATTATTAAATATTAATAACGGAGTATCAACGTTATCGAAGATTTTTCCGGGTTGTCATATTAGTGACTGTCCGTAGATCTCAATTATTATTTGACCGCCATTTTGAAATCAGCCATAACTATTTTTTCTTCATATACCTCGATTGAAAGTACATACTTTCGGCATCAATTTTAAGGTAGAAAGTCTAACATTTACGCATCGGCGGGATTACGCGCACTGTTGCTGCGGAAGTACGTACATTTGGGCGAAAAAAAATAACCGATCGACTGTTGTTTAGATGTCGTTTCCATAGCAACCCTATTACATTTTAGCTAATAGTCGCGAACAGCTGTCATTCGTGTTTATATGTATAACCTAAAAATTTGTTTTTACGTAATTAATAAGTATAATTAATTAATTAATGTATTTAATAAGTGTACTTACGACCGAGGTATGAAGAAAAATAGTATACACCACTTTGTTAGGAAACACAAATTATCTGTTCTACTGTGTTGAGTTTCAAGCGATAATTCAGATGTCGATTGACGATTACGCAGTTTTATTAAAATATAGAACACAGATGCGACTGGAATTTGTAAACAGTGCGAGTCTGCGAGAGTAGCTGTGTTAGAGTGAAAAATTACAGTAGTTATGGTTGCGCAGTTTGACAACCACTGGCGTAATAGAAATCAGTGCTAGAATTGCATAATCAATTACAATAATAAATAGTTATTCGTGCAAAGGACAGAAACATCAGTTAGTTAAAGAAGATTTGTGTTCGGAACGGAACTTTCATGCGACAGGGGTGACAATTGTCGTGTTATTCCATATATACAGGGTGTTTATTGAACTTATGCAAACATATACAAAGAGTATTGAAAGCGCTAATCTCAGGAACTACTGGCTCGAATTTATCGAGGAAGGCTATAGGCTAAATTATTAGCATTTAAATTTATTTATTTATTATTAATTATTTTAACTAAATAAATATGAGGAAAAAAAAATGCTGCCGCACAAGACAAGACTAGGACGCTCGTACAACCACACACATCTACACACACACACACACACACACACCCACACACAAACACTTACGCACACATACGCTATTTATCAAGTATATATATATAGGTACCTATATCTTAAGAAGTATTATTTATGTAGTATAATTAATCCTACCCTAGCACTGGCTATGCCAAGTTGGGTAGGTTAATTCCAAAGAAAGTTTATTTTATTTTGATCTTAAATGTATAATTATTATTGGAATAAATTATTTCTAATTCTAATTCTATATAATATCACGCTACGACCAATAGGAGCGGAGTATCAATGAAAAATGTAGCTCAAAATTTGTCTGTCCAAAAAAAACTTTTGAACGGTAATTCCGATCATCATGAAATTTGGACACAACATTCATCTCGGTAAACTAAGATGAATGTGCGTACTCATTTTCCTCCCTTCCCCATTCGTTCTTTTGCACCCGGTTGAAACCGAGCGGGACCGCTAGTTTTTATATATATAGATAAACGGATACCAAAGCTTTTCGGTACGAACGGAAATAAAGTTCAAATCTTTGATTAAGAGTATTCGTCCCAGCAAACACCCCCTGCACACTTCATCTCAAATCTTTTCCCGTCGCCTAAAAACGGTTTGCGCTCTCCCGACGCTATTTTTAAAGCTAGAGGGTTCTGGTAAACGCCAAATGAAAGAAAGAATTAGACTACAGATCCTTCAGGCGAATTTTTTGAAAAAGAGTTTCGTCTACGTGTGAAATATTACGTAACTTATTATTTTTTTCAAAAGGTTGTAAGTTTTTTCAGAATTTTTTTTTCAAAAAATTCGCCTGAAGGATCTGTAGTCTGATTCTTTGTCTTTCATTTGGCGTTTACCAGAGCCCTCTAGCTTTAAAAATAGCGTCGGGAGAGCGCGAACCGTTTTTAGGCGAGGGAAAAAGATTTGAGATGAAGCTTGCAGGGGGTATTTGCAGGGACGTTAACGTCTGAATAGAACTCTTCAAATAAATAAAATTGTCGACCAATAAATAACTTAATACTAATTAATTTTTATATTTTTTACGTATTTCTGAAGAAGTCCAAATCCGGATCGAAACGTCATCTTGTGTTATATTGATTTGTATTTTTATTATTTTTTGTCAATATATGGTCTGAGAATAATTGGTTGACAATTTTATTTATTTGAAGGAAATAAAGTTCTATTATTATTTACATGGAGCGAGTGAAGCGTTCGACGACGCCTTGTATGTTGGGGCGCAGGCAGGTTCAGGCGGTGCGCGGTGAGTAGCGGAGCACCCTCGTTCTCTGACTCCCCTCTATTTAATAATAGAGTGACATACCGATTAAGACAACATATGTTTTTGATGTCTAATCTTTTATCCGACGGCGGTGTCTCGCTAGCTTAATACGAATTGTGCACAATAATGCCGGGGGACACTTCAAAAATGCACGGTTTCAAATCACAAACAGAACATTTTTTTTTCTCTTCTTAATCTGATTTTTTTATTAGACCACCAACTACCGAAGTTATCTTGGCCCAGGATCAATTCATATTTTACCATTCCGACCCACAAGTGGGGAATGGTACTAGTTTAGGTCAAAAATCACTTTTCAAAAATTTTACAATATGTTTCCGTTTTGATGTCCCCTGAATCCAAAAAAACATATTTTTGGAAAAACTCTGTGCGTCTGTTAGTCTGTCTGTGAACACGATACAGGTCAAACGGATGAGCGGATTGAAACCAAATTTTGGGAGGATGTTTGGTATGCAAATATGAATACCCCTATTGTTTTTGGGGAAAATCGGCGCATGCGCAGAAGAGATATATGCTATAACGGTGTTTTTTATATAATAATGGTATACTGTTCATAACGGATTATTATTCTATTTATTTTTTCAAGAAAATTTCGTAAAAAATTTTTTTCTCTTAACTTTATAGTTTCGGAAATATTTTGAAAATAAAAAAAAATCAGCCGCTCTTTTGTTTTATGGATCTGTCAGAAATAAACTAGTTAGGCATGCTTCGATTAATTTTTACATGACGTGGAACATATCGTGTAGGTAACCATGGCAACGAATAGCAAATATCATATTGAATACTAACTATTAGCCGCGTCACCTCACGCGATATCAGATATGTTATTTTCTTTATTATAATCAAATGTCAACATTTTTTTTAAGTTGGAATGGTCCCGTCGCCCAATTGGTTCGAATTTTTTTATTAGACCACTAACTACCGAAGTTATCCTGACCCAGGATCAATTTATATTTTTTATTCATTATCGCCCTACTGCCTGTAAAATAGCTGCTTTACCCGCATCTAAACATGCACGTAAAGTGACCAATTACGCACTAGTGCGGTAAAGTAAAACAAAACTGATCGCGCTACACCAATTCCGCAGTAAAGCTCTGTTTGTCTGCTAGATTGTCTTTCACTGTGTTAAAAAGAAAACTGTCTTTACTAGTAGATTTAACACATAAAAATTGCCATTGCAACTTTAAGTTACAAGCAGCGCTACTTAAATGACTATTCTAGTAACCAATAAACGTAAATTAGATGTCGCCTTCAACATCCGACGTATACACACAGCAAGCACAAACACACACTATCGCGCTGTCATCTAACGAAATTCTAGTATAACTAAATTAAACGCAACACGTAACAGGGTCGAGCGTCACGGCATTTTGCACGTTTTTACTCCCATCCAAACGCACCCGTAGACGTTTCGCATCAAAAAGTCGTCTGTCCTTTTGTTTTGAAATAATTGATCCGTCGAAAAGAAAGCTCTCGAATGTCCCCGCGCTTTTTCTCGACCATTTTTCATGCGAACGGAATATATCACAAAGACTTTTGTTCCTTGCGCCATAATCGCGCGTTCTCCTTGTGTATATAATAGTGCAGATGGATATAGAATAACGACTTCTTCCGTCGCTCTCTTTCTCGCCACCTCTCGACTGTCTCTGTCTTTGTCTCCGACTCAGTGGCGGCGTTCAATCACAAACGGTGCAAGTGCAATAGAGAGATAATGTATGCATTTCAGATTACGCGATTAGCGCTCATCAGCTGTTTTCGACGCGCGTCTATCATTTGTTTCACAAGACAAACAAACGCAATGGCACAGATATAAGTTTACTGTTGTTGGTGAATTGGCAATAGACTGTCATTTTCAGGCTTCAATTACATTGAACAGCACCAATGTGGTGGAAGGGCGGTGTTGGATGGTGGAAGTACGGGTTTGCATGGTAGAAGAAAGTTTTGTTTGGATATTGCGTCTATATATTTCTTTAAAATAGTAATTTATGTATCTTGTTCGTGAATGAAGGTATTTTGACGAAGAAGTTAAAACGAGAGACTGCGAATTTTAACAGTCACTCGTATAATATTATCGTTTTAAATACTGCAAATTTGTTTCACATATCTCCAATAAAATAACTGATTTTCACCTAATTTCCAAATTTTTTGACAGTTTACTTTTGAGCATCACTTCTAGTTGCAGGCTGCGTTCAAATCGCATGCGGTTAGACTGTGATTTAATATGGAAAATGGTTGTACGACTACGTTTATTTTACTTCGCGCAACTTTACAGCACTAGTGTGAAATGTGTCGTTTCACGGTCGTTATACAGGTGTGAAAAGTAGCTATTTTCCTGAAAATTAGCTTTACAGTGAATTTTTAAAATTGTAATAAACACTACGACTTTTGCGAGCTATAGTTAAGAATATATTATTTAAAAAAAAATATTTATTAATTCATTAAACGAACCGTACTATAATGATGACTCACTCTCTGCTATTTCAGAATCGTAAATCAAAGCTCTAGAGCTAACGAACCGATTTAATTTTTTTTCTGTTTAAAATCAAACACTACGACAAAACGGGATGAGCAGTAAGCAAAAATAGCGCGATTTTCACCCGGGCGAAACCGGTACAGCCCTGTAAATAAATATTTAGAAACAAATATATTTTTTTAAAATGATTCAAATTTAAAATTTTCATAGGAAACGTTTTTAAAGTGGGTTCCTTTTTAAAAATATGCCTAACGCCCTTTGGATGCGGAACCCTAAAAAATTGAGAATAGACGCACGTTATCCGTCTTTTAACCAAGCGTTTGCTAAACAAGTTATAAATACGCATGGTGGAAGTACGGGAATACGCGCGGTGGAAGTGCGGGAATACGCGCGGTGGAAGTGCGGGAATACGCGCGGTGGAGGAACGGGTCTCAACGTAATATTAAAAATTAATTCTGAATTAATAGCACTTGTTTCTTTGAATTTACAGGACTTCTAAACGTCTGTCTCACTTTAACTTATATAATGTTTAACTTGTTAAAAAGTGATAAAAAATTTAACGGCACTGTAATTTCTAACAGAATACCATACAGTTATAAACATGGTGTAAGTACGGGCATATATGTGGTGGAGGAACGGGTCGCATTATATTACCACAAAAATATTTCCAATTCAAATAAATAGTTTATTATTTCAGTGAATGGACACAGTAATAATATGTTGGCTGGCATTAAAGAATCAGAAATAAAGAAATAAAGAATCATTCCGTTTGGATGAACCCGGCAGTAACTATATAAGTACATATATAACATACAATGGGAGCTTTACAAGAGCTTTAATGCTCTCCTAGTAGAAAAGTGAGCGGTGGGGATATCTATTTTATTATTGGACAATATAAACTCCGCCCCATTTAAACATTCGTTATATAAAATATTACACGTCTTCTTTCGCCAGAAACGAAAAACAACTTTATACCAGCCGTCGTCTAGAGTTGAGTTTGTTTGTTAAGACAGTCGCTTGTTTTTAGGTAACGATCTTTTGTTTTGCGTACACATGACGTCATCGCCTTCATCAGATTATCGCTTATTGTGCTCTTTAATTATGAATTTAATTCGACAGCACCTTTCTCTCGCATTCTGTCTTTGTTTGTCGTTTTAAATTATTTAATTATTCACCCTACATACAGGTCGGCTAACTTAAATCATTCCGTGAAACGCCGGAAACAGCCGAGCGCGAAGATACGTAAAAACTACTATAAAAATTAAAAATAACATTTTAGCACATACCGCTACACTCGCGGTATGTGCTCTATTATCGCTTTGCGCGTCAGAGCTGACATTCGTTCTTACAAGAAGTCATATCTAAGTTAATTTCATACGAAATCCATTCAAATTGCAGCTCTTTGAAAAGAGCAGATTCTGTTTTATAAAACAGAACCACTTTTAGATCGATTCGAGTTCATAATTACTAATAAAATTGTAATTGAAAATCACGAACAGCAGTTGTCGGTTGGTCTGTACGTATGTACGTACGTCCGAGCTCTACAGATCGCAATTTTGGTCGGATCGCCTTGGTTTATATTTTATTCACCTTGTTTACTGTCAGACCGGAATTTTTTTATTACCTTCTTTAATGTATTATAAATAGTAAGTATCAATTTATTGCAAAATATTGCGGGTAGTTTTAGAGTTGGCCTACAGGTCAACCGGTTTCCATTTATTTTTAATTTTAATCATACTGCTAAAATTTACGAAATTAATGACGAAAAGAATTTTTATATCTTAAAAAATGCTACTTCAAAATTTAAAAATTTTTACTGTTCTCCACGCCATGACGTTCCCAGTGACGTCACGCGGCACAAGTGCGCGCATGACTCGCAAACAATTATTTTTTTGCAAATTCTACCGAAATTGTGAATTATTGTGAAAAATGATTTTGGAACATGCGGTTCACTTTCACTTTCAGTGATACGATTGTGTCTGAAAATGTTAATGTCAAAATACGGTATATTAAAGAACTTTAGAATCGGCCGCTAGATGACAAACATAATACATAAGTGCTTTCATTTTACTGAACCTCATTCCACGGAGCCTCGGAGGAGACCATTTGTATTTAAATGTGTGGTAAGCAGGGTCCGCCGACCTCATGCATATTGTGTGTTTGTTGTGTTGGCACCACTTGTTTGTGTATTCAACCGCGGAGTACTAACAACCGACTTACGTTATCCTTACAAGTTATTCATATTCTTCCTTTTAAAAAAATGCCATTGTTGTACAAAATTTCGCACTTTTCCTGGTTTCAAATCTAAGTTTTTAAAGTTTGTCATTTAAAAAAACTGGGTAAGATGTCCTGACGCCTGACGCGAGTTTAACATTTTTTACCCATTACAAAAAAAGTGTACAACGCCGCTAAAGAAGTTTTCACTTCAAAAACCATACCTTTTAAACTAAATGAAATATATTCGCCATGGAAACTGATTCTAGTGCTCTCTGGTGACAGAAAATAAAAGCTGTATATGCTTTAATCACATTTAATATTTCATCTGACAGTTTATAAAGAAAAATAATTATTTATTCTTGTCTGAGATCTGTGCATATAATGGTTTCTAATACATTTATATCTGCTACAAATAAATTTAAAAAAAGGATAGAAATTTAGGAATTAGTTAGGTTAAAAAGGATTTCATAATGATAGTTAACAAATATTCATCATTATGGAAAAAACTTTTTTATTTATCTAATGGAAAAAATGAAAAAAAAATAAAAAAAAATTGATGTAGGTATAGGTATAAACAGAAAAGAAAAGAACTAAACGATGAAGAAAAATCAAAGTTCCAAAAATGTACTTGCTTCAAATTATAATGTGATTCGCTTTTAACATCTGTTCTCCTTCTACTAGATGTCTTTTAGAATTACCCAAATACTTAATAATATCAGTAATATTTATTTCGAATTTATTATCCATTATAAATTATGTGGCGTTTACTTTAAAATTGATTAAAGCATATACAGCTTTTATTTTCTGCCACCAGGGAGCACTAGAATCAGTTCCCATGACGAATAGAAGTTTTCATTTGGCTATTATAGAATCAGCAGCAACAATTTTTTTTTTAATTTGAAAATTGTCTACGAAATTTCGAATTTCGGCAAAAATTAAGCTTTTTAAAAATAGTATATAATCAGAATTTATATTTTATCTATACCACGGTTCTGAAATTAGTACGGTTCGCTTGATAGAGCGGCGAAGCATTAAAAGAACGTAAAGAATATTCGTCCCATGCATACAAACTTTGTCGCTTATATTATATTGTCAATTAATTAGGTAACTAGATTTTAAATGCAGCCGACTTTTAAAATTAGGTTCGTTATTATGACATGTTAATTTAAAAATTTCAAACGAATATTACTTAACAGGGGTGGCAGTAACAAAAAAAAATGTCCTACAAAACTTGCTTATTTTTTAAAGATCTTTTCAACAATACCACTTTCGAACATTCTGGAGCAAACTAATAGGGAAGCCGACCTTTCCGGGGGGAATAAATATCACCATTCGATTCTTCATTAGGGCTTTTATAATACAGATTTTTGGCACAACTCTCTACGACTAACCGTTTTCGAAAAAAACAACCGGTACGGGTGATCTGACACCCTGTATATTTTATGGAATTTAAAGTACGATTTTTCTGTAAAATTTAAATTCTCTCCAATATTTTCAAAAAATAAATTCGCGGTCCGAGTTCATTTAGTTTGAACATACGCAACGAGCAGGCAAGGAAGGAAGAAAGACAGAGAGAGAAAGAAGAGAGAAAGAGAGCGGCAGCGAGCAGTTAACAGTTGGTCTTGACAGTTAAACGATTGACAAATAAACATGGAGAATGGTAATCAATAAATCACAGAATCCGTGTGCATTTCTCTCTTACAATATTAGTGTTTATATATAAGCCATCGAAAGTTTACAGCTTTCAGGAAGCTTGTAATATCATTACGGGCCGCGGCGGTTCTTTGGCTTCGCGGCGCTTCACACCGGCGGTCGTGATGGCCACTTTTATTGGCCTGACATAGATCACGTACGTGCCAGAGAATTTTCGCAGGGGGCAATAATATTGCCAGCAATAAGTTGCCGCAATATAACTCCAAACCATTAAAAATACTCACTTTTTACCCGACTGCGGCGGAGCCAAAAAGAAGGGTTATGAGTTTAGCAGTCTATGTATATATATAGATATATACAAATATTAAGAGCACTGTGGTTGAAACAAAAATAAAAAATAAAGAATAGTTACTTCTTACCACAACAGTTTTATTAGCGGATGTACATTTCGGGAGCTATGCTCTCATCTTCAGCAAACACTTAAGTCTAAACTACGTTTAGTGTTTGCTGAAGATGAGAGCATAGCTCCCGAAATGTACATCCGCTAATAAAACTGTTGTGGTAAGAAGCAACTATTCTTTATTTTTTATTTCAATCTATGTATATTTGTATTTACGGATGTTCCACCGTAGCGCCTAAACTATTCATCCTAATTTGATAAATATGGTGTCAATCAATTCGTTATTATGACCCGGGTAACATAGGCTACATTTATTTTTGAATTTTGGTCCCAGGGGTCAGCAAATTGAAAACAAATAAAAAATAAGTTCAAAAAAAAATAATTTAAATAAAAAATAAGTTCAAAAACTAAAACCCGACTACTGAAAAGTAAAAGGAAGGGTTATTAGTTTAGCAGTCTATGTGTGTTTGTATTCACGGATGTTTCACCGTAGCGCCTAAACTATTCATCCTAATTTGATAAATATAGTGTCAATCGATTCGTTATTATGACCCATGTAACATAAGCTACATTTATTTTTGAATTTTGGCCCCAGGGGTGAGCAAATTAAAAACAAATAAAACATAATTTAAATAAATAATAAGTTCAAAAGCTAAAACCCGACTACTGAAAAATATGAAACAAGAAAATATTCTCATCTGAGGATAGCCGTGGTCGTATGCCATGAAGCCCCTCTAGATGTATAGCGTGATGCACTTTGCCCTAGAGCTTATGATCGCTTACTACTGTTAAAATATAATGTTTTGTTAGGGTACGTGGCATATGACCACGGCTATCCTCAGATGAGAATATTTTCTTGTTTCATACTTTTCAGTCGTCGGGTTTGCGTTTTTGAACTTTTTTTTGCATGCAAAAATATTTAGAATGGACCTTCAGGATGGACTTAGGCTACATATTATCGCGTTAAAATAAAGCCGCTTTTCGTGGAGACCAAGTTTGCAACGTAGGTCGACGAAAAAACGGCGGCAAAGCCGGACCGGGCCGCTATTAAATAGATAAAATAAGACACCCTGTACAGCTCTATAATAGCTCGTTCAACCCCTCGTTTCAAAGAGCCGTTCGATGTTATTCGATACAATTATTGGCAAATCAATTTGCAACGTTTTCTCTGAAGTATTGAATTTCGGACAACACTAAAGTACAACCCTTATTTATGTACGAATGAGAAAATCATTGCACAAACACTCTTAAATAAAAGTTAATATGTTTACAAACATTAAAAATTTGATAATGTAAGGTTTTTGTCCCTGCAAAAAATCTCTAAATATTATTGTATACCGATATATCGATATTTTTGCCTCGATATATCGACGCCGATATTGATATTTTTATAAGTATCGATACATCGATATATCGATTTTTTTTCACTTCCGACATTCCTACTTTAAGCGTGGCACAGAAACTGACCGAAAATAAAGTTTCATCTTATCCCTTGGGAACTACTTAATCCCCTGAGATAAAAAGTAACCTATGTGGTTATAAATCAGCCGACATGCCGAAATTTCGTTGAGTAACAAACATACATACGTACAGACTTTAACATTTATATACGATTTACGACGATTAAACGTTCATAACTAAAGCGTTTGTTTGTCTGTTGCAGGTGAAAATCTGGTTCCAGAACCGACGCATGAAATGGCGCAATTCGAAAGAACGCGAGCTGCTCGCGAGCGGCGGGTCCCGCGAGCAAACTTTGCCCAACAAGAACAATCCGCATCCAGATCTGAGCGACGCCGACGGCGACAGGCCGAAGCTCGATCTGCAAGACGTCTCGCCGCCGGCCGGTGGTTCGCCGCACCACCACCACCATCGGCAACAGGGAAGTGGCGGCGCGACGTCTTTCGATCCCGTCTGTTTGGCGGCGAAACTGCAATCGTACGCCGCTGCCGCCAACGACGACGATTACGATAGCGAGTCCGATATAGAAATCAACGTGACATGACGCCGATAAAGACGCTCCGTCTTTATGTATGCCGAAGATGCGATCTAAACGACCGGACAAGACGAACTCGTGACACATTTATCACATCCGAAAAATGGCACATTATCACAACAAACTACAATACAGTGTGGTCACTTAACATATGGGAAAATTTTTAATTAAATGCACAACCAAAATACAAATATTGCCAAAAGTTGGTGCATGTCCGATAATCATTTTAGGTGCTCTTAGAATTGTTGAAACTCAAACAGCATACAGGGTGTTTAATATCGTTGCAACAAACATAAAGTTTGTGATTCCATAAAAAATTAAAAATCTAAGTTAATATTACAAATACGCCTGAATTTGAACAAAGTTATGCGAAATTGCTTTGATTTTGAATAATTTATTAGTGTGTTTAAAAAAAAAATTTCAAAAAAATTATAATTTTGGTTTTTCAAAAAAAAAAATTTTTTCTTAGAAGGCCATGTTTTGGTATTTGGGCATGACTTTTAATTCTAAACAACTTTTTCTTCTAACATTTTGCTGAATTTTTTGAAATAAGGGCACTTTACTCTTGTACAATTTTTATATTTTTTGACCCACCCTGTATGCTATTTGAGTTTCAACAATTCTAAGAGCACCTAAAATGATTATCGGACATGCACCAACTTTTGGCAATATTTGTATTTTGGTTGTGCATTTCATTAAAAACTTTCCCATATGTTGCACACTTAAGTGACCACACTGTATATTCAATCTTCTTGATTTCCAATGGTATTTCTACTCGGCGTTTCGTTTACAACTATGCGGTAGACAGAAGTCGAGGACACAGTTATAGTTTCGTCTTTACGCGTGGTCGGTTGTTTCGCTCAGTCGTTTTGTATGTCGCACCACCGGTATCAAGGTTCTACTCCGATTTAGGCTTTCGTCATTTCTAAGTAGAGCTGTAACAAACCGTATGTATTCGTTACTGCATCGTTACTTACAAATTTATTTCGTTACTCGCATCTGTCGTATCGAACTGAAATGGAGTCAGTTCGACTTGTTTGATGCGGTTATACGTTATACGAACGAAGTGATACCGTATCACGTATGCAACGCGCCTCGATGGGATGGGTACATGCTTGATGCCAGAGAACATATTGATGCTGTTATACACGATTGTATGTCGTATGAAAAGTAACGAGTAAGGTAACGATACGAAAGTAACGGGTACTGGTTCTTTAAGTAACGAATACATACGGGTACACAATTTCTCGTTACTCTTACAGCTTTATTTCTAAGTAGAACATGGACACCGACGCTGCGACATACAAAACGACTGAGCGAAGGCGGAACTACGACCGAGCTGAAAACACACGCACGGTTAGCATAAAAGAAGGAAGAACACCAGCCATCAGCACACAAACCTATGTCCTCGAATTTTGCCAGACAGTGTTTGAAATTGTCTACCGCAATTGTATGGACGAAACGTTAGAGAAGAATGCCATTAGACCACGGTCTACAAGCAGATTTAAAATTGGATTATATTTGCACTTTTTAACCACAACAATAATTTTATTATTGGGTGTACGTTTCACGTCGCGTGTAAAAATTAAACAAGCCTGACGCTGTGTACTTCGCTCAAAATAATTCGGATTTGAAAATCGTTTTAACAATTGCTTTGAAGTTTTTTTTTTTCATCTCCACCATTATTCGATAGTACAACGCATTTTTGGGAATAGTGGCACAGTGTTGAAAGTTTGAAAGAATCGAATTTTATAGGTAAACGAGCAGCTTAATCAGTAAATCTGCGATTAAAATATTAAAATGTGATGAATTTATAGACGACTACGGATTTCGAGCTTCGATATCTCTTCGGACAAGTTCGGTTATATAAGGAGCTTAATCTAAAAATCCGTGTTCACTATTTGATTTTGTCGGACACACTGTACTGGTCTATTGTGTCCTTTCGTATAGATCACACTGTATACAAACTGTAAATAGTTATAATATATATAGAGCGAGAGCTGTGTAAAATAATAAATTATATAATAATAAATAATAATAAAAAAAAATGTTATGTAAGAGTATGTGTCTTTTTATTGTAGAATTGTTCACTTGTTTCGACGAGAAAAGATCAAAAGTAAACGAAATCACGCACATAAATATCTTTACGTATACAAAACGAAGAAGTGAAAAAATAAATAAATAAAAATACTCCTCACAGCATTCTGGGCTGTGAATGGAATTTTTATGACTGCACGTTTCAGTTTTATACCATTTAAAAACGTAAACATAATTCTGATAAAAAAAATTTAAATTTTTTTTTTCAATTCAATGGGTAGATAGTCTTTCGCATTTTTTTTAATGAAAAAGCGAGATCAATGTTAATGGTATCCTAGAACACCAAATTCCCTAATCGAGCTAACTTTTACGGTACATTAAGTAAACACGGAGACGAACGAAATATATATGTTACCGGTCAAACCCGATTTCAGGACAAACTAGTTTTGCCTACTATTCATACTAGGACAAACTAGTTTGGCCTAGGCCAAACTGGTTTGTAGAGCTAGTTTGGCCTAGGCCATACTAGTTTGTCCTGAAATCGGGTTTGTCCGGTAACATATATATAACAAAATATTTTTAATATTTCACTCACCAATTCAGTAAAATTTCGTCAACACCTGCAACGAATAAACCACAATAAACATTTTTATTTCAAAACGAACGCAGAAACTACAACGGCAGGGAACTGGGGGCTTGTAAAAGAGGAACCATGAGGTCTAGGTTCGGTGGCGTAACAATAGGGTGGCAGGATGGGAAAAATGTTACGGGCCCCCGGCCCAAAAGGGTCGTGAGAACAGGAGGATCCTAATATTTATTATTACAGCATGTAGTAAAATTTGCCACGGGTCTCAAATGGTATGGTTACCTACGCCACTGGCTAGATTTAAAATCGCTGACTAATAATTATTAGTCAGCGATTTAAATTATAATTAAAACATAACAAAAAAAAATCTACGTACCACGCGATGAATCTTTGGAGCGCTCGTAGTCATTTCTGGTCCAGTCTGGAGAGCGGGGTGTAAAATTCGGGAACAAACCACTGTTATTTGATTTATTTAAAACACTGCACTGAATAAAAGTTTAAATATATTATTTTTAAAGTTGATTTATAATCGGCAATTATTCTTTAAACAGTATAAAACACACAGACGGCTACTGGGCACAGACAAGAGTCAATCAAAATTGAAAAAAAAAATAAGCACTTTCACTTCACTTTTTTATTTAAATAATTTCAGACAATTTCACTGTGATTTGGTTTGACGTCTAAGCGAAGCCTGAAATATGAAAAAGGAGAAATAAATGTTTGCTGCAGCTCCTGGAATTTTTGTCACGATTTTATGGGGGTCTCGCGACAGTTTTCAAGAACTCATGCTATGTGATAGTAGATAGGCAGATACTATACATTATAGACGCTACACAAAAGCGTCTATAGAATTACAAGTCTACACTTGACAACTGTCAAATTCGCTTTAAAGTAGGCACGTGTTAGAAATTTTCTGTTCAAGGTTATTACGAGTCTACTTTGTCTGGAAGACAATTACGTACTTAAATCCTTTTTTGTTCAAATTATAAAATTTTAATGTAGATGCTGGTTTGTTTCGACCACAGAACAGTTGTTCTGTGGTTTCGACGGTTACGTAAAATGAAAACGCGGCAATCGTCAGAAAAAGTTATGGTTATTATACACTTTCGCGGTCACCTGGTTTTTTGGCTCTAGAAAATCGAAAAATCATCCGATTTCGATGAATTTTTTTTAAAATCTTCGTTTTTATGGCAGATTTATGGAAAAAAATACGAAATATTTCTCACAGTTTCATGACTAAATGCAAAAAAAAATTGACTTTCTACATATAATTCTTTATAACTGTTTCTGACGTCAATTCCGGGGTGAACGATAAACGGGTATGCGAATTGTAATTCCGGGGTGAACGATAAACGGGTATGCGAATTGTAATTCCGGAGTGAACGATAAAGGGGTATGCGAATTGTCTCGCAGTGAAACGGGAAGGAGCAAATGTGGAGTTTTTAAAAAAACAATTCCGGGGTGAACGATAAACAGGTATGCGAATTGTAATTCCGGGGTGAACGATAAACGGGTATGCGAATTGTAATTCCGGAGTGAACGATAAAGGGGTATGCGAATTGTCTCGCAGTGAAACGGGAAGGGGCAAATGTGGAGTTTTTAAAAAAACAATTCCGGGGTGAACGATAAACGGGTATACGAATTGTAATTCCGGGGTGAACTAATTTTTTTCATAAATCCGCCGTAAAATGGAACTTTTTGAGACCGAGATCATTGAAATCCATCTATTTTTCGATTTTTTAGAGCCAAAAAAACAGGTGACCGTGAAAGTGTATAATTACCAAAGTTATTTTTATAACAAACTATCCGTTAGGCGATTAAAGCGAAACACAGATGCGTTCCTATTATTTACAGTTTACCAGCGCTAACGTCATTCGTGCGGCTAAAATCTGAAGTAGGGATCACTAAACTGCAGGTTTGCCCTTTTTCGACGTAGATACCGACTAACAACGGATTTTATGCAAATCCTATCTAAAGCAGATTTTTCACTTACGTCTCATCTCATCACAATCTGAATTGTGAAAGCGTAACTTCATACGGCATTACAACCCCCACTTCATCACCATAGGGGTTAAATTTTGAAAAAAGTAGCCCATGTCCTTCCCCGGGCTTCAAATAACTCCGTATTAAATTTCATCACAATCGATCCAGCGGTTTGGCCGTGAAATCGAAAATGTCGACTGATATGTCTCCCAATAAAGTGAGTAACAAGTTACTTTGGTTCTTTGATATTAACTGTAAAACAATAATTGGATATGGTGGGAAGGGAAATTTGCTTTTTCGATTTTAAAGATTAAACTAGTAAAAAAAACTATACACGATTAAAAAAGTACACATTTAGCAAGTGATTTATGCAATTTATCGTATACAATGTAAATGGTTGCAACCAGTATGTGTCAAAATGTTTTTAAACAATACAATGATCTCGCACATAAAATATAAATTGTACCTTACCTACCATTACACAACTTTTCAGATACTATTAATAAAAATTCGATTCATAACATTTGGCTATTAACACACGTTTTCTAGGTAAACGATAATCGATAAAACTTTTTACGATAATAAAATATTCGTTAAAAATTTAACCTATCTTTTTACATACAAATATTTCAAGTGCATATAACAAAGATTTCATTTGATACCACATAAAAAATATATCCAAATGACAATAATTACTTACATTTCAAGAACATAATACTTTCAACTAAACCACAAATGTTTAAACTCAAAAGAAAAACGATTATTAACGGAGCGCGCCAAAAAAACATAACATCGCCATATTGAAACATGGCTGGATTCAAAAGCAATAATGAACCATGAAGGGCAGGTTAAAATAAAAATTTCTATATTTTCATTACTCAACGAAAAACCTTTTTATTATGATTTTATTTATAAAATAAATATATTTCTTCACAATAAACGAATTCAAATACAATATTATTTCAAACCTGACAGCAATGCTTGATTAATAGTAGTCGAAGATGTTAAATTCAAACCGGCTAACAATGTAGCGTTATCCATTGTCGAATAGTCAGGTTCAACTTGGCCACCGACGCTCAAATCGTCAAGACCCGGCAGAAGTACATCAACCGATTTCTGGCTATCCGTGGTCGCGTTCTGTACAACCGGCGATACGGAATTACTGGTATTATCACTTGACGAGGAACGAGGAGGACTAAAAACCGATGGCGACAACGAATTTGGGTTCGGCGTCCGCGCATCCGGTGAAACAAGATTATTAGAACTGGACGTTTGATTGAACGGAATGATATTTGAATCTATCAACGATATGTTGGAAGGGTTAACGGAACGACACTGTTCAAGATTCAAACTGTTTAAGGTTATGTTAGGCGTCGTTTGAGGAATGCAATTGTTTAACAACTGATGGTCGTCGTTGTTTAAACCATCGAACAGATCGCTCGGTAAGCCCGTCGTGTTTTCTATGTGAGCGTCCGCAACGGAACCCGATTCCGGTTCGATATCCAACAGAAACTGTGTAGACGCGATTTTGTCGGAACTGTTTGATGACAACAGAACATCGTCGTCGTCCTGAACCTCGTGTCCTTCAGATATGTCGTCATCTTCGTCCTTTAAAAAACACACTGTTTTAAATAGGTTCACAATAAACTTGACGAAGACTTAAGGAAGTACCCTCGGTACGCAGTAAGTCAAAGAATTTCAGTCTTTTACTTGACTAACGTAGTATATAATTTGGCAACACCGCATTCCTTGCTGTAGTGTACAAGTATAATGCTTATGTACGCAGCATAGAATAGTCAGCACGCGGTGTATATATTCGTCAAATTCGCATTAATTTATGAAAATGAGCGAAAAAAGATATTATTGGAAGGGAAGAAAAGTTTCTAAAAAATTGTACGATAGCATTTACTCAATTTACATATGTTCTTGCGTTATCGAAATTGCTGCAATTTCGTAACTTTGAATGAAGCGCCATAACCTATAATATTGCGGTGTTGCCATGTGTATGATTTGCTAAAAAAATTCGGCTTTGTTTTAGTTATTTTTATTAACATAAGCAAGCTTTATACGTTTTGGAAAAAGAAAAATGTTCATAGAATATTCGTTTATATTTCCTCCAAATTTTATCAAAATCTGTTTGTAAATTCCAACGTAATAAATGATGGAGTGCGTCAAAATCACAAATTCCCATAAGACTCCATGTTAAGTGCAGCGAAATAAAATGATCAATATCTTTTCTCAAAGTCAACCTAAGATCACAAAAATTTAACTGAGTCATTTTTAAAAAGGTTTCGACATATCTGCAAATTTTCATAATTTTCTGTTTGTTAATTTATTTATCGAGGGTACTTCCTTAAAACCTTAACAGCTAAAGTAAAAAAAGGCAATTCGCATTGATTATAACGAAAACACTGATTCACCTGAAATGGAACGACGGGCGTCGTACTCTTGTACTGAAAGGCGTTCTGGGTCAAATCGACTTCGACGGGAAACAGTTTCGGTCCTTCAACTGCCAAGAGCACATCGGCGTGTAACTTCTGTAGGCCAGTAAGAAGCTTTCCAAGATGTTGACCGACAGCTTCTGCGTGTTTGTTGTCCAACAGTTCCATTTTGACGAGAACGTCTGACCGCAGCTTCGCGAATTTCGAGCGAGCCTCTTGGCGACATCGCAATATTAACCTATAAAATAAAACGTATGACGTCATGACGAACGACGTTCCGTGCTGCCGTATAGCGTTACGTACCGATACTCGTAGTTTCCGGTATCCACCCGATACAACGGTTCTTGGAGAGCGGCGTAGCTGCTTTCCTCGTCATCCATTTCTTTTACTTTCAGACAATACGACAAATACTCGAACTTTGCGTCGGCGTATTTTTTAATTGTGAGTCTTGTGTCCGGGATAGCTTTATGTAAATATGTTCCCATATCAGACAAAACCTGAAATAACAAGTGAGTTTAGAAATCTATCTTATGCCGGCACTTCACATGGCTATTTGTATTTGTGTATTTGGCATATTTGGCAAACAATTACCAAGTGTGGAGGGTCTATTTGACAAAATGTTGGCCTTATTTGCCTATTTGGCAAATAAGGCCAATACCAAATACGCGTTACCGTGCACTTGTCGGTTTTTCGAGGCACATCAAAGGAGTCAAATAGGCAAATACGGCAAATAAACCGTCCACACAATGGCCATATTCAGAAGCGCACGCGCCGTGAACCTGTACGGACGTGCAGTATTTTTGTGTCTGTGCTGTGAGCGAGAACTGGAACAATTACTATTGAAAATGAATTGGGACAATGAAACAGTGCTAAAATTCCTGGAATTTTGAACCTTGCGTTCTGCTGCCAAATGTTTGTGTGGTTGCTATTTGACTGCCATGTGTGGATGGTCGTATTTGCCTCTATTTGCATGTTTGCCTTGAACGTCATATATTTTGCCAAATACAACAAACACCCAATAGCGAACACAAATAGCCATGTGAAGCGCCACCTTTAAATAAAACCGTTTCTTTTGTTCTATGAATACATATAAATAAAATAGTAACAAAACCCCAGCTTGTATATTTATTTTGTTATTCCAGTATTTCTGATCATTTCTGTCTGTATAATTCGAGAACGAGTGAACTGACTTTGATAAAAAAGGGTACTTTTAACCCAGCTAAACTGTAGTCAAAACACAAGCGAATCAAAGTTGGGGTTAGCATAGCTAGAGGTAAAAACTAGTTCCAAAGAAAATCGTACAGGTTTAACAGCTTGCAACATTTTCTGTCCCTCCTTCTCCATCTGTCTGTGCTGTTCACCGAATTTCCTAAACGCTTCGCTGGCTCGTGGCTGTGGCTCACGCACTCCTATCGAGGCGAACGCATCACCGAACGCCTTGTGCGACGTCATAACGTCAGAATACGCCTGCAAAACTCGCTTCGAATGCTCAACCAGGCCCTTATACATTAGCTCGGTGCCGTGTAATTCTTCGAGTTTCTTGACAAGCGTATCGTTGCAGAGGATGGCGCGAGACAAACCAAGCGCGTCGGCCGTAGCTGTCGACATGTTCTCAACTAAGCGATGTTTCACCTTCTTCAAAACAATGTCAAGTGACTTGCCTTGGCGCGGATCCGCGTGGAGTTTGTTATAATTTATGTGTACTTCATCCTAAAATGTCAACTTTTTATTAGTAATTACTTAAAGTTGTCGCATTAACTGAATAATTTTTTAAATAAATCATATATATTAATACGCTAAGGTTTAAGATGTTTGCCTCCCTTTTTAGAAAAAACCTCACAATTTCTCCACATAAATTATACATCATTTTACAGATAATTGCTTGCTCTACTGACATCGACAACTAAAAAATTTACTATTGCTTTTGTTTTTGTAAATTAATTAAAATACAGCAACGCTGAACAACGTCTGCCATCTGACGGCTTTAATTTTGAAACAACGTCAACACTTCAATCTGTCATCTGACCTTCATATTGTAATACAACAGACACAATACTGCATACTGCCATCTAACGGCTTTAATTTTGAAACAGCGAGCAACGCTGAACAACGTCACAGCAATGCTGCATGATGCCATCTGACGGCTTAGCTCAACGCTTTTGCTACTTGCGCCTCTATATGACAATTTTAGTAAAATATTTCTTCGATCTGTCATCTGAGCTTCATATTGTAATACAACAAAAAGAAGAACGTTATAAGCAGTGTGCAAAATTAGAAACGAATTGAATAACTGCAACCATATATAAAAAATAATTTTGTAAAGTGATTATTATTATACTTATTTAGTGCGAATAATTCGCACAGGATACTCTAGTCTAACAGAATTTCGCTCAAAAAAATGGTAAACTACTCGTTAAAGTAATCTTAATTCTTAAAAATTTAGTTAATCATATCTGTTACAATCTAACCTTAGCGGCTTGTATCATTTTAGCCACTTCAACTTTAGTTTTTCCTTTAACGGACGTCCCATCGATGCCTGTCAGTTCGTCTCCGGCTTGTAACGTCCCATCCCGCGCTGCCGGCGTATTATCGAACACCTGTACTATGTACAGGCAGGGACACAAAGGAGCGCCACCTCCTATACTGATCCCTATTAAATTTCCGCTGTCCTTTTGAATCGTCACACTTCCGGACGTTACTGTCATTCCCCTGGAATCGATACACAATCAATAACCGAAAAACCAACGAGTCAACTTTAAACAGCACTCCATTTTACCTGATACCTATTTACACTAGAATATCAAACATTTACGTTACATCTACGCAAAACTTCACCTTAGGAACTTCATTCATAAGCTACACGGTTTTATCTATGGAGGAATATTATTACACATGGATAAAAACACAAAAAATATCGTTTTAAATTATTTATTTACACAGTAAACATAAAACAATATAATATTTATAATATACAAAATTGCGACGTTCATTTATTCAAACCATTTGTGCCCTTACAATAACAGTTACGGATTGTTTCGAACTTTACGAGTTGATTCGTAGCGCGCGCTCGTAAAGCGGATATTTATTTCGTGAGTCAGTTGGCTTGAAATGCCGTATTTATGAATGTTTATTGTTTAGCATTAATTAATTTCAAATTCGTTTATTACTCGAAAGAAAAACAAAAAAATACACGTTAAGCGAAAACTCGTAAAACACGAACCGCCTATATAAAAAAAAAAAACATTTAACTAGCTGGATACCAATGATTTAAATTTCGTTTGTATTAACTCAGTCGTTTCAAAGCACAGAAACATTAGAATTGTCAAAAACACCTGAATGTAGTGATGACAGCGTTCAATTGTTAACAATTAAAAGTCACCATTCTATTGTTTCCATAAAACGAATAATGAAATACGCAACTACCTAGCCTAGCTTAAAGCCTAATAATAAATAAAGCCAACAGCTCGAACAGTCATGCTTGGGTTCCATCTCTACGTTACGCTAGCGTGCTACGGGTGCTATCCTATCTCCTACGAATATATCTCTCCACTTGTCTCAACTGCTACATGCTACGTCAATATAATATAAATGTGTAGTGTGTGTGGAACATAACCTGCAAAAATTATGTATACCAATTATAATAACAGTAGCAGCACAGAAGCTTCTGTGATGATGGTGCTTAATGCTTTGTGCGTGTTTGTATATTATAGGTTTGTTCCATGCAGCCGCGAACAGTAACAGAACCGTACACAGTATTGTCACTGCGCAAGACTGTCCTGCGCACTAGCTCAAAAATCGATACTGCGCAAGATAGTCTTGCGCAGTGACAAGACTGTGTACGGTTCTGTTACCATTCGCGGCTGCTTGGAACAAACCTTATGTATGTCACCAAAATCAAATATCGATATGTAATCCACTGTATTGGGTAAATCATGTAAGAAAAATTATGCAACCCAAATTACAATGTGATGATAACAGTGATTTACAGGTAGTTTTGCGTTGTAGTATATTGTTTATGTAATCAGTTACCCTAACTAGGTTGCATAATTTCAACTACATTATTCATAAAATTAAATTGTGCCTGATGGTTCAATAGATTTTTGATAGATGGCAGAGCGCGTGCGTGTATGTATTATGCTTGAAAGTGCTATTAATTAATAATCAGATTTTGATTTATTTTTATATCATCTGCTTTGCGCTTTTTTAAGCGCATTGACACAATAACGATATACATACTGAATAGTGATACAGTCTGTCGAGTGTAGTGAGTGCTTTGGAATTATAATTGAACTGCTACTTACAAAGTATTCTCGTAAGCCAAAGGAGACCTTTCGGGCGATATGTTAAATACTAGAGATTCTTTTTCTTCGTTCTCGTCCGATAAATTCTTGTCTCCGATTTCATTGCGCTCCCTTAAAATAAAACAAACGATTTCACAACAATCTTAAATCATCTCTATATAAAAAAAATGTCATGTCTTTATTCTATAAAAGAAAATAATACTATTTTATTATCGATTGTTTTCCTCACCACGACAATTACATACATTTAATTAATAATACTAGAATTTCTGTACGATGTTATATTACAGTCGTTATCATATCATATAGGTAATGTAATAACTTAACTTACGTATCATTCGACTGTTTATCCTTATCACTTGCACTTGTTTTTGTTTTATCAGTAGAACTACTTCCTGTTTCCGGCAGACTGAATTACATGTAAATATGCGGCAAAACATTTAATGTAAAATTATTACGATTATAATGCATAAATATAATACACACATTCTCAAGAACGTTTATTTTTCGCTTTAATGGAAAGAGACAGCCCTGCTGTTCTTATGCTTTGAAGTATCTTTGAATTTTGTTCGTTGCATCATTCTCAATGCTCGTGCAAGGGTACCTCAACTGCTGTATCTTTCCTTTACAGCGGCAAATGGGTTACTATTGTAATCTACGCGCCTACTGGATAATTGACTAATGACCAGTTGCCAGGAAAAAAATTGTTTTAATTCAATATAAATAGTTGACAACAAATTTTGAATGATCTGTAAGTTAAAAGATACGATGTATGGTAGAAACGATATGGTGCCTAGTTAAAGCGGATCTCAAAATAAGATTTATTGAAAAATCAGGGTCTAGCACTGAATACGATACTCACATCGATTCGAGATCAACGCTTACATGTAACGGATTAGAATGTTCGATATCGCGATGCAATGAATACGATGCAATTGGAATGTCTTTCTTTTCCCTAAATAAAACAACATCGTTTTGTATCAAACACGAATAAAAAAAAACAAGAAACTACATAGAAAAATGTTCTGAAATACTAAAAGCTAAAAGAAAATAAAAATAGTTACATTTTGTCTTCAAATTCATAATAGGGCCAAGCGTTGTACCCGTACAAGAATCCTTGCATGTCTACATAAGGCGGAACTCCTAAGGGATACATATTGCTACAGAAGATTGTAAAACTACACAACAAATCTGTCTTCTTCCAAACGGTGGCAAAATAAAATCATAACAAACTAGAAAAACAAAATAAAATAAAAAATAAACAAATTATAATATTAACAAAATTGCAGCTCTGTAAATCTAACACAACAGTAAAATATTATATTGATAAGTTGATTGTTCGCTACAATATTTATATGCAATACTTACATTTTATCTTCTTCTAAAAAGAAATCATCTTCATAATCTTGCATTTTATATATATCACCAAAAAACATGAATAGAATATTTCTATACGAAGTTACAGCTAAAAATATTTTGTGTTCAATAAAAACTGAAAAACAGACGCAAGGCGTCCACGTCTAGCAGAGAACAGACGTCTACGTCAATGTTCAGACGTCAATGTCAAACGGTGTGGCGCCGCGCTTCGCTCCGTATATGCAAGTTTTAAACCGTAGTTTGTGCCAGTGGAATCTACCGTCCAAATACAAAAGTGATTGTTTCTACCACTTAAGTTTAGATGCCAGTGCTTCTACACTGTGATTCTGATTCCAAATTCTACCCATATGTTTCTGCCCAAATGTAAATACTTAAATACACATGAGTGTATTGAATATATTATAAATTCTGCCGCGCGGAAACTATTTGCAATTTTAATTATTTCATCTTTTTTCTAGGAACTTCATTCATATCTTTGATTTTAAAATGTCAATTTTAGATCATATGATTTTTCAATCACATAAGTACTTAATACTTTTCAGTTTCGAATTTTAATTTTCGTTTAATAATTAATTAATAGCCTTGAACCCTAACTAATATAAGCTATAATGTACATTCTACATAACGAATAAACAGAAAAAATAATAATAATAGCGGATAATCCATCATCAAAATATAAATAAAACGACTTGTAAAAGAGAAACAAGCTGAACAAGTTTTGTAGTGATGGTGAAAAACAAAGGGAATGACGCAAATATATATAGACAGTACAGTATCAAAAGTACATCGGTAAGGAACAACCATGCACTGTTCATTATTGCAGTTTAGTATCGGCTTGTTATTGTTTGCGGTTTCAAACATATCGAGTCAACAATATGAAATACCCCCGCTACTGTTGGAGGCGTTCAGCCCCAAAGGCTTCAGAGCTTCAATTCCAGGTATGTGTTTAAAAAAGCATGTCTTATTTATTTGCATAAAAATTAAATATAATATGGCCGTCTTAATGCCGACACTAGCGCTATAACACAGTTCCGTATTCAGGTAAAATTCTATGTTTTAAGACACGCCCGGCTTAGTGCTTTTTTCTTTCAACGGACGCAAGAACGTACCATTCACCAAAACGGAAGAGGGACAACTTTCACAGGAAGTGACAGCAGGTGTAAATGGATATTGGTCGTACGAGAACAAGGACCTAGAACTGAAACCCGGAGACGTTATTCATTACTGGGTGTTTGTCCAACATCAAAATCTCGGCTACGTACGAGAGCATTTACAATGGACGGTCCAAGGTATAACTTGGCATATATTTTACTAGCGGTCCCGTCCGGTTTCACCCGGGTGTAAAAGAACGAATGGGGAAGGGAGGAACATGAGTACACACATTCATCTTAGTTTACCGAGATGAATGTTGTGTCCAAATTTCATGATGATCGGAGTTACCGTTCAAAAGTTTTTGTCGATAAAAAGCAGTATTTACTTATACATTTTTAACAAATATTTTTTTTTTAATTAATTGAATAAATTTAAATGTAAGCCTTAGAAGAAAGCAATGTAGAAAATAAAAAAAATAAAAATATATTCGCCCAACGTGGAGCTCGAACCCACGACCCTGATATTAACAGTCGCATGCTCTACCGATTGAGCCAGCCGGCGTTGTGTACTCACAACGCTAATATGAGTATATTTAGTTAGTGCATTTCACCTGAATAGAAGCTTATTTTTGAGATACATTTTGCAACATTTTTCATTAATGCTCCGCTCCTAATGGTCGTAGCGTGATATTATATAGCCTATAGCCTTCCTCGATAAATGGGCTATTCAACAAAAAAAATTGTTTTCAATTTGAACCAGTAGTTCCTGAGATTAGCCCGTTCAAACAAACAAACTCTTCAGCTTTATATCTAATATATAAAATTCTCGTGTCACAGTTTTCGTTGCCATACTCCTCCGAAACGGCTTGACCGATTTTGATGAAATTTTTTGTGCTTATCCGGTATCTATGAGAATCGGCCAACATCTATTTTTCATCCCCCTAAATGTTAGGGGTAGTCCACCCCTAAATTTTTTTTCTTCCTTCCCCATTCGTTCTTTTGCACCGGGCACGACGGCGCAGCCGGAGTGCTCGACATACACACATATACGTCCATGTATATTTTAAAATAAATAAAATAGATAGATAGATGTTCCAATTAAATTGTTTTATTATTTCACTTTATACGTAGCGAAGCACGTACAGGGCCGCTAGTATTAGTATAGATTTTTATTTTGTAACGTTTGAACAATATGATAATCTTCTCGATAGCGAAATACGCCTAGAAATTTTAAATTGTAATGTGTCGTTATGTGGAATTACAGAATTAGTGCCATACTCCAGTACTATATCAGCCACGTCTTCACCAAATGTTAAAGAGTGTAAGGAACTAAGTACAACCACCGTAAAAGGCAAACAGGCGTGCAAAGGAGCGCTAATATTCGAAGACGACTTCAGTTCCCCGAACCTCGACAGGAACAAATGGACGCCACAACACATGATTGCCGGCAAACCTGTACGTTGTAGTCGTCGCGTCCCAAAAGTTAACTAGAGCGTGGCAAAAATCCGTTGCCAAGAGTTTTTTCGCTTCATAAAAATCACTGCAAAATATTTAGTTCTCCGCGCTCTAGAAGTGGGCATTGCCGCATTGCTCTTCACGATTTCTTTTAATTGCTGATCAATTATTGTTTTTCAGGATTATGAATTCGTATCGTATCAAAATAATCCGAAAAACATTTACATCAAAGACAGAACTCTCAATTTGCGACCCACATTGCTAGAAGATGAACACGACAGAAACTTTATCCTGACTGGAACTTTAGATTTAAACAATGGGTGTGTAATTTTACAATAATATCAAAATAAAACATTTTTTACCGTTAGGTACTTATCGCTTGTTCAGGTGTACGGGAGCGATTGGAACGGCGGCTTGCCGAAGAACTGGTGAAACGTTCAATATCCTTCCACCAATCGTGTCTGGCAAATTGAAAACAAAGGAACAGTTCAGTTTTCGCTACGGAATAGTCGAAATAAGTGCAAAGTTACCAGCTGGTGATTGGATTTATCCACGTAAATAAAATTATATATTGAAGCTGTCAGTTTACACACAATCCAAATCGAATATAATAATCTACCAGGGTCACAAGAACTTTTTATAGCACTTGGCAGTACTGAAAAGACATTAGGTTCGGTCCAAGCAGCCGCGAACGGTAATAGAACTGTGCACAGTCTTGTCACTGCGCAAGACTAATTTGCGCACTAGCTCAAAAATCGATACTGCGCAAGACAGTCTTGCGCAGTAACAAGACTGTGTACGGTTTTATTAACGTTCGCGGCTGCTTGGAACGAACTTTTCATTTCATGAAAATAGCGTCACAATTCTTACGCGAAAATACATGTAAATCAATCGGCGTATGTGTAAACTCACAGCGTTAACTGCAGTAATAATATCCGCTCTTACGACTATTTGCAAAACTGATCCTTGTGTTGTAGAACTGTATTTGGAACCGAAAGACGAATTCTACGGTTCAGATTACGCCTCGGGAAGGATTTGCCTCGGTTTCTCGAGAGGCAACGAAAATCTGGTCGGTTCGAAAGGCGAAAAATTAAACTCCAATCAGCTGTTCGGCGGCGTGATGCTCAGCCAGTCAGATCCTGCCAGACAGTTTGGACTTCACGTTAAGGAATTAACGTATGAACCGTGGCACTCAGGAACGCGTACATACACTTTAGTCTGGGCACCCGGTATGTCTATTCACCATTTTTACATGTCGCGAAAACAATTGCCGATGATAATTACCTTTTCAGCTCGAGTTTCCTAATTAAAATGTACCTAATATTAATAAAAAATTCCAACCAATTGGGCGACGGGATCATTCCAACTTCAAAAATGTTGACATTTGATTATAATAAAGAAAACAAAATTTCTGATATCGCGTGAGGAGACGCGGGAAATGGCTAGTATTCAATATGATATTAACTATTCGTTGCCATAGTTACCTACATAATATGTTCCGCGTCATGTAAAAATTAATCAAAGCATGCCTAACTAGTTTATTTCTGACAGATCCATAAAGCAAAAGAGCGGCTGATTTTTTTTTATTTTCAAAATATTTCCGAAACTATAAAGTTTAGAAAAAAAATGTTTTAACAAAACTTTCTTGAAAAAATAAATGGAATAATAAGCCGCTATGAAAAGTATACCATTATTATATAAAAAACGCTGTTTTAGCATATATCTCTTCTGCGCATGCGCCGATTTTCACCAAAAACAATAGGGCCCTTCATATTTGCATACCAAACATCCTCTTAAAATTTGGTTTCAATCCGATCATCCGTTTGACCTGTATCGTGTTCACAGACTAACAGACGCACAGAGTTTTTCCTAAAATATGTTTTTTTGGATTCAGGGGACCTCAAAACGGAAAGAGATTGTAAAATTTTTGAAAAGTGATTTTTGACCTAAACTAGTACCACTCCCCACTTGTGGGTTGGAATGGTAAAAATATGTCTGATTTTTTTCATCGTATAGATCATATAACAGTAGCCGTCGACAACGTTGTATATAGCGAGATACCAACGCCGCCCTCTGGATTCTCCCACATATTGGCACAGTATAACTTGCCCTATTCCAGCAATTGGGTCGAGAAAAACGCACCGTTCGATAAAGAGGTTTGTCATCCAAGTATTGACACAGCCAACTTCCATTATATTGTATTGTTTCTTATCGACTGTTTTGTTCTACAGTTCTACATAACGCTCGGAGTAGGAGTTGGGGGCATAAGCGATTTCCCAAATAAAGCGGTGTCAGGACAGTCAGAAAAACCGTGGTCAAACCGAGATCCCAAGGCGATGCTCAACTTTTGGGAGAATAAAAACAATTGGTATCCAACTTGGACTGGCGATGCAGTTGCTCTTAAAATCAATCATGTGAAAGTATGGGCTTTATAAAGCCAGCAATAAATTTTTTTCAATAATTATACACTTCTTTATTTAACGATAAGTAAATAAATTTATATCCTCGTTCCAATTAGTAATTAATATATATATAAATGTGTTATATACGCATTTCACAGATATTTTATATTTTGTGGGCATGTTTAAGCTCTCGAATATTATTTGAGAAAATTAATATTATATATTTTATTTTAGTCCGGGCCTGATTGAATAATTATTTCAAGTTTTGATGCTATTTTTCGATCTTTTAATATGCAAAACTATGTCTACAAGATGTATCAATAAATCAGCATCAACATCAAAATTTTAAATTTATCACAGAACTTTTCATCTAATAATACGCGACCATATTATATTTTGCGCTCCCAAAGCATCTTTAAAAAAATACGATTGATAATATCCATATTTAAGAAATTTATGAAGTTATATATCTCTTTGCATATGTTTAGTATTTTGTGGAACATCTCGTATAACAATTAGGGAAAACCCGTCACATTATCAGTTGTTTAACTGGTAACTTAGGTCAAGTCAATACACAAGGTCAAAGACGCCACAAGACAAGGAAAATGATGAGAGTACTTTGGAATGCTAGCAATAAAAATAAATGTAAATAACCTCGTCACTAATACATTTGAAAAACAAACTTATCTTCGAATTTTTTCAAACAAGTACAACAATGAACAGTGTTAGAACCGGTGTAATTGTTGTGATTTGTTTTATTGTTGCCGTGAGATGTCAATATGAGCCTCCGACACCCACGGTCGAACTGCTGAGCCCGAAAGGGTTCAAAGTATGGATTCCGGGTAAGTGTATTATTGACGTATCAATCCAGAGAAAGTTTTATGTACAGGGGCAGGAGGAAGATCAAACTTTAGTTTGATCCTGTCCCTATTGCCTAAATTTGTATATTTAGAGCAATAAACATTTATTATTATTATTATTATTACCTTTTGAACGGACGCTACGTTAATAGTGGCAGGAAGAGATCAACACGAATACTACATATTGATACATCAGCTACCTATTTTACAGATGCAAATGGCATAAAGTTGTTTGCATTCCACGGCAAACTTAACGAAGAATTCGACGGTCGAGAGGCAGGAACCTGGGCTAGAGATATCGTCAAAGCCAAAGAAGATCGATGGACGTTTACCGACAAAACTACCAGACTCAAACCCGGAGACATTCTCTATTATTGGACATATGTCGATTATTTCGATGGAGAAAGGAAACTTGGATATCCTCTCGACGATTTGAAATACGTCGTTCCCGGTAAGTAATTGTTTAATACCGTTAAATGCCTTCATTTTCTTGTATCGATTTATCGTATTCAGCTAACTATACCGGTGGAGGTGACATACAACCGACAAAGCCAACTGTAGTTACGACGCCGACAAGCATTCCGCATAAGGAACCGACGGCTTGCACTGCTAGTTTGACAAGAATCAACGGAGGACAACCGACCTGTTCGGGACAGCTGTTGTTCGAAGATAATTTCGACAGGATCGATCTTAGCAACTGGCACTACGATGTTACGTTCATAAACGAGCCGGCAAGTCAAACAATTATTCAATGTTGCTGTTTCCATAAAAAATTATGTTAATATTATTTTATAGGACTACGAGTTCGTTGTATACCAAAGTGACGCAAATAATATTAAAACTAAAAACGGATATTTGGAAATCAAACCTTCCCTTCTGGAAGAAAAATATGGCGACGGATTTATTTATAGTACGCTGGATTTACAAGGAAGGTACAACATATTATTTTCTTATAATTTATAGCGGTCCGGCTCGGTTTCTCTCGGGTGCAAAAAAACGAATGGGGGGGAGTACATGAGTACGCACATTCATCTTAGTTTACCGAGATGAATGTTGTGTCCAAATTTCATGATGATCGGAGTTACCGTTCAAAAGTTTTTGTTGGACGGACAAATTTTGAGTTACATTTTGCAACATTTTTCATTGATGCTCGTAGCGTGATATTATATAGCTTATAGCCTTCCTCGATAAATGGGCTATCCAACAAAAAAAAATTTTTCGATTCGAACCAGTAGTTCCTGAGATTAGCGCGTTCAACCAAACAAACAAACAAACTATTCAGCTTTATATATTAGTATAGATTATTAATTTGTAAATGTCAATGCGCCGTTTTGTTTTAGCTGTACCGGTAAAATTGGTACGACCGATTGCTATCGCAAAGCGATCGGATTTAATATTTTACCACCGATCATTTCCTCAAGAATTAATACATTAGGAAAGTTTAATTTCCTTTACGGTCGGATGGAAATACGAGCGAAGATGCCGAAAGGAAATTGGATATATCCACGTATGTATATTTTTAGTGCCGTTATAAATTTTTCAGTTGTATTTGTAAACTTATTTTGATTTTTAGAAATCATTCTTAAGTCCGTCGGTCAGGCATACGGACCGCACTATGATTCTGGAGCGATAAAAATAACCGGTTTTCATGGAAATGCCGATACTTCGCGAGAAGTAAACGGCGGAGTCATAATAGGCAAAGACGTCTGCGGAAGGACTGCCCTAACCAAACGGTATCTGAAATCAGAATCTCTAAGCGACGACTTCCATATTTACGCCGTTCTATGGACACCGGGTTAGTAAAAAAACATCTTCAAATAACATATTGTTTCGCTCTACCGAACTTACAGGCAAGTTGATAGTTAGAGCTTATAGCAGGTAGGCCTTCCGATCCCGAAAATTTTGAGATCGGAATTATAGTCCGGGAGGTGGTGTCAAAATTTATCAGTGATTTATCTCCGACTCAAATGTAATTGATTGAAGAGTTTAACCATTACTCTGTTCGAAATCGAAAGTCAGTCAGCGCTCCCGCGGTGGGTGTGGGCGTCGGTGGCTGTGAAACTCGTCGGAAAAACTATGAAAAAAAGTGATAAATCTGCAGATGAAAATTTGTTAGATTGTAAATAATTGATGATTAAACGTAAAAATACTCGTCAGTCACTTTCCCGACGGGGGAAACATCGTCAGTCATGAATGATTTCCTTTAAAAGAATATCAATTGCTGTGTTTGAATTTAAAATCGATATTTTCAGAACGAATAGTAGGAACTGAAACATTCTATTCCTACTATTCGTTCTGAAAATATCGAGCCACTAAAGACCCAGAGCTTCTGAAATATAGTATGTAATGTAAATATTTCCATTTAAAATCGTCGGGGCGATAAAATAATTTATTAGTAAAAATATTTACATGGTAAAAACGTTTATAAACCGTTTAAAGTACATTTGTGTTTATTTTTTTAATGAATAAAAAAATAAATCTGGATTATCCGAGTTTTCAGTTATCCGAGTAGGGTGTTCCCCATGTTACCTCGGATAATCGGGGTTCTACTGTATATATACATAAACATATACGCCCGTTGGTGTGGAGTCGTCTAAAAATTGTACACTTTGTTTAGAGAACATAACCTTCAGTGTTGATGGAACAACATATAACACAGTCGTACCGCCGAAGGGAGGATTCGGTAACACGCCGAACTTAATACAACCGGCAGCAGACAGGTGGAGATCAGGCACACCGTTGGCTCCGTTTGATAAAGAGGTGACTATTTCGCTTTGATACAAATCGGTACCGATAATGTATTGTGTATAATTGTTCCAGTTTTACTTGACGCTTGGTTTGGGGGTCGGAGGACAAGATTTTCAGGACGACATAAATGGAAAACCGTGGCGCAACAAAGACCCAAAAGGACCTTTAAATTTTTGGTTCGACAAAAATAACTGGTATCCAACTTGGAACGGAGATCAAGCGGCGTTATCGGTAGATTACGTTAAGTTTTGGGCACTGTAAACTATGAAAAATTAACGGTTCTGAAATAAAAAACTATTACTAATGTTAAAGAGTTGTCAATAGCAGTTTTTTTCATTGCAGCAAGCTATTCCATAACTCTTCTATTTTCAATTAATTGTCAGAAAAAGAGACTGTGTATTTTACACTACACACTATAGAAGTAAAACTGGTATGTAAAAAAAAAACACAAAAAATAATAATGGCACCGATTGCCGGAATAAAACCTAAGACCTTTAGGTTACGAGGCAGCCACTGGTCTCATCTAGCATGGCTGTGTAAAATAAGTATGTATCATCTTGAACGAAACGTAAAACATAGCTACGGACGTAAACCAATTTTGTGAACAGTTTCCGCTATTTAAAGGTATCGTCCAACGCAAATCAATAAGCATAGCCAATGTAATTTAATTTACGAGTGATTTAATTAGTTAAATTTTCAATCTCATGAACTGATTTTACCCTACCGTGCCAAAAAATATTTAATAAATTTGAAAACACGAATTGGTACTGGATAAGAAAGTTTTCAAACGAGAAAACTACAAACCAGGAAAGAAAACTCAGCCGGTTTCCTGGTCTTTAGTCTTCTTGCTTTCTAAATAATCGTTGTATAAATTTGTATTTTATAAATAATATTCACATACAATAAATTACAAAATTTACGTTAAATTATAACAAAAAAATATAATTTATATCAAGGTACAAAATGTAAATTGTTAGACTAGCTGAAGACCAGGTTAGTTAATTAAAAATGATATAAAAAGCTAAAGAAAAATAATAATACTCGTTTCGATTCAGTGGAAAATTATTTGGAATGAAGACAACATCAAAACAGAATTACTAGCTGCTAAACAATTGATAAATGGTAAATAAATATTATGAGATACTACTGCAACGAGACTCACCGTTATTATTTGAAATTGTAGAAATAAATTCGTCAAATACAAAGACCGAAAACTATTATTATGGACTTTTTACCATCGAGAATTGAATTAAATTTTTCATCGAAAAAATAGTAGATTTGAAGGATATGGTACATTCTTCAGGGGTTCATATCGTACGGGGTAATAAGCGGGTTAAGAACCTCGATTGAGTTCACACCTCCGATATTACATCACCCGTACGATTTGCACGTAGAACGTACCGTATTTTTCGAATCTACTGTTTTATTGATGATAAATTCAATCGACAAAACTATGTCAGACGGTTACGTGATTTTAGCTAAAGGAGCTATTCGTTAAAAAACCGCATCCGTTCGCAAGTTCAGCCCCTGATTCACGTCGCCCGATCGTTCCGTCTCCGTTAAAAGCCTCTATTTTTATCTACGTCAAACAATAATGTAAATTAAATAAGTATTCTATTCCGACATTTTATTATTAGTAAGCGTCTAAAAACAAAACGGTAACTTGGCTCTAAGGCACATTAATATTATAAAAATATACAATTATATTATAATTATACACAGCACCGTTAAATACAAAAAATTAAAAAATTCCGTGATTCGTGCGTTCGCTAAAGGAAATATTGCCCGACTGTCGTTTATTGTAGAACTTTAAATTTTGTTCCGATTATTACGAGATTGGTATGACTGAACGCGAACACGGGAATTTAATTATAAAAAATGTAAGTACCCTCAGTAAAAACAGTTGAAAAATAAATTGGTAACCAATTATTTTCATTATATTACATAAAATCGCTTTGTAAAAACAAAAATAAATAGAAACAAGCACAACATAAGAAAGCCAATTTTAGGTATACTGTGGTGTCATGTGTTTCAATTAAAAACGACGTGACATTACGTTGCTATCCTTATTCAACACTCCACAATAAAAAGAAGAACGCATTGTTAGACTGTCAAGGTGGCACTTTACATGGCTATTTGTGTTCGCTATTGGGTGTTTGTTGTATTTGGCAAAATATATGACGTTCAAGACAAACATGCAAATAGAGGCAAATACGACCATCCACACATGGCAGTCAAATAGCAAACACACAAACATTTGGCAGCAGAACGCAGGTTCAAAATTCCAGGAATTTTAGCACTGTTTCATTGTCCCAATTAATTTTCAATAGTAATTGTTCCAGTTTTCGCTCACAGCACAGACACAAAAATACTGCACGTCCGTACAGGTTCACGGCGCGTGCGCTTCTGAATATTGCCATTGTGTGGACGGTTTATTTGCCTATTTGACTCCTTTGATGTGCCTCGAAAAACCGACAAGCGCACGGTAACGCGTATTTGGTATTGGCCTTATTTGTCAAATAGGCAAATAAGGCCAACACTTTGTCAAATAGACCCTCCACACTTGATAATTGTTTGCCAAATATGCCAAATACAAGTAGCCACGTGAAGTGCCGGCATCAGATATAAACATAATTGAAAAATGGTTAATTAAAGTCATGGTAGCGAACCTAAGACAGTAGATAAATCTCATCTCGACCCAGCTGCACAAATTATATAATCCGAATTAACCTGCCTTGTGAACGCCTTCTGTCATCTGGTATAGCGATTACCTTGATAGCGTTTCTGCACCCGACACTCGCCGATTTTTTAGTCTCCACGTCTTGTAGTTGCACGTCGACCGGTTCGATCTCATCTTCCGACAAATCTTGAAAGTAGCTCGAACTGCTCACGTACGACATTATGTCCCTCGTAACAGTTTCTATTCTCTCTAAATGTAGAAACATGCCTATCGTGTGCCGCAATTGCTTCGCGTCTTTCTGAGGCATTTTTCTACGATATAAAAGAATGACTAACCGAGCGAAAAAATTTTTATTTTACTGAATACAGCTAAAGGAGAAAATCATTACCCGGTTTTGACGACGGTGACCGGATGCAAAGAGCGAAGCACCAGATGCAGTCCATCGCGTTTGTTGATGCTCACGTCGATTATGTCATCCAAAGGGACTATAATTGTATTGTTTTCAGGCACTTTTGATAACAGTCTTCCGATCCAACTAGACTTGGATAATATAACGCGATTAAGCTGGGGCTCAAACACGCAATCCTGAAATATATGATTATAATTATTCCGGATCTAGAGTTCACTGCAGCGTCTTGCATACTGCTGAGGTGGTCAGATTGCTTCTTGTATTGTTAAGTGGGAATCGCCACAGTGCAATCGAATAAAATACCTTTTGAGGACTGTTCCTTCGCAAATTTTTATGAAGTTAAACAATTTCCTTATTATAAAATGCATTAGTTCTTACCTCCCAATTTCCCATTACGGTTAATCCAGCAACGACACTGCAAAACACAGATGCGCCTTGCAAAAAAGGATTCGCCGTCAAAGTCGTTATTATAAACGTACAGCAAAATGAACATCCTGCAAAACGTCAATTAAAAATCTTTTAGCTCGATATTTTGTTTTAAAAACACGTTAGATTAGATTTATATTTAAATATTTCGCATATTACGAAACTTAATTTTTGCAATTACCTAATAAAATAAGCCAAGATAATATTTCTGGTTTTTGTGAGACTCTCAAACGATCTCCGATAATTTTGTCGCTGACCGTCATTTTACATTTCACTGAAAGAAACCCGTTGGTAAAACAATATTGCAAAAGCCTTCTGTAAATAAACTGACAGTTGACATATTCGTATACTATCTTTAGGTTATGACATCATCAGATAAACATAACTTTTATATCCTGCGGATATAGCATGGGTATTGTATGTCTCTTTTTTCATGTATAAACTGCATATTATCTCACTCTGTTTTCAGAGCCCCTTCATAGCTCAATACTAATACAGCAGAAATCTGCCCGAGGTCCAAAACAAAAGAGAAAATTAACTTTTTCTACCCGACCTATTTTATCAATTGCATTTTATTCGTTTGATTTGGAAGAATTTGATTTCAATATAAACATTTCATTTATAATAGTTATTTTTCCTGTATAAAAAACATGGTTTATTTGGCACAAAAATCCATAGATTAAAAAAAAAAGCAATACGGCACGAAACGTCAATGCTTGGAAAGAACAATATTTAACTCCATGGTCTTCACCATCTTCAAGCTTCAAGTCCTCGGTGTTGATTATTTATTAGACATCTAGCAATTAATTTCATAACTATTTTTAAAGAACTAATTATATTTTAAAAGGCTCTTCAATAATTAATAAAAACTATTACTAATAATTGACCATTGAGTATATTAAACGAATGGGCTTATTTAAGATTGGAAATAGAGATTCGGTTATTTGTAGTTCTAAAATCATAAATCAAACATTCATAAAGTATTTTCAAAACAATTTTCTGTAAATACATTAACCATTTTAATAAGTAGTATCTATATTATGCAGTATACGCTATCCTTTGTACTTTTTTTGTCAAATAGCTCATGGAATTTCGGAAAATGAAATAACATATTCACTTTGATCGTTTAAAATTTAAAATGACATGGGAAAAATGAATTTGTTTGTCATGTTTCAATTACTTTATTCTACCTTGTTGAAACAGAAAATAGATATCAAACAAATAAATTTCTTGTTTGCGCGTTACATTGGCGGAATAAATTGTAGAACTTTCAAGCTCAGCGTAGGCTGTTCTACATTTTTGAATTCGTTCTTCGGGGACCAGCAAAGGGGATCAGTCTCGCTTCCCAGTGGCTTTAAAACTGTGTTGTTATTATAGTGAGGCATTTTTAAAGACGAAACCTAACAAATGCGCGATGAAAAAAGAGTTAAAGGTGTCTATATCTGGTTTACGTAGCATGTGCAGGGTCTGCTTAACTACAAACGGTCGTCTAGCCAATGTTTTCTGTGGATCGTTATCGCTAAAATCGACTATTGCCGTAGCGTTAATGGAATGTGCTTCCGTTAAGGTATATGATCGTTTTTATAATTTTAAATCAATTGTGTTATTTCAAAGTTTTAATCGCAAGTTTCAGTTTGATTTGGTGTTTTCTTTCATAATTTAAAGACTGTTGCTCTTCAAATTAATCAAGAGTTGTTTTCTGCTGAAAAAATATGTACTCCAGTTAGTTGACCCAGATATAAAATACCGTTTGTTTTTTTGTTCAATAGAGGTTAGATCACAGTACTATGATGATGCCGAAATCAGAACTGGTTGGTTTTATTTTGGAGGAAAATATTTATGTTTGTTTGTATGAAGAGAGTCTGGAAGAAGTCTTTCCTTATGCCGAAAACGTAAAATAAATAAAAAATCCGTATGTATTTTTGTTTCAACAACCAAATTGAACTCTAAATCCTTTGAACCCATTTCACACAAAAGTACAAATTGGTGAAATTCAGATGCCGTTCCGTACGTAGATATTATTATCTTCTTTTTACACGATATACTAATATTTGTATGGTGAATTTGGCCAAGTTGTGCTTTTGTAATATGTGGTTTCTGATTCTAACCCACTTTACAAATGGCATGAACCAGTTGTATATTTAATTTGCACTGCAGCTATTTTGAAGACATTATTGTATTATTGTGTGCATTAGTTTTAATGTTAGTCTTTACTATGAATAACGCGTCGCCAGTTACTTAAATGCAACTTGTTTTTTCTCCTTTAAGAATGCAATACTAGTTGGCTTAGAATCTCTTCACATTCATTTGTTTCATATAAATGCAAAATTCTTATAAATACTTATTTTTTAGTGTCGAACGGTACATGCAGCATCGAAATTTTGTGTAGTGAATCACTCACTTGTTCCGGAATTTGTTTTATTGAACAGTTGACACATGTGATATAATGCAGCATAGACCGTTCGAAACTGAGTACTGTGCAATGTTGAATGGTTCAAATCTCAGAGTCTCGTGTGTTTTTGCATATTAAAAAACTATTTAGCACCGTCTAATAGTGCAAAACAAAAACCAGTTCCTAACAATATCATTCAACTTGCACTCAATTCATATTACGATATATTTGCCGTTCTATTTTAACTAAGTTATGCCTTCTGCGCAGATAGTGCGTGGAGACGGAGCGTCGCCTTTGATATGCAGCAAATGTTACGGGAAGCTCAAAGAAGTCCAACAGTTCAGGACCCAGTGCAAACGCGCCGACACAATCATTCACAGTTACGTTCAGCAGCTGAACATCGCGAAATCTACCAAACAAGAAGAAAAAAACAACGTCCATCACTTAACCAAGCAAAACCGATTGAGTGTCGGTCCTTCGAAAATAGTAAAGCGTTCGAAGAAAGAAAATTCGACGAAAAAAGAAATGAATTTACAAGTCGCTCTCGATAAAACTGACTGTCATAAAAACTATAACGTCTCTTCGACAGCCTTGTGTTCTCCAATGTTTCAGAACAATAATTCTCAAAATAATATATTTCCTGCCGCGTCGCAGCCAACCACGACCGATTACTGTGATACGAACGGCTTACAATCACAGAAGGTGCCAACTACCGTCGATTCTGGAATGACCAACGAAACTCAGTCGACCGTTTATAGCTCTCCGACGACCGTGTACGGCGTCGCTCCGAGCTACGAACCGCCCGTTCAGAGCGAATACATGCAACTGAACGCAAATAATTTCAATTATAATTCCAGAAATCAATATCCAAACAATCCCGATTCCAATACGAAACCAATTCATTTCCAACAAAACAGAACTGTTGAAGAAAACAATAAACCCGAAGCTAAAATGGAGTATGTCAAAGTTGAGCAGTATCAGTTGGCGAATTCGGAAAATGAAGAATACTTAGACGAAAGCGTGGAAAGGATTTTAAACGGTATAATTAGGTGTTCCGATTCCCAAGCCGACCATTCTGAACCGCTATATCCACAAGCTGAGCCGGAGACTGCAAACAACGTTCCGAAGAACAGCGACGGTGTTCCGTACGCCGGTGCAGACTTGCAGACCAGTTACTTAAATAAAGGTAGTGGCGTTCCGTACGCCGGCGTCGACGGCGGCATGTTTCCTTACACCGGCCCCGTTCCATACAACGGACAGGAATACGGCGGCTATCCGAGGACGCCGCAGTACGACCAAAGGACCGATTATCATCCCCAATACAACAGTACGACGTACGGCAACTCGCAGCAGTACCTTGGCGAGAACTACGGCAACAACTTCCAGCAGTACACGCCCAATAATCAACAACAATACATAGACTATAACGCAGACAACAGCAACTATTCTTTCGATAATGCGACGGCCGGACAGTACGTGCCCAGCGGCGAGTACTCGCCTTACTCTGGAACCAGCAATTACGTAAGCAACGGACCGGAGAACAGCAGCTGGCTGCCCGGACAGTTCGATAACGCCGTTCAGAGAAACACCGACGGGAACAATGTGGAAGAAAAGAGGGACGAAGGCGACGAAGTTAAGAAAAAACGACCCCGCGCGACCGTTAAGCGGCCGAGAAAACGTCAGGAAGACGCCGCGGAAACAACGGAGTCCGGCAATCAGGAGGAGCGACCTTTTGTTTGTGATGTTTGTAATAAGACGTTTAAGCACAGCTCGAATCTTTTGCAGCATAAAAAGATCCATTCTGGAATCAGAGTCGAGTGCGACGTATGCAAGAAGTATTTCTCGAGGAAAACGACATTAAAGATTCATTATCAGAAGTTTCATTCCGGGCCAGAGGTGGCGACGCCGGCCGAATAGCTCGAAGGTTAGCTCGACGTAAACGTCGATGCATCGAAACAATAATTACTGCAATAATATGTTCGCGTCAAACGATTAAACAATACTCCAACTCTACAGTAATCTCTCTTTCTATCACTACTATCGTGTCACTCTTTATCTCTCTTTATATCGAGTTTTTCTTCTTAAAAAAAAACAGTGAGAAATCATCGACTTTCTTGTGTATATTTCTTAAAAAATAAATTCTAAAAAATTGATATCTTTGTCTAGTTAAACTAAATAAATTATGAAAAGTTCCTATTTGAGAAAACTATTTTAAGCAATTTTTTATAATGTACCGTATATGAAAATGTGCATTTATTTGTCTTCACTCGTTTCTGTTTTCTTTTGTTTCGGTGCATTAACTTTACGATAATAAAGTATTAACAGTTGAATGGCTGAAGAGAACAGTAAAAACAATCAATGTGTGAAAAAGTGATAGTTACGTTCGCGATGTATTTAAAAACAAAACGTTTTTTGTTTTTATTCCGCATTTTGTGACAAGTTAAAAACGCATATATTTATTTTTTATTGGATAATTAGCGACTAAAAATATCCAAGTGAACTGGACTAGTCTGTCGACATGAAAACTTTTTTTACGAAAAAAAACCAGACTGATCTGATAGATTTTTTTTAATTTTGCCGTTTTAATTTGTGAATCGTAGAGTTTATCATTATAAGAAAAATACATTTTAACTATTTATTGTATAAACTCAATACTGAGCAATAACAATTGAATAACGGTTTTTCTCTCTTTACTAGATTTTCTTATTTTGATAAATATCCAACGATGTCGTTTTATAATTATTTTTAAAGTTATTTATTATTTCACCCTTGTATTATGCCAACATTAATTATCGATATCGATGACGGGACGGGTGTCAGAACAAAACACGCTCTATGATATACTTTTGTTTTTAATTTGAATGCATTTCCTAGTATCCTGAGGTGCGTTCCATTAGTCTATCGTTTCATGCAAATAACTCACCCGATCTTTCATATCGATTCTTGTAGCCGATTTAGATAGGATACATAAATTGTATTTGAATTTGATTAAAAAAAAACAGATTAATTTTAAAATAGGTCACCTTATTTTAGTTAGACTGAAATCTATGTATTCTGATTTTTAGTTGCATTAGATAATTTTTTTAATGATCTTTTTTATATGGAACTGGATTATTTAAATGAATTATCAAGTATTACTGATTAATTATTTAAATTCAATGAAATTGATCTTGATTTGTGCTCTCTCTCCTAGACAAAGAGAGATCGCAATACATCATTGGTGACAGAGAATTTGAAAAACTATGCATCTATACATATTATATTTATATATTAAAAAATACATTGTATAATTTTTTTTTATTTGACAATAAAATACATTTATACTTAATTATAGATCTTTTTTGTTATAAGGCGATCGTCGATCATGCAACGAATATTGTGGAAATGGCAAACTCTTTTTACCGGGCTACTATTTTAACCGGGCCCGTCTAGGGCCAGACGACTTACAGGCGTGTGCCCCTCTGGGTCGGTACCAATCGTGGACTGGTTTGAACTAATCTTCGATATATTTTAAACATCGATAATAGATATCTTAATAACTGCAATCTCATTTGCCTAAACCAAAACTGCACTACACTAACCGGCAAAAAATGATGACCAGTTTCAAATTGCAATAACTTTTCGACTGTAAAGAATAACGGTAATGCACGTTTTCTTCATACACTTTGAAGCTTGCTGTGGGGTACACCGACAAATGAAATTAATTTTAAACAAAAGGAACTTGTAGCCTCGTCTGTTCTGAGCATTTGTTTTTTTTATTCATGTTTCTATTGCTTTTAACCCCACAGCAAGCTTCAAAGTATATGAAGAAAACGCGCATTAGCGTTATTCTTTACAGCCGAAATGGAAGAGCGCCAAAATGGGCAGAGCACGTACAGAAATATTGACAAAGCATAGACCTTTCAAATAAAAAAAAACTCATTCAAATCGAGCGATACGCCACAAAACACAGTCTGTTTTGTGGCGATACGCTCAAAAGTTATTACAATTTGAAACTGGTCATTTTAGGTGTTGCGTTTTTTTTGCCGGTCAGTATATAACAATGACTAGCTTCCTAAGTTCGGACACACATAGTTCCGGATTAATTTATTTGTAAAAGTCGAACCTTATCTGCTGCAAGCAGATATGAAATTTTGTTTTGTTCGATAACTTCTGCAAAATACACCGATTTAAACGATGTTTAATAGAAGTTTGTCTCAAAAAAAAATTTATGTTTTTTCATGCAATTCTCCATATCATTATTTCAAGACAAAAGAAAAAACAATTTATGATTTTTAATATATCATTTCGGAGATTTTTGTTAAAAATCACTCAAATCCTTTGCCGTTTGGTCAGATAATGCGGAAAACAAAAACAAAAAGTAAATTTATTTCAAATATTTTTATTTAACTTTAACATTACAAAAAATATTTTAATAACAATTAACATTTTCATGTCATTTATGTCTTCTCAAAGGTGTCGCTGAAAAATCTGAAATAATAAGATATACAATCTGTAGTGAAAACAATACTGTTATAAAATAACATAATTTTATTACTTTAAATTGTTCAGAAATTGAAATTATAATCATATAAACAAAATAATAGCGTATATTAAACAAAAAACATCATGACATACAACTTGTTAGAAAAAGGTAAATAACAAACAATGTAATGTTTACCTTAATTTATTAATTCGTCAAACTTTTTCAACAGTCACAGATGCAATCTGTAAAAATAATACAAAACTATGTTCAAAGCACTAGCAGCAAACCAACAATTCAAAAGCGTTTTTGTAATTAAATTCAGTGAGGGCAAGACGTTATCACAAAAACTGTCATAATAGCGTATATATTTTTGCGATCATCATCAAACGGGTTCGGTTAGTCAATATTAGTTGTAATAAATATCAAATCGAAAACCAAACATCGTGCAATAAAATAGATTAGTAAAACAAAACACGCATTTACCTTATTTCGATCGATATGCATGCGATTTCCGGTGCAGCAATCGGTGATCAATCTGGAAAAGAAAACACCATATAACGATCGGTCTGACTTTTATAAAAACAGACAGAGTTTGGGTTAAAAAAATCAGATACTTTAAAAAAAAGCAGCCAAAGGTTAAAATCACAAAGATTCAGACGGTAATTTTTTTCATCATTAAAGTTACTCGCAGAATATAAAAAAATCATACGACTTACCTACAAGCGAGTCGACGGGACCAAAACAAAATGAACATCGGCAACCGTAGACCTAAAAACAAAACACAAGTAAGACTCGATTGTAAAACAAAAAGACAGATCGAACTTTAAAGCACGAAAATGTATCCACGTTCTTCGGCACAGTACAGTTTATTAAAGAAACCGCACTGCTTCCTGACTGGATAGTTTTAATCTGCCCCAAATAATATAAAATCTGGCACTTGAAAAGACAAGATAGTCTTTAGCAAGCGTGGCGATGGGGCAATCAATCATTTCCACAATAATAAAAAAAAATTACCGTTTTATTCTTGGGTGTAATAGAAGTACATCAATTTCAGCCAATGGTAGCACTGCAAAAGAAAAAAAAACTGTTATAACAAAAACGTGTCAAACAAAAAAAAAAAGAATAGCTTCGTTCAAATTTCAGAAACAACAAAGCATCACGAGCTATCATATTGACTGAGGCGTTGATTAGTCATCATAATATCAGATAACAAAAAAAAAATCAACAAAATATACTCACATTAAATTGTTGGTCATTGCGTTGACGCCCAACAAACTCACGAACAACCTGCAACAATTATTTTAAATTTTAAAAACACGTGGCAACAAACCAAATGAAATTTTAAATCATTTTGAATAGTCAGAAAAACCAATCATTCACGAAACTCAGCCTGGGGCGGTAAACCAAAAGTCATCACATTAAATTGAAGGTCAAATAATGAGCTCGAAGAGTGCATACCTTTCCGTGGATAAAAGCAATGCTGCATCCTAACCGTCGAGGATGGTGATGTTTTCACCAGGTCCTGGAAAAAAAAACACATTCAAAATTAGAAACGGGCGTATTTTATTAACGTACTTTGTTTCGTTAATTATATCAGATCTCAACTATTTCCCCACGATTTTTCGTAAGACAGGGATAACTAAATTACATCATTTAAAAACAATTGAGGGTTCATCTGAAATAATCCTTACCATAATAGCAATGCTTCATCCTATTCGTCGAGGATGGTGATGCTTTCATCAGGTCCTGGAAAAAAAACACATTCAAAATTAGAAACGGGCGTATTTTATCAACGTACTTTGTTTCGTTAATTATATCAGAGACCTCAAGCCATTTCCCCACGATTTTTAGTAAGACAGGGATAACTAAATTACATCATTTAAAAACAATTGAGGGTTCATCTGAAATCTGAAAAAATCCTTACCATTTCGTATTTGGCAATGAATTCGCCATCAAGTCGGTATATCTTGCGTTCTGCAAATCTTCAGTGTGTTCATATTGCGAAGCCACGTGGTCTGAAAATAAAACATGCACTGCTGAGTTTTCAGGAAACCATAAACACATTTTAAAGCGTATGAATGTATAGTCTCAGATCCAGTTATCAACATTATAAAAATTCTGTCATATGCTTGTATAAAACATCATTGGAATTAAAATTAAATTAAAACACTATTTGTTAGTTTGTTACTTACAATTCACAACTAAACTCGGGTGTAGATTCACACCTGCGTTTCGCGTACTGAAAAATGAATCACATTTCAATTAAACTTCAAAAACTGAAATGATTTTTATTAAATTATCACAAAATATCTCAGGAAGACTAATCAAGTAATCACGTGTTCATACGAACGAGACAAAAAAAATCATCATTATACATTAAATAATAGTAACATTATAAAGAGGAACTAGTGAATAATATATAAACAATAAACAAACTGTAAAATATAAAATGATTTATAAGATATTTACCGATGACATTCTTGTTAGTGAAAACAAGCGACCTCCACTCTTCAGTTGTTGAACAACAAATGAAATTGAACAAGAAAACAAGATGAAGAGTCGACGAACGCCAACTTCACTATTGAGCAGTAGGCACTACGAATAGTGCCGTAGTGCATTGTAGCTAATGCCAAGAAATTGTAGTCCTCCTTTACAAAATTAATTTTTACGTTACATCTCTATTGGAATTTTATCCAAACTTGTAGTTCAACAAAAGTTGCGCTGCTGTCGAGCAAAATTCAATCAGTCAAAAAACAAAAGCGTTAAGTTATGTCAAAAAAAGACTAAAAAGTTATAGTGTTTCATAAAAAGTTCCGATAATTAGGAAAAGTTTGGTTCTTCATAACAAAAAACGTGTGTAGTTGTTAAATATTACAAGTATTTATTGATTTATAATATTATTTATCGTAACTTCAGTAACCACTTTGTTCGTTATTATGATTGTTGTCAGACCTTCTGTAGGGGCGTCTGTTTCTGTTTGCTGGCGACTCAAATACAGCGGCAGCAAAGCGGAAAAAGACAAGCCCACAGCCGAAAAATCATTCTCATATATATTAATTTTACAAAACCAGACATAAAACTAGCGTTGTTCGATCCATAGATTCCAATTTGATTTAGTCAACTATTAATAAAGATAGGTTATTTATTAAGTTGATAATATGTTTTCAGAAGTAGTCAATAAATTTTTTAGTTCGTGATAAAAATGAATTTTATGGTTATTATATTTTTGGAATGCATTAATTTCGATAAAAATATGATAAATTGCTAACAGAAAATAATAAAAAAAACTGGAAGCTTTTATAATTAACTCATGCCTTATCAGCATAAAATAAGATTTTTGCATCGGTTTCAGAACAATGCTAGGTTCAAATTGAAACACACAATATTTTTAATTAGTTGGATCAATACAGTGTTGTATCACTCCCGGGTGTGGAATTTTGGAAATCTGTAAAGTAAACACTCGTTATTCATTCCAAATAAAAATAATTGATAATCTATATTAATATATAAAATTGAAGTTTGTTTGTTTGTTTGCTTGTTTATTGATTCAAATTGAAAAAAAAAAATTTTTTTGGATAGCCCATTTATCGAGGAAGACTATAGGCTGTATAATATCACGCTACGACCTTTAGGGGCGGAGCATTAATGAAAAATGTTGCAAAATGTATCTCAAAAATAAGCTTCTATTCAGATGAAATGGACTAACTAAATGTACTCATATTAGCGTTATGACTACACAACGTCGTATGGCTCAATCGGTAGAGCATGCGACTGTCAATATCAGGGTCGTGGGTTCGAGCTCCACGTTGGGCGAAAATATTTTTTTTTTTTTTTTTATTTTCTACATTGCTTTCTTCTAAGACTTACATTTATATTTATTTTAATTAAAAAAGTATAAATAGTAAATACTGCTTTTTATCGACAAAAGCTTTTGAACGGTAACTCCGATCATCATGAAATTTGGACACAACATTCATCTAGGTAAATTAAGATGAATGTGTGTACTCATGTCCCTCCCTTCCCCATTCGTTCTTTTACACCCGGGTGAAACCGGACGGGACCGCTAGTGATTTGATAAATGGCTTCGAACAATTTTTCAAGTCAGTTTTGATTCTCTTACATGCAATACTACTACCACAAGTAACTATTTTAAATTAATCGGCACTTTATAATTATTATGAAGTTAATGTCGACTTTTGACTCGACTGCTGAAATTTATTTGCCTTCTAGAAGATCTTAACAATAATTTAACACACAAGACAACAATTAATTATCATATTAATGTATAATTTATGCCATATACTAAGGTATTTAAATAAATAAACCTATTAGTCGTAAAGAAAATATAAAATGAAATTTATTGTTCCATCAAAAACAGAAAATTACAAACCACCGCATAAAAAATCAAAATAGATACGAGCAAAAAACTAATTCAGTTTCTTAGCTATGCATTTTGCATAAACTAAATAAAACCAGAAGTTATTTGCGAACATACTAAACATTTTAACGATTCGAAAACCTATATTTTATGTTTATGTATTCTTACACTTTACAGAGAACGATAAATAAAATAAATAATATAAGCAACAATGTATGCTTAGAAATTCGAAATAACTTAAGCAGTGGCGCCCCATTATAATTACTAATTCCATTAAAACATCTTGAAGCGTAAGCGCTTGCATAATTTTCTATAATGCATATATAATATATAAAGCAATGCTATACTAATATCGTATCTATTTATAAAGTAACTTCGTCACTCTTTAACAAATGAATGTTGTCGTGTACGCGATTGTCAACTGTCATTCACAACACTTCTTTTAAGCTACACACCAATAATAATAATAAAAGTATCAATGACGCAGATCGGTATTGAAACCGCGTTCGTTAAAATGAGAGAAACTATAATAATAGAGTGTTAAAATAAAGTGCGACGTTTGTTTATTAAACTAAATGACAATTAATATAAAATAAAAAAAAAGTTACCGTGTTTTGTTTCATCGTGTTGATTGTGTCCGTAAGTGCGAGTGTACTTTGATATATCGTGTGGGAAGTAACACAAGATATGGCAGGCGCGGCAACGTCCCGTGCGGTGCGTGTCCGACGCGCGACTGTATCGGGCATCGGCGGAGCCCGCATCTCAATGAATTCGACGGCACCGCTGTCGTGACGTCATCGGGGTACGGGGGCGGCGACGCTTACAGCTGCTGCGCGAAACTCGCCTGTCCAAATACAAGGAGCTGCTAGCGAGGTAAGTCATACCGCAACAAATTATTTAGACTCGCGTCAATGCCCGATCGTAGGGTATGGGAGTAATGAGTGTACTGGCGTAATTATAGGGTGGCAAAAATCCGGGTGTCTCCGGTTTTTAAGAGCCCGCGGCAGCTTGCGGTAAAAATAATCGACAAAAATCATATTTAATTAATACGCTAAGGTTAAAGATGTTTGCCTCCCTTTTTAGAAAAAAACCTCACAATTTCTCCACATAAATTATATATCATTTTACAGATAATTGCTTGCTCTACTGACATCGACAACTAAAAAATGTATTATTGCTTTTGTTTTTGTAAATTAAATAAAATACAGCAACGCTGAACAACGTCTGCCATCTGACCTTCATATTGTAATACAACAGACACAATACTGCATACTGCCATCTAACGGCTTTAATTTTGAAACAGCGAGCAACGCTGAACAACGTCACAGCAATGCTGCATGATGCCATCTGACGGCTTAGCTCAACGCTTTTGCTACTTGCGCTTCTATATGACAATTTTAGTAAAATATTTCTTTGATCTGTCATCTGAGCTTCATATTGTAATACAACAAAAAGAAGAACGTTATAAGCAGTGTGCAAAATTAGAAACGAATTGAATACCTGCAATTATATTTAAAAAATAATTTTGTAAAGTGATAATTATTATACTTAAAATCTTTGATTAACGTCTGATTAGAACTCTTCAATAAATAAAATTATCGACCAATTTTTCAGACAATATATTAACAAAAAATATATAATTAATACATTAACGTTTCAATCCGGATTTGGACCTTCTGCAAAGGTTTCTTAGCCACTAGTACTGTTGCCGTTGCCATGTTGTCATCTCAATCGCGTGCGAAGCCGCGGGTTGTGGCTAGTCAACGAGTCATATACTATATTTTAATATCGTTTAAAATTTGTCAATTGTTTTTATACCATGACCGAGCACAAAACAAGTGCATCACAGATCATTTCCGGAACATACACTGAACGCCCTACCAACCTCACCTCTGCCTTATTAATGCATACTAGAGTGACCTGTGCGAATTATTCGCACTAAATAAGTAATAATTATCACTTTACAAAATTATTTTTTAAATATGATTGCAGGTATTCAATTCGTTTCTAATTTTGCACACTGCTTATATAACGTTCTTCTTTTTGTTGTATTACAATATGAAGCTCGGATGACAGATCGAAGAAATATTTTACTAAAATTGTCATATAGAGGCGCAAGTAGCAAAAGCGTTGAGCTAAGCCGTCAGATGGCATCATGCAGAATTGCTGTGACGTTGTTCATCGTTGCTCGCTGTTTCATAATTACAGCCGTCAGATGGCAGTATGCAGTATTGTGTCTCTTGTACTACAAATATGAAGGTCAGATGACAGATCGAAGTGTCGACGTTGTTTCAAAATTAAAGCCGCCAGATGACAGACGTTGTTCAGCGTTGCTGTATTTTAATTAATTTACAAAAACAAAAACAATAATAAATTTTTTAGTTGTCGATGTCAGTAGAACAAGCAATTATCTGTAAAATGATATATAATTTATGTGGAGAAATTGTGAGGTTTTTTCTAAAAAGGGAGGCTAACATCTTAAACCTTATCGTATTAATATATATGATAAACTCGCCAACCCCCCGCCCCTATAAACAGGATACGTTCCTGTGTTATTGTTATCAATCGACAATCGCAGGATAAGGACCCGCCACACGACAGATAACGTGGCATACGATTGTAGATTTGTGAATAAATAAATATTATAATATTTTTGCATTAGTCTCTTTTGATGTAAATGCAATTACCTAACGCGCATGGTATACTTAATGTTAATTTATGTGACAAATGTGGGCCTATGAGCTGTGCCAGGTCCGAACAATTGTTTTTTAAAGGCCACCAACACTTAAAGATATTTTAAGCTAGTTCATTAAGAAATAATTAATTCATTTCAATTGATACTTTCTTGGGTTAAAATATATGAGAATTAAAATAGGGAAGTCTTGAAAACGTATTTCAAGTCCCCAGACAAACTAGGCTGCTTAAGAACGTCAACTAAAAAATTACTGAACCGATTTTCATGACACCTGAATGGTGCAGGTGATAAATAAAATAAAGGTTCTGGTAACGCATACGATGCCGCGGGTAACAACTGGTATAATGTTTAAAAGTGTTAATAAAGAGTAAAAATAGACGCACAGTAAATATGTTTAAATAAATGACAGTAAAATTGTGCACTTATCAATGGAGCATCGTAAAAGAATGGGCGCAGGGCGCCATTGATAGTTGTTACAATACTTATTAATGACGTCACATCTATGTATTTATAGTAGGCAAGCAGTTTTTTTTTGTACGGCTATCTCGTCCTAAACTACTGGACCGGTTTCGACAATCGACGTCGTGTCAGAATTGCGATAAGAAAAACGATCTTCAAAAAATCAATTATAAACGTTACAAAATACGCGATATATCGTAAGCAGGCTTTGGAAAAACAATTTGAATTTAATAAAAACGAAAAACAAACATGAAAGTATAGTTTAAAAATAAATTTACTCGATTTCAGAGCAACTGAACGGCTAGTATCATTTAAATAACGAAGATTTTCGAGTTTTGTGCAAATCGATGCGTATTTTCGTTCTAATAAAAAAATCGTATGCAAATACCCCACTGAAGGCAATGTGACCCTCATTTATTCCATAATGGTGTAGATTTCAAATTGCGAATCGATTTTCATTTTATATGAAATTTAAACATCTGCTCTCGAGAAATAAGTAAACGTTAAACTCAATCGAAATAGACGAGGGAGTATGGCTATTTCTGTATTATACTAAAATTATCGTGCGCGTTTGTTTCCGCACTATGATCGTGACATAATCAATCTGAAACTAATTTATTTTAAACCAATCCATTGCATACTTTTGAGGTGAAGTCAGGCAGAAAGCAATCATTAAGATTCAACCGTTACTCAACGAATGTTAATTTTATTTGAATTTGACACTATTTAATAAATAGAAGTAACTGTGATCCATTGAAGTTAATGATAGGTATTTGGAAAAGATTCCGTGGCATAAAAGGTTTTTTAAAATTGCATTTAATGCTGACGTTTCGATACGTTTTGTATCATCTTCAGAGTTTTCTGTAATTATATTTTCTTTGTTATAAAAATGTTTTAAATTAAAATGTAATTATGAGGAAATCATTATTATAAGAAACTTACCAAATGCTGTCAATTGTTATCAGTATATTGTTGTTGATGGGTTGTGAACATGGTGTCACTCAACTTTTTAATTTTATTGTTATTTCTTATAAAAAATACTGGTTAAGAGTATTCGTCCCTGCAAATACCCCCTGCACCCTTCATCTCAAATCTTTTCCCCTCGCCTAAAAACGGTTCGCGCTCTCCCGACGCTATACTTGAAGCTAGAGAGTTCTGGTAAACGCCAAATGAAAGACAAAGAATCAGACTACAGATCCTTCAGGCGAATTTTTTGAAAAAAAATTCCTGAAAAAACTTACAACCTTTTGAAAAAAATAATAAGTTACGTAATATTTCACACGTAGGCGAAACTGTTTTTCAAAAAATTCGCCTGAAGGATCTGTAGTCTGATTCTTTGTCTTTCATTTGGCGTTTAGAGGAAAAGATTTGAGATGAAGGGTGCAGGGAGTATTTGCAGGGACGAATACTCTTAATGTTAGATTTTTAAAATTGTTAGTTTCTTTTAAATGTAAAATTATTGTCACGAAATTAAAACCACGGAATCTTTTCCAAATACCTATCATTAATCTTATTCGCACAACACAATGACTTCGTCAGCCGAAGACTTTATATCTTTGTCTGGCGAAGCCACTGTATTGTGCGAAACAATTGAATTCTAAATAAAAACGTTGCGTTTTAATTGAAAAGACCGCGCAACCTTGTGAATAACGGACCGGCACACTACGAACCTGCAACATCCACGATATCGCACAGACCAGCACGAACGAGCAATTTTTAGTGCAGGTCTCGTCTGCGGCAGACATTTTGCAGTAGGTAGTTTTATCAATGAAATTTAATAAATGAAAACGACACATCATACTGGATCGGTTATAAATTGCAGACGACCGACTGACAGTCGTTGCAGCTGCTGATATTGTATATTATAGACGCTCGACACCATAATCGTCCGACTTCCCCTCAGAGACCCCTCTCTATATTAGTATATATTTATTACAACAAAAACGTTAGCGAACAGGGAAATAAATACTTCGCAGATTATTGTAATTTTGTATGAGAAATGAACTAAAAAAAAAAACAGTTGTGTGGTTTTAAGAAACCACGACGCAAGTGAAACTTTTATTGGATTGTAGGCGTTGGACACTTATCCATCACGATTAATTATAAACAACAATATTCACATGAATACACGAATAAAAACATGTAAACACTGTACAGCACTTGCCCGCATGACAGACTGACTATGTGTTATACATACTACACGGTCAGCTGATGCTAACCATGGGCGGCGCCATATTGGCCTTGGCTGCTCTACCGAGCGCCTACTCCGAACGCCTTTCACTTTACCCCTACTCCGCGGCCGCCTGTAATGCGACATGCAACAGACGGCCAGAAAAATTTGGGGCGATATAGAATAAAAGTTTCACTTTAAAAAATGTCAGGACTTTAGGCCGCGTCAGAATCGGGCCTCACAGTCGACGACTTTAAATAAATAAAAACTACTTACAATTTGCACGGATGAAACGGATAATCCTTTTGGGACGGAGACGCCTTCGCAATCGCTTCCAATCCGGATAACAAAACATAATAACCGACCTCTTCGTCTCATTGCGCTCCGACAATTTCACGTTTTTTTTTCTCGCCTCAGCAAAGTATTTAAGGTCGTTACTGGGGAATACTGCCGTCAGCGTCCCACTGCGAAGCTGAGTGCGTTGTGTCATAACACTGCGTGAGGGACATCGCCCCCCTGGGGACCCCCGCGTACTGTACACCCAACATAGCTTCTCGTTTTACTCTCGGACGATAATTAATATTTCTTTAACGAAACCGTTATAAAATCTGCAGTAAACGGAAACACTTAAATGTTTTTTCAGGCTAAAAATAGCGACGAAAATTGCAATTGAAATGAAAACATTTACAGGCCGGCGTTGTTTATTATTTCACATCGTTCAAGTGTAAACATTCGATCGCGTGCGTTGTGGAATGAGCATAAACAGTTGACGACGACGACGCTACAAACTTCAACTGTTTCAAAATAACTGAACATTCGCTTATGTTAACTGTTTCGATTTTTCTGTACGGTTGTGGTATAATATTGATGTGTATTTTTTTTTTTCAATTTGAATAAATAAACGCATTGTCAAGTCGTCGTTGAAAACGGGCTCGACGTGTCTCCAATGTCTCATTAATAACGCGTCGTGTTCGCGTTATAATAATTCATGCAACTTACTAACTCTGCGACCACAAATCACCCAAACATTCCGACTTGTACGTAGATCTCTGCTTTCAGTACCGTGAAAGTATTCCGGTGCCAAGCGTCTGATCAGCGTCGTACGCGTTGTATTGCAACTGGGGGCAATGCCGGATCTAATCGTCTATAGGGCAGGGGTCGGCAACCTTTTGAGATGGAAGAGCCAAAAGTTACAATTTAAAGTTTTTAAAGAGCCACTAAACATTTTCTTTTCAGTATTTTATTATTTGTTTATATATAGGTATAATATATATATCCGAGGACGACACGTCGCGACGGGGGCGGTGCGGGTGAGACGCGAGTGGAAATGGCTGAGAGATAGACATGGTGCTCAATCATGGATCGATTGGACGATTTTTAAGGGTTTATATAATAAAATAATTATTTTTTGCGTATGGAACTGGAGAGCCGCAACTTTACATCAAAAGAGCCGCAGGTTGCCGACCACTGGTCTAGGGGCACCTCGGATAAATAAATGAAAGGAACATTTTTTTGCACCCCGCAACTAATCACATCTTAAACCGAACTCGGTCAAAAAAAAAATCTATATCAATGTTGCCAAACTGCACCCGATCATTGAATGATTCATAGATTAATAGAAATAATATATTCAAGTCAGTTGTAATTGATGTCATAAATGATATAGATAAAATAAATGAGCAGGACCAGTTTGAACCCGATAATTTAGTAGTTTCCTTTTTCTTTGAGCCAACATTAATTGGTAACGTTGCGATTTATCTATCTGTAGCAGCCAAATTACCGTGCCATATTTTTTCGAAATGAGTAACACTGTTTTTGGTGAATTTAGAATCGTTAACGATTTCCAAGAATATTTAAAGATGGTTGAGCCACGCTACGGGGAATTTTTAAACCGAAACGGGGGCACCCGCAGACCCGCTCCAGAGGCAGTTTCAGGCGACGCCAAATTCATAATATAATATGGTTGAAAACCACATCCAATCTGTCCTTTTTCCGACTTACTCAATCTGCTTGTTTTCTGACGGTTTCCCGTTCACAAAAAATGGCAACCATTATATTATATTTGTGAGTTTTTTAAAGTAATTATCTCAAACACTGGAAAGGGTTGGCGCCATTATCAAATTTCTGTCCCGGTTCTAAAAAAATCGTAGATCCGGGGCTGGACTCTAGTCTTTAAAGTACGAATGGAAATAATTAGTGATTGGACTTAATTGCGATAGAATCTCTACGCCTCTGATTGGGTGGAGTCACTCTCCTCACTTCTTACGTCAATCGACGGCACGGCACGCTGCTGTTTACATTCCGGCGTCGCTACAGCGTCCCGATGCTTCTCGCGGCCATCTTGTGCGCCAGACGTCGGCTTTATTTTGTTATACGGATGCCCTTATAGGATTTTATCCGAACTGGAGGCAAACAACGTACTGGATGTCGGGTTAGGCACTATATAAATCGCCGTTACCGTCGACCTGTGTGAACGCGCAGCCGGTCATCAGGAGCGATCGCATGTAAACGCGGAGATGAGTTTCACAGAAAGACGAGAGCTTTAAATAATTTATTAAAGTGTTTATATTATTCCAATGTGTGACCTACATAATGTATATTATAGCGTATTGCCGCCCGACGCCCTGAAAGCTACGCCGAACTATGAGCTGTCCGACGTTAATAAGCGGAACATGTTTTTTTTTTGAGTTTACTCCTTAAGAAACGATTTTCTGTTATAAGGCCCGGTATGGAAATTTTATGAGTAGTCAAATCAATTGGCGAGGCGTTACGCTCCACCGCTTCAAGTGTGGCGTTACGCTCGTCCGCTTCAAAAGAGACAAACATATATATCTGTAGGATCTAGCGTGCGAAAGAATGAGATGGAATACATTACACAGCGTATCTAAGGAGTAAACTCGAGTCGTGCGCCTAAGCTGACACGTTACCTCAAAACCACTGAACCTATTTACATCATTCTTTCAGTCAGTAGCAACGTAGACTCCACTATAAAAAGTGGTTGAGATTTTCACCACAGCGAGACTGGACAATATTAATTATTTCGTGAAGGGGTACGGTAGACTTGATTGAAATCTATCAAAAATTATTAAATACCAACTGTACCCACCCGGATGTCTCTACCATTAAGTTACCTAACTGTCGAGTGCTGTCGTTGATAAAATAGTTCATAAATGACGCTTTGGTACGGTAGATTTAATTGAAATCTATCACAAATTACTGTCAAAGTGCTGAACGGTAAATAATTAATTAAGAACGTATAAGATGCTGGTATTTTCTAAAACTTGACCCGTCGAGACGTGGTGTTTTTCAGAATTTAGTATCTATGTTTATTTTTCAAAAACAACCCGAATCGATTGAAAAATCTTCCCGAGTCCGAATTTTCTCCTCGCGGCTCTCATTCGATCGCTTCTGAACGTTGAGCGTCGGAGATGCCACAAAATCGAATATGAAAATTGTCTTCTGAAAAGACACGCTTTCCGAATTCAATTTTGACATAAGCGAATTCCAAACCGAGCCGGCTGTGTTTTTTCCATTGAACACTTTTATCTGTTAACGCGCGGGGCGCGTGTATTTTAAAATTTTTAAATATTTATGAAAAGTGGCCGTCTTTAGTCTGGCCTTTTATATCGAAAGTTCAAGAAAAGCTCGCACTAACCGCGCCTACGCATTTATTATAACTGCGTAAGTTGATCGCACGCTTATTCAGTTTTCAGGGGAACGAGTAACAAAACTGTGATCGCGACAAATTTATAATTAATTATTTTTTTCTTGGATTTATCAATGGAATAAATCTAATCCAATATTAGAAAATAAATCATAATTTAAGAGATCATAATATGAATCGTAAATTATAGCTCCTCGTTTCAAAACAATAGAGCGGATAATTTTAGAAAAACTTTCGCGAAATTATTAAAATCAGGGTCCAAACAATCATTAGCAAAAATAAGTATTTGTAGTCGTTAGGATAAAAATTGATATTGCTTGTAATATTGATAATTTTCAAATTCACCCATTCAAAGATTTAATCGTTTATTTTTGGGGGTTATTAACTTGGCGGGGTCCCAAGAATTGAACATGTTCAGCCTGTTGGTAGTTACGTCAGTTTTAAGTTCGTTGTGTATAGAATGTGTTACTTATTTTCAAATGCGCCTCTCCGACAATATTGAGTACAGTAGTGTATGTTGGGTTGCCTAACTCACAGGTAATTAACATATTTTAATGAAATCTTGCCACCAACAACTTTTTAATAATCTGATGATATTATGTCGGTTTGTGAAACGTACGTCCAAAATAGGGTTTTCTGAATATTTTTTTTTAGAAATCGGTCTATTCCTTTTCAAGAGGCTCATTGGGACAAGCGAAAAAAGTCGATGCGGCCCAAATGACTTTAAAAATGTTGATTATTTTCTCAAATTTCTTATTTTGTATTTAAGAAAATAACTGATACAAAGGACTAGGTGAGTTTGATGTCGTCATTCAGTGCAAAAAATGTTGACGCTTTTGCGTTTGCTTTACAAGTGTAACCATAGATTATATACCTAAAGGTGGCACTTCACATGGCTATTTGTGTTTGATATTGGGTGTTTGTTGTATTTAGCAAAATATATGACGTTCAAGACAAACATGCAAATAGAGGCAAATACGACCATCCACACATGGCAGTCAAATAGCAAACACACAAACATTTGGCAGCAGAACGCAAGGTTCAAAATTCCAGGAATTTTAGCACTGTTTCATTGTCCCAATTCATTTTCAATAGTAATTGTTCCAGTTCTCGCTCACAGCACAGACACAAAAATACTGCACGTTCGTACAGGTTCACGGCGCGTGCGCTGCTAAATATGGCCATTGGGTGGACGGTTTATTTGCCGTATTTGCTTATTTGACTCCTTTGATGTGCCTCGAAAAACCGACAAGCGCACGGTAACGCGTATTTGGTATTGGCCTTATTTGTCAAATAGGCAAATAAGGCCAACACTTTGTCAAATAGACCCTCCACACTTGGTAATTGTTTGCCAAATATACCAAATACAAATAGCCATGTGAAGTGCCGGCATAACATACACTTTTCGTAAAATATACCAAACACCTACTGATGTATGAAATAGTAACCGAATCTTATTAGTTACGTTTTTGTTGGAATTTTTCGTGTCACCTAGGCAACAAAACGTATTTAATTTTTGCCAACCAGGACTGATTTTGATGAAACTCGGTGCGCAAATTTAAAGTTTTTGAATCCAGGTAAAATAAAAATGTTCAAATCGAAATTAGCGCAGTGGAAGTCGCGAGTAAAGTTTGATCCTTTTCTAATAAATTTATAGCGTTGCCTAATCTCGAGAATCGGTGAACCGATTTCAATGAGATAGGAAATTTTGTCGAAATCGGTTCTTTAGTTATTCCAATTTTAATCAGCGCGCTTTAGCCATTATACATACAGAAAACAACGTCTGTCTGACAGTACGCGATAAATTCGTGGAGCCCGGTTTCCTCGATTGGGCAGCAAAAATATCTGAAAAGGTTTCATCTCATTATTATGGCAGCGCCGGGGTTAATACGGCCGGTAGATATATATATACAAAAAAACAAACGCAATGTTGAAATTGATTTATTTTGTTTATCGATCATATTATTTATAAATCACATTGATCTACATTACACAAGTCCCTTCAGCAAGGAAACAAACCAAAAAAATAAAAGTTTAAAAATAATACTCTCTTCGTTTTTTCTCTCTTTAAGGATTTCGCTAATACAAAAACATTGACTCATCATCTGCTTAGTTTTTATAATATAAACTTTATATTATTAATAGTAAATTTCTCGTTTAACATTATAATAAGTTTTTAAATCACATTTTCTTGTTGTTACGTAGATAATTTAAATATAACTATTGTAGAGCAAGAAATGGCGGCTTAAATATTTTAAAACTTCAACCGACTCAGTCGTCGCCGGTACAAGCGCCTTTCTGATTTGCCGAGCAACCCAATATTCAAGCCGTTTAATTTAAAATCCGAATGCACAGAAAACAACAGATGTGTGAAGAAACAATTGACACGTGACTGTATTTACAGAAGACACGTGAAACAATTTTTATTTATTTACAGACACCTGTGGCACGTCAATGAATTATTCCGGCAAGTTCTAAATCAGTTCTAGAACTTATCGGACGATCTGAACCGGACTATTATTTGCCAACAAACGCTTAAGAACTGTCACGACTAGTTCAAAAAATAAGTCAGGCCGTCATCTAATCATAATAATAAAAAAAACACACGTATTCACATGTTGTAATGAAATAGCAGGGATCACATCTGTATCGCAAACATCGATGTACATTTTAAATCTAATTTTTCAACGACGGTGTGACTACTGGCCAGTCGGAGGCAGTACCATTTCAAATTTAATAGACATTAGCAATGCTTTTCATTTTAATAAAAAGAAAAATATCTTACCGTATGATTCAGGAAAATGCAATAGGCAAAACTGTACACTGCAGACATTTTCATATCACGGAATTATATCGATACGTTCATAAACAGGTGGTTTCGTCTGCAAACGGCAGATAGCGCAACATGTACTGTTTAAGATGAAACAGTTTGCTAGTTATGCCGGCACTTCACATGGCTATTTGTATTTGTGTATTTGGCAAACAATTCCCAAGTGTGGAGGGTCTATTTGACAAAGTGTTGGCCTTATTTGCCTATTTGGCAAATAAGTCCAATACCAAAAACGCGTTACCGTGCGCTCGTCGGTTTTTCGAGGCACATCAAAGGAGTCAAATAGGCAAATAAACCGTCCACACAATGGCCATATTCAGAAGCGCACGCGCCGTGAACCTGTACGGACGTGCAGTATTTTTGTGTCTGTGCTGTGAGCGAGAACTGGAACAATTACTATTGAAAATGAATTAGGACAATGAAACAGTGCTAAAATTCCTGGAATTTTGAACCTTGCGTTCTGCTGCCAAATGTTTGTGTGTTTGCTATTTGACTGCCAAGTGTGGATGGTCGTATTTGCCTCTATTTGCATGTTTGTCTTGAACGTCATATATTTTGCCAAATACAACAAACACCCAATAGCGAACACAAATAGCTATGTGAAGTGCCACTACAATGTCGGCAAGTAGTTAAAATAGTTCCCATGTCCGAAGTCACCTCAGAAACGGTTTATTATGTATTATAGCATCGGGGCTACGCATTGTTTTCTGTGCAATCGAGACTCGTTCATAAAAAACGGAACGGTGCGTACGGAAACTCGACATCAAACTATGAATCGGTAGGCGAGCCGCCGATGCGATTTTCTGTACGCACGGTGCCGATATCGAAAGTTCTAATGTATAAACGAAGTAGTGATTATAAGATTTCCTTATTAGAGCAGTCTGACTGACAGCTGAACACCTTGTTTAAATAACTGAACAAAGAATATTATTTATTTATTTTAGTCCCTTCTTATACACATAATATAATATAACAAATCCGCATCGCGGCGTCTTTGTCTATCACTATATCACTCGCACACACTCTCTCTCTCTCTCTCTTTCTCACGTCACCATAACGAGTCTCCGCGCTTCTTGTTTCGTTTCATTCACGACTTCGATGAAAGACAGAAGAAAAAGGATAATAAAATAATAATGTTGATATCTCCTCGATAAATTTATATATACGGTACTATAATATATATATATATGTTATTTTCATGATTAAATACATAATATATTTTATACACCCGTTGTCTTGTTGAAGGAGAAGCGCTAGTATGCGCTGGGCACCACGTGTCGCTCCTTCAACAAGCCAAGGGACATTTATTTTATTTTTATATTCAGTCTTAATTCGCATGTTTATACAAAGACAGCCGTCGATTGTTTCCGACGGACCGTTTTCATGTTCCTCGCTTTCCGAGTGATTTTTGTTGTATTTTTGCTCGCGGACTAGTTTTTTTTTTGTGTTCTTGTCTACTGAAAATGTATTTTTCTTCGTCAAATCAATAAAAGTTAAGTGTTCTTTCTTAATACTCGAATTACAAAATTTATGTAATTTCAAATAAGTGACCGGAGACTTTTAAAAAATCACATACAGGTCAATAAGTTAATATTATTTAATTAATAAATGTTCTTCAAAGGTAATTCGTTTTAAACAGCCATTTTTAACTCTCGTGTCGAACATCTAGCATGAAAACTTCTTTAGCGGCGTTGTACACTTTTTTTGTAATGGGTAAAAAATGTTAAACTCGCGTCAGATCGTCAGATATGTGTAAGACGAAAACTTTTATTTATACAACGTTAGACATCTAGCGTTGAAATATCGTACATAAATAAGATGCAATCTATGATACAAACCATTTTGATCGAAAATTCGTAAGACGTTAATATTCAAGTTTTCACTTCCGCCGGCACTCCCGGAGTGCAACCCGTCTTTTTTTTTACAGTTTTGTTGATTTGACGATAAAAATATTCTTTATATAATCGAGCAAAAATTTCTGATAAAAGAAATCACAGAACGCATGCTCACTGTGGCAGCCAACCGGATCTTTCTCTGTTCGATACAAGAAACAAACAAAAGAAAAGGTAAGAGTAACGTTCAAATGTTTAGAAACAGTTGAAAGTAAAGTTGTTTCTTTTTTTTTTAATTTCGAGGTAGGTTTCTTTTAAAACCAAATATCATTCGTTGGGTCACAACATAAATACTGCAGTATAATTATTGAGTATTGAACAATCAATGTATCGAATAGGAACCCATCAATTATTATAAATTTGACTAAATTATCAATAAATATTACACTTTCCTTTTCGATTAACAGTTAACTGGAAGAAAAATCAGTAATAATTATTGCATAAATAACAATCTATTTTTTGTTAGCAACAATAATTATAATAACAATATTTGTGAAAAGCGAGACTGCATGACGACTGGCGGAAATGCATCGGTCGAAGAGACGTCTCGAGCCGTCGCTCCGATTCGAATGCATAATTGAACGCGCGAAGCTAAACGGAGAGTTTGTCGCCCGACCGTCCGTCAAACAACCTCGCCTTTCAGAAACCGCATTTCACTAATAAAAAAATAGAACAGAAAAATATCGACGAACGACGAACAAAAATAAAATGTAAAAACGTACGGCCGACGGGGCGCACCTATGGAATTATGTCGACGAATTACACAATAATAAATAATCGGACCTAGAAGCATCGAACGACGGTCAGACAGGCTTCTGTAAGTCCGGTTGCAGTTGTTGAGCCGCGTCCGGCGGCCTGCGCGGTCTGTGCAACGGCACCACGATGCACGGCAACTGTTGTTGTTGCTGCTGTTGTTGTTGTTGTTGTGACGTCGTAGTCGAAGACGACGACGACGACGACTGCGTGAACTTGCTGAGCATCTTGACAGTTCGCTGCAGGAAATCCGACGACTTGGAGGACGCGGCGGCGCCCGTAACAGCCGGCTGCTGCCGACTGCCGTTGGACGTCGACGACATCGAGTGACTGCGCACGACGGTACCGGCCGCCGCCGATCCCGTCGAGCTCCATTCGCCGCCGCCGCAGCCTCCGATCGTAGAACTCGAGGCCGATGACAGCACGCCGGCCGAACTAGATCTGTATGGGGGCGGCGACTCGGATTCGAACACGGTGCGGTTAGGTGGAGGCCGAATACATTTCTGATATATCTCGCTTTCCTGAAACGAACATTTGTCGATTAAGTAGATTCTTTTCTCGTTCCGATATAATCTAGAACTGGATTAAAATCGCGTACCTATGCTGTTTAAATAAATTCTAATTGAATTTTTTTGATCAACTTCCTCGATTTTTTAACCATAAAAATCGAGCCTAAGATGAGAGAATATGACACAAGGAATTGGAATTTACCATTAATTCTATACATAAATATAGATCGTCCACATAAACATACCTTGTAAATAGTTGTGTTCTCTGTACTTTGAGTTTATTTGTAATGTTAACATTTTATTTTTGTCATATTCTCTCGATTTTTATGATTAAAAAATCGGGGAAGTTGATCGAAAAAAGTCAATTAGAATTTATTTAATTTAACAGCATTGGTACGCGATTTAGCTAGGCAACCCATGTGTGATTTATCAATGTATATGTTACGGTCAATGTCCGGAATACGGGCAATGTCGACAATGCCCAAGCCACATCGGGCAATGCCCGAAATCGGACAAGGTTCAAAAAATATTTTTTTTTTAAACATGAAACGCTGACATTTGATTGTATCTTTATCATGATAAGTTATCATTAACGCTTTATGGAATTTTTATCACTGATATCAACTATTGAAGAATATATTTTTCAGCATTCAATTACAATTATTGATGATTGAAAACACGTAGTATAATTTATTTATATTATCTAACATATAATCTTTGTCATCATCAAATAACAGACGAGGGTATGTATTTCTAATACCGGATCTCGCACTATCAGCTTTAAATCTAGATTTAAAAATGTCAATTTCAATTGGGCCCCACTGGACATTCAATAAGACCTAGGTCCCAAAGAACCTAGACTGAGTACATCGACATTGCCAATATTCAATACACACAATACCACAGTTCGAGGTGGTTATACAGTATGTAAACACGTAAGGTGCACATAGGGAAATTAACATTGAGAAAAAATGACAAGATCAGAGTGAGCCTTGAAATCTTGTTTTTCAATTTGACAGATAATATTCTTTTGCAAAATGAATGTGTATACTACCGAAGAAAATATTCAAATGATTACAAGATAATCGGACTTTTTTTATTAATGGGACATTAAATTCCCAAAAATACTTAAATATGGTGCGAGATCAAATATCTCCGCCTATTCGTGTTGAACCTAAAGACATTGGGTCACTGATTTACCAACGCGCATACGTCATACCAGTCAGACAATTTTTGAATGAAATGTTTCCAAACAGATGGAGTTCACTTTTTGTTTTATTTTTGTACAAAAAAATTAAAATAATGATTTATAAGAGCTTTTTATTATTGAAAAAGCCAAGTAAAATAAAAATAAAATAGAAATCCTCAAGATTACCACGATAATTCAATAGAAATAACAATTGATGCAGTCATGGCTAACTCTGATCCAAGTATTTTTTCCCAATGCTAATTTCCCTATGTGCACCTTACGCGTTTACATACTGTATATTGCCTATTGCCAGTGCGATTTCAAAATCTAGCAAGTCTTTTACCTGTTCGGCGTCCCTGAGTTTGAGGTGCGCCGCGCTGCCGCCATACGCGTGCTCCTCGCCATCGCTGAGTTCGATGCGCGGCGGCAGGTCTAGTTCCATGTCGGTGTAAACCGACCGCAATCTGACCTGCCTGTCGCGTTCGGCGGCCGCGGCTCGTTCGTCGCCCGTCACATTCGACGACGTCGTGACGGCCGCCGCCGTTTCCGTCTCGTGGTGCAGGTGCAGATGGTGGTGATGCAGGTGATGGTGGTGCAGATGATGGTGATGATGGTGCAGGTGGTGGTGGTGGTGATGGTGGTGATGATGGCCGCCGCCGCCGCGCAGCCGGTCCATGGCGTTGGCCGCCGCAGCGTTACCGCTCACTACCGACAGCATCTGTTTAAAAAAAACAAAAAACAAACACGCTACAGCTATTTGATCTGGAAAATATTGGAATTTCTTAATAGCAGCACAAGAATTTAATAAATAACCAGAAGTATAAAGCACACGAGGCTAGTTTTGTGGCTGGGACTTCCGGCACGAGACTGGAAATGACGTCACTGATTGCTCACGTGCGAGGTTTAAAATTAGAACCGGGGCTATTTTTCTGAGCAAGAACCAATTCTAGGAAACAGTTTCTTGTCACATGGGCGACATGAACAAACGCCCACAAACCAACATGTCGTGCGGTATCTGTATTTGCTCACAGACACGTTCTGCTCTCTGGTCGTTCGAACTGTCACTGCGCGCGCACCAAACCCATCAACAAAACAAGTTTGAAATGACGCATCGTGTGAAGCGAGCACACAAAAGCCATCGAGAAAACCAGGCGCTGAAAAACTCTAGCAGTCAAATCTAAGCGACAAAACCAGCCCCGTGTGCAGCGGCCTCAACTCTCTATTACGAACTTTACTCATTGTTGTGACCTCTGTGACAAGGAAGTTTGATCTATTGACTTCCTGGACTAGAAAAATTGTCCCTTGAATAAATGTGTGGTCAACCTCTATCTAACAGGCCACTGTCATACTCTATCCTCTCATGTGTGGTTTTTTCCTATCTCTCTCAACCTAAGTACACAGAAACAGGTCACGCGCATACTCTATCACAGGCCTGGGCAAATGGCGGCCCGCGGGCCAGATCCGGCCGGCGAAACATTTTATAAATGATTATTAAGAGCGAAAATAGTTCGCCAATTTTTTTAGAAAAATATAGTAAATAGCAAAAAAGACCTTTTATGTTGCGGAAACGAAAGGACATTTTTTTTGGCTCTCCAAATTTTTGTTGCAGAAATGAAAGAACCTTTTTTTTGGCTGTCCAAATTTTTGGCCCACGTTCAAATTTTCATCAGCAATGTGGCCCGACGATCAAAAGATTTGCCCGCCCCCGCTCTATCCTAAAAAAAAGTAATCAAACGCATACACAAAGCAAGCATCACGCGCTCTGATCAAACGAAAATATATTAGTGACTGAATTTCGACCCGTTATTTAGATGTCGCCTTCAACTAAAGCCATGTTTAATCTCACGTCGCGCCAGTTGCGCGGTTTTACGCCCAACCGAACGCGCCATTAGACGTTTCACATAAAAAAAAATTAGAACGAATTTTACGAGCTCCGTTTTACTGCACGGACAATATAAACACGTTGTGTCTATATGGTTAAAGGTCGCCGAAAGGTTATCAGCTATACGCTTCTTCACCGAGCGTCCCATTTCTCATACAATATACAAGTTGTCCGATTTACCGATGATTTCACAGCACGATTTTCAAGGTTTCAGAATTGACGCGCGTCAAGTGAAATCAATGTTTAACTTTAGTGTGGAATTTCCACGACTCATACCTTCAGTTTTCAGGTTTTAATCAGAAAACTGGTGAACGTATCAGCACCAGTTAGGGTTTGGAGCCAGCACCAACTTATTTTCAATTTATGTAATTTAAAATTCAACTGACACCAGTTCTCGACTTAGAACCTGGGAACTGGGGGCTTGTAATAGTAGCTACCGTATAAACAACGCCATCGCTATATATATCTCGGCTATTAATAATAAATAATGTAAAATAAGGGTGCGAGAACAGAGCTTTTACAAAAATGTCGAGCGTTTCCAAGGCTCGCCTACCACAAACGTCTATTTTCCTACGTTCAAACCTGAGAACTGGTGAAAGTGTCAAATGGATTATTACCTATCTATATAGTACTATCATATATATTATTACGCTAAGGTTTAAGATGTTTGCCTCCCTTTTTAGAAAAAAACCACACAATTTCTCCACACAAATTATATTATATCATTTTACAGATAATTGCTTGCTCTACTGACATCGACAACTAAAAAAATTATTATTGCTATTGTTTTTGTAAATTAATTAAATTAATTAAACTCTGAACAACGTCTGCCATCTGACGGCGTAACGTTAACACTTCGATCTGTCATCTGACCTTCATATTGTAAATACTGCATACTGCCATCTGACGGTCAACGCTAAACAACGCTTTTGCTACTTGCGCCTCTATATGACAATTTTAGTAAAATATTTCTTGCTTGCAGTATACATCTCTTAACATATTTTATATTCGACACTATAGATGACACATGTAAATATTTTCATCAAAAATGGAGGTTTGAGTTTAAAATAAGTAACAAATCAGGGAACTGCCGAAAACTGCAAAAAAATTGGACACAACATTCATCTCGGTAAACTAAGATGAATGCGCGTAGGTACTCATGTCCTTCCCTTCCCCATTCGTTCTTTTGCACCCGGGTGAAACCGGGCGGGACCGCTAGTATTATATAAAGTTTCCAAAACTGCTCATCCGATTTCAAAAATTTTTCCCACCAATATTTAGAATGGACCTTCATGATGAACATCAAAACAAAAACAAGAGATCTCAGATGTCTGGATCCTCAAGCTCAAGATAATTTACCCTTTTTATAACCTTCATATAAAAATTGATTTAAACTAAAAAAAATAAAGATTTTAATTTAGTATGTGCTGTAGTTTTTAATTTAGAGTCTGGCCCGCTAACGGCGCTAACACACCCAAAATCTTATAAATGGCCCTTTAGAAAAATCAGTCCGACACCCCTGCTCTAGTTCCTAGGGCTCCCAGCTCTAATCTGAGGTCCGGTGCAAGCATTTTAAAACGTATTGTTACGTACAAACAAAACGGTACTAGGCCCCGACAATCCTGACAATTGGCGACTCGGGAAATGTTTTTTTTTTTATTAAAAACTTTATTTAAACGCAGTGCGAACAGGTCTATCAGACTATCCAGTGTTGAAACGCGACCTTAGGTCTAACCTTGACTAAAGCAACGTAATGTACTTACGTTTCTGTTGTTAGTTGCACCTAGCCGCTCGGTTGTTCGGAACGAGACTGAACTCTGAACGGTTCGACTTGCGCTACTACTATTACTACACTACCGGGTGATTTGTAACGCGACGGCCGAATAACTACGAGGTGAGGGGGCGAGCTTTGCCTTACACCTGCTATAATATAAACATACACTGACGTACTTGTTTAACACGTCCTTGCAACTCTAGCGGCCGTCTAGAGTCTAGACGGCACACAAACAGACGGACTAAACATTTATTGTGACGCCCGGTTTTTCCTCGTTCGACGTTGGTGCGTATGCCTTTTACGTAATAAATAAATATTGCTAGTGCTAGTCCCGGAGCCGATCGCGCGATTTCCTCTGCATCGAATACGCACAGACGCTCCTACACTCGGGCAGACAAATTAGAAACTCACAATTATTTTCGTTCTGCCCGAAATTGTATAAATGTCGCTGCACACGAGGCTAGATTCCTTGCTAGATTTGCCTACTAGTTTTCTAGCGCTGTTTTTATCAACCCACAAGTGGGGAATAATACTAGTTTAGGTCAAAAATCACTTTTCAAAAATTTTACAATATCTTTCCGTTTTGAGGTCCCCCGAATCCAAAAAACATGTTTTTGGAAAAACTCTGTGCATCTGTTAGTCTGTTTGTAAACACGATACAGGTCAAACGGATGAGCGGATTGAAACCAAATTTTGGGAGGATGTTTGGTATGTAAATATGAAGAGCCCTATTGTTTTTGGGGAAAATCGGCGCATGCGCAGAAGAGATATATGCTATAACGGTGTTTTTTATATAATAATGGTATACTTTTCATAACGGCTTATTATTCTATTTATTGTTTCAAGAAAGTTTCGTTAAAAAAATTTTTTTCTAAGCTTTATAGTTTCGGAAATATTTTGAAAATAAAAAAATCATCCCCTCTTTTGTTTCATGGATCTGTCAGAAATAAACTAGTTCGGCATGCTTTGATTAATTTTTACATGACGTGAAACATATTATGTAGGTAACCATGGGAACGTAAAGCAAATATCATATTAAATACTAGCCATTACCCGCGTCACATCGCGCGATATCAATAATTTTATTTTCTTTATTATAATCAAATGTCAACATTTTTGAAGTTGGAATGGTCCCGTCGCCCAATTGGCTGGAATTTTTTTTATTGTTGTTATGTGCTCTCTTCACACGAGACGTCTTTTCAAGCTAGTTTTGTGAATAAATCTAGTGCGCGCGCAGTGACAGTTCGAATATAAACACAGAGCGAAACGTGTCTGTTGTCTGACTCTGAGCAGAATGACACCATGTTGGTTTGTGGGCATTTGTTCAAATCGCCCACGTGACAAGACACTGATTCCTGATTGGTTCTTGCTCATACCTATCGCAGCGGAAAATAGCCCCATTCTAATTTTTTGTGAGCTAGCAGGCAAGTCCGCAGTGACGTCATTTCCAGCTTCGTACCCAGCCTACCGGCCAGCAGAACTTCAAGCAGTGTTTCTAGTCTCGTGTGCAGTGGCTTTAAAGCAACTTTTTTATAGGGGGTAGTGAAAAAAATATTGAATTGCATATTATAGATTAATATGGAAAACGACACGTTTCTGAAGTGGGCAGGTATAAAGTTTCATAACTGTGTTAGCTTTCACATAAAAATGTTTTCTTTCCTATAACGACAACGCGCCGGTCCGCTAGACAAAATAAAATCTGAAATGTGATATTACTAACATACAATACGATATCTGCAGGAAAACGGATAATATAATATCTAAACAATAACTACATTATATTATTATATATCAAGAAAGCTATATAGACATAACAATTGGTGGCGTGTTTTCGAGTCAATAACTCACCGTGACTTGACTACAAGAACCCGAGGGCGTAGCACCGGCTCAACCATCCGTTTTGTTGTCTCTCCAGGAAGTGCAAATAGTTAAAAAAACTGTCCACTCCGCGATTATTACGATGCAACGGCAGCAAAATCGGTTTAATTTCAACACAATAGTAATTACCGGCACGTAAAACAAAAATGAACAGTCGTTGCTCAACTGTTTCGCAAAAACAGACTATACAAACATAATACACGCTATTGCGAAAACATATTATAATAGAAAAAATGCAGACGGACGAGTTATTGCGATATGAATTTTTAAGTATTATTGTTGTTATCACTTATTTACACAAAAAAAGGTCTACACAAAAATCCAGTTTCGTACCGGTTTATCAACTTCGTAACGGCGCGCCGATTTTGTGATAACTTCGCGCGTATATAACTGTCAAAATATTATATCATTTATGTTCACGAACTGTCAATAATCACAGTCGCAGGTGGACCAAAGGTTGTCGAAATTTACTACACTTGTTTTTTCCAAGGCCACTAACTGTTATCGTATATCAATTATTCGTATTTTCCATTTATTATTTTTCCTGACAAGGTCCAGGTATATAGTCGGGTTTTACCATTCCAACCCACAAATGGGGAATGGTACTAGTTTAGGTCAAAAATCACTTTTCAAAAATTTTACAATATCTTTCCGTTTTGAGGTCCCCCGAATCCAAAAAACATATTTTTGGAAAAACTCTGTGCGTCTGTTAGTCTGTCTGTGAACACGATACGGATGAGCGGATCGAAACCAAATTTTGGGAAGATGTTTGGTATGCAAATATGAAGAGCCCTATTGTTTTTGGGGAAAATCGACGCATGCGCAGAAGAGATATATGCTAAAACGGTATTTTTTATATAATAATAGTATACTTTTCATAACGGCTTATTATTCTATTTATTTTTTCAAGAAAGTTTTCTTAAATTTTTTTTTTCTAAACTTTATAGTTTCGGAAATATTTTGAAAATAAAAAAAAATCATCCGCTCTTTTGTTTTACGGATCTGTCTGAAATGAACTAGTTCTGCATGCTTTGATTAATTTTTAACCGACTTCAACAAAAAGGAGGAGGTTCTGTGTTCGTCTGTATATTTTTTTTTTTTTTTTATGTATGTTCACCGATTTCTCCGTCAATTATGGACCGATTTTTAAATTTTTTTTTTATTCGAAAGAGTGCACCTCAGAAGTGGTCCCATCGGAACCAAGTCAGGATCTGATGGTGGAATCCGGAGAAATCGAGGGATACTCAAATTTCAAAGAAACGCATAATGTTTTTTATGTATGTTCACCGATTTTTAGTGTTAGATTAACACTAAAAAGAGAAAAATAAAATATTTTTAACAAAAAAATTGAACCGACTTCACACTAAAAAGTAAAAAATAATTGCGTATTGAAATGTTTTGGAGTCGGTGTAGTTCTCGGAATAGATTTCATTTTGGCTGACACCGACTCCAAAACATTTCAATATTATTTTTTACTTTTTAGTGTGAAGTCGGTTCAATTTTTTTGTTAAAAATATTTTTTACATGACGTGTAACATACTATGTAGGTAACCATGGCAACGAATAGTTAATATCACATTGAATACTAGCCATTATCCGCGTCACCTCACGCGATATCAGAAATTTTATTTTCTTTATTATAATCAAATGTCAACATTTTTGAAGTTGGAATGGTCCCGTCGCGTCGCCCAATTGGCTGGAAGTCACGTTGGATGTAGCCGTCAACAGTCACCGTGTGCGGCGCACGCAACTTTAAGTTACAAGCAGCTCCATTTATCAAATCGATAGGTAAAATGGACGAAAGTATGTATAGGTATATTTGAAAGATACGGTGGGGAGTTTTGGAATGTGTGAAGAATTGGCCATCTCCACACATTCAACATGAAAGTATGTTTGTTTTTCAAGCTCAGGCCCCCGATTGTAATGTCATAATGGCGGATCCCAGCGAATCGTGAAGTTAATCACGACTGCCATTAGTGTTTCAGACTGATGCAATAATAATAGTATATTATAATAAATACGAGTGATGTATCTGTCCTGAACGAGTCGTTCATAATGAACGACTCCTTTCTCGGAGCGGAGCGAGTCGCTCTTTATTTGTGAATGACTCACTCCGAGCGCCATTGCTATGTGCTGAGGTGTTCTGTACTGTTGCAATCGCACATTTACAGAGCGCACACAGCACAGGCCACACAGGCACTAGTGAATTTTGCACGTACGGAGTTATCTTTGCTGAGTCATTTAATGTTGAAGGACACACTGTAAGCGTAATAGTACTAAGACTTAAACCATTCACATTGACGGCGTTGACAAAGATATAATATTGTAACAATAAACATTATTATTGTTAAGCTTTTATTATACTTTATAGTTTATCCGCGAAATGCGAATAATATAAGATCAGAATCATATTAAAATGAACTCAGAGTTTGTATTGTGCTGTGATTCCTGTGCATGCATGATGACAGTTCACACCTCTGTAGTCTGTACTCTTGTGTAGTATGTACTGTCTAGTGTCGCTCCTTTGAACGACTCGCTCTGAGCGACTTTTTTTAGTGAGCGGAGCGCACGGAGCCAGCTCCCAATAAAGAGTCATGTGGACATATCACTAATAAATACACAGTAATTTTTATAATAAATATACACTATTTTATTATCGCGCAAGGGTCCGAAGTCCGGTAGACTTGTGTGTAATTCGTATTTATACTCGTGATTCGTGGAAACGCAACGCACACACACACACACACACACACACATGCGTATAGAGAGATACTTATGACACCGTCTGCTTCAGATAAGACGACACATTGCTCATTACATTCCATAAATCTGGTTATAGAACAGTTCCATGTCAAACTGTGGAAAAAGGCTAGGGGCTAGTGATGTGTCCACATGACTCTTTATTGGGAGCTGGCTCCGTGCGCTCCGCTCACTAAAAAGAGTCGTTCAAACACAAGAGTACAGACTGCAAAGGTGTGGACTGTCATCATGCATGCTCAGGAGATCACGTAGCATTGCACAGCACAATACACACACTCAGCTCTGAGCTCTTTTTAATAGAGCTGTAAAAGTAACTAGAAATTATTTACCCGTATGTATTCGTCACTTAAAGAACCAGTACCCGTTACTTTCGTATCGTTACCTTACTCGTTACTTTTCATACGACATACAATCGTGTATAACAGCATCAATAAGTGTATGTTCTCTGGCATCAAGCATGTACCCATCCCATCGAGGCGCGTCGCATCGTGACACGGTATGACTTCGTTCGTATAACGTATAACCGCATCAAACGAGTCGAACTGACTCCATGTCAGTTCGATACGACAGATGCGAGAAAAGAATTTGTAAGTAACGATTCGGTACTTCGAGTCAGACGATGTACCCGTTACTCAGTAACGAATACATACGGTTTGTTACAGCTCTACTTTTTAATATGATTCTGATCTTATATTATTATTCGCATTTCGGATAAACTATAAACTTTATAGTTTTGTTAAGCTTTTATTATACTTTATAGTATAAAGTATAATAAAAGCTTAACAATTATTTAGCTCTGCAAGTTAAGTAGATTTACAAAACTTTTTTCTGTCACCCGATAGCGCCACTGGCAAGTAAAGTATGTGTCATTTTATTGTTAGTACTGCTTATATTATAGGCCACATTAAATATTTTGTACAAAATTACGATGTTTTCTAAAAAAAAAACTGTTTTGGTAACATATAACGACATCTGATAGAATTTACGCAAAGCTATTAGTTCAGAATCAAACAAAAAAGAACGGTTTTAGTACCAAGTAGCGACGTCTGATAGAATTCGCTCAAAGCTATTAGTTCAGAAGCAAATCCGGTAGAATTTGCTCAAAGCTATTAGTTCAGACGCCGGGCCGCAAACGAAATACATTTTGCAGAATTATATCTATCGCACCCGGGTGAAACCGGAACGGACCGCTAGTATACTATATAGTTCTGATCGACATTTGTCAAATTTAGTGTATTGTGCGGTAGTCCAGAGTTTGCGTTCGGAGAAGGGAGATGACGACGGAGGACACGTCCTTTGTCTAGCCACCCGCCCACGCCAGACGGCGGGCGATGCGACCTCAGGCGACGCACGCGTCTCTATCCGCGTGACGTCATGCGCCTGCCGCCTGGCAGTCCTGCACCAAGCAGACGTCTGTCTGTATCGCGCGGATTTCTCTCTCTCTCTCTCGCGCGCACGCTTTGCCTCCTCACTCCTGTCCTGTCCCGTTATTGCGGAAAGGGAAACTGCGATAGAGTGAAAGTGCGTGACGTCATCGCGCGCAGAATGACGCCAGAAACAATCGATAGTCGACCGGCGTCGACGCTTCGCACCAATAATTATTGTTGGGCCGAAATTTTAATGTTATTCAAGTCACGACGCTTTTTAAAATTCCTGCCGGCTTACAGGTTGATTAAAGTTAAAAGTTTCAAAACCGAAATTTATTTTATTATTTTTAAGAGTATTTTATAAGAATGAGTATTTCATGAAAATCGTTGGAATCGTATTTTAAGACACCAGAGGAAAGTTTCCAAATCTATACTAATATATAAAGCTGAAGAGTTTGTTTGTTTGAATGCGCTAATCTCAGGAACTACTGGTTCAAATTGAAAAAAAAAAAATGTTGGATAGCTCATTTATCGAGGAAGGCTATAGGCTATATAATATTACGCTACGACCTTGGGAGCGGAGCTTTAATGAAAAATGTTGCAAAATGTATCTCAAAAATAAGCTTCAATTCATGTGAAATGCACTAACTAGATATACACATATTAGCGTTGTGAGAACACAACCTCAGGTGGCTCAATCGGTAGAGCATGCGACTGTCAATATCAGGGTCGTGGGTTCGAGCCCCACGTTGGGCGAATATATATTTTTTATTAATTTTCTACATTGCTTTCTTCTAAGGCTTACATTAAAATTTATTTTAATTTTAATTAACTTAAAAAAAATAATTAGTTAAAAAAAGTTTAAATACTGCTCTTTATCGACAAAAACTTTTGAACGGTAACTCCGATCATCATGAAAGGACACAGCATTCATCTCGGTAAACTAAGATGAATGTGTGTACTCATGTTCCTCCCTTCCCCATTCGTTCTTTTACACCCGGGTGAAACCGGACGGGACCGCTAGTATGGAATAAAAAAATTATGCATTTCTTAATTAATGATTTGTTATTTAAAAAGAATTTTATAAAATAAAAAGAAAGATATATTCTAATAATAAATACGACTTTGACATCAACATTTTGTTTTATCTATCACAGGCCATTGCAAATTTACGATGATTGGTCGAAATTAACGGATTTAATTTTACCATAATATATATACTCTAAATTCAAGTACAGTGCGAAAATTCCATTTAACGTCACTCGATATAACGACAAACTCCTTAAAACGTCGAAATTACTTAACTCTAGTTGGTTAACCTTGTTGCTCATACAATGACACCCCCACTCTATAAATAACGACAACAATACGTCTTTATTAAGCAATAAACAGTACTTGTTTATTTTGTTGCTTTGTTGTCGGCATCATGCGTACCGAAGATTCTAAGAAGTTCGTTCTTTTGTTTGTTGGGATTATTTTTCATATGTTTAGCTCAGCTGCTTATCGATATGTTATCATATTCTTTAGCTGCCCTGCACAAACTTGCAAACTGTGAACATGGCGAGTAAAAAAATCTTTGTGTATCGACGAAAAAAAAAATGGATTATTTCTTCTCTCCGTTTAACGACAACTCTCAATAACGCCGCAAAAAGCACAGTACCTTGAGTGTCTACTTAGATTCGTACTGGTATACGAAGCCCTAAAAATACTCCAATAAGCAAACAAAGATAAATGTTTTCGTATACGCTACTCGATATGCGAAAATAAGATAAGATAAGAAAAATATTCAGTTCTTACAGCTGCCAAAATGTTGAAAAAAAAACACATACCTAACGCACGCTTGAGTACAGAATTTATGAAATTTATTAGTACCAATTAGTACGCGAAGGAAACACGAATGCAGGAGCGGCAGGTTTATTAATCCGATATTTATAAATCAAATATTGCGTTTCCGGTGCAAACGTAATGACTCGTAAAACCGATGATGAATTGTGATATTATATGTGGCAATAAAATAATTGTCACGCTAAACAAACCTAAAAACCGTAATCTGCATTCAAAAAAAAAAAATTTATACGTTTTTTTTTTTAAATACGTTCCGTAACATTTTCTCCGAGTTCGGTCTGATTTTCCGGGACAGGAAATGGACTGTGCTCTCGCGCGCCTTCCGCTTAGTTGTACGGTGGAGGTGCCGGGACTGACGGCGGTGGGAGCGACGGGTTCGACTTGAAGTCTGTTTAGCCTCAAATCGATTACGCGTTCATTTTAAAACCGTATGAATGTTATTGAATTGAGAAGTCGAAATCGAGTTTTCAGCACAAAAAAAGAAACTATGTATTTTGCACTACACAATACAAAAATAAAACTGGCATGTAAAAAAAAAAACAAAAAAATAATAATGATACCGATCGTCGGAATTATTATTATTATTATTATTTATTTTATTTCCTCAAAACATGTTACAATAAGTTCCAATTTTTGTAAATTAATAAGGATTTCCTGCCCAACTTGGTAACTGCCAGTGCATCCTACGAACCTACGATCTTTAGATTAGGGAAGGTCCATTAATTGAGATGTTTTTTGTTCTAAATTTGAACCCCCCTCCCCTTACCCTATAATTTTTTTAATGTTATCTGTTATAATAATGTACATTCTCTGAATTAAAAATTTGACGAAAGTATTTCATTAACGAGGTTTGATGAGATTTTGCTGTACCCCCCCCCCCCCCATTTTTAGCTCACGCAGTAACTATATCTCTTTCGGCCAATGTGGTGTATACTATTTTTCTTCATACCTCGGCCGTAAGCACACTTATTAAATACATTAATTAACTACTTATTGATTACTTAATAAACACAGATAAAGGACCCCGCACGGAACATATGGGAATCGGCCCTCGGTTAAAATCTTCCATACTCGGGGATATTATCCAAAAATCGACGCTGATCAAAAGTCTCCATGGGCACGAAGTCCGATACTTTTATTGCAATCAAAATAATAATAACTCCCCGGGATCGCATTTCCGGACTTCGTGCCCATGGAGACTTTTGATCAGCGTCGATTTTTGGATAATATCCCCGAGTATGGAAGATTTTAACCGAGGGCCGATTCCCATATGTTCCGTGCGGGGTCCTTTCAAGCAAACAGCTTTGAGGTTATACGTAAAAACGCGAATGACAGCTGTTCGCGACTATTAGCTAAAATATAATAGGGTTGCTATGGAAACGACATATAAAAAACAGTTGATAGGTTACTTTTTCTTTACTGCCGCCCGAACGTACGTACTTCCCGCATCAGTGCGTGTAATCCCACCAATGCGAGACTTTCTGCCTTACAACCAAAGCCAAAAGTATGTACCTACTTTCGATCGAGGCATCAGGAAAAATATTTATCTAGCCGTGACTGTATTCGATAACTTATTTTGTGTGTTTCTTGCTTCACTATTTTTCTATATGTTCGGACTATAGGTGTTACGTTGTTTGTCTGCGAAAAGTTAGATTCAGACAGGGGATAGTTCGGGATCGCGCCGACGTGTCGGCAAGGTCGTACGTGAGTTGGGTGTGTGAGTCAGATGGAGAGACGGAGGCAGCGTCTCGCCAGCGTCGCGCCGCCAGGCCAGACGCCGTGACCCGCGACGACCGACAGACGGGTCTGACCTCGCCGCCGCCGCCGCCTTCGTTCGTCGCAATGATCAACCCCCTGCGCGCCGCCGGCCCCATCTATGCGTGTATATTATACTGTATTGATGATGCACAGGCCGCCATATTGCACAGATAGACTGACTAAAGTGAGAATATTGACACGTTTAGTTCCGATTTCCGACACCTGCGTATTAAGGCGCTTATACAATTTGCTATACTGACACGAATTATACGTATAGAGGAGATGAGTCATTCAATTTGTTACGTTTCGTTGTACTTGCTTGGAATTTTTAATCATGTTTCATTATACGTTTTCAATATACGTCAATTTAAACAAAACTTTAAAATCTGAGAAACATTGGACGGATCATTGAAACCAGTGCCGGATTAACCTATAAGCAAATTAAGCAATTGCTTAGGGCATCACGTCTCAGGGGGCACCAAAAGCACAGCTCAGAAATGAAAAGTACCTCACTAAACCGTGTCAACATTTTTTTTTTTTTTTGTCATGTTCTCAAAAATTTGATCTATACTGGTACCGTAAAATGGGGTGACTTTGACCACTGGGGTGAAGTTGACCAAAAACTAAAAAAATGTTTCAGTGCTAAATATTTTCCGTATTGATATAATTATTCGGAAGTTTTATTGCTTAAATATTAAGCTAATATATTGTCAAAAGTTTTCATGTAAACAAAATGTTTTAATTTTTATCTATACATGATACATACGAAGCCAAAGTCATATATGAAAGTTAATGAAAATTCGTAGTGCTCAAACTATCATTAATATTTGCAAAACCAGAAACTTTACGACTAATATGTTTCGTTATTTTAATAACGTGATTTTTCTGTGTCAACACTTTATTATCATATTTTACATAACTTTAATAACTGGATCGCAGTATTCTAAATATTCAACTTTGACAATATTTTTACGATTTTGGGGTTAACTTGACCGCCTGGGTGAAGTTGACTAGCTTGCAGAGTCTTGCAAAAACTTGCAGTCTTGTGTGTCTGTACTGTTCTAGCAACGCGGTTTGTTCTGATGAATGAATGTGAGTGGTTGTAAAATTGAGTTCTTAATTATTTAAAAGTGTAATTTGACGATATGCCGAGAATATATTTAGGTGCTCGAGTTTTTAAAGATTATAGTGAAGAAACATTAGAAAAATGCTTAGAAGAGGTTTTAGAAGGAAAGATAAGTGCAACTCAGGCTTCTAAAAAAATATTAATAAATACCTACATATTAATTAATATTAATTGTACGAACCCAAAACCGGTCGCAGAGGGGAATTTTTGTTTAATTTGGACCTTTCGGCGTTTAATTTTAGCTAAAATGTTTTTTTATATTTGAAAGTAGTTTTAGTGATATTTATATACATTTTTGTTGACGTAAACTGCTTAATTTCAATCTGATTTAAAGTAAACTGTTTAATTTCTACTTTTTTGCATTATTTAGGTTGTTCGGACTTTAATGTTCGTTTTTTTTTTTAAATAAATGTTTCATAAAATGTTCTTTTCATATTCCTGTGGACAAACTAACCCCAACTAGCTAAAATAAACAATTAGAATGAAAATTAAAGCTGTGGTCAACTTCACCCCATTTGGGGTGAAGTTGACTATTACGCCATTTTATTTTTTTTCTTGATAATGGTAAACAAACTAAAGATACTACTTTCCCTTAACGCTAGTACCTACTACCTAATACCCATATTGTCAAAAAACAATATCCCTGAATTTTTGTAGTCTTCACATAGAAATTTTAGTTCAAACCTAAAAATTGGTCAAAGTCACCCCATTTTACGGTATGTCTTTAGAAGTATAAAAGTTAAAAATAAATAATAATTTATTTTTGAAAATGAAAACGAAAAAACATTATTTCTTAAGGGTTCAATTGTTTTAATTTTAAAGTTTTGAAACTTTGTTTCTATTACTTAATTGTACAAAAATACCTAAGGTTCGATTTTATAGACACCCAATTTTCAATGAGAGCATTGATTTTGAAAAATTCAATTTTTTACCTAAAAATTTATGCTTCTTAACTTTTTTCTATCAAAAAAAAAATTCAAAGCTATTAATCGACCATACACGGACCTTATGATGTGGAATAAGGTGCACTGTTCAAAATAATTAAATTTTACATACAGGATGACCCCGTTAAGAAGGATGATCGTTTTCTGGGAGTTAAGTGCAGACGCTGTTTAAAATATATCCGTTTTACCATTCCAACCCACGAGTGGGGAATGGTACTAGTTTAGGTCAATAATCACTTTCCGTTTTGAGGTCCCCCGAATCCAAAAAACATATTTTTGGAAAAACTCTGTGCGTCTGTTTGTCTGTGAACACGATACAGGTCAAACGGATGAGCGAATTGAAACCAAATTTTGGGAGGATGTTTGGTGTGCAAATATGAAAAGCCCTATTGTTTTTGGGGAAAATCCACGCATGCGCAGAAGAGATATGTGCTAAAACGGTGTTTTTTATATAATAATGGTATACTTTTCATAACGGTTTATTATTCTATTTATTTTTTCAAGAAAGTTTTGTTAAAAAATTTTTTTCTAAACTTTATAGTTTCGGAAATATTTTGAAAATAAAAAAAAATCAGCCGCTCTTTTGTTTTATGGATCTGTCAGAAATAAACTAGTCCGGCATGCTTTGATTAATTTTTACATGACGTGGAGCATATTATGTAGGTAAACATGGCAACGAAAAGTTAATATCATATTGAATACTAGCCATTACCCGCGTCACCTCACGCGATATCAGAAATTTTATTTTCTTTATTATTATCAAGTGTCAACATTTTTGAAGTTGGAATGGTCCCGTCGCCCAATTGGCTGGAATTTTTTTAATATAATCATGTGGAACGACCCTGCATTGTGGACGATGCAAATATCGAATTGTGAGAATGCAAACGAAGAAGGCAATGCGCCAACGGAGACAGTCTTTCAAATTCTTACACCGACTCCTACATTATACAAGAGAGCAAGATATTATTTAGGTTAAAAGATATACTTACGGGTGCAGTGGCGCCGTGCTGGGAGTCCCGGCCAGCCGGGCTCGAATCGCTGCCGCCGCTGCTGATACTGTTGTTGTGATGGTGCTGTTGTTGGTGGTGTTGGTTATTGTTGTCGTGGTGTTGATGGGGAGGCGACGGCGCCGCAGGCCGCTTGGCCACACACGTAAATACGACTAGGGCTGCGCTGAAAACGATTGCGCACACCACCAGCAGCAATACATTAGACTCTTCGGTCACTGAAACAAAACACGATCAACTTCACAAAATTTGAATGTCGAAATGCCGCCGATATTAAAAAAAAAATGCGCGCGTTTAGTGATTAAAAAACTGATCTTTAATTTGCGCGAAAATAATGTTTATTCGCATTGAAACAAAACATCACCTGACATCTGTCATATTCGCTATTTTACATGTTCGATCGCTGCGACATCAGTCGAATTTTTGGCCAACATGCTTTGAATTAAAACATTCAACAAAATGTCCAAGGCGTAGCTTAATTCTGTTCATTTCGATTGCGCGTCAAAATTAAAAAAGTAACAATTGTATAGACCAATGATTCCCAAAGTGGTCTATATCGACCCCCAGAGGTCGACGACAACTTGCAAGGGGTCCATGTCAGCGGGAAAAAAAATTAGGGGTCCATGAAATGAAAATAGGGGTCAACGATAGTAAATCTCCTAACAAAAAAAGAAACAAACTGGACATCGTTAACCGAAGAGATTTAAGATTTAATCTAACTAAATTGATGCCAAATGTTGAAAATTTATTATTAAAGCATCAGGTTCATCCCTCACACTAAAAGCATTTATTTTTTGCTTAGTTATTTTATGTAACAGAAAGTAAATGTTAATTTGATTCGTTTAATTTGAATCTAATTAATAAATGTATAAAACTAAACATTTCACACTACATTTAAATTTAAATCGTTCAAAGTGAGTAGCACTATACCGGTTGTCAAAGATACATTTGAAATTAATGAATTTGCAAAAAACCAATATCAGATAAGCAGGGGGTCTACCTAAAACGGAAAAACATGGCAAGTGGTCTAAGAGAGAGTTTGGGAACCTCTATGGTATAGACTATGTATTTAGAGCGTAATGAAGTACAAATTGTGGCATTATGTCATGTCCTAATACCCAAAGTTTGATTTTAGATGCGGCCCTGTTTGCAGGCCCGTATATATTATAGTCACGGGTCCTTTTGATGGGCCCGGTCCTGTAAGTGGGTCGCCCCGGCACCATTGCACTATAATGCATCACAATGCAACGGTATTCATGGGTCAGACTGTCTGACCGGAATCTGCGGTCCGCTGCCGACACCTTTTATAATGCAGTCGCGTGCCGAATAAACGAGGTCATATTATATCGAAGCCCACCAATCAGCCGGTCCTGTGCAGTGAACCTGTTGCGTGGCAGGAGGATAAAAACACGCATTGTACATCCCATGTCGAAGTACACAATGATTTAATAGTATATTGTGCGACTAGTGAGAGAAGGAGAAGATTCCATGAGCGTGAAATTTGCCGCACGAGCGTAGCGAGTGCGGTAACACGCACGCGAGTGGAATATTCTCCTTCGATCAATGGTCGCACATAATATTTTATTCAACTAGCACGAGTAATTTGTAATCGGGGCCCTGATAAAAGAGGGAAAAATAATAAATCACTTTATTGATTGACGTATCCACCGTCCTCGATGCACACAAGATGGCCCTGACTTTCACTGAATTGCGATGCTGTTTTCATATTGGTCCAGAAGCTGTGCAGTTTTTTTTTCATTATTTAACGCCTTGGGCTTGCTACTGCGTTTCTATTGGTCCAGAAAATTCATTATCTCACAGTACGGCTCATTATTAGCACTCTACGCGTCAACATGAAGTAATTTATTATTTCTCCCGAATTTAGCAGGGCCCCGAAATTACATATTACTCACGCGTGTTGAATAATAGTATATTACACCACAAGTGCCGAAAGTGTAATATTCTTGGACAAGGACAAGGTATCACACTTTCGGCCAGTGTGGTGTACATACTATTTTTCTCCATACCTCGGTCGTAAGCACGCTTATTAAATACATTAATTACTTATTAATTACATAAAAACACATAAATTCCAAGCAAGAAGCTTTGAGGTCATACGTAAAAACACGAATGACAGCTGTTCGCGACTATTAGCTAAAATGGAATAGGGTTGCTATCTAAACATCTAAACGACAGTTGATTGGTTGTTTTTGCTTTACTATACCGCCGTAACGGACAAACTTCCCGCAATGGTGCGTGTAATCCCACCAAGGAGTAAATGTTATCTTTCTGCCTTACAATTGATGCCGAAAGTATGAAGGTATGAAGAAAAAAGTTTTTCATTATTACGATCAAGGAGGTGTTACGCATGGAGTGTTAGTCTGAGCTGCGCAAACCAAGTTCCGGTAGAAAGAGACAGACACAATTGACTGAAATGTGCCCGTCCTCGTCACGCTCTGCGGTAAGACCTATATACGGTGTGCGGTGGAAATTTTCAAAAGCGAAGTAACCGTCTAATTTGCTCGACGGGCAGAAAGCGTCCACTTTCGTCCCGCTGCGCTAAACGAAGTTGCCTCTTCCTGCCTACGTCGAGCAAAAAAATAGTATACACACCACGGGAAGTAAAGTAAGAAATGTCTGAGATCACATCTTTGTTATATAACAATTATATGTGATCTCAGACATTTCTTACTTTACTTTCCTAGATGTGTAATATACTATTTTAATGAAGGTCTATTTCTCTTTATTCAGACCATATATTGACAAAATAATAAAAAATATAAATAAAGAAGATCCAAATCCGGATCGAAACGTCATCCTTTGTTATTTCTATTTAAATTAAAACATATTATTTAACTCACAATATATTCCAAACTATTTCATAGAAGATTCTGTTTTGTTGATCTGCACTTGTTTTATAATGACATTCGTTTATTTCCATTGACAATTTTTAACAACCTTGAAATACAGAATTATTTCATGAATGACAGCTGACTCGACTACATTATTTCCCAAACTACGATGGCATCCTTATCGATAGATATGATTTCTTTTCAGACATTGTAACAACGTTCGGACACTTTTAAATTTTCAATTAGATCACTGTTCCAGAAAGTCAACTTTTCGATTTATAAAACTTTAGCATTGTTATTACAAAAGCGGATATATTTTCACATATACAAATGAAGTACAGTACGGTCCGTAAGTTGTACGCCGTGTAAACGATCTATACGGTCCTTCATTGACAGCGGCTCTATTGCCAACCACGTTTTGTTTCAACAATTGACGATCTCTCCAAGGCATGCTATTTATAAAACGTATAACGTTCACTGTATACCCGTTGTTTGCGCGACTGTGTTTTGTCTCCGTGCATCGCTGTCTGGATTATATTATTATTGTTGTAAAACAACAAATGACGATCGAACGACTCGGTTTCAATGTCACGGATGGAGAGCTTTTTTTTCCTCGCGTGAATATAGGTGAATTTTTCTCGAGGTTAAAGCGGCGGTTCGCCGTTGCGTGCGTGTCGCGAAGTTACCGTTTCATTCAGACGTCGCGACGCCGGATCAATAACTGATAAATGATGCAAGCGGGACCCGACGTCAGATGCGTCGGAACGATCGGAACGACTGTCGGTCGTCGCGACACACAAAACACTCCTCGATGAGGGATAGAGAACTGCCGACGCGCCTAGCGTAGCATCGACAGGTTATCTATTGTGTAAAATGTCCGACAGACTGACATCGGAGCGCCCGGATTCCTGGAGCTCCCCGGAACTGACGCGTACCATCTATATTTGCGCTATGTACAATGGTGTCGGGTTTACATTGTTTCACAGGGCAAACGCTATACGCCCAGACTGTATATTCACCCGGGTGCAAAATAACGAATGGGGAAGGAAGGAACATGAGTACGCACATTCATCTTAGTTTACCGAGATGAATGTTATGGCCAAACTTCATAATGATCGGCGTTACCGTTCAAAAGTTTTCAAATGAGCTATTAATTAGATTTATTTAATTTTAATTAGTCGTAATAAAATTTAAAAAAATTGAAATATAAGCCTTATACAAGAAAGCAATGTAGAAAATAAAAAAAAAAAATTAAAACATATTCGTCCATTGTGGGGCTCGAACCCACGACCCTGAGATTAAGAGTCGCGCACTCTACCGACTGAGCTAACCGAACTGGTACGTGCGGCGCTATTATTGGGATATTCAGTTAAGGCATTTCACTTGAATATAAGTATATGGTGAAAAATGTTGACTGACATTCTGCAACATTTTTCATTGATTTTCCGCTTCTATTAGTCGTAGCGTGATATTATATAGCCTATAGCCTTCCTCGATAAATGGGCTATCCAACAAAAATTTTTTTTTTTCAATTCGAACCAGTAGTTCCTGAGATTAGCGCGTTCAAACAAACAAACAAATTCTTCTGCTTTATATATTAGTGTATAGATACTCACCAGGTATAGACTATCTACCGTCTCCTGACTCCGCGGTCATCGTGTCGATGACGGGAAAATGAATCGATCCGATATATGGAAGTGGGTCAAAGTTGGATTGAAACATTTGGCTCTTATACTAAGTGAAATTATCGACGAATTTCGTCGATAATTTTATTTATTGAAGAGTTCTAATCAGACGTTAATCAAAGATTTGAATTTGACTCTTCAACAAGAGAAGTTAATGAAAAGCATGTCGAAAATATAATTTACTAAGAGCGAAGTTAATTTATAAATAGTTGGCAAAACCAAAAGTGCACATCCCGCAAGTTTTCCACTGTATGATAAAAAAATAACAATTAAAAAATATTTTTAATAAATTTAAAAAGATTTAAAAATTTAAAGAAATAAATAATTAAAAATTGAAAAAATATTTTTTTTTAAGTTTGCAAAAATAAAAAAAATTAAGAACTATACATAATATAATATATAATTAATATCAAGTGGAATAAAATAAAACAAAATAAAAAGAAAAAAAAAAAGAAAAAAATCAATGATACCCGTAAGGAATCGAACCCAGGACCTTGCCCTCGGGGATCCAACGGCATAACCATTACGCCACGGCTGCCTAATAAGTGTAGTGGTGTTATCACGGTATACAAGTGTAGCACTTGTTTTATGGATTACACTATATTTACCAGCAATTATTATATTGTCTTTAAACTATTAGCTGTCAAAAATAATAAAAAATAAAACTGTTTATAAAAATTAAACTACTGAACACATTTTAGTGAATTTAAATAGGGTTCTGGTCTGATAGTAAACAAAGTGAATAAAATATAACCCAAGGCAATCCGACCAAAATTGCGATCTGTAGAGTCGTGACGTACGTACATACGTACAGACCAACCGACAACTGCTGTTTGTGATTTTCAATTACAATTTTAATAGTATTTATGAACTCGAATTGATTTAAAAATGGTTCTGTTTTATAGATTAGAATCTCCTCTTTTCAAAAAGCTTCAATTTGAATGGATTTCGTGTGAAATTAACTTAGATATAACTTCTTATATGAACGAAAGTCAGCTCTGACGCACAAAGCGATAATAAAGCACATACCGCTAATTTAGCGGTATGTGCAATATCAGTATAATACCCACATATTTTTTGCTGGCGAGTTTGTTCTTATTTTGTATGACAGCTATAGCTGTCATACAAAACGTTAAGCCTCCTTTTGTAAGAGCCATTGGCAAACCCGGCATTAATACTATAAAAACTACAAGGGAAGGCTATTTAAATATACCTATATCTGGTTTATAAGTTACATCATTTATTTAAAGTTATTTTAAAAAAATATGAGCAGCCGTGGGACGCCTGGAAGACGTAAATTTAAACGAAATTCTAGTAACTAAATTTCGCCCTGTAACTAAATTTTGCCCTGTCATCTACTAAAGTTCGCTCTCTCTCAACTAAAGAAATTCTAGTACCTAAATTTTGCCTTGTCATTGAGTTTAACCATGTTTAATCCAACGCACACAAACGTGTTCTGCGCCGTTTTACTCCCAACCAAACGCGCCATTAGATGTTTTACATCACTGAAGACATATTTTAATGGAAAAACTCGCTCCTCAACACCAAAATCAAACTATATTCGTTCCTATACAATTTTCGAGTTTTGGACAACGTTATTTGCTTCCGAGAGAGTTGTACCGCGATGACGTCACGAAGTATAGGACGTGTGAACTGGGCTCTAGCGTCGCCGCCGGTGAAAGCAAGAGCGGGACAGACGCAGGAAGGAATGCGTGCGTGCATGCGAAACGGAGAGAGAACGCAACACTCCATGTGTCCTCCCCTAGGCGAACGTGCGTGCAGCGAGAGAGAGAAAGACAGAGAGACCGGGTTCCTGCATGCTGATAAGGCAGATAAGATAATAACACTGTACGTATTTGCTGGTGTCGTCGATGTGACCAGACGATTATATAACAACGGATCGGGGTGAGTGAATTCAATGCCCGATAAGAACGTTAAAACTCGCATTGTACTCCAGACAGACCTTTTGTGGCTATTTTAACGACCAATCAACAATCGCAATAGATTTTTTTATCAGTGCACATCCTCTTTAAATCTCGAAGTTCAGGTCTCCATTATATGAAAACACTGTCTGCGTTACACTTCCTAACTCGAAGTAATAAAATCCTCAATGAATCTAAAACTCCACATTTTTTATTTTTTAGCATTCTTAAAGTTCGAGTTATACGTTTTTAATTTGGCAGTGACGTCACACTTACACTTCAGAGTATTATAATCGATATCAGCGTGAGCTGTGGACTAAATGAAGCAACGAATCATACAACGGTTACAGCGTATGATTTCATGTTTTCGTCGCGCTTCCTGCCATACCGGTTATTACGAAGCTTCGTGGTATAAAACAATAATAACACGGCAGTTTAATCCCGCTCTATTGTCCACTGGCGGCGTTAGTTGTTTTCGTGGAAGTAAACATCGAAAAATATATATTTTTTTTACATTTTTCGAATTAATAAAAATAATAAACACTATGTCTCCTTCACTGGGTATTATAAGACTTTCGATAATTAAAGATTTCGTTTAATTATTATTACATGATAAAATTATTCGGGATACAAGGCTAAATATAAAAACAATTTTTATTCACTAGAACATGATTTAATCGTCAACGTTTCGGCAGAAATTCATGTCTTCTTCAGGACCTATATGGTATGATAAAATTATTCGGGATATACAAGGCTAAATATAAAAACAATTTTTATTTACTAGAACATCATTTAATCGTCGACGTTTCGGCAGAAATTCATGCCATAGGTCCTGAAGAAGCCGCATTAATGACGATTAAATGATGTTCTAGTGAATAAAAATTGTTTTTATATTTAGCCTTGTATCCCGAATAATTTTATCATACCATAATATCAAGCTGTCTTATTTTATTTTATTATTATTACAGTGATTTGACAAATTTTTATTTGACACAATGTTATAAATTGCGGCCGGTAGGCGGTGCTGCCATCACGCACCCAAAAAAAAAAAATCACCCCCGAATTAAAATTTCTGTCTATATATACGCCCCTATAGAAATGATTGATTAACCTTACCGGTTAAAAAATACAGTTGCAACCGCAAAATCCTGGCACTAAAACACAACACGCTGCAAAAGCGTGCGTTCGCCCAAGCGCTCCGAACACGACTGCAGTCGGCGTACTCTGCAGCCGACAGCCGGTAAATATGTCTGGCCGAATGATAACCAGCTGTTGATAACAGACAGACAGACAGACAGACAGATAGACATAATGCCGAGGGACAGATGACAGGTGCACAGCATAATTAAATAACTGGTTAAAGTGTCAAAACCATTTTTGTTTATGACTAAAGGATGTCTGGACTTTTTTAATACGCAGTGGATTTTTTTTTTATTATCAAACATATTACTGAAGTATATTTTATGTATCTAGACTGTAATGCAATATTTTATGTGCGAGTTATGTCGCTACGAGCGTCAGCGCGTTTTACCAGTCACACCTACATAGCCGATTATATAATAAATCCAACGCATACACACAGTTATCGTTACGTCCTGTCATCTAACGTAATAATAATACCTATAACCTGTCATCTAGATGCCGCCTTCAACAAAAGCCATGGCGCTGTATAATACGCGCCACGGATCTAAAAGGTTCTGAAGTTAGTCACAAACAGCGTCGCAAAGGCACATTTTAGAGCCGTTCAGACTCTCACCACCTCCCAGCTACCTGCACGGAACGTGCGCTCGTCGGTGATTGGCCGTGATCGCTCGTTGCCTTTGTTACTTGTCGCTTTCTTGCTTTAAAGTACTGCAGTCGAGTACGCTATTGTCAAGTTGTTATTGTTATTTTAGTTTTGTTGAGTTGCGAGTTTGTAGTTTTTCAACAGACTGTACAAGCGCAAGCCTGCATTCGCACCTAACTTCCGAGCCTTTTAGATTCGTGGCGCGTATTATACACATTGCTATAGCGTCACGGGCTGTCATCTAACGAAATACTATAGTAACTAAAAAACGTAACGTAGCGTCGTTTCATCACAGCGTCGCTATTTGGCACGTTTTTATTCTCGTCTTAACGCGCGAGTAGACGTTTCACAATCAATACAGTTGAATGCGGGCAAAGTTGCGGGTAAAGGTTGGTGAATAAATAAAAACAAAAACCGATCGAGGAGCATGTTATTGGGGCCTCTCCGTCGTGCGATAAGGCCCCAGTGTCGGAGGTCGACTGTTTTGTTTACGCGGCTATCATGAATGGAAGGAATGATGATCCAATTGTTGTGTAGTCTACGCGTTGACGTCAGTAAACACTCGTTTATCGTTCTTATCACGTACCGGGTGACGGCTAATTATACCAAACTTGATATTCTTGGACCGCTTTCTTCCATCGCCTGATTTTGTACCGAATAACATAAGAGATAGGTTGTGGTCGGAGACTGTACTTCTCATGCTACGGCCCTGCTTTTATATTAATAACATAACTTATTCATTTCATAATTTCTTTAGTTGTTAACTTTCAGTTGAATGTTATTTTATAGTCAGTTATAATTTATCAGTTGAAATAAAACGATTTAAAAATATTATCTATTTAATTTAACAACCAGATCCGCAACATTGTGGTCCTTCGAGCCGGATTTGGTTGTTAAATTAAATAGATAATATTTTTAAATCGTTTTAAGCGTGATGAAAATTTTCCTATTTTTGATGACTTTTTTAAAGGTTCGTTTTTTAAGTTTTTATTTTTTACTTTTTAGTCGATTTGCAATACGTATTTTACACGTTAATGAAACTAACAGAAAAAAAACTGTTTTAGTACCAAGTAGCGACATCTGTTGGAATTCACTCGAAGCTATTAGTTCAGCAAATTTGGTAGAATTTGTTCAAAGTTATTAGTTCAGACGCCGGGCCGCAAACGAAATACATTTTGCAGAATTATATCTATCGCACCCGGGTGAAACCGGAACGAGCCGCTAGTATATACTCTATATAATATATTATACTAGCAGTCCCGTTCGGTTTCATCCGGGTGCAAAAGAAAGAAAGAGAGGAGGGACATGAGTACGCACGTTTTTTTTCGTTGACCGAGATGAATGTTGTGTCCGAATTTCATGATGATCGGAGTTACCGTTCAAAAGTTTTTGTCGGACAGACAAATTTGGAGTTATATTTTGCAACATTTTTCATTGATGCTCCGCTTCTATTGGTCATAGCGTGATATTAGCCTTCCTCGATAAATGGGCTATCCAACAAAAAAAAATTAGTAGTTCCTGAGATTAGCGCGTTCAACCAACCAACCAAACAAACTCTTCAGCTTTATATACTTACCTATTAGTATAGTATAGATATAGGAAAAGTGTAGTTCAGTACCGGACGCTCAATCGTCGCGTCAGTTGCGTCGTCGCGCAATGCACGTCGCGCGCCTTCTTGCCTTGGAATATTACACACATTATTAGAAAGGCAATGATTGTTTTCACCTTGTGTGCAATTTGCTTCATAATGTGGTCGGTTGGGGAGACCTACTGCACACTGTTAATTATTATGTACGTACAATGTGAGTCAGGGCCGTATTTGTGTGTATAATCCTTCCGATTCTCTCGATTTTAAATCTCCTATTTAGCTTTTGATCCGTGGCTTCGCTCGTGTCAAGTCGGGCGTACGCGGACAGCTTCGAGTTGTCGAAGCTGTAGCAGCTTCAAGCACGGCGTACTACAAATCTCTCCTGACATACACACTACACAGGCGACCGCCCGAGCAGCTGCAACGCATCGCAGAACCGCGATACGCGTCTTGTCTTTTCGGTGTCGCTCGTTTTCCGCGTCGTCTACGCCTGAGTAAAAGAAACAACAGCAGTGTTTCTTCCTCAGAAGCCATATTGCAACAGGTTTTGGGCGTGCAGCTCGAGCGGTTGACAGTGACTGCTCGAGCGGTTCGAGTTTGTTGTTCGACGATTAAAAGCTCAAGAAATCCGTGTGTGACCGGCCTACATGCCCATTTTCATGAGAAAGCTATTATTATAAACGAACTTTGGACATATTTTCGATTGTGATTTTTGCGTATATTCATTATGAGCCGTAGAGTCATGCTGGGTTCTTCGTATATGGAAAAGTGAAGTTTTTTGTACGTTTTTAGTCAGACTAATGCATTTTATAAATGAATCAAATAATAAACTCCTCAGATGTATTCCTGATCACGCTGTATAAAATATGTATTGTATTGTTCTGTGAGCTCAAACGGCATCAAGCATTGTCGTTCCAGCAGCCGGAGAAACAAAGGCAGCTCCGTTTAGGGGGCAGCCGTTAGTTAGAGATTCTCCACCGTGTAAGAGAGCTCTGGCATTAAACAAGGGGTGTTCAATATATATACACACTGACATGGAGTGTATTATATCATCGTCCTGCCCCTTCCTCTCCGCGCCACGCTGACAATCCTGCTGTGATTCAATGGCGTGCAAAAATTGTATTTCGATTTGCGTAATTAAGCTAGAGATTGTAGTTCTCTTTGGATTTTTTATTCGACCGGTTGTTTCACGATTACGGTCAAATGTATCGACCAATTTAAACTAAATTTGGCTAGGAGTTTCTTTGACACGTCATACGATTCAAAGTCGCGCTTATAAGAAGTTTTATACTTCAAAAATAAATCTATATTTATTTATAATTTGGACATAGTTTCTGGTGGACCTAAGCCCTAAACTGTAATCGTTCTAGCCAAAGGAAAATATCCATCGAACGTTGAATTATGTATACATCTACAGTTGAGATTTTTAGGGTTCTGCACATCACTCTCGACTCTGTCTGTCTGTTCGTCTGACATAGCTCATCTTCTACGAATATACTGGACGAAAAACGTAGGAATTTGGTACAGTTCTGAACTCGTTTCTCTGATGCGCTATCCATTTTGCGTAATAAAGGTTTCTCTTACATTTCCTCGCCGTTGAATCATATCCCCGCATGAATATGCATAAAACAAAGTCCTCTCGCCGCGTCAGTCTGCCTGAACGCGGTAAACTCAACTACCGAACGGATTTTCATAAGGTTTTCACTAATAGAAAGAGCGATAAACGAGGAAGGTTTCTGTATATCATTTGTTAACATTTTGTATACAAAATGGCTGAACTGCGACGGTGTTTTGTTAAAAAAAAAACTGTTTTCGTACGCTTATATGGCTAAGGCTGGCAAAATCTTTAGAGATACATCCAAACAATGTACTTTGATAGTTCTGCTGTGTAGATGGGAAGGTCAATATAATATTTCCAGATGTTTTGAACCCGGGCGAAACCGAGACGGGACGTTAGTATAATATAAGCCGTTACAATGCTTTTTGGTAGATTTCAGAGTCAGTCTATACTAGTTGCTTAAATTTGAATTCTGTAATTTAAATCAGTTGTGTCTAAGATACGGCCCGCGACCAGAATCTATCCAGTGAGGATTTTAAACACCTGCTACATCAATGAGCTTATCAAAAACAAGAGACCTCAGGTGTCTGGATCCTTAAGCTTTTTATTATTTTTGTATGAAAATTGATATAAACTAAGTAAATAAAGATTTTAATTTAGTATGTGTTTTAGTTTTTAATTTATAGTCTTGCCGAGTGTTTAACGCATCTTAAATCTTATAAATGGCCCTTTAGAAAAATCAGTCTGACACCCCTGATTTAAATCTTATTGCAGAAATATGAGCTAGTCTACTATTTAAAGTTGCTTGAAAAACAATGCTAATCAAATGGGGAAAAAATGTAAATTCAATATGTTGAATGAAAAAAAAAAACGCACTGCATAATATATCTATTGATAAAAATGACCGACGCGAACGCTACTGATCTTTGCCTGCATACATCATGCAAAACACATACACATCGACTTTAAAAAAGCATGTATTAAAGCCGGTATCAGACGATAATAAAAGTCTGATAATACCTAAAAAAAAAAGACGAATCGTCGTGGGACGCCTGGGCACATGTAAAACATAAATTCAACCTGGCGCCTGTAGCACATTTTACTCCCGTCCAAACGCGCCAGCAGATATTTAACATCAATATAATAGTTGCAGTAACTGTGGCTGTTGATTTCAGATGGGAGGAACAGTTCCCAGTCGTAACGGTTGCTGGTAGAGCAGTTCAACTGTTATAAAACACGTAATGCGAGTATCTATTAGAATAGAATAGATTTATTTCTAAACAGCCAAATAGGCAAGAAATTGTCACTGTTACAAGTTTCAATCATGATAAATTAATTAAAATAGAGTAAAAACACTGCTGAATGAGAAATTTTTTGACGTGATAACGTCTTATAAATTGATGAATCACCAATATTATAAATTGATAAAACACCGGCTGCATGTACGAAAAAGTGTAACGCGTAACGCATAACGCATAACGCGTAACGTTCCGCCTGACCCTGTGCGTGCTTTTTGCTAATTTCTCGCTCAATTTAAATCAGATCGGTTTGAAACCAGTCTTAAACGAAAGAGGAGAACATTTTACATAGATTTCGTATAACAGAATTTGCCTAAACAGTTTTTTTATACAAATTTATATAGAAAAATATTTTATACAAATTTATATAGAAAAATAGCTGTATAAATGCAATGTTGTGTAATGCATGGCGCGACGCGGTCGGTTGTCTTTGTTTGCCGTACATGGAAATTAGAAGCAAACGTATGTCTTGTCTTAACATGAAAACGGCTGCATTTCTAATGTTTAATTCAATTTTTTGACATTAGTATATTGTGAAATGCAACGCCTTCTAAGAGTATTGGAATAACTAATTATTATTAGAACATAATACTTTGTAAGTTGCAAACGTCACTTTTGACATTTCTTATCATTCCGACACCAAGGATAAGCGGATTGAAACCAAATTTTGGGAGGTTTAGGTTATGTATTACGGAATACGTTATCACGTAAAACTATCGTCCGTAAACCGACTTTACAGACAACCAATTTTTTAACGCAATTTTAAATAAGCTAATGTTTAGATCTTTTATTTCGGCAGGTAAATTATTGAAAATGTTGATCCCAGAACAAACTGGACCTTTACTATTGTTGAGGAATTATACAATGTGTTTTGTGCCTTGTATTATATTCATGTATACAGACTCATTAGTGGGAAAATTATTTAAATTTAATTTAACGTACATTGATATAAAATATATATAAATACTCGCGATGTTAGAATGTTATTTTTTATAAAGACTTCTTCGCACGATGTTCGTTTCGATAAGTTGAAGATTATTCTAACTGCATATTTCTGTTTAATAAACAAGCGAGATAGATTAGTGCAATTACCCCAAGCAATTATGCCATATTTTAAATGGGGGAAAACTAAAGAATAATAAATTGTCCGTCTGATTTGTATATTTTCGCAATCGCGAGATATTTTACGAAGAGCAAAGATATAGATATTGAAATTTTCTTACACATTTTTGCAACATGATCTGAAAGATTTGGGAATACTTATCGACGATCAGTTGGAATTTGGAAATCATATAAATAAAATAGTGTCCAAAGCGAATCAGATGTTGGGTTTCATTATGAGAATAGCTAAACCATTCCACAGTATACCCGTAATGAAAACATTATATTGCTCGCTGGTAAGATCACAGCTTGAATATGCGTCTGTTGTATGGAGCCCATATTATTTTAACAAAATAAGTCGCATTGAATCTATCCAAAAAAGATTTCTAAGAACTGTCAATTGGAAATTCAATTTACAATTAACATACGAAAGTAGACTATCTTTAATGAAACTACAAACTCTTGAAGTTAGAAGGAAAATTTCTGATAGTATGTGTTGTCTACATAAAATTATAAACGGTACAATTAATTCAGCCGACTTACTAGCGAAATTTTATTTATCTGCTTCAATCTACCACACTAGGAATAGAGATCTATTTTATTTGTCCTCAGTCACGACCAATTATGCCTTTAACTCTCCGCTTTTCAGAATGGCGTACATTTTCAACGATATCAACAATAGAACGGATATTGATATTTTTGGGGATACTCTAAAAAATTTTAAAAGACAAATTTCTGTTTTTTTGAAGTGAAAATTATATCTTTTCGATATTATATATTATTCAATTATGTTTCTTATTTTATTGCTTTTTTTTCCTTTCTTTTATATATATAAATTGTAAAGCACAGTGCTGCAAAATGTCTTATAATTATTGTATATTATTGAGAGCAGGCTTGTTACTGGACACTCATTGTCTGTTAGCCTGCCAGATTTACAAATAAAATAAAAATAAGATAAAAAGTTAAATTGTTGTTGATATGTAACCCGAGGATAATAGTTGCTTTTGTAGAACTCAGACGCTGCTCTTATCGTCTGACACCGCCTTTATTATCGAATAGGCGCGTGTAACCAAGGCGAACCGGTCACTCCGGCTGCTGTAAATCGAACAAAGGTCCCTGTTGCAACATAGTCTTTCCCTCCGCGAACCCTGCACACGTCAACCCAACACAATTGCCCGATATACGTCGAATACGGACGGCCTGTAGATTTGAACAGTCTATATATGCACGCAGGCTGTACGCACGTACTCGCAGTGCGTGCCTCGTGGGGAGGTTGGCGGGAAGGGGGCAGCCAAGGCCGTAGCCCGGTTATTGCTCCTGTCGTACATTTCGTTCTTCGTCTAAGTCGACGGTTAAAAACCAAGACGGAATAAGCCGCGTTCAGTTTATGCCAGGCAATTGGTGGGAACGAAAACAACTTTGGGATTCCGTACCAAACGGAACCCTTTAATGCCACCTTACGGTGATAATTTATCGGATCATTATCCGCATCCACTGACAGATCAAAGAAAAGAAAAGGGTTGACATTTTTCCTACAATTAACAAGAAAAGATTTCATTCTTTTCTTTTCTTCAACGCAAAGCCGTCAATGAGACTGAACCAGGGATCGGCAACCTGCGGCTCGCGAGCCGAATGCGGCTCTTTTGATGTAAAGTTGCAGCTCTCCAGTTCCATACGCAAAAAATGATTATTTTATTATATAAACCCTTAGAAATCGTCCAATCGATCCATGATTGAGTACCATGTCTATCTCTCAGCCATTTCCACTCGCGTCTCACCCGCACCGCCGCCGTCGCGACGTGTCGTCCTCGGATGTATAAGCAAATACTGTAATACTGAAACGAAAATGTTTAGTGGCTCTTTAAAAACTTGTAACTTTTGGCTCTTCCGTCCCAAAAGGTTGCCGACCCCTGGACTGGACAGTTCCGCGGACACTAGTTCCGCTCAACAAAGAAACGTTCTGTGTTTCTGTTCATCTTTGGAACTGTTTTAAGACAAGTTATTTTGTGACGAGTAGGACATGATTTTGAGCTTTTGGAATCGAGTACCGCAAAATCTCCTAAGGCGCCTGCCTTCATCCCTTAATACACATCACAATGGCGGCGGACGTAACAACAAGGATCGACTGCGTGTCATTTATTGGAGTCGGGCCGCACCAGGAGGAGGGAAGGACGGCGGCGATATACGAATACGGGCGCGCGCGCGCGCGCGATATACACGTGTCGTCCACCCGCAGAGGTCAGTGGTCGTCGCGTCGACCGCGGAAACCGGCGACGTTTGACGAAGTGAGATACGAATACAGTTAAACAGTACGGCGCTAAGATTGGACTTCTTCGGACCACGTCTCCTAAAGCCGAAGAAGTGCTTTGATTATTATTAATTGGATAGATCCAACAATATGAAAAGCATACTGTAATCTACTTATTCACTTTTATAGTGTACGCTCTGCCATCTGTATGTGACGACTGAACTATGTGTTTAATCACGAAGAATGTTAAAATACATTGTTAATAAATGTATGAATCTTAACGACTGATATATTGCATGTGAGGTGCTCCAATTCTCGCAATCCTGATTCAGTATTAGAATTTTTAGAAAAGGAGAGCTTTTTTTAAGTGTTCCATCACAGTAAAAGCAATAAAAAGAAAATAGTTTTAAAGAGAGAGAATTCAAAAGGTAAAAAAATCATAGAAAAACTTTTTTTTAAGGTGTTAAAATCTAGTTCAAAGATTTTTTTTTATTGGTGCCCTATTTTACCTATTTAAAGCACGCCTCAGAGTGTTTAAATCGAACTTTCAAAAACGCGCGTTTTTCAAAGTTACCATGGGAACATCAACAACTCGAGAATTTTTTGATTATTGATTTGACAGGAGTTTTCTGTTTTCTCATTTCCATGACAACGAAAGGTATACTGATGTCACATCACGAATTCAACCATTTTACATTATTAGTTTTTATTTCCATTTTTTTGTAGTACATAATAATACCAGTATTTATGATTTCAAAGTGCACCAATAAAAAAAAATAGCGTAAAGTATTCGTGGATAACTGGTCTTTAAAACACTTGCTCTATTTCGAGCACTCCGGCTCGAAAAATCACGCGTGTTTTAAAGACCTTTTTATCCACTTATACTTTAATATACTATTTTAAATGTGAATTCGTCGCATAACGAAGGTTTTTTGGGCCCGCGGCATTTTAGTCCGAGTGATTACCCACCATGGGTTATTCCGTTTTTTTTTTTTTTAATTTTGTGTCTAAAAAACTTCACGAGATCATATTAATTTCGTTTTAGGCGTGCACTGGTTTCAATTTAATATAAATTGCCTGATGGTGTCGTGAACACCTAACACGTCTAGCAAAGGGTTAACTCCGTCTGGCGGTCGAAATCCCATTTAGCCCCTACCGTGGCAGCGAGAGCTAAGATGTTAACGCATCAAAAAAAAAAGTACATCGTTCGTGTCAAGTGGTACGTGTATGCGACTATACACGATTATTACCGACTGGGTACATTCAGAGTTTGCAAGTTTCACCTCTCGGCTCTGCCTGCCTGCCGCTCTCCAGCCAGACTCCTCTGGCTTCATATTGATTTCCAAGAGGTGAAGATGGACACGGACAACACCGTCGCCGACAATCGACATCGATAAAATATAACCATTGGATAATCGGAAATAAGCGAACCCGTCTTAAATCTCAATGTTCCGAACAGATGAACGACGATTCAAGTTTCAACTGTTTAACAATCCGCGGCGCGATTGTTTTTGTTAGATACTCAATGTGCGTCGGATGCCCTCTCGATGACATTGCGGAATAACATTTAAGAATTCATAACGATAACAATGCTAAAAAGTGGAGACAAATAGGACTCAATTATTTCGGCCTACGAGCCCCGTATCGATGGCGCCGTCTCATACAGGTCCTTGATTGATTTCGACCAATAACTGTCGAAAATTTATAGTTCACTGTCAAGAATGGATAATCTATACTAATATATAAAGCTGAAGAGTTTGTTTGTTTGAACGCGCTAATCTCAGGAACTACTAACTGGTTGAAATTGAATAAAATTTTTTTTTGTTGGATAGCCCATTTACCGAGGAAGTCTATAGGTTATATATTACGCTACGACGATTAGGAGCGGAGCTTTAATAAAAAATGTTGCAAAAAGTATCTCAAAAATAAGCTTCTATTCATGTGAAATGCACTAACTAGATATTAGTGATGAAAGAACACAACCTCTGGTAGATCAATCGGTAGCGCATGCGACTGTCAATATCAGGGTCGTGGGTTCGAGCCCCACGTTGGGTGAATATATTTTTATTTTTTTTTTTATTTTTACATTGCTTTCTTCTAAGGCTTACATTTAAATTTATTTTAATTTTATTTAATTCATTTAAAAAAAATTATTCGTTAAAAAGAGTTTAAACAAAAACTTTTGAACGGTAACTCCGATCATCATGAAATTTGGACACAACATTCATCTCGGTAAACTAAGATGAATGTGTGTACTCATGTCCCTTCCTTCCCCATTCGTTCTTTTACACCCGGGTGAAACCGGACGGGATCGCTAGTAATATATTATATCGACCTTGTGATTTGTACGGCTACGTGTTTGAGAGAAGATTCGAATTGGACGAGGGTTAGTTCCAACAACGGGCTCGGGTCAGTGACTCCACACGTGGCACAGCACAGGCCGTCTGCAACAACAACAACAACAGACTCTTTTCCACTTTATATACATCCTATCTGTTGTCGCCGTTGTAAGTAAATGATTGTACAGTCTATAATATGCGTTCTTATCAATAATGAGAACACTGAAAAATGATAGTTTATTCAACAAACAAATAACTTACATGTTTCCATAGACTGGTCATGCGCCGGAGTCATAGGCTGCGCCGTGGTCGAGGAAGACGATTTGTGCGCACTACCGTTTTTCAGTTGTTGTTGGTGTCGGTGGGTTGTCGGAATTTCGGCAACTATCGTGTTATCCGAACTGTTGTCGTAATTATTGAACAACAATGACGCACGTTCACTGTTGTCAACAATATAGTTGTCACTGTTGTAGACAATCACTGTACTGTTATTGTTGTTAACTAGATTAACTAACTCTAAATTGACTATATTATTATTATTATCTGTTGCTGATTGAACGGCGGAATTATTCAGTTGAATTGGAGGAGGCGGCGCCTCGGGGGGTATGTTTCTCTTACGTCGTCTCGTGCTCTCAATGCTATAAAAATGTCTGTGGCCTGCATCTTCGTTGCCATTTAATAAACTAATATCACGACCCTTACGATAGTTATAATAATAATAATAATAGTAGTAGTAGTAATGATAGCGATTGTTGTGCCGAAGACGATGGTGCGTCGTCGACGATTCGATCTTCCGACGATGCGTCACGTCCGGAGGAACGGCCGCCGCAGTCGGAGCGTTTGTGGCACGGTCGCCGGAGCCGCCACCGTACAGGTCGCCGCCGTTTGTCGCTGTTGCGGCGCCGTTATAAGTCGACTTTCGCTGTACGACGAACGTGGCGAAACACACGAGGCTCAGGAACCACGCTGCGAGCAGGACAGCTCTGCGCAGCCTGCTTGCGCAAGTGGGCGTGGCCGTGATCAGAGCGCGTGCGCACAACACTGTACTATGATCGGCGAGACGCGAACTATGCGAACTGCCGACAGTTACGACGATAAGAGTCAACAGTAGGAGCGGTATCAACAATAACCGGAACTGACTGAAGAAGAAGAAGACGAAGAAGGTGCCGGAGGACAGGTGCTGTGGCGTCTGACAATACACGGCCGAAGGATCTTCATCCTCGCAATAGGTGTAACGATAACACCGCTTATAATAATTATGGCTGCAGCACAACACCGAAAGACGGCGTTGTTCACCTGCTGCGCGCTGTTCGCTTCGATCGGTGATGTTGTTGATATTGTTGTTGATGTTGTGCCGCACCGCAATGACACTGAACTGCACTAGATGACCGCTCTGCTTCTGCACCTTGTTCTGCTGTTGCTGCATTACCATAGCATTGTAATCTCCCGACACGACGAGAAAACATCATCTTGTTGTTGCCAGCCTGCCGCAGCCGCCGCTCCTTACAGCTTGTGCTCTCTACTATTTACACACAACCTTCCCTTTACTATATTATTCGAACGTCACTTCGACCGGCTACCGACACCATATCGTTATAATATACTCTTCTCCGCACACTACCGACAACGGTACGCACTACTCACACAAACACACTCACCGATGCATAAGAGATTATAAGATTATTATTTTTATTATATTGTTACTCTTGTTTACTGTTAAACTTCAGTTGTGAAAATTGTTGGTTTGGTGGGTCGATAACAAATAACTAAACAGTTCGTCCCTCGTCACAGCTTCTGACACCGCGGCGGCGTCGTCGTCGTCTTAGAACTGCAACAATAAAAGATAGTTAATTAAAATCGAACAAACGAACAGCGACGTGCACGTGTACTGACGTCATCGCACATCATACGCAGCGCCAAACCTTGCCACTTTAATATAGTACATTGTTGTTTATTATTATTACAAGTTATAACAAACAAATATTTGGTGTTTTTTGTGTATTGTTGATCTATTTATAGGAGAATGATACAACCGTTTTTTGGCAAGTCGGCAAGAGATGACTATTTTAATCTCCCTCTGGCTTTACTGGTTTGAAAACTTCACCTGTAGTGTACACTCCAACCGGTATATGTGCGCAAGGTCCGTCCAAAACTTCTCTTACACTATTATACGTTTAAAAATTAACCCCTTTGCCAAAGCATTATAGTTAAATAGTCTCGTTGAACGGGTTAACAATGAGAATGTAAGGCGCCCTTCGGAACCGATATAATATAGGGGATATGTATTATTATAATCATTCGTTACAAACACTGCATATAGAGAAAAAAAGGTAAGGTAAGCTTGTAAAACATCACGTCTATGACGGTGTTCGATAGATGCTGGCTGGCTCTAGGCCAGCCTCGTACCAGGCTTGTATATTTAGAATGACCGTCTCACGCATTTACGCACGAACTACATGTGCGTATTTACTTGATACTTTGTAAACCCCTCGATTATTGTGCGGATCATACGAAAACACTATCGACGCATCGACGGGTTCAATTAGGCGAAAAAGCGTTTTGAGCAACAATGCGTTTGCACAAACAACAATTGAGAAGAATCGTGCTTCGAGAGTGTTTTTTTTTTCCTTTGCCAGTTATGTTGCCAAGCTACACGAGTACACGACGATAGCTGTAGTTTTGTATCGGACGGCACAGCAAGAGCAAAGCGCCGATCCCGGCCAAAGCAAAATTAGACTTACTAGGTGGTGGCGACCACATAGTCAGAGAGGCATCGGCCGTTCTCTATCTTTAATTGAGACAGTAAGGTGGAATAATAAACTCATCAAATAATAAACAATATATTACCTACCGATTATATATCTGTCATACGGTTTTAGTGCCAAACACTACATGCACTATACAAACAAACACTGCACTATACCCTATATAAATACAATACACATATAAGCCTCGTACATCCACTGTACTTCGGTTAAGCTATGTACAACGCTTCGAATGTCCTATCCCCTCGAACCTTGTCCGCTCTATATGCTTCGATTTGCGAATAATAATAATAAAAAAAAAACACGTGCAATAATCACATCTTTTAACTTCACTGTCTATGGTTCGTTTCGCGTTATTGTGATTGAACAATAACGTCCGACACTATCGCGGTATGCAATTGTCTTGTTTATGATTTGATTATTAATGATGGAACGGTTGGACGTGACGCGACTCTACGACGTTAAGTGTTATTAACAAACAAACACACACGAACACTCCAACAGCAGCGGTCGCGGACTGCAGCAGGGATCGTGCCGCCGCGATCCAAGCCACCGCAGCCGCGTAGGTACGTCCTCGCGCGACGTCGAGGTGCCGCGAAACGAGTCGAACGTGCACGAACGCCACATTCGAGCGGCACTGCTGCCAACGACGCGCTGTGACTATCGTCAGACCGTTGCTACGTTCGTAACGGATGCGTATTTTACATTCCTGCTGCAGAGCACGGAGAAGTCTCGTGTGCATGATTTATGTATTTGCAGGAAACAGTTCCTGCTGCATCGCAGGACACACGGCGCTCCAATCAGGGCCTACGATATAGCGTAAGATTGAACGGATCCGGGCTTGAGAATTATTATTGATAGGAATATTTTAGGCTGACACAAATGTGCAGGATAACTTTCAAGACCAAACTTTCGGGTAGATAAAAATTAAAACTTTATAAAGCGACATTATGAGTTAATCGGTTAGTACCCGACACAAGGGGCAGACGTGTCTGGCTGTATGCGTCTGCAACATTGACTCAAAAAATGGACTGTGCAACAGACCAAAAACACTCGCTAACAAAAAAACAGTCCTTTTTGTAAACAGCATAAAGAGTAAACTTACGGAATGATATAGATAATGCATAGGCCATTCAGTGTGATTGTTAAAACTTGCTCGTTTTAAACACAATGTCACACCTCGTCGTAATATATTCCATTACGACACTAGATACACGGCCTACTGTTATCTGTTTGTTTACATTGTTTAAAAGAACAAAGTCGATCCGGAAATTTCGTGTATTTTTGCCGCACCCATACGGACTGAAAAAAAAATGAGAACGCAAAAGTTTTTCCATACATAGGTAAACACATTTGTCTTTCTTTGACACGTTGTGATGTTAGTGCGTTCAGGAAACTAGCGCCGCTAGTGGGTAATAGATAAATTATTGAACTCACTTTTTATGCGGAAATCGCGACATGTTTCTATGGTGATAAGTCAAATATTTTAGTTGGCTATGATGTGTCAAAAAAATGTAATAAGGAAAACTTTTTTATATACGATAAAATTAAAACCATTATATAAATAGCATAACATAAAAGGTACGTGAGAATTATTTATTTATTAAATTATGACATACAATATATAAAAAATTAATTTGTTTACGCTGACAGCGGAACGTCAAAATATGGCGCCAATGGTCTTTATTTTATTTAAATCACCATCAGCGCAACAGCCCGAACACAACAAGCATTTCCAGATCGCTTAGTTTTGCCCATGTTTTCATTGTAATTAAAAAACTATTTCCACTTTTAATAAACATTGCTCACTGACATACGAAAAAATTGAGTTTGAAGTTTCCCCTAGTGCTCACCACAAACGCTCGTATCGAAAAATTTGTAATTTGTAACTCCGCCTCCTTGCACATAGCCCATAGTACTCTGGCATAAATAAAAAACAACTGACGATAAAATAAAAAAAAAATAAAAAATCATGATAGTGATCGAGTGGCTTAATTATGAAGGGGAGTGTCAGTGTGATTACTTCAATGGGCAGTAAAAAACGCTGCACACGAGACTGGTTTTGCTGGGAGCTGTGCTGGCTAGGAGATGGAAATGACATCACTGCTGGCTCGTGTGCGCGGTCACAAGATGTATTTCAACATTAGAACCGGCACTGTTTTTTTCGTATACTCACTTGTCTGCTTGTTTTGAGCAAGAACAGTATCTTGTCACGTGGGCAAACGCCCGAAAAAACAAATATGGCGTCGTAGTGTGCGTTCTGTTCAGAGACAATGACCGTTCAAACTGTCACTGTGCGCGGACCAAACCCATCTATAAAGCCGCGGCTTTAATACACGCATCGACTGAAGCGAACGCATAAAAGCCCTCACGAAACCCAGCGGCATCATCAGCCTCGTGTGTAGCGGCCTTTACATCGCTAAGTTTCAGCTTGATTGGCGAGAGGGACAAATTGACAGCCACTTTATTTCGTCTCGCTCGCACGACAATTGACATTTTCAGAGGGCATTTGTTGAGGAATGCGCAATCCATTCTCTGAGTCAATGGTATAAAGCTAGTAAGGTCGCGACAATCGCGAGACTGCAATGCTACTCCCCCCCGGGGCCGTCAGGTGCAACGGCCAGTCGCCGACGCCGGTAGCAGACGCTATAACAGACGCGACACCGCCGCGGTTCGTCTCGCCCCGCTCCCCGTCTCTTCACGCTCTCCTTTCACAACAGCTCTCAGCTCTGTCAGTCTGTCTGTTGTCTGTACTTTATATCCAACACAAATATATATACAGTCTAATGTGTTTGCCGTAATTTGAATAAAAATACACATCATTGTTATATATCTAAAATTGTTGCAAGGAATGCAGGCACTACTCTGTCCAAAGCTGACTTCTGTACATTCAATAGTAATGTTTTCAAAATAGCAGCGGAGCCATGTAGGTCTGTAACATCCGTTTCTTGCAATATAGGAGTGAATCCGATCGGCTGCGCAGTGTACTGGAGCAAAGGAGGAAGAAACGCAACCGCGGTACTAGTATATGACTTCTGTACATTCAATAGTAATGTTTTTAAAATAGCAGCGGAGCCATGTAGGTCCGGAACATCCGTTTCTTGCAATATAGGAGTGAATCAGATCAGCTGCAGTGTACTAGAGCAAAGGAGAAAGAAACGCAACCGCGGTACTAGTATATGACTTCTGTACATTCAATAGTAATGTTTTTAAAATAGCAGCGGAGCCATGTAGGTCTGTAACATCCGTTTCTTGCAATATAGGAGTCAATCCGATCGCCTGCGCAGTGTACTGGAGCAAAGGAGGAAGAAACGCAACCGCGGTACTAGTATATGACTTCTGTACATTCAATAGTAATGTTTTTAAAATAGCAGCGGAGCCATGTAGGTCCGGAACATCCGTTTCTTGCAATATAGGAGTGAATCCGATCGGCTGCAGTTAGTGGAGCAAAGGAGGAAGAAACGCAACCGCGGTACTAGTATATTAGACGAATTGGTTCACTCGTTTGACAGTGGCCTTTGATTGTAATCAGTTTTTTTCACAATCAGGAGCAGTCGTTGTGAATCTCCCCGTCATGTAGAACATTAGATTGTACTCACATAAAACAAATGACTGAAAAAATAATCGCTTTCGAAGCTAAATTATGATCAAAATATGTGGAAAAATGTTGTGTCGAAGTGGAAATTGTGCAAAATAATATGTTATAAAATATATCTTTTCGATTCATCGATTATTTTTCGAGCACGATTGATTTAGAATTCTATGTAATGCACGATCACCATCTAAAGTCGTTGTCAAATCAAATTTTCTGACACGGCTTTCTGCAACCGAGCCTTAGAGTAAAAAATATTATAAAAGACGTTTTAATCTGTTCAAATAAAAAAAATTCCAGCCAATTGGGCGACGGGACCATTCCAACTTCAAAAATGTTGACATTTGATTATAATAAAGAAAAGAAAATTTCTGATATCGCGTGAGGTGACGCGGGTAATGGCTAGTATTCAATATGATATTAACTATTCGTTGCCATGGTTACCTACTAGTATGTTCCACGTCATGTAAAAATTAATCAAAGCATGCCTAACTAGTTTATTTCTGACAGACTCATAAAACAAGAGCGGATGAATTTTTTTTATTTTCAAAATATTTCCGAAACTATAAAGTTTAGAAAAAAAAAATTTTTAACAAAACTTTCTTGAAAAAATAAATAGAATAATAAGCCGTTATGAAAAGTACACCATTATTATATAAAAAATACTGTTTTAGCATATATCTCTTCTGCGCATGCGCCGATTTTCTCCAAAAACAATAAGGCTCTTCATATTTGCATATCAAACATTCTCCCAAAATTTGGTTTCAATCCGCTCATCCGTTTGACCTGTATCGTGTTCACAGACAAACAGACTAACAGACGCACAGAGTTTTTCCAAAAATATGTTTTTTAGATTCGGGGGACCTCAAAACGGAAAGATATTGTAGAATTTTTGAAAAGTGATTTTTTACCTAATCTAGTACCATTCCCCACTTGTTGGTTGGAATGGTAATTGTTCTAGAATCTAGATGGTCATTATGGTACCTACTTAAAATGCTGCATTGTTTTTATAGAGAGAGGATGCGAAAGAATATATCGGAGAGTGTGTGTGTGAGTGAGAGAGAGAGAGAGAGTTTCAGTTACAGAAACGATTTTTTACAAATCTAGGCCAACAATACTAGCCTGGTTTTGTCAGCGTAAATATCAGTTTTAACTATAAGTACTATGTGACAAAAATTCTAATGACTGCACATTCTCCGACCTGTGTTTCTAGCGGAGTATTATAGATTATAGACGCTCGACAAGAACGCGTGCATGCACGATTATAAACCACACTATATGCGACTTCTTCCAGCCAGTGAATCCGCTATCGGCCGCCGCCACCCCAGGCCTTCGCCCCGCACGCCTCCCCATTGCCGTCTGTCTTCTCTTATGGTGCATTGCAACTGCACCGTCGAATGCAACAACTGACGTTCAATTGTTATACGGTGCTACAGTCCTATACTATATACGCTGTTTGCTTGCAGTGCAGTGCATTTTCTGTCTGTCTGTCTGCAGTCTGTGCCAGTAAGAGTACAACAGGAGGCACACTGTACAGGCAGCAGTCTCTCTGTCTAGTCTAGACTGTACTCTCCAGCCAACCAACCACCCGCCGTGTTTTGTCTGCCGACATTGCTTTTCGTTTGTTTTTCATTACTCTCTTGTTTATACCGCGTCTATCTGTTTTTTGTATAACGTAAATCAGTGCGGATCGAACCCGACCGACGACGCTGCGTCGCGTTGCTGCATTTTATCGCACGATCCAGAAGCGAGAAAACGACTTTCAGACATTTTTAAAATCCTACAATTAAAATTATTACGTAAGAATGTTGGTGTCGAATGTCGATTATAAATCTATACTAATATAGAAAGCTGATGAGTTTGTTTATAATATATTTTACATATAATATGGTATGGCTGTCCGGTGTCTGTATATATAGTAACGGATTACAAAATCCACATACTGTGAGAGTTGTTTTTTTAATGAATTATACACACGTTAGCTCAATTAAATCAAATAAATACAATCGTAGCATTAGTCCGTAATTGAACAGTTTTAAAGATTCCTAGAGCGAATTTTCAGTTTTCATTACTTTTTTCTGTTTATATTTTTTTGTATACCTAAGCTGAAGAGTTTGTTTGTTTGGTTGAACGCGCTAATCTTAGGAACTACTGGTTCGAACTAAAAAGATTTTTTTTTGTTGGATAGTCCATTTGTCGAGGAATGCTATAGGCTATGTATTATCACGCTACGACCAATAGGAGCGGAGCATCAATGAAAAATGTAACTGAAAATTTGTCCGTCCGACAAAAACTTTTGAACGGTAACTCCGATCATCATGAAATTTGGACACAACATTCATCTCGGTAAAAACTAAGATGAACGTGCGTACTCATGTCCCTCTCTTCACATTCGTTCTTTTGCACCCGGGTGAAACCGGGCGGGACCGCCACTAATTATATTATGAGTATGACAGTTTATATTCATTTAAAGTTATATCGAAACAATTCGAGTGTTTTCTGCTATTTGAATAATGTTATTTGGTTTTTCCAAAGAAGTGTGAAATAAAGGAGAGATCAGAGAGTTCGTATGCGCATATTCGTTGATTTTGAACGCACTCCCTCCCACTGTAAGGTAACCATAAAAAAATTGCAGGACCCCTCTCAAAGGACATAAACGTGTTACGTAACACATTTTCGTTGATTTAAAAAAGTAGCAGATATCCCCCCCTGTCTCTCGAATATTCATAACTCGTAAATTTTTTGTATTACCTCTCTTTCCTTGGCCATTGTCATCGAAAATAAGAAATATTGGAAATCTCCCCCATAGATATATATGTCGTAGTTTTTAGTAACACAAAGATTTCAAATTATTTGTTACTAACGGTCCCGCCCGGTTTCACCCGGGTGCAAAAAACGAATCGGGGGGAGGCACATGAGTACGCAAGTTCATCTTAATTTACCGAGATGAATGTTGTGTCCAAATTTCATGATGATCGGAGTTACCGTTCAAAAGATTTTGTCGAACGGACAATTTTTGAGTTACATTTTGCAACATTTTATTTGATGCTCCGCTCCTATTACTCGTAGCGTGATATTATATAGCCTATAGCCTTCCTCGATAAATGAGCTATCCAACAAACATTTTTTTTTTTCAATTCGAACTGGTAGTTCCTGAGATTAGCGCGTTCAACCAAACAAACAAACAAACTCTTCAGCTTTATATATTAGTATAGATAAGATGACAACATCACACGTGAAGTAAATGCATTTAACACAAAAATAAAAATGTCAGCGCACGACTAAGATAGTGTTTATCTTAAGCACTATTAGTTATTTATCACTTTACACCATTTAACTAACAAGAAAACGTGCAGTAAAATAGGAATGTGGGCTAACTTGTGCGGATAACAATAACTGTATGATGGTCGGTCCGGCTTCGCCCGGGTGTAGTCAAACTCTGAAGACAGATTCGCTACCTGCATCAAGTATGACGTTGATTCATTGCAGACAGCAAATTTTTAGATTTGTGTCAACGGTCGTTATTTCCAGTACCATACTCTTTATTAAAGGGTCTCTAACTCCATTGTCTATATACTATTACATTGTGCACGGCTAGTAGAGACAATTAAATGCACTAACAATTTGGTTCCGCAATTCACAACACCACTCGCACTCACTGGCATTCAGTGACTGAGAGACCTTCAACTCAATTAGTCATTTGCTTTGCATTATTACCCCGCAACACGTGATTTCATAAGTCGCCATATTCACGGCACAATCCTGAGAAATTTAGTTTGGGCATATAATTTTATTCTATATCGAGCATATAGGAATAAAATCGCATTCGAACCATTAGGGTGCAAACATATACTTCTGTCTTTTTTTTACGCCCTAAGCACTGGCGTATCCAGGAGGGCAAAACAAGCACGGAGAACCCGGTTTAAGACATTTCTAATTGGCTCCCTCCTGGGCCAAAAGCTGGGTACGCCCATGTTAACGTCATAGAAAAAGACACAGTTTTTGAAACAGAGATACTTAATTCAGATTGAATGCAAGTACATCAATCAATCCTATCATCGGAGAAATCGGGGAATTGCATCGAAGAAAGAGGCGCAGAATATATATTTTCGATATACGCTTTGTTGCGTACACTCACCGCACATTGAGTAGATAGGCAATGATTCATATCGGTTACTATCACAGAACAATAATAGGTACAGAAGACGCATATCTCTTTCTATAGTGTCAATCGTCTTTTGACATAGCTGATGGTCCATGCGGCAGTCAGCATTTACCAGCTGTAGAGTTAAGAGCTCCGAATATTTAACAAATAAAGTCAAAATTATTTTGAAAAATGGCTTAGGTACTATTAAATATATGAGTTTGGGACACCGATTGTTGCAAGTCAAGAAAACATTTCGAAAGTAGGATAGATTGATAATTTTAAGGCTGACATTTTACAATGTCTCATTGTTATACATCCTCGACAGTCAACTAGGTTCCAACAAGTCCTGCTTCCTCGTGATCGAGCCAACGGTTCCCAAAGGATCAGAACCTGAGACGCTTGCGAAATACTCCGTTAGTGAGATAGGAAGAAAAAACCCCTTTGCACTCCGGGAGTGCCGGCAGAAGTGAAAACTTGAATATTAACGTCTTACGAATTTTCGATCAAAATGGTTTGTATCATAGATTGCATTTTTATGTACGATATTTCAACGCTAGATGTCTAACGTTGTATAAATAAAAGTTTTCGTCTTACGAATTTTCGATCAGGTCACGTGTCCCTGACGCGAGCTTAACATTTTTTACCCATTACAAAAAAAGTGTACAACGCCGCTAAAGAAGTTTTCACTTCAAAAATCGAGAATGAACATGAATAGTACAATCAATGAATGCACATTGAGTAGATAGGCAATGATTCATATAGGTTATTATTAAATATTATGAGTTTGGGACACCGATTGTCAACAAAACATTTCGGAAGTAGGATAGATAGATAATTTTAAGGCTGACATTTTACAATAAGTTCGTTCCAAGCAGCCAGCAAACGGTTCCGAAACCGCCACCCGCATGCGCACTAGGTAAAACGAAGCTGTTAGTGGCGATTTTAGAACACGTTTTACTTACTGCGCATGCAGGTGGCGGTTTCGGAACCGTTTGCTGGCTGCTTGGAACGAACCTTATGTCTCATTGTATACATCCTCGACAATCAACTAGGTCCCAACAAGTCCTGCTTCCTCGTGATCGAGCCAACGGTTCCCAAGGATCAGAACCTGAGACGCTTGCGAAGTACTTAGTTGTTTATGTTACCGTTATAGTGAGATAAGAAGAAAAAAAAATCGAAAATGAACATGAATAGTGCAATCAATGAATGGGCCGTACTTAGTGTGCAGTTTGACACGCCTATTTGCTCTCTTTACAGTCTAGTGTCTAGAGTCTAGACTGTTTAGATTGCAGTTATTAATAGGTCCCACCGTCCCACCGTTCCCGATGCACCGTGCATTCTGTCATCGTCACACAGTTGTCGGCGAACATTTAGTTTCTTTCTCAGCACACACACAGTTCTCTCGGTCAGTCTTGTCCCATTCTGACGACCCGACACTGTAATTGATTACATTGACTATTATGATGCTGGCATACTTTTTAAACTGATGCGAAATTGTTTTCGTGATTGTTTTTTTTTTCTTCGATTTGTTTTTATAATCTCAAGAAACGCTGGAATGAGACCAAAAGGTGAAAATTGAGTATTATTGTCGATGAATCTTTTGATTTGCTGTTATATATGACTTTTTTTTAAACCGATGCGAAATTGTTTTCGTTATTCTTTTTAGTGTATTCGCCATATGGCACATACAGTATCGACGTCGGTCGGATGGCGGGACCTAGGGGTCGAACCAAAATTCCTCGACGTTTCATACAAAAACACGTTCAGCTGAAGGCGTACTTCCCCGTTGTTTTTCGAATCTATACTAATATATATAGCTGAAGAGTTTGTTTGTTTGTTTGGTTGAACGCGCTAATCTCAGGAACTACTGGTTCGAATTGAAAAAGCATTTTTTTGTTGTATAGCTCATTTATCGAGGTAGGCTATAGGCTATATATAATATCACGTTACGATCAATAGGAGCGGAGCATCAATGAAAAAATATGTTGCAAGATGTATCTCAAAATTAGTCCGTCCGACAAAAACTTTTGAACGGTAACTCCGATTATCATGAAATTTGGACACAACATTCAACTCGGTAAACTAAGATGAATGTGCGTGCTCATATCCTGTCCCTCCCCCTCCATTCGTTCTTTTGCACCCGGGCGAAACCGGGCGGGGCCGCTACACTCAGATATAACAGCGGAGTTAGGCCAAAGTCGGTATTATTGGCGAGTAATCTTTCGAAGGAATTATCAAAGTGCATCGCGAGCCATCAAACTGGCGGTTTCAACAAAATGAAATCACTTCCTGATCTACGCGTTATGCCTCTCTACTTCGACATATGTTTGAATGTTTTGTTAAATAGTTCTACAACAATAATAATACATTGTATTATTGTGTACCGCATTCGACCGGGACTAGAAATGACCTCGAACATTTAGAGAGAGTAATTGCTTAACTAGACTCGCTTGTTGGTCCGTCCTGAACTGTTTTTTTTACCTATAGTAGACGATGGCCTGACTCTTGTCTTCAACAAGCACTCGAAACAAGGGCGGATTCAGGATTTATTTCTGTGTCTGGAGGGGCCGTGCCCCCCTGAAACCGCACTTGATTCGACAGTTCTAAAACATTTGTTTGCGCTAGTTCAGTTCGAATTGTCCGAAAATCTACAATCTACAAATTCGGGCGACGCCGGACCGGTCCGCTAGTATTCAAATATAGACTTGTCGAGCGTCTGCAATCTACTATGTGTCTATCTTTTTTTCTCTCTCGGCTCGTTATATTGTTATCAGAATGAGGACTTTCCGCTTGACAAAAATACTAATCTATACTAATATATAAAGCTGAAGAGTTTGTTTGTTTGTTTGTTTGAACGCGCTAATCTCAGGAACTACTGGTTCAAATTGAAAAAAAATTTTTGTTGGATAGCCCATTTATCGAGGAAGGCTATAGGCTATATAAAATCAGGCTACGACCATTAGGAGCGGAGCATTAATGAAAAATGTTCCAAATGTATCTAAAGAATAAGCTTCTATTCAGGTGAAATGCACTAAGTATACTCATATTAGCGATGTAAGAAAACAACGCCGGCTAGCGCAATCGGTAGAGCACAAGACTGTCAATAGCAGGGTCGTGGGTTCGAGCCCTACGTTGGGCGAATGCATTTTTATTTTTTTTTTATTTTCTACATTGCTTTCTTCTAAGGCTTACATTAAAATTTATTTTAATTTTATTTAATCAATTAAAAAAAATTATTAGTTAAAAAAAGTATAAATACTGCTTTTTATCGACAAAAAATTTTGAACGGTAACTCCGATCATCATGAAATTTGGACACAACATTCATCTCGGTAAACTAATATGAATGTGTGTACTCATGCTCCTCTCTTCCCCATTCGTTCTTTTGCACCCGGGTGAAACCGAACGGGACCGCTAGTAATTAATAATAGTGATTTCACAAACGATTTTTTTCTCTATTTAAACATTTGTGGTAATTCTTGATTTGCTGTAATAAATTATGTATTTATTTACATTGACTGCGCGTGTGTGTGTGTTGGCCGTGACGTAGTGTCTAGACATACCCCCCGCGCCGCACCACGGCTAGAGCGGACCGTCGTCGCGGCTACAATATGTCGAACTGCTGTTTGCTGCTACGGACCGATAACTTTACCGTGTCCGAACGTACCGGAGGCGGTTAAAGTCACCCACCCTTCGACGGGGTGAAAACTCCGTTTGTTAATTAACAATTTTCAAATTTGAAAAACCTTTTTTTGCCATAAAACCATTCGAAATACTTTTTACTTTAAAAACTATAGATGTAAATAAAAAATGAATAATATGAAACAGTTATTATAATGTTGCGTGAGCATAAGTTTTCAATATAAATTAAAATATTATTTAAAATTACGAAAATAATTAAGAAATCAAGAATATTTCATTTCAGACACAAAATAAGTATGCAGCGCTAAATCACTTGAACTACACAGTTAAAAGTATTTACGACTGATGTCGCCACATGACACAATTACCGAAATAGTTTACGATAATTCCGTTCGACGTCGCTACTTGCAGTTTCTTCTTAACTCCATCTGAACAAAATGGTTGTCTGACAGTTGGCTAATGTTTAGCTATATTTCAATGAAATTTTCAAATCAAATCAAAATTAGTCGATAAGGATTAAACTGTGAGGTGTTATTTGGATATAATAGTATTTCAGTATTATGTATTGTCTTCAATGGCTCATTCCCGTCCTCCTGATACCGAAACCGATGAATCCGGCCCTCATCCAGACGCACGTCATGTTCATGGTACTGTATTTGATCGGATTCTTCCTGGAGAGGAAGCCGTGCACAATTTGCAGTCTCGTCTTCCTGGTCGCAGTCTTTCTGATCTGTTACAGCGGCGTCGGCAACTGTCTATTTTGGGGCGTTAGCTGCGACACTTTACGATGCGACAACGGATGATACCCTTCGAGCGCTCCGCTTTCATCTCGTTATTGCTGACCGAATGAACAATCAACGCCACAGTTTATGAAGAGATCGGATATGTCGAACGGTTCGGAGTAGCGGCGTGTCCGAATATATTCATTAGTGAACAACGAACGTTTACGATACAATTATGGCATCGTGACTACAAAAGCAATAATATGAGATGTAAATGTTGTATGATTGAGAGGAACGCGACGGTGCTCGTGCTGTTCCTCTTTCTTAATATGTGATAACAGTGTGGTAAAGTTCGGTTTCATTCAGTTCAGAACTTAATTTAACGATGAAACAGGGTTGGGGTATTTGCTCGAACAGTATCAATCGAGTCTATTTTGTTTTTAATTAAGTCAAATAAATAATATATTGTTATATGGTCTATTAGGTGAATTATTTATAATTCGCCGTCCAATTAATTTTGATTTTGTTCAGAATACACACAGAACAGGCGTCTGTGAAACAAATTATTTATAATGTATTTTCTGATATTATACTTACCCATAGTTATATTGTTAGATAATCCGCTTTACTTTGTAAGTAGGTTTGTTATAAGATGTTATTGAATAATATTAATAATCGTTTTGTAACAGATGTGTTTATTTGTTGTAAAAATTGTTTTGAATTTCCTTTTTAATAAGATATTTATAAAAAGCATTTCTGTTTGTTTCTGTGTATAGCTTTTGACCTGTTAGAAAATCAGGAAATAATCGCAGCTGATTTTCTGAAAATGCGTCAAATCTGAAAGAAAAACTACGCAAATTTCCTGCAGCAGTGACTTTAAGCATTTTCTTTTATTTGGTATATTTCTGAAACCGTATTTTTTTTTAATAATTGTGCCGCCATATTTAGGCTGACAGATGTTTGCAATATTTTGTTACCTTTCTTTTCAATGAAAAAAATGCTGTAAACTCATAAAATGGTAATTTTTAATTTTATTCGAATTATTGGTTTTAGTTTAAAATTTAAGAATTATCTACCAAAGAACGATATCTTTATTCTTTCATTTCAGCTTTGAATCAATAATTCCTAACCTATCATTTGATGTACATTTTTATCTTCCCAAATGATTTTTATGCTTAATGTTAATTTTGTTTGCTTTTCTAAAATATGCTGTAAGTATGTGCCTTATTTTAATTTTGTTGCTGTTTATTATATAACGAAGAGATAAAGTACATACGAACACAATTTGATACATTTTTTCAGCATGGTGAGTGGAGTACATCATGTCTTCGGAGGAAAATTTGGAGGATTCAGCATCATTCTTGATGCCTACGTATACACTGAATAATATGAACGTGCTTCAAAGTAGCCTCGGAGATGACACTTTGTACTACCAAGACTTAGAGGACGGCAGCACGGGCTGGACTCTCGGCGGCCTCCCGGTGCTGTTCACCAACGGCAAGTTGAACATTTTTTTATCGATACCGATGTTACGGTTAATACGAGAAACTAGTTTATTCGCGAATTAACCGGCTAATACCCGAATTAACCAATACAGCCGGTTATTACCAAAGAAAGAAATATGATTTAACAATTTTCGCAAATTATTCGGTTAAAACGCGAATTAGACAATATGATCGGTTATATCCGATAGATCTTGGCTCTTTCGCGAATTAGCCGGATAATATGTTAAGTAAGCAATTAACCTCAAATTCATAGACGTGCGTATAAGTAGTGAGCTGTAATTTTTATTAAAATAATACAAAATAACAAATGTTCTCCAAATAAAATAAAACAACACTGATAAAAAACAAATAGTGTTACCAGCCATGTTGACAGATGATAAAATACTGAGACAATAAACGTTTTATACGGTTGCTTTTGGATAATTCGCGTTTTAACCTGCTTGCACTTGATAATAGGCGAAAAAGCGAGAAACTAAGACATATTCGGCATTTAACCTTGACGCCGGTTAATTCGCGAATAAACTAGTTTCTCGTATTAACCGTAACACCGATACATAATCGACTGACCGTGCATTTAATCGTTCACAGATGGACAGCCGATACTTCTCAACGGCTTCAGCGAAAAAGAAAGTGCCGATGGAGATTCCGATATGCCTTTTGATTCTCCGTCGCTCGAAACGGCCGATGTCCCGAGCAATCGACTTCTATCGCAGTCGGAAGTTAACGCGCTGGATAATGCGGCCATGACTTTGAAACCGTCGAATTCGGCTTCTGACGAGACACCGAATGAAAGCAAACCTAGTTTTGAATTAAATGACGGCACCGATTTATCGTTTGATTTGATCGACGACTCCGACCTCAGTTTACCTTTGGAGGTGATTATTTTCTTTTTAACTGCAGTTAGGGACATTTCCTCTTTTTGAGTGAAATGTGCAACATAAGCATCTCTCAGCGACTTTAAGTTTACAGTAAAAAAAAATTGGTTGTCTGTAAAGTCGGTTTACGAACGATAGTTTTATGTGATAACGTCATAAAGAAACATTGATGAACTCTGTGACGTCACACGAGAAGAGAGAGAAATGCGTACAAGCCGACGCTTGAGCCGATCGTGCCTCTCTATTGCTTATACCGCGCTCTCGCTTGCACGCTCAGGCTCAGGCGGAACGTGACACTTTTTCGTGCGTGCAGCCGGTGTTTCATCAATTTATAAGACGTTATCACGTCAAAAATAACAATATATGGTGAATTTTTGACAGATTGATAATAAAAATGCCATCTCAACTGGTAACAGTGTGGTCTACTGGCCTCAAGAACAGGACAAATCGAATACGGATATGAAAATAGATGTTGGAGTGGAAACAAGTGAGTGTGGTGCACAAACAAGTGAAAGTGATATGGAAGCACTTCTTGCACAGTGGGCAGATGTGACTTACAAATGCAAGATGTGTTCATTTCAAATAGAAAACAAACAGAAGTTCTTAAGTCACGTTAACAACAAGCACGCACAGGTATGACGAAAGAGATAGCCATAGGCTCTAGATTAAAAACCAGTACACAAAATGCTACTTTTTGTATCGCGGTTGTGCGATTCGGTTGCAGCAACTCGCTAAAATACATGACTGATGTATCGCGAACGCGCGATTGTCAAAAACACAGCGCACTTAAGTTACAAATAAAGCTGCACTGTACAGACGCGTATTGCGCGCATCCTGTTGCCAAATCTCGAAACCGAATGAGAAATTTCGTGTAATCGTCAAGAAGTCGCGACAGAGTTGCGAAAACGCGCGTTTTTGATATGAAAAGTAGCATGTGTTCGCTGACCCTAAGATGTGTTTTGACTCTGTCATTTGTTTGTTTTTTCTAGAAATTTAAAAGTTTGTTAGCTACAAAAATACGCTCGTCGAATGCAATTGCGAAAGATACGGAAAAAGAAACGACGCCCCACAGTTTCATAGTGCAAACTGACAACAACACATTTGAAATACAGGCCGATTTTGAGCCTATTATAAAAACGGTAGCTAATGGCGTCAGGAGTGATAGTGAAGTTTTGGTGAATTCAGTCGGTAAGTATCAGGGATGGATGGGCCCAACTATTCCGGCCCGGGACCGCAACTGTGTTCGCTGTGGACACGACTGTGTCCCTGTGGGCTCATCCGCCCCTGGAAAGTATTATCATTGATGAAAAACAAGACGAATCTTTGTTTGTTCCTTAAAATAGGGTTATTGACAAAATTTCAAAAAGTATTTAAAATTAAAGAATAAAGGTATATGTACCCGTAAAAAATATTTTTTCTCATAAATATAACAGATTTCACTCATTATTAGTTGTTTTTTATTTTGACTTTAAATTCTGCGCCAAAACGTCAATTGACCTTGACAGCCATGTTTACTGATTGCCTATGTCACAGTAGGCAATCAGTAAACACTAAGCAAGCGGGTACAAGTGACATATAGCCATTATAACCAACAAAGTGTTGCATTTAATATGATTGACAGAGTACAATGAATACACCAGAGAACATACACTGAACAGAGATAACGAATACACATGGCAGTCAGTGGCACACAGCTACTGGCCATGTTGACTGATTAATGACGTCACGCGCGGTGATTGGTGTTTGAAATCACGTGACACAGGTTAAAAATCGTGATTTTATTTATTTATTTTAATGTATTTACCGCACTTATTTAATAAAAATAATAATTCTAAACGATATTTTAGACCATAAACTTTCATTATAACACAGTTTTATATTTAATTTTAATCACTGTCAATAACCATATTGTGTATCCGGTCAAAAACGTATACACTAAAACGTGTGTCTTTTACGATATTAGAAAAGGACCTGGTAGACGCAAGTACGGAGAACTTCTGTCGGGATGTAGTCGTAGATACCGATACGACATCGACGACGCCACTGTGTCAATATGTGTGCAGCGAATGTTCGGAACTGTTCACGACCCTAGCGGACTGCCGGCACCACATGATCAAAGTATGTGTAATAAAAAATTTTACTGCGTCCTTCAAGCTGTTATGCAAAATTTTGTTAACTGTTTAGACCAGTGATTCCCAAAGTGGTCTATATCGACCCCCAACTTGCAAGGGGTCCATGTCAGCGGGAAAAAAAATTAGGGATCCATAAAATGAAAATGGGGGTCAACGATAGTGAATCTCCTAACAAAAAAAGAAACAAACTGGACATCGTTAACCGAAGAGATTTAAGATTAAATCTAACTAAATTGATGCCAAATGTTGAAAATTTATTATTAAAGAATCAGATTCATCCCTCACACTAAAAGCATTTATTTTTTGCTGAGTTATTTTATGTAACAGAAAGTAAATTTTAATTTGATTCGTTTAATGTGAATCTAATTAATAAATGTATAAAACTAAACATTTCACACTACATTTCACTACCGTTTTAAATTTAAATCGTTCAAAGTGAGTAGCACTATACCGGTTGTCAAAAATACATTTGAAATTAATGAATTTCCAAAAAATCAATATCAGATAAGCAGGGGGTCTACCCAAAACCGAAAAACATGGCAAGTGGTCTACGAGACAAAATAGTTTGGGAATTTCTGGTTTAGACTTTAGAAAAATATAATGTCGAGGATGATGTCTCATCATTCTAGTTTAAAAATATTTATTTGTTCGTTTGTTTAAAATGAGCAATACGATTGGCCAAGCCGTGTATTATAAAAACAATGTTTAATTAAAAATAAAAGAGTTGTAATTTGTTTTATTTTTCATTTGTTTATTTTGTCAGGTGCATCGTTTAAAAATTGTAGATAAATGGGAACAGGACAACTGTGAGAAGACACTTGAACAGCCTGTGAATACCGCGAACGCAGTTTTTTATGTCAACATTTTATCGGCAGACAAATCCGACGTGGAAGGTGACGATCGAAATAACGGATCGAACGGCGTTATTGAATCTCAAAACGAACTGAATGACAAAAGGACGAAGGGGAGTCTTCAGTTCAAGTAAGTTTCAAACAATATTCTTCGTGCATACACATTTGAAACATTATTTTAAAAATTGAGGTCTAGATTTGTAAGAGAATCTTTTAAAAACTCAGTCGTTTACAGGTGTACAGTTCGCGGTTGCACATTCCGATTTTCGACGAAAGAAACTCAAAATATCCACGAGCGGTGCCATGCGTCTGTTGCCGTGCCAAAAGACGAAGACAGAACCAAATGCAATTACATCTGCTGTGAATGCAGAAAACCGCAGCGCTCGTGGCGGTCGTGTTCGTTGCATTTGTGGAGGACGCACAAGATAGACACGGATTTGTTGACGTGTCCGATTTGTCGGACGCACAAGTCAACCACGCAAAGTAAGTATCGAGACAAACGATTCTGTATCATGCCAATCCCCGATGAGATTAAAAAAATATGCGCGTTTGTAGTGACACTGGACGATCACATGAAGATCCACGGAAACGTCAGGGAACACGTGTGCCCCGATTGCCGCAAAACATTTAAGCAGCCGTCGCAATTACGAAATCATCGCATCACTCATCTGGACAAGGAAGTTGTGAGTATACGGTATCGAATGCGTGTTGCCGAAATAAGTAGCCAAATTTCAGAAACAAAATCTACTCGAGTCAATCGAATGTATTACTTTAGTAAAATAGTTACGGAACATCAGAAGATGAAAGTTAATGTCTCTGAAGTTTTGTTATTCGTTTTGAAACCTCCGCGTTAAGAGGCGCATCGGGTTAGATAATGTTTTAATGTATGTTGCAGCGTCCGAAGTGGTACAAACAAAAGGAGTGCACACAGTGCAACAAGGTGTTTTCCGATTCGAAATGCTTGAAGAAACATATACAGGCGGTCCACAGCAAGCTGAAACCGTTCATTTGCAATGTTTGTGGACATAGCTGTGCCAGAAAAGCGATGCTACAGGTAACTAAAGACCCATCGTTAATTATATCATATATATTAATACGCTAAGGTTAAAGATGTTTGCCTCCCTTTTTAGAAAAAACCTCACAATTTCTCCACATAAATTATATATCATTTTACAGATAATTGCTTGCTCTACTGACATCGACAACTAAAAAATGTATTATATCTTTTGTTTTTGTAAATTAATTAAAATACAGCAACGCTGAACAACGTCTGCCATCTGACTTCATATTGTAATACAACAGACACAATACTGCATACTGCCATCTAACGGCTTTAATTTTGAAACAGCGAGCAACGCTGAACAACGTCACAGCGATGCTGCATGATGCCATCTGACGGCTTAGCTCAACGCTTTTGCTACTTACGCCTCTATATGACAATTTTAGTAATATTTCTTCGATCTGTCATCTGAGCTTCATATTGTAATACAACAAAAAGAAGAACGTAATAAGCAGTGTGCAAAATTAGAAACGAATTGAATACCTGCAATCATATTTAAAAAATAATTTTGTAAAGTGATAATTTTTATACTTATTTAGTGCGAATAATTCGCACAGGTCACGCTAGTTATTATTGTATTACAGTAGATCCCGGTAAAATGTTTGTTTGTTATAAACGGCGCTTTAATATATACAAGAACGACATAATCGAGATCTACTGTTTTTACATGTTTAAAAGCAGTTTTTTTGCTTGAATGTACAATACGACTCGTGTATTTTCAACTTCTCCATCGTCCTCACTTCATGGCAGTCATAAACCAATCAGAAAAAAACAAATTAATTTGAGGTTAAAGGTTGTTTCCATTGGCTGAGCAGCATATGAGGAAACAATTGACGTGAGAAGTAGGGACTAAAGTAAAATATGTTAGTAAAATCAGTTGAAAACGGATGGGGTTGAAAATACACGAGTCCGAGTGTGTAATACTCGACGATTAAATAAACGTTTGGTTATTTATCCAGTTGCATCTGCGTCAGCATACCGGGGAGAAGCCTTACGCGTGTCCGACGTGCAACTACCGGACCGGCGACCATAATTCACTTCGTCGACATCAGATGAAACATACTGGCGTAAATATTGTTTTAAAGTTATAATTTATTTACGAATGAACAACTTAGTGATCGAAACGTTGTGTTTAGGTTCGCCCTTATAAGTGCCCATACTGCAACTACTCGTCGATTCAGAGCAGCTCTTACAAAATCCATTTGCGGGCAAAGCATCCCGATAGAGAGGGCGTTCACACTTGCGTACAATGCCCGTTCACAACTGTCAATTATGACGCTTTCATTGGACACTGCAATGACCACAAAACCGGTCTGCTTCCGACCATCGAAAAGGAACATAACATAGGTCGGTACTTTAATTAATCGTGACAGTCGATCGTTTTTACACGCTTTATATTAGTTTCAATTGTAAGTTTGTATGTATGTATATAAGTATGTATGTTTGTAAACTCGTTTGGACTACAGCAAGTGGTTTATATAGTGGTATAATATGCCACCACTGTAAGTACACTGGCTAGCCGTGCGATCTAAGGCACGGGTCTTTGCTGACGTCAACTCTCGGAATCACGGGTCGTGGGTTCTAATCCCGTCCACGCCGAAAAAAAAAATTTTTTTTTTTTCGGCAAATTTTTGACAATAAATTCAACTAAAAAGTGGAAAATAAATATAGTTTAAAAAAAACTAAAGAACACGCTTTATATTGAACTAAAAAGTAAAAAATATTTTTTTTAAAATAAGCTTAAAACAATAATGAATAAAAAATACAAGTATTATTGTGAAAAAAACGTGGGGCGCTCGATGTACGAAAATGTGGAACAAAGCGCCCCACGCTTTTTTCACAATAATACTTGTATTTTTTATTCATTATTGTTTTAAGCTTATTTAAAAAAAAAATTAATTTTTATTTTTTAGTTCGATATAAAGCGTGTTTTTTTAGTTTTTTTTTAAACTATATTTTTTCATTTGTTTTCAACACGTACGAGAGACCGAGATATATTGAGTAAATAGACAGTGCTTGTTATAGTAATATTATGTATATGGTTTTCAATAGGAGATAATATTGCAACTTTCTCCCGCTAGAGGCACTGTATTTTAAATGACAGATTTTGTCGTTAATTTTCAACGTTTATTTTCCGCAGATAATGACAGTAATTCGCAGAACAACGAAAATGACTTGCGCTATTTACTGTTTACAACCGACAGAAATAATGAAAAGACCGAGATTTACACCGTGCAGGTTGGTATTATTTAATTTCTCGTGACACGTTTTGAGTCCGCGTGAACTGACCCGAGTTTAAAATTTTATTTAGATTGCGGGACACAAGTCACCGGCGTTGAGCGACAACGACGGACCTTGCTACCTCCGTATCGACGCGCCCGAAGAACAGTGTATCGATACGGGCGGATACACCATTCCGGCAGATCCTGTGGACGCAGCTTTCATCGATTCGACGTGAATCTTTTTATTATTATTATTTAGAATATTATTGTATAAGTTTCTAATTTTATTGTGTAACTCTCCATCTGTGATATTGAAAATAAATTCATTTTAATACTGCCGTTAACTTCATTTTAATAAACTTCAGATAGATTACAAAAGATGCCGCCAATAACTTTGAAATGAACTCCGATCAATGTCATACTTGGTTACCATGGTATTTGTTTGTTTGTTTATAGCGATGAAAATAAATCTAATGAAATCTTTGGACGATCATGCCGCTTTTTATAAAAGACTATTCGTGGAGACAATCTGCTGATACGGTCGTTGTTTACGTACCGTTGAAAGGTGTTCATCATTCAAAAGCTGACATCTTCACGTCGGATAAATATATCAAGGCGCATTTTCCGCCATTTCTCTTTGAAGTTTTTCTGTTACATCCGGTCAAGCGATCTGAAAGTAAGTGCACTTTGTCTGAAGGACAGATTGTATTCGAACTAATCAAAGAGATTGACGAAACATGGGAAACATTGGACGATACAAATATAACAAAAGAGCAGAAGATAGACATAAAGAAGAAGATAATAGAAGAGGCGCACGAACAACATCAAAATGAACAGGAGCGTCAGATAAAGATGAAAACGGAGCTTAAGAGGTTCGCTGTGCGGCAGCAGATCGAGCTGGAATCGCAACGAATTGAAGACATCGATACAATCAAAAAGAACGAACGCGAAGTAGCAATTTATGAATTCGAAACGTGGAAAAAAAATGAATGCCTTGCCATTGAGGATAAGCCGGCCGACGAAGTAAAGATTGCGAATACAGATGAAGAGTCACTGAAAAGCGAAGAAGTGCCTTTATCGAAATCAAAAGGACCGATAATAAAAAAATCTTCCGTTACGAAGAATGCGACCGGTACAATAAAGACAATAAATCCGATTCCGTTGCCTCGTCGGGCGGCAAATATTACTGTTTCGTTTTCGGAACGGGTTTTTCCAACGCCGAGTCGTGAATCAAAAGCTCCCGAAGAAGAGGAATGGTTAAAAAAACAGTTGGACGCGCGCAGAGCTACTGGATTCGTAGCTGAAGATTTGAAACCTGAAGAACGGGATCCTCAGTGGCTTAAAGAAAAGGGCGATACGTTCTTTAAACAAAACAATTATCTCGGTGCTATCAGCGCTTACACTCATGGCATTAAATTGAATGACAAAATGGCCGAACTGTACATAAACAGGTCAGCCGCTCAATTTGCAATCGGAAATTTACACAAAACAATCGACGATTGCTCGTCGGCTATAGAACTATTGACGCCTCCGATTCAAGCGAACTCGAAAGCTAGAGCGCAGTGTTACGCGAGAAGGGGAGCCGCGTTATGTAAACTCAATCTTCCTGAAAAGGGCTTGATCGAGTTCGAGGCCGCTCTGAGACTTCAACCCGACAACGAAACGTTAAAAAAAGATATTGAAGCTATTAAAAATGCAATTAACAGTTCCACGGCTGAAATGGAATAGAATATTGAAAAAAAATCAGATAATAATTGTAATAATTCACTTTTAATTTTTTACAGTTGTGTAAATAAAAACAATGTTACTAGTTTATGCAATAACATTGACGTTCGTTTCAATTTTTTGCACTTTTTTAAGTCCTAAACTGCGTAATAATGCTTTCGGCGACGGGTCTCTTCCTCGAAATCTTCGAAACACTTCATTCGGATGGCATGCTCCTCCTAGCGCTAAAAACGTGTCTCTGAACCGTTTCCCCGTTTCGAGAGTCAACTGTCTGTCTCCCTTTATTTCATGAAAAGCTCCGTAGACGTCTGCGGCGACCATCCGGGACCAGATGTGACTGTAGTACGCCGCTCCCCATTCGTCCGAGAATATCGCACTGAAGGAGCACGGATGCGAGTCCATTTTGTTGTACGGTAAAACGAAGAACTGCGGCCATAAGCGTTTGACGATTTCCAACCAAAATTCTTTACTCGTGTGCAATTCCAGATCTAACATCGATAGGTAAAGCTCTTGACAAAGATCGTAGCCGGCCATGTGAGTGTGTATCTTCTCGATGTTGGTGAGTAAGGTTCCGGGCAAAGGTGCTTCGGTTTCGTAGTGGCTGCTTATCGAACGTACTGTAGCCGCGTCGTACAGCCAATGTGACAAAACGTGACCGCAAATACCGACCGCATCCCATTCTATGTTCGATAAACCGGCGACGTCGGAATATGTAGTTCGCGTCAATAAGTGCTGCAAGGCGTGACCAAAACGTTGGAATAATATATGCACGTCTCTGAAACTTAAGAGCGACGGAGCCGTTCCTTTCGGCGATTGGAAATTGAATATCAAAGCCGCTAACGGTATCGTATCGGTGATTTGACTACGGTTCTTGATTCCTACCATGTAGCCGCTGTCTTCGGATAAACGCACTTTTTCGTCGTCTCTCGAGTAAGGGTCGAGATAGAACCCGGAAACTGGTTTTTCGCTACCTTTTTCGAAAATATCGTAGAATTTGACGTCTTCGTGCCACGTATTCGCATTCGTCCGTTGTTGGATTTCAAGACCGAACAGGGTTTCGCATAATCCGAACATTCCTCTTAGTACTTTAGGTAAAGGAAAGTATTCGCGTATTTTGTCTTCCTCGTATTCGTAATTCGATCTGCACTGTTTACGCTTCCAATACGGTATGTCCCACGGTTGTAAAGTTCCTTCGAATCCTCTTTCTGCAACGAATTCTTCCAAATTCTTCAATTCTTCTTCCTGAGCCGGTTTCGCGTGTTCAACCAAATCGTTAATAACTTTTTTGATCTCATCGACACTATTGGCCATTTTTGTTTCCATAGACATATCGGCATAGTTTTTGTAACCTAATAAATCCGCTTGTCGATGTCTCAAGCCGCGAATGGTCTCCAGAATTGAGGAAGTCGCTAAAGATTTATCGTTGTATCCCGAACATCTGCCGACGTTGGCCTGCCAAACATTTCGACGTATTTTGCTATCGGGACAGTATTCCATAAATGAGCTGTAGATGTGAGGATGCAGAGTCGCGATCCAAGGGCCTTTGTTGGGATTATCAACATCGACCGCCATCGACTTGAGCAGATCTGGTGGAAAATCTCGCACGACTTGCATATCCGTGATAGTATGTTTGAACCTTTTAGTGGCGGTTTCGACTTTGTTTTTAAAATCAGCTCGTTCTTTACTGAGTTCCTGTAAAGTTTCAAAGAACATAGCTGCTTGTTTCTCTTTTAAGTCCAAGCCATACAGTTTGCCTTCTAGAACGAATTTATTGACGACTCTGCTTTCTTCTTCCAAAAAATTTGTTATGTTTTGTTTAGCGCTCTTCAGAGCAGAATAGAGCGTCGCGTTATTGAATTTCATACTGCGAGCACGTCTCGCTCTGTCATGAATGGTCATGTAAGATTTAGTCGGCATTAAAGTTTGATTACCTAAGTACATAGTTTTCGCTATGCCCCACGTCGTCTCTAACGGGGCACCTATTATTTCTATAGGTTCAATAACTGCTTTAAATACTTTGCGCGGCGGCTCTTTCAGATTTAATATATTGTGTTCTAAATTTCGAATTCCACACTCAAATTCACCTGTTTGTTTTGCAATCGCAGCGACGCATTTTTCAATCGTGAGATTACTAAATTCCGGTAATCCGTCCTCGTGTATCAGTGGATTTTTATCCGGTAAGTCATCGCCTATTTCAGGTACGCTGTGTAAAAGAATTAAAATAAATATTTATTGTATTTAAATAGTAAGTCATCGACGAAATCTATTACTTACAGAACTATGTAACCGGTGTTCCTTTTAGACGTACGAAAATAGTTCGGGCGAATTTTAAAAATTCGTTTTCCACAGAACGATACAGCCATTTTAGACGGTCAAAATTCGATTTCACAAAATAATATTTATAATATACATTTTTATTTTTAGGTTATTTGTGACTGATCCAGCGACTGATCGTCTGTCACTACTACTTCCAGTTCCGTTCCGGCTGCAATTTTGCTGTCATAATCATATGTCTGCGTTCTATACTCCTAACGTAAGTTATTTATATATTTTTAAATTCATTATTTTTACCGATCTTACTTTGAAAGACACCGAATTAACAATAACAAGTAATTTAAAAATAGGTCTCTTAATTACAAATAAATTCGGGGCGAAAATATTCAATATAAAGTATATTAAATTACTTTAATACATTATTTTATAAAACGTTTACAAGCTACCTTATAAAAATGTTACAAACTAAATTTTAATATATTTGTATCGTAACAGATTAAAAATGGAAATTAGTACATTTCTATTTGACAAAACATTTTCATGTAAAGAAAACACTAAAATTGCACTTTTTATAAACGAAATTAAAATTATATTAAGTATAAAGTCCTTAATAATACATTTAGCACATCGTAATTAACTAATTTGTTATCTATTAGAGATCTTAGTTGTGAGCATCCAAAAATTATGTCAAGAATCTCTGTTTTCAAACAGATTAAATGCAAAACTCAGCTGTGTAGAGTGGCAATTTACAGTCGAATATTATAATTAAATAAATACTACGGTGATATCTATTAATATTATTTCAAATATTTAAGAATAAAAAACATTGATTGTAAGTATGCAATATTGAACACATAGGGACTATATCGACAGTGCTAGTCGTCATCGGGTGTTGAAACGACAGATGGCACGCACTCCTTATCTAGAAGCATTCCGTATTCAACTAAGTAGCTCTGCAGTTCGTCGTAATAGAAAGTGTCGCCCAATTCATCGGACACGCGGATGAAATTGCCTATCAATTGACCGCCTTTGTAAATCAATAGGGCTGGCACTCCGGACACTTTGAAATGCCTGCTCAGTCCAGCGACAGAACTGAGAATTCTACAACACTTAACGTCGGGATATTCTTTGCACAGTTTGAGCAGACAGTCGTTCATTTTTCGGCAAGCGGGGACATAGTCTTCGTATATGTGTATGATGATTTTGACGTTTTTGTTTTCTTTATCGATGGCATCCAAGAATTCATCGCCGGACTTCAACGTTATTATACTACCGAATTTAGGCGACGCATTTTGTTTCGATAGCATTTCTTGCATGCGCTGTTTTTGATAACTGAGCAAAAACTTATCGTTCAACAGTTCGGCGAGATCTGGATCTTCCTCGGCAGCTTTTTCACGTTCTTCGTCGAGAGTCGACTTGCATGTCATCGATAACTTTTTGGCCAGTTCTATCTGTTCTCTTTCGGCTTCCGCGCGTTTTTCGGATTCGAGTTGTTTAAAGCGTTGCCAATCTTTAATCACACCTTTAGGACCCGTGTTTGTAGATGTACCCTCCCATTTGTTTACATCGGGCGCCGAAGCTGTGCTCGTCTTTTTACACGCGGCTTCGCCCTCGTCTCCCGAACCCGACTCATCGTCGCTTTCACTACTGCTGCAGTAATTGTGAAGTTTCTCACCCAATAACTTATCGTCCAAAGTAGCCATATTAAAATGTTTTGTTTGTTTGACGTTCAGAAGTACTAACCTCAATAACTTAAATTAAAAATCGATCCAAATAATTACGGCATTTTCAAATTGAAAATATAGAATATAATAAACTGGGATCTCTACAATTAAGTTATTACAAAATATCACTCAAGAGTCAAGATTATAAATAAAAAAATACATTTTTTAATCTCTTGTAATGTTCTATACTCCTTGCACTTGAGTACAACTTCATGCTAATGTGTCAAAAAAATCAGACAAGCGCTCAAGTTTAAATTGAAATGTCAACACAACAACGAATGTTAACATTTATGATTGTTAATGTCAGTTTGGGGTAACTTTAAAATACAGGCTAAGCATGCCTAAGTTCAATAGGAAAAAATAATAAATAACGAACAAATTGTAAGTGTACATTTTTTAATTTAAATTTAATTTAAGCTAACATCATCGATATCTTTTAATTTTTCTGTTGTGGATGATTCAGAAGGTTGACTCTTGTTATTGTTTTGTGAAATCAATTTCTCATATCCATCAGCTGTAGGTTCTTCAGGCGGTATCACATCGGCCGCTCGTATTTCTCCCAAACCTTCGATTGATTCACCCTTGCCAGGTTCATATGTTTCTGCATATAACTGGGGTTTGAACTGATTTTTAGATTTTTTAATATTTTCACTCCAAGCGGCTAACCATTTGCCTCCTTCGCTATCGGATATCTGTAAAAATAAAGTAATGTTAATGATATATTTCGAAATTATCGATCGGTTTTGTGATCGTTTACATTGTCCGTTTCTTCTTTTTGTACGCTATTTTCTTTGTTCTTTTGATTCTGTGCCCATAACTGCGCCAGCCCGTTTGTCGGTGCTTGTCGTTTGTTACTTCCGCTGCCTTGATTTCGCAATGGCTTGGTTTCAGTTTGCGGGCCAAGTTCTACCAAAAACTGAACATCGGCGTGCTCTCCAAGACGAAAACCTAAACCGATCCTCGAATCCGTTCCTTCAAAAATAAATATGATCACGTTATATATTTTATTTGTATTGTTTGCTTCATCAAACTGCATTACAAGAAGTCCCAAAATTTTTAAAAAAACCCGGTATGAATTTAGTTTGCTTATTTAGTATAGTGCCCGCGGTGAGAGTTGAAGCCACGTCATCAATAATATGGTAGTGAACGCCTACTTGCCCGCAGACAGTGGCGTGTGGAATAAATTCGACATATCCATTTATAGCGGTTGAATAAAAATAAACACTAAACGCACATGGATCTCCGAAACAGCCAATAGCAAGCTAGAAGGCGGGCGCAATGCGTTCACGTCACTATGACGCGGTGGATTCATCTTTCGCCGCAGCTATTCTATCAGTGTGCAATCAAACCAATTTTAATGAAATTTGATAAACACACTCAGTTGGTACTCAAACTGTTTCCGTCGAAACCAAAATAACTCTTGTGATGTCGCGGGAAAAAAACGTATAAATAAAAAAAATGGTTGTCTGTAAAGTCGGTTTACGGACGATAGGTTTACGTGATAACGTCATAAAGAAACATTGAAATGCGTACAAGCCGACGCTTGGACCGATCGTGCCTCTCTATCGCTTATACCGCGCTCTCGCTTGCACGCACAGGCTCAGGCGGAACGTGACATTTTTTCGTGCGTGCAGCCGGTGTTTCATCAATTTATAAGACGTTATCACGTCAAAATGAATAGAAAAGTTGTTTTAGAATTTTTGGTATGCAATATTTACTGATGCCGGTTCTGAATAATTGCATATGCATCATAACTTCATAGAATCGAGGATAGAAAGTAAAAGTATTTTAAGATCACGCGACGTCAGCTGATTGCAATGTTATTAAAATGCCATAATTCTCCTTTCTGTAATGTAAACTTACCTTTTTTTATTATGGGAATACTCGAATAAATAATTGATAAAATCGAGGGCAATTCTTCGGGTATGATAAGTGGCTGTACAACTAAAACACAATTATTTGTAAATTATTAATCAGTGTTAATTTAATAATTAATTTGCGCTGCGTAACATAAAATCAATTAATTATTTACTTTACAAGGCCGTTTGTTTTTTTATCAGAAGATCTGTTTTACCGGTAACCTTGTTATAAAATATTTCCATATAACTTACTATTTATGATTCAAATATTAATCATTCAATTTTGTTCAAAAATACCTGAATTTACAAAAATCGCTTAATTTCGTCTTTAAAAATATAAAATTTGCAATGCGATATTTTTGAAATCAGTGCGAGCGATACGTTATTTTTTAAATGCCAACTGGTAAATATAAATTTAAAAAAAATTGCACAGATATATTTTTGAAATTCCAACACTTACATGGTGATAAATACACTAAAAACATAAATAAACCACTATAAAATAACATATTGATAATTTAATTTAAATAATCTTCTCGTCGTAAAAATTTTTTAATTAAACATAACTTATTATTACTTCAAACACTAATTCAATACAATAATAGAATTAACAAAATAAAATCACTGTTGAGAACTATTTTCAAAACCACTCAGTCAGTTTAATAGTTACTTAGCGTTACTGTCAATTACTATTTACTGATTGACTGATTGCTTGATTACTGACGATGGTACCAGCTCTTAACGTCTGCATACCGCAAACTGTCTTAACCTACGGGGGTCTTGTTTAAGACGGTCTCTCTCCCCTATCTCAGAAACTGTCTGAATTCAATTGTATAATATTTTTCATATTTATTGTTGCAAACGCTTATAGAAGCGCGCATGACTTAATATTATTTCGGGGTCTTCCATGGACAACATCGATATACTGGAAAATAGTACAATCTGTATTATCATAATTTTTTCATGGCTAAACCAGTTAATATAAAACTGTGGTCTAAGAAAAGTATTAAAAGTACTACCAAACAAATGAACTACTGACTCTAAATTCGAATATTTTTTGTATAGCTATATTAATATGTTCCGTAATAAACTGGCTAGACTGTCTCTTACCTAATTAAAAAACTTGGAAGCGTCCTTTACATGCCACCTGTTAAGTATTATCATGCCACCTATTTAGTACCGCTCATTCACATGAAAGAGAAACACTTCACAACATGTGTGCAGAAGGTATTTGTAATGTAGGTCATCACTTTCTCTATTTTATACATTTTAAAAATTAATATATACTGTCAACTTTATTGCGTTTAATCTATTTGCTTGGAAATTCTTAGAAGTCATTATTTGTCAAGTTATTTGCTAATGAGATTAAGTTTGTTTCAGTAATATATTTGCAACGGAACTACTCATAATAAGTATACATTTTGGAACTAACATAACTCATAAAGATTTATTGCGCTCATTAAAAATGGACAGTAAATGCACCATTATATAAAAAAATTATTTGTTGTAAACAGCATAATGTAGCCTTTGATATCTGCAACCCGTCTTACACCTGTAAAAGTGTGTCTTGGCTAACATTAATATCAGTTATGCAGTACGCGCACAGATGGCACTGACACTACAAATAAGACGCAGTTCACGATACAAGGAACAGATGTCAACACTTCTGCAAATTTGACAGGTCGAAGATATTCTTCATTTTTGGGCTGTCAGCGACATAACAGTTGATATTTTTGCAGCGATGCGACGAGCTCGTCGTTATAATTTTAATATAATCGTGAAATAAACGATCAATTTTAATAACAGTGCATTCGTCAAACTGATTCTTCGATAAGTTTTTTGTTTACAGTGTGACGTATGAAAGTGATTTTAGAAGAGTCTGTTTTTATCACGTAACCAACTTGGATGATGGCGATTTGTTAGTTGTGTTTTGTGTTTACAGTGTAGTGGATGCGTTTTAAATGCGATAAAAATAAGTTACGTCTCAAATCACGACAACATCGAATTACAAATAAGTAAGTTGAAATATTAATATTCAAGTTTAGTGTGTATTAATTGCATTTTTTCAAAGTACATTCACTTTTTGTTATTTCTCATGTCTGTGCATGTCTTATTTTGCGAAATGGCTTTGAGCCGACTAATTTTCGTCGATCACATTTCAATCGATTTGTAAAAACTTACAGCGAAAGCAAACGTCAGAAAATTCAGCATAAACATATTTAATTAAGTTATAAATATAACAGATGTTTTATGTTTGTGGGGGTGAGATATTGAATGTCAACATTTGGGACAGCTGTGCTGTCACGCAATGTGCTTTAAAAAACGTTTTCAGTTTTACAAATTCGCTTTATTTCGTGAGTCATAAAAAATCGATAATAATATAGCGACGTTATTGTTTCTTTGAAATGTACATCAGTCACGTTTCTAAATAAGGAATATGAATTCGTAGCCTTTGTGTGAAAACATCTATTGCGCGTTTGTTCTGTCGCTTTCCTTGGAGTTACAAAAATGTCTCTTTGTGCATTCTTATGCAATTCTAAATGACTAGAAATGTTTACAATGTGTGACTAAACCAGACTGTTTATATTCCATATTTCTTTTGTTGAGCGTCTATGATCTACAATCTTGCTTTTGTCATGTACTTTGCAAAAAATTAAAGATCGATGTTTTGAAAATATTTTACTTTCATTTTCTGTAAGGATATGGAACTATTACGATGACAGGGTGTCTAGCCTTTTAATTTTGGTGCCATTTAGTGGTTTTGAAAATATACTAGCGCCCTGGTCCGGCTTCGCCCGAATTTGTAGATTGCCACCGTTTTTTCGTCGACGTACGTTGCAAAATTGGTCGCCACTAAAAAGCGCTTTTATTTTAACGCGATAATACTATATAGCCTATGTTCATCCTGAAGGTCCATTCTAAATATTGGTGAAAACAATTTTCAAATCGAATGATTAGTTTCGGAGATTACGTACTACATCCAAACTTGCAAACTTTATAACAAAAATATTAGGAGCACTGTGGTTTGAATCTAATAAAAAATAGAGAATAGTTACTTCTTACCACAACAAGTTTATTAGTGGATGTACATTTCGAGAGCTATGCTCTCATCTTCAGCAATACACTAAACTAAACTGAGTTTAGTGTATTGCTGAAGATGAGAGCATAGCTCTCGAAATGTACATCCACTAATAAACTTGTTGTGGTAAGAAGTAACTATTCTCTATTTTTTATTGCAAACTTTACCTCTTTATAATATTAGTATATAGATAATTAGTACCTATAATGATGCGCAATTGAAAATTCGTTGAAAAAAAGAACAATAACTAAAAATTATTAATTTAAATATGTTGTTTGTAAATGGATAATCCGTTTGTATGTTCATTGATAACATTATGTATGATTAGACGCAAATCGTAAAGGCCGATCTAAAATGTTTTCATGGTGGAATCGGCATTTATCAAAGACAAGGTTTATTGATAATTTTGTCGTTAACATCGTTTCGTACTAAAAATGCTAAACAGTTGTTCAAATGTATTTTTATTCTTTCATATGCACACAAGGTCGCGAATCTCATCTTTACTATATTTAATGGTTCGCCAATAAGCTAACAGGTAGCCGAGAATGGAAAATGAAGTGGTTTATTTTATTATTGAATCATGTGTTCAGCATAGTTGAGAATAGGTTTTTTTTTCCAAGGATATTGCATTCTTTGAGCTGATTTCGATTTTGCAAGTTCTTGAAATATATTTGGCATGTACCTATATGGTCGATACAACATTATTTGATATCTGTGGTCTACAAACAAAACAGCTCATGTCGAATTATAAACGATTGAATCATCCACTTTGTTAAAGGCCACTGCACACGAGGCTAGAAACGCTGCTAGATTCCTTGCTAGATTTGCCTATTAGTTTTCTAGCGCTGCTTTTCTTGATTGCTGTTAAGTGCTCGCTTCACACGAGACTATTTTTTTCAAGTTAGTTTTGTGGATAGATCTGGTGCGCGCGCACTGACAGTTCGAATATAAACACAGAGCAAAACGTGTCTGTTGTCTGGCAGAATGACGCCATGTAGACGTTTGTTCAAGTGCCCACGTGAAGATACTGCTTCCTGATTGGTTCTTGCTCGTAACTAGCCGCAAATCTAGCAGGGAAAATAGCCCCTGTTCTAATTTTAAAACTTATATCTTCTGAGCTAGCAAGGCAGCCCGCAGTGACGTCACTTCCAGCTTCGTACCCAGCGTACCGGCTAGCAGAATTCCTAGCAGCGTTTCTAGCCTCGTGTGCAGTTAAATCTGCATACGAAAATTTAACAGATGCCATAGAAACCGAGCGTGTTTTGTTGAAGTGGTAGCTATGGAAATCATTAACGCATTGCAGAGAATCGTTCCACATAAAATGCATACGCTCGTACTTTGGGCGCCCGGTCTCCGTTGCATTTTATGTGGAACGATTTAATTCACTGTATAAATAATCAATGTTGATCAGCCTCCTATAGGTCCTATATTATTATGTATATGGAAAAAATGGAATAAATTATTATTATTATTACATGCGTCGTGGTGCCTTCTGTTTTTTGGCGTTTCCATGACTCCTCTATTATAAGCCGCCAGTCCAATCTGAGAACTGGTAAAATTCACCGCAGAATCGACATAAACGCTTTTGTTCCGCGGTCGAAGATTCATATATCGGTCTTTGCGGTTCGCGTAGCGTTGACAAAATTCTGATCGGTTGCAGTTTATTGTTTATAGCATTTTGTTTATGCAATTTTAAATGCACATTGTTCTAATAAATAACAAATAGGGAAGTTATTTTTGAAAAAAATGGTAATAAAATATTTCAATTTAAACTAAAACGTATTGCTGAAATAGAAAGTTAATTAATCAGAATGTATCCAGCAGACATAGAAGTTCTTACATATATGCATATTTGTGCTATATTATATGTTTTGTTTTAATTGGTTTTTAACACACCATATTTATGTGTAAAACACGCCTAACAAGATTAAAGAACGTGGTACCGGCTCCCTTTATCGATATACTAACGTAAAAAATAGATAAAAGAACTTCTTAAGTTCAACGGATATGTTATACAATCGATAATGTATGGTACTAAAAGCTAGAAAATAATTTTGAGTCAGTAAAAACCGGATTCTTAAAGGATTAAGGGCTACCCCCATATACTGGAGTAGGGTCAAAACCCGCTATACGACCTTGGTTTAGAGTACAATACGCGCCACGGATCTAAAAGGTTCGGAAGTTAGTCACAAACAGCGTCGCAAAGGCACACTTTAGAGCCGTTGATACTCCCACCAACTACCTGCACGGAACGTGAGCTCGTCGGTGATTGGCCGTGATCGCTCGTTGCCTTTGTCACTTGTCGCTTTCCTGCTTTAAAGTACAGTCGAGTACGCTATTGTGGAGTTGTTATTGTTATTTTAGTTTTCTTGGCTTGCGAGTTTGTAGTTTTCCAACAGACTGTACAAGACAGGCGCGGTCGCAGCCTGAAATTTGGGGGGGGGTCACTCACTACACTAATAAAAAAAGTCATCTTTTTGTATTGTAGCTAAAAATTTTCTTTTATTATTTGGCAAATTTTTGAGATTTTTCAATTTGACTTTAGATTTTGGGGGGGGGTCATGTCCCCTGTGACCCCCCCCCCCTTCGGACCGCGCCTGGTACAAGCGCAAGCCCGCATTCGCGTCTAAATTCCGAGCCTTTTAGATTCGTGGCGCGTGTTGTATACGAATACATCCTTTACTAAATTGTATTGTTACGTCACTTGGGTAGTAGCTTAGTGGAAATATTTAATTTCCGGGAGGCTGCACACAGATGCAAGGAGCTATGGGGGGTTGGCGTCTGCCCACTGATAAATAACAATATCAATTATAATGCGATATGTTCCGGTTTTGATCAGGAGGCATTGTCTTCCCAGAACAGAAGCACATCTTGCAACAATATACAGTGCATAATAAGTATAATAATTTGAACGTTGTACCTATTGTTTATTGTTCTAGTTGAACACGTCGCGAATTTTACAGACTGCGCGCCATGACACAATAGTCTTGAGAAACGACAACCCACCACCCGCCTTCGCGTTCATTGTTTAAAGATGAAATTGTGATTGTATAAGTAGCAACTGTGCAGCTTAAGAGAAACGACCTTCGCAAGGTCATAAGAACCCGGCATCCTAACATCATATATTATATTAATACGCTAAGGTTAAGAATGTTTGCCTCCCTGTTTAGAAAAAACATCACAATTTCTCCACATAAATTATATATCATTTTACAGATAATTGCTTGCTCTACTGACATCGACAACTAAAAAATTTATTATTGCTTTTTTTTCATTTGTAAATTAATTAAAATTCAGCAACGTTGAACATCGTCTGCCATCTGACGGCTTTAATTTTGAAACAACGTCAACACTTCGATCTGTCATCTGACCTTCATATTGTAATACAACAGACACAATACTGCATACTGCCATCTGACGGTTTTAATATGAGCAACGCTGAACAACGTCACAGCAATGCTGCATGATGCCATCTGACGGCTTAGCTCAACGCTTTTGCTACTTGCGCCTCTATATGACAATTTTAGTAAAATATTTCTTCGATCTGTCATCTGAGCTTAATATTGTAATACAACAAAAAGAAGAACGTTATAAGCACTTGCAAAATTAGAAACGAATTGAATACCTGCAATCATATTTAAAAAATAATGTTGTAAAGTGATAATTATTATACTTATTTAGTGCGAATAATTCGCACAGGTCTCACTAGTTTTTTTTTATAATGATGCGAACGAATGATATATTTTTCTAAAATTTATTCATCGTTTTATGACTCATAATTCAGCTGTTTAAATGGCAGGCTAAAGAAATTCCTGTCTGCCTGATAATTTTATAATAGCTAAGTAAACACTAAACAGAAAAGGGTGTGTCGATCGGGTTTCCCCCTCACCGTCAATCAATCAGCACCTTTTCTCAGCTAGCAACCCATTTCTCTCGCTGCTGATGGTCTATTTTTTATTAATTTCGGGATAATTTTATAATAGTTAAATAAACACTAAACAGAAAAGGGCGTGTCGATCGGGTTTCCCCCTCACCGTCAATCAATCAGCACCGATTCTCAGCTAGCAACCCATTTCTCTCGCTCCTGATGGTCTATTTTTTTATTAATTTCGGGATAATTTTATAATAGCTAAGTAAACACTAAACAAATAAGAGCTTGTCGATCTGGTTTTCTCCTCACCGTCAATCAATCAGCACCTTTTCTCAGCTAGCAACCCATTTCTCTCGCTCCTGATGGTCTATTTTTTTATTAATTTCGGGATAATTTTATAATAGCTAAGTAAACACTAAACAGAAAAGAGCGTGTCGATCGGGTTTCCCCCTCACCGTCAATCAATCAGCACCGATTCTCAGCTAGCAACCCATTTCTCTCGCTCCTGATGGTCTATTTTTTATTAATTTCGGGATAATTTTATAATAGCTAAGTAAACACTAAACAGAAAAGAGCGTGTCGATCGGGTTTCCCCCTCACCGTCAATCAATCAGCACCGATTCTCAGCTAGCAACCCATTTCTCTCGCTCCTGATGGTCTATTTTTTTATTAATTTCGGGATAATTTTATAATAGCTAAGTAAACACTAAACAAAAAAGAGCTTGTCGATCGGGTTTTCTCCTCACCGTCAATCAATCAGCACCTTTTCTCAGCTAGCAACCCATTTCTCTCGCTCCTGATGGTCTATTTTTTATTAATTTCGGGTCCACATATTAGGTTGCTTGATAATCAGTATTCCCGCATTAATCTGTTCTCCGTTGATTCAGCACAGAAAAAAACAAAAGAATGCGACGTGACTCGTTTGTTTTTAAATCGTAAATTAAAACAACGGAAACCGAAGTCTTCTTCTATTGGCGGCCTTGCAATGTTTGCGTAAATAAATATATCTACATATTTTTGTAGGTATAACGTATTTCTTTTTCTAATTGCATATACTTCGAATGTATAAACTATACACATGTAATGAAAATAGAATTTGTATAATTATTGTAACTATTAGGTTGGAAATACACACATCAGACGGTGTAGTCAATGAAAGGAAGGAAACATCGTTGTTCATTTTGATTCCGGAGTCCGTTCACCGGGTCTGTAGAAACTCGGGTTCTCGCGTACCAACGGGGTACTTGCATGGAGTTATTTTATTTGTAACCGTATAGGCTATGTGCATGAAGCCTACTAGCGCCGCTAGTGGGTAATAGAGAATTATCGAACTCACTTTTTATGGAAATCGCGACATGTTTCTATGGTGATAAGTCAAAAACTTTAGTTGGCCATTATGTGTGAAAAAAATGTAATAAGGAAATTTATAAATAACAATCAAATTCGGATTTGTAAGCCATTATATAAATAGCATAACATAAAAGGTACGTGAGAATTATTTATCAATTATGACGTACAATATATATCTAAATAATTAATTTGTTTACATTGACAGCGTAACGTCAAATTATGGCGCCAATGATCTTTATTTTACTTAAATCGCCATCAGTGCAAAAGCCCGGAATACAACAAGCATTTCCAGATCGCCTAGTTTTGTCAATGTTTTCTTTCTAATTAAAAAAACTATAAAATTATAACTATTTTCAATTTTAATAAACAGTGCTCACTGACATACGGAAAATTTGAGTTTAAAGTTTCACCTAGTGCTCACCACAAACGCTCGCATCGAAAAATTTGTAACTCTGCCTCCTTGCACATAGCCCATAGATTGGTATACCTACCTAGTCGTGTAATGGAATATATATATATGTTACGGTTAATACAAGAAAGTAGTTTATTTGCGAATTAACCAGCTAATACCCGAATTAACCAACGTCAAGGATTGGTTAATTCGGATAATTAGCCGATTAATTCGCGAATTAACTACTTTCTTGTATTAACCGTAACATATATACGAGTAATGATATTGTGCGAAAACGAAGCACCCTTCTTACAAAATTGGAAAATTTTTGAAAAATAAGTTGGTTCTTTTTCGTTTGATATTATGCATATTTATAGAAAAAGTCATTTTGAATCGATTCCGACCATCCGCAATCATGTATCTCTTGTAGTTTCGGAGCTATAGCCAATTTTAACTGTTTAAATTTTTATTCACTTTAAACCGTCATAGCGTCTCAACTAATCGAGATACGACTTTGTGCTTAGGCTTAATCGATTCAGCGTACTTTTTTGTATAAGACACGTCAATATTCAGTATATCGGGAATATTTATATATTTTCCCAAAAATCGTAAATCGTTTCGTGTTTTCATGCGTTTTGCAAATATGCAACTTTTCACGACGCTAAACGATTTTTGGCCTGTTTTATATTAACCGGACTTATAGAAAAAGTCAAACTGAATCGATTCCGTTAATCCGCAACCCTGTAACACTTAGTTTCGTAATAAATTTTCTCGATTTTAAAGAGCAACAGGGCGGCCAGTATCGATTAATATGTAGACGGTTGTTTTGAAGGAATAGGTCGGCCACTCCTATATGCGACTGCAGATTGAGGTACACGTTTTAATTTTCCGGTATTGTAGTTCCGACAAACGTGATTGCAATCATAGTTATTATAATCACTTTATGTGGGTGTAGAATGTACCGAGTTGAGCGTGTCGAACGTGCTTTATGCCAGACCGTGTGTTCGCTCTTTCGTATCGATACATCATTAATATCAATCAATCAGCATCGCATAAGACTGATAAGTTTTTAGCGGTGTTTCCTTCCGTTACGTTCGCTTTAAACAACCTTTGCGTATTGTGGAGGGCACGATTTAGATCGGGCTCAGAGTTAATAAAAAACAAATCAATAATTACCTGCAACATGCCTAGCGAATATCGCGTGATAACCGAACAAAAAAAGTATGGCATACTTTAGATTTGATTTCTTTTAAAACACTGCGGATTTCAAAAATCAATATAAGTATAATACGTGCCACGGATCTAAAAGGTTCGGAAGCTAGTCACAAACAGCGTTGCAAAGGCACATTTTAGAGTCGTTGATACTCCCACCACCTCTCAGCTACCTGCACGGAACGTGCGCTCGTCGGTGATTGGCCGCGATCGCTCGTTGCCTGTGTCACTTGTCGCTTTCCTGCTTTAAAGTACAGTCGAGTACGCTATTGCCAAGTTGTTATAGCTTTTTTAGTTTTGTTGAGTTGCGAGTTTGTAGTTTTTCAACAGTCCGCATTCGCATCTAACTTCCGAGCCTTTTAGATTCGTGGCGAGTATTCTACCAAAAAAGGCAAAGGGCAGTAAGTGACATTTGTTGAAAAATGAGTTCATACTGAAATCAACGACAGCAGTAAGTGCTGCAGCAATAATTTTATTGTCTTTAAAAAATGTTTCCCCCATGTTTTGGTTTCCATAATCTAAAATTCTGGACGGTCAATACATTTTTAGTAAATTTTGATTTACTCAAATTCATAAGTTGGTCACTTACTGCCTTTTGCCTTTTTACGGCAGTATTATAGGTCTCAAATCAGTGTATTATTTTGTCAAAATCGATCTTTAGTGGCTCTTTAAAAACTGGGAAATTTTGTAAATTGTAACTTTTTCCGTCTCAAAAAGGTTGCCGACTCCTGTCCTAAACCCTTGATTTAAAAGTGACGACGATTGTTAAATTGAATTTAGACAGAAATAAGAATAATCAGTAATAGAATCGTGACGATGTTCTTTTATTCAAAAAATAGTTGAACAAATGAACCGCGAGCTAAGAAACGACAGTCACTTTTTTCCGTCCGACTGCCTCGCGCAATGTTAATAATAGTGCCATCTCGGATTCCTAAACGCATTTCACGGCGACTAACTTTAGAGGCATTTGCTGTTATGTTTTATTTGCATAATGCTGTTCGATTGTTCATTGAACTAGGACCGGCTTAATTAAAACTATTTTCAAGCGTCTTCTTGTACGACACCTGCTTTAAATAAGTGCAGGATAGTAGTTATCATTTTTTGTTTCTAAAATGAAGAGAGATACGGCAAGAATTCCAGGTACAAAGAAGTTTTATTCTTCTTTATATAAGAACTTTTTCCACGACGGAACGGAGAAGGTATATGCGTTTAGGGTGAGAGATTGTTTGTTACCCAACATCAAAGAATCAGTCTGTATATTATTGCGTTACGACAAAATGGGGAGTTGAACAGGGGAGCTATAGTGCTATGCGACGCACCTCTATGTCAAATTAATATATTATAATACGCGCCACGGATCTAAAAGGTTCGGAAGTTAGTCACAAACAGCGTCGCGAAGGCACATTTTAGAGCCGTTGAGACTCCCACCACCTCCCAGCTACCTACACGGATCGTGCGCTCGTCGATGATTGGCCGTGATCGCTCGTTACCTTTGTCACTTGTCGCTTTCCTGCTTTAAAGTACAGTCGAGTACGCTATAGTCAAGTTGTTATTGTTATTTTAGTTTTGTTGAGTTGCAAGTTTGTAGTTTTTCAACAGACTGTACAAGCGCAAGCCCGCATTCGCATCTAACTTCCGAGCCTTTTAGATTCGTGGCGCGTATTACTTATACGTTGCCATCTCGCGAGGGAACTTCCATATACCAAAACCGCTGGCGTCTAGCCTCAAAGACATTAGGTCAAGACGTTTCAAAAACTGTGCCGCGCCCCCCGGGCACCCTGTCAACTTTTTGCATGCGATGTTTCGGTTATAATGAAGTGTTATAAATGAACTTTTTTGCCGAAGACTGCGCGACTATAGAGAATCTAGAGAATTGCTCGGTTCGTTGACTTTGCGGTCGGTCGGTCGACTTACGTTTTGCTACTATCTATGTGCATATCTGCGGTCACAAACCAAGACAGCTTACGTCAGATTCCTTCCTTGAACGCCGATAATCCCAGAGCCGGCCGTCGGAATTCCCGTGTCTGCAGTGTGAGTTACCGTATAGAGGCAGGCAAATAGCTATATAATACTTATTCTACCGGAAACGGAAAAATCAGGCCTGCCAAGAGGTTGCGGCACGATGAACTCTGACAGTGACAATCTAAAGTCCGCTATAGGGTTCCTTGCTAGATTTCACTACTAGTTTTCTAGCGCTGGTTTTCTTGATTGCTCTTATGTGCTCGCTTCACACGAGACGTCTTTACATGCTTGCTCTGCAGGTAGATTCGGTGCGCGCGCAGTGTTAGAACGGTAACAAAAGGGCATGTTTATTGTCTCTATGAACAGAACAGACACTATGGCATAGTGTTTGTGGGCCACGTGACAAGATACCGCTTCCTGATTGGTTCTTGAACATACCTAGCAGCGGCAGTGTTTCTAGCCTCGAGTGCAGCGGCCTTTAGATGATATGGAAGGATTCGTTGATCCCGAAGACATAATTATTCCATACAAAAAAATTCTCTTGAAGACATAAAAACGTATACCTATGATAAAAATTCGTCTTAGGCAATGTTGTCTAGTGGTTATAGATATTGATGTGCTCGACTACTTACAACCATGTATGTGCCGAGCAAGTGATTGTGTACAAACATTATTATCATAAATTCAGTATTGAGTAAGCACAGATACTATATTCCTGCCAGATGGCAAACGTTGCATAAAACTTTTAACTGTTGAATAATCAAGGAACAAAACATATTTCATCATCGTACTGTCTGCAAACTATGGTACCCTGTCGTCAAAGTACTAACCCTTTACCCGCAACTTCGGTCGCGTCAAGGGTTTGACAGGAACCTTAATCTTCACGTTTGGGAAATATGTAGCCCAGTGGTGGTTCCTCTATGGGAGCTGCAGAACACAAAAATCTTTGGTACTAATTTTATAGTGAACTAGCGGTCCCGCCCGGTTTCACCCGGGTGCAAAAGAACTAATGGGGGGGTACGAGTACGCACATTCATCTTAGTTTACCGAGATGAATGTTGTGTCCAAATTTCATGATGATCGGAGTTACCGTTCAAAAGTTTTTGTCGGACACACAAATTTTGAGTTACATTTTGAAACATTTTTCATCGATACTCCGCTCCTATTGGTCGTAGCGTGATATTATATAGACTATAGCCTTCCTTGATAAATAGGCTATCCAACAAACATTTTTTTTTTCAATTCGAACCGGTAGTTCCTTAGCGCGTTCAACCAAACAAGCAAACTCTTCAGCTTTATATATTGTATAGATTATATTTTCCATATTTAATAAACTCGTGTGTGTTCTGCGCTCCGATGCAGCTCATGAAGCGTCATCAGATAGCCCCGGTGTACGCACCGTGCAACTCCCAACCCATAAAAGTTATAGCGTGTTATTTTTATCGGCTTTGAGCTGCATTTACCGTCAGCTCGACTACGGCTTTGACCCGGCGGTACGTATGTCGTATACATGATACACGACACACGGCTTATTGCAGTAGTGACAGGTGTTACAGTGTATATTGTGGTCTGTTGTCAACAGTTTTTGAAACAAAGTCAATAATAATCGTAAACGTAGATGTGGTTTATAATTTAATTGACAATCCCCACTCGTTCCTGGCCCGTGTTAGGAGTACCTCCGGTTACTTCTGCAGAATACCCATTCAAAATATTCACGAACCCGCCACTGATGTAGCCTCAGTTACTCTTGCTGACTTACTCTAACATAAATCGCGAAGAGAGTGACGGACAGGTACTAGTATTTTCTGTTTTATTGTCAGGTTTCTTTTATCTTTTTATTAATAATTTACGCTCATTTTATGTTAAACAGTAATCATTGTTTTATCTATAATAAAATACAATTTTATTGGTAAAGACTGTTATGTTACCAAAGACGAAGAACCCTTCCGTACCTGTAAATTGACGTGTCATAAACGATTTATTAATGTTTTAATTAATGTCATGTTTAATTTATTAATTGAGTTAAAGAGTTCGCTTTAGTATATGGGAAGATTGTGGTACTGTTGTCTTTCTTTCGTTTAATAATTGAAATCTGGAACGAGTGACTTTGTTTCGATGTGAACTTTAAATTAATTACAATAATAATATTACGGTTAATTATGTAACAATGCCGTGTTAAAGAAGCACACATGTGTATAATTTTGACTTATTTAATTCGTGCTTCTGAGATTGTTTGAACTTTTTGGTGTTGTAATATTCGTGTTCGTGCAATATCTATCAAATAGACGCTAATAACCTCAGTTTAATAATTTAATAAGTAAAAATTTCATGTCTCTATCTCATCAAGAAGTTACCACCCGACCAGCGTTGCCAGTTTTTTTTTGCCAAGTCGGGATTTTGGAACTCTTTGAGTGAAAACAGCGGGATTCTTTCGTCGAAAGCGGGACATAGTAAAAAAACGTATTTATCTTTTTATTTGAATTCAATTTACGTTTACGTGACAATAGATAGCAAAAATAGCCATAGAAAATGTATTTTAATAAAAATATAATATTTTAAATCAGATTTACCCTATCGTTAAATAGTTGAGTCTTATTCGTCTTCAGAATAAAAAAAAAAAAAACAAATCAAAATCAAAAAAGTTTTATTGATTAGAAAAATATGGCGTTTCAAACAATAGTCTGTGGAGTAAGTGTTACAAATTGCAACTTACAATAAGAGAATAATTATTTATAAGAATTACTTATTCATGATATTTCTGTGAAGATTTATTTTCTTTTAAAGTTATCCCCGAAAAGCGGGACTGAGCCTGTCCCGCGCGGGACATTTAATTTTGATTTAAAAATCGGGACGTCCCGCCAAAATGGGGACGTCTGGCAACGCTGCACCCGATATACAAGAAAAGCAGGTTAATAAAAACGTGGTAAAAACAGTTTCTCTGCTCGTAGTTTTGTATTCTTGCAGTTTTGTCCCCGCAATTTTGGGAGATTTTGTGTTCCCAGAATTTTTATCTGTCTAACATCACTAGAACAGCCATACTCAGTGTGCTCCGCGGAACCCCTGTGGGGGCTCCGCAAGAATTTAAAAAAATATTAAAAACACCTCTCTCTCTCTGTTTGAGGCGATGTTCACGAGGCGCAGCCAAAGTCGCCACCACAGTACAAATTATTATTGTACTATACCGCCGCGGTATCTACTTGTGTGAGCGCAGTTCCTTTGATAAAAGCCACCCCTGAGATTAGGCGCTATAGTTATGAACAAAACATAAAGTCGAGAATTGCTTGCACTGTCAATTTGTATTTCTATTTTTATTTCGGATTATAAAACTATTAATAAGTAACTGTTACATTATCCTCGTATTATGCTTATTAATAAAGAATGCATATAAAGACATTTTTGTTTTATTGAGGGTTCCGTCAAGTATTTCGCTTTCCAAAAGGGTTCCGTCACCAAAAAAGTTTGAGAACCGCTGCACTAGAAAATGAAAGAAGTGTGTTATGACGGGGTTGCCAAAAGTGACATTCTGTGGGAGTGAGATAGGATGAAGTGACAAAGTCGATATTAAATATGATAGATGACACCTGACCTGTTTACATACTGTATTTTTATTAAAGCATATTTTTGAAAGTCAGTTAAAAATATTAACGCCTCTGACTGGGCCAAATCGGCCATAGACCGATCTTGAACAAACTACTGTTGATAAAAATATATTAATACAAACTTTGTTTGATTTTCCAGGTGGTGAAGCATGCAGCACCGCAAGAACTTTACTTAACGAGAAAGTCTTGATATCGAGACTGTGCCCCCGTGCTGTGCGGTCGACGGTGTTTCTAAATGCCAATTAACAATTTTTTAAGTGTTCAAGAAGAATTAACAGAAGCGTGTAGAGTATCGAGTGTTTTATTATTGGCGGCGTTTGAAATAGTTTAAACGTTTTGTCGGCGTCGGCACTTATAAAGTTAAAAAACTAACATCGAACCGGGTGAAAGTCTTGTTAAATACACATATCGGTTGTTCTTTCTCTGGAACAACAATTGACTGTGCGCGATCGTTGCCGTTTTGTTATTTTGATATCGCAGTTCTCTTTTGTTTTCTTGCCGGCTCGACAATTCCCGGGCATCGACGTCGTCTTCCTTCTGGAATCGTCTCGCAAGTTTAACAATTGGCTGTGCACAATCGACATTATTTTCGATATCGCCGGTTCTTCCAGTTGCAGCGTCTTCTTACCGGTGCCGTATTCCTTCTGATTTACGCGCTAATCGAGTCCTTGTCGTCCTGAGGTGACTCGTGCCACGAGTTGTGCGGAAAATGTGACCGTTTTAGTGTGCGGGTTTTTGTGCGTCGTCAATTTTTTTTTGTGTGTGCGAATCGACTGTGGATTTCGGGACCGAAAACATGGATTCGCATCAAAGCAAGGTCATGAGGGCGCCTTCGCTGAAGCGTGGCAAGCAGGATGAACGCGCCGCAGACAGGGTGAGTTTAATTTTGATTATCGACTAGCTTTCCGGCCCGGAGTCGTCCGGTTAGATCAACAACTTTCTCATAATATATAGTGATTCATATTAGCGATGTAAGAATACAACGCCGGCTAGCGCAATCGGTAGAGCACAAGACTGTCAATACCAGGGTCGTGGTTTCGAGCCCTACGTTGGGCGAATGCATTTTTATTTATTTTTTTTTATTTTCTACATTGCTTTCTTCTAAGGCTTACATTAAAATTTATTTTAATTTTATTTAATTAATTAAAAAAAAATTATTAGTTAAAAAAAGTATAAATACTGCTTTTTATCGACAAAAAATTTTGAACGGTAACTCTGATCATCATGAAATTTGGACACAACATTCATCTCGATAAACTAATATGAATGTGTGTACTCATGTTTCTCCCTTCCCCATTCGTTCTTTTACACCCGGGTGAAACCGGACGGGACCGCTATCAACCAATAAAATTTGGAGGGCGCGAATCTTGCCGTTCAAACAACATTTTTATTACAAGATCTATAAAATACTAGAAGAGTAAATTGTACAAAAGAGCATGTTTTGATAAAAAAATGTCGTGTCAATCGATAAGCTAATTTTGAAGCATGCTTTTCTTCATGACGCGTTGTCAAAATCTAACGTCAGCGTCAAACAATCCGTTCTGTAGCTCAGCACTAATATTTTGACATTATTGCATCTGTTAAAACATTATTTGCCATTTAACTTCGTGATCCCGTAAAATATGTTAATGGCGTATTGTTGAAACTTTTTAGAAGTTCTTAAACTGAGTTATTTCGCGCATTCAATTGTCAAACAAACAACAATGCAAACGCTGCTACAATTAAATCGTAAAGGTCGCGTGATCGTCTCCAGTTACATATTATGTAGGTGTTCTCTCTCTCACAGTTAACGAGCTGGAAACGGGGACGGCGTGGTTCTCTTTTGTTTTATTTGAACAGTCGAATGTCGGAAACTCGGTATTGTTGGGCTCGTCGCTGTGCCGAGCGTTGAACATGCTCGGGAAGGAAAATCGTTGTCAAAGGTTGATTCGACACCAAAATAACTTCAAAACTTTGTAATAGTCTCGAGTAAATGTTAGTGGCTGTGTTTTTCTAAACAGATTAGAATATTTAATTGTATGCATGCAATTCTTTGCCTTGTTTGGAGGTCTAGCGGATTGGATACTGATTTTAAATGTATATGATGAATGTCGTTAACGATTCCCCATTGGCTTATAGAATCAACAATTATTTTTATTTTATTTTATTTATGTGATTGCATGATGCAATTAAATTACTTGGCCATGGTAATTCACGGCCATCGTTTATCGATGCGCCTTTTGGACTTTGAATTCTCAACTAGGTATACCTATTAAACGTGAATTTTTACAGTGAGACCTCGTTTTTTTGCTTACTGTATAATGAATATCCAATCGGCGCTTTTTTGACGTACTCAGCGTTATTGCGCTCGGTTTCCCCCCCTATATTTTTAGTGTTGAAGGAACAATTGGATTGAAAGCATGTTTTCAAATCTTTGATTAATTTATTAATGTATTAATTCTTATATTTTTTTGTTAAGGTAGTTTGGGAGCCGCAATCCCAAGTCAAATAAATGACTTTTTTTTCTCAAATAATTACCCAAATCATGCTATAATAATTGATAGAAATTCACATAAAAATTTATTTGATTTAATTTAATGCGAATTATAATTAAATAATTATAGTAATGTAATTAATAAAATATTAATTGTTAGTACTCAGCTGTCACTAGCCACTGTCACTACAACAACAGAGATAAACAACAGAGATAGAGGCCACATGTCAGTATTAAAAAATTAATAAAGTCAACAGTACGTGGTAAATTATTCTGAAATTTTTGCAGTGTATTTCAGACATCGTTCTATCCATTAAAAAGTTTTTTTTGTGGGGCCAAGTTTGTCAATTTTTTACAAACCCTCAATTTCCGGAGTTATTGAACAAGGACACTCATAACTGCTCGTGTATTTTTGCATAACTTTAATTAATTATATCTCTTAAACGGTGTGGTAAAAAATCTGGTTCTTTTTCTGTAGGTGTCTTTAATAATAATCTTTTGAATAAATATAAAAAAATGTAGGGTCAAGTTTAAGTCGTTTGGCTACCAAACTACCTTAATATATTTGACTGAAAAATTGGTCGAAAATTTTATTTATTGGAAAGCATGTTTTGTTCACTGAGCAAACGAGAGTAAGTAACTTTCAAAACAAAATCATGGCCGCGAGCGAGTATGGCGGAGGCACAAGAATAAATAAATAACCAGAAGCATAACTCGAAGGCGGTGTCTTTTAGGTGGCTGCCGATGGAGTCGCGACCTTTGTCGACTGTTGGTGAAGTTTTGAGCGATTGAAAATAAAAACGAGAGTGTATAGTTATCGAGGTTCGACTGTAATGTATGCATGAAAAGGATCTTCGTGTCGTTAGCAAAGCGTGGCTATGAAGGAGGTATAAATATTAGTGATGTGCCGGATCGTTAAAAATGTATATCCGCGGATACGGATCTGAAGACGGATATTTGGTTTCAAGATCCGCGGATACGGATACGAAACTTAACTTTTTTAGAGTACGCGGCGGTAAATATTGCACATCGACCTTTGGAAAGAGACTATCTGTTATGGAAAAAAGTTATTGCCTTCTTTAAGAGTTAACTCTCATAACAGATTGTCTCTTTCCAAAGATCGATGAGCAATATCTCATTATAAAGATAGTTTTTTAGTACCTTTGAGTTATGTACTATTGGTATGGTACTCACTACGATAAATATTTGCAATATAAAGGTGCCAAATACGATTTTAAAAAATAAAAAATAATCTGAATGGAATTTAACAGTTTTTCATTATTACCTAATCACCTATATAATATATAAAATGTCATCTATGAATTGAAAATTAATAAGGTAAAAGATCCGTAAAAGATCCGCCAAAAACTAACGGATACGGATCTTTCTTCTCCCTCGGATATCCGCGGATACGGATACGGATATCCGGCACATCACTAATAAATATTGTGTTACATCTCTTCAGGCTAGTGTTTTTAGTTACCTTGTAATAAATTGGACGTATAAATTCGATATTTCTATTTTTTAATTTTTGCGTTCTTGATCATGAATTTATTTACGCTTTAACTAACGCCGTTTGCGCCTAAAAAGCCGCTGTCGCTTTGCGTTAAACTATTCGAGTGCGGCTACTGGAGGGTTAAAGTTTTCAACCTGTAAAGCACGCGGAATATTATAATAAGATTGCGATGTTTTGACTAAATATGTACTAAGAGCGACCTTGGCTGGAGCAGTCGCTTTGTACATCGAAGCACATGTAACTGTTTACAATCTGGATTTCTTCCTATACAGAAATGCAAAATCGTCCGTGTACAATTGAATTCCTACTTTTCCAACAGAGACGGGCGATTTACCTCTGAAATTAGTAGTCAGTTTGTTTCGACAGATTGGCGAACCGTTTGCTGACAATCTGAAAAGTTTGCGCCTAGTAAAACCATTAATAGACGATCGAACTTGGTACGGACCGGACAACGGATATGATCCGCTTCGTACAAAATCTGTTCGTCTAGACTGTAATGTGCGTGTCCGTTCGGTTTGATGGTTTGCATATCGTACTTGGTCCGCTTCGTACTAAATCCGCGCGTTTGTAGTAAAGTATTAACAGACGATTAAACTTGGTACATATAACGACGTCATTAGTCAATGATCAAAATTCAAAACGTTGTTCAATATGGTAGAAATTTTGACAGAACGCGAAGTTCTTGGACACAAGGAGGCTGACAGATTCGGTCGTCTGTTGCAACCAGCGAACTTGATCCGCCGTACCATGTCCGTTGTCGGACCGTACCAAGTTCGATCGTCTGTTAATACTATAGTGTGATGAATCTAAGCGAACTTCTTATCGCAGACATAGGATTGGGTAATTATTTCGTTCGTATCAAGCTGTGGCCATGTTGAGGTTACCTTTGCCGTAAACACCGCGTCATCTGTTCCAACAAACAAGCTTGAGACTAGTTATATTAACCGCATGAAAGAGTCAGAAATTTAGATGACACAAAGTCAATTGGGCAGAGATAATAGATAGAATGTGTGAAGGAACAAATCATATATATTAATACGCTAAGGTTTAAGATGTTTGCCTTCCATTTTAGAAAAAACCTCACAATTACTCCACATAAATTATATACAGTAAACCCTCGTTAACACGAACACGGTTAACACGAATTTCGGTTTAACGCGAACAAAAATTTGCTCTCGACAATGTTCACATAAGCTTTAATGTAATTATGTTCGGTTAACACGAACCCTCGTTAATACGAACTTCGAACAACTTTTTCGTCCCTTCACGGTTAATTATCGGATAATACGAACTACAAAAATTCTCAAATCATATATTTTGATCATTTTGGTCAATGAATATACAATACAACTAAAAGAAAAGATTCGCTTAAGGGATTACAAAAGTAATTAACTCACATTCCAAAAATAGACAAAGGACTGAGAGATTAAAAATTCACTCGAAATCCTATAAATTTAATAGAAACATACCTCAAAATTTTTCCCCTCTTATTTATTGAAAAGCAATCATCCCGCCAACCTCTAAGGAAGTCAGAGATGCACTCGACATTTTTCTCCGCTATGCAGCAACAAACAACGTTTCACAAGCATTTTCAGATGGGCTCGAAACAATCAATTTTGAATGTGCACAGAAACTCCGACTAACTTATCGTCAAAACAATATTGGAATGTATTTTGTAAACAAATAAAAACAAACTTTCAAACTCAGATAATATTTAAGAACAATTAATGTTATTAGATAATTAATAATAAATAATTATTCAATGTTTACTTAAAATAAATCATGATTTGACACTTAAAAAATGACTGTATTTTATGCCATACTCGGTTTACACGAACTCCCACATAACACGAACTTTTTGCCTGATTTTTACGAGTTCGTGTTAACGAGGTTTCACTGTATCATTTTACAGATAATCGCTTGCTCTACTGACATCGACAACTAAAAAATTTATTATTGCTTTTGTTTTTGTAAATTAATTAAAATACAGCAACGCTGAACAACGTCTGCCATCTAACGGCTTTAATTTTGAAACAGCGAGCAACGCTGAACAACGTCACAGCAATGCTGCATGATGCAATCTGGCTTAGCTCAACGCTTCTGCTACTTGCGCCTCTATATGACAATTTTAGTAAAATATTTCTTCGACCTGTCATCTGAGCTTCATATTGTAATACAACAAAAAGAAGAACGTTATAAGCAGTGTACAAAATCAGAAACGAATTGAATACCTGCAATCATATTTAAAAAATAATTTTGTAAAGTGATAATTATTATACTTATTTAGTGCGAATAATTCGCACAGGTCACTTTAATAATTAATCGGATAATCCTCAGTTCTGGAACTGTTTCGATATTTGGTTCTCAGACCGGAATTGATGTTTCTCTCCAAAATTTCGGCCCGGGTAACCCCTGAAGTCGTGCTGCGTCCGACTTTTGGCTGTTCGGTGGCACACCGTGCAATAAGTTACCTTTGGATCGGTGTACGTGCCGGCGGAGCCCCACCTGCGAGTGCCGTCACCTGTACGCTATTGCGTAATAAACCAACATATTATAAATTAACACCGACACGCCAATGTATCTGATCGTCTTTTTAAGCGTTGTTAGCATAAAGTCTCTCTTAACTCTCATTGCAAATAGACAATCCTGTATTATTTCATAACGACTTTCGTTTGTTTTGATACCATTTCAAGATGGCAGTTGTTTTGAGTCTTGTATAGCACGTGACTTTTACAATTACAAATCTATTGGTACACTCGGCACACTCTAAAGAAAAAATTTTATATACAGTGGAGTCCCGAATAGAGTTGGGGAAAAAATAACTTCACGATGAAAAAATCACTGTGACAAGCCGTCTAAAATAATCACTGTGATCTGACAAGAGATATCTACGTTCCAAAGTAACGTATGTCGTTCCATGTCACCGCAGTCACTGTCGCTCAAACATGGCACTATGATCTGACGAGATATCTACGTTCCAAAGTAACGTATGTCGTTTCATGTCACCGCAGTCACGACGCTCGCTCCAAGTTCCAATAGATCTATGTTTCAAAGTAACGTATGTCGTTCCATGTCACCGCAGTCACTAGCTGCGGCTTGTAAACGGCTTTTTCTAACCATTTAGGTAAAATTTTAAATTTGGCACAAAAAATATAATGCCGCTAAATGTTTAGAGAAAACAGCTCACGCATTGCAAAAAACCTTGCGTTGATTGCCGTTTCCCCATGAAAAAAAGAATATTTACGTTATGTTATCAAATGCAACAGTCCTAAGCCAGTACAAGTGTGAAGGTTATTTTGAATTAACTATATCTTTGCATCTAAACATAACAGACAAGTAACGCCGTATCAGATGACAACCTATTACTAAATGATGTATTCGTGATCGGAGTGACAACTGTAACGATAATCAACTAAAAAATCCTAAAAACTAGGAAACATTTATTGTGATGTGAGTGATCGACGTGACAAAGTCACGATGATTTTTCACTGTGATTTTTGTGTAACCGGAATAACAGTCACTGTGATCTCATAGTAACGACTTTTCCCATGTCTAGTCCCGAACGGCCGCCTAATCCGAACACGTTTCGGTCAGCAAAGCAGAAATTTTTTAGTTAGCAAAATACACGTTTTTTTTGTATTTTTCAGTTAAAAAATGGTATTCTAAGTACAAATATATTTAGAAATCTATAAAAAAATGTATTATTTACTGTACTGTAATCACGGTATTAAAAAGTTTCGGGCACTTTTTGACTCAGTAACGTTTTTAAGTGTTAATTTAGATAAAAATGCTATCGACGATGCTAAATTAGTGCACAAAAACACTAGAAGAACACGCTTGTGCTCAATTGAGTCGATCGGAAATAAATGAAAACTGGTTGAAAGGCCTTGCCTGTCAAAATCTGTCAAAAAAATTATCTTTAAAAGTAGTAAAATATCTTTCTACGGTGTTTGTATCCCATCTTTAAAAAAATATTTCTTATTTAATTTATTGTTTGCTTTTTTCGAAATCAATCACTGTTCACCTGCCGAAATGAAAAGTGCCCGAAAAATATGGCAGGAGTTGAGGCATGCGCATTAAAAATGTTCGACTATGAAAAGGTCTAATTAGTTCGGGCTAGCAGGACTCTACGACTTCAGAATAGAACCTAGATTTAAATTTAATTTATTAATCGCTTTAGTTGCTACAATTTTTATGTTTTCAATGGCCGATATTTCTAGATATAAAATTAATAAAACATTTTCATAAATAATTAAAGATGATACATTTAATAAGTTGGTATGACCAGGTCGAGATCGTTGGGTAGTCGTTTTCGGGGAGCTTTATTAATCCGATCGGTGAACATTCGAATGCACGTTTGGCTGAACGTTTCGCAACGATTAAATTCCCCAGACGTTTCGACCGTTCCCGACGTCCGTATGTTGGGTTGTTTTTTATCGACGGCGCTTTTTTGCTGTCTCGTCTTCGTTAATTCTTCAGCGTCAGCCTCATTGTTCCTCAACTTGTTTTGCTTCTTGTATCCGAATGCTTGATCGTAGTCGATTTTAATTTCACCCCAATAGGGATTGCTCAGTTTCTTCCCCATAGGAGCCAACCTTGTTCTCCTTTTATTGTATGTCGGATCGTTTTGAGTCAATTCCGGATGCAAATCTGGATCGAAAGCTTTTATGTTCACAACACGAGTTTCGTTAATTTCAACAGACTTAAATGTCTTTTCGTGATCCCTGTTGGCGTGCTTTTCGGAATGTTTTTGACGAGACGACGGTTTGACATTTACGATTGTGTTTTTAAATTTTTCAGCTTCATTTGTTGTGCAATATTTTGTAGGGCGATTGTATATTAGCGCGGAATCGATTGCGTTGTTCGTAGACTTGTGCACATTTGGCGGTCTTCGATTTCTTCGCGATTTCGGTCTTTTTTTTAATTTGTCCGGCTGAATGTAAGTTACTTTTGGTGGCTTGGCACATGGCTTTAGGGACGACATAAATTTGTGAAAATCGCGTTTGACGTTATTTTCCGGTATTGTCTGGAAAAACAATTAACTATATGAATCATTTGCCTATCTACTCAATGTGCGGTGAGTGAACGCAACAAAGCGTATCGAAAATATATCTGCGTCTCTTTCTTCGATGTAATTCCCTGATTTCTCCGATGATAGGATTGGTTGGTGTACTTGCATTCAATCTGAATAAAGTATCTCTGTTTCAAAAACTTTGTCTTTTTTATGACGTTAACATGGGCGTACCCAGCTTTTGGCCCAGGAGGGGACAAATTAAAAATGTCGTAAGCCGGGTCCCCCGTGTTTGTTTTGCCCTCCTGGATACGCCAGTGCTTACGGCGTAAAAAAAGACAGAAGTATATGTTTGCACCCTAATAGTTCGATTGCGATTTTATTCCTATATGCTCAGTATAGAATAAAAGTATATGGGAAAAAAGAAAATTAAAAATGAAGTTCCTTACTGTTGGACTAGTAAGAGAAATGAAATAATATTTTTAGGTGGTTAAAATATATAGAAAAAAAATAATTTGTAATAAATCAGCGTTGGTTCTTGTATACTTGAAAAGGACAGCATATAGTTAAAAAAACAATTTCGTTTTCAAATTTTAAAATGGCATTTCTCGGTATTCTTATACATGGGCTGCGAAGGAATTTGGCGTGGGCCTTTCAAATAAATAATAATATAACAACTTTATACTACTGCAGCCTCGCTGAATAGTTGTTTACTCAAATAAAATGTTAAAAAAACTAGGCCGAGATTTTTTTATAGTCAGTTGAACTCTTAAATATGCACTTTTTTAAAGTTTTCTTATAATTTTGTAATGCTTTTTTCTATATTCTATCTACTTATATAAAATTCTGACCGCTTACCCATCGGGTTCGCTATTCTATAAAAAAGTCCGAATCAGCATAATATTATGTCTATATTATCGGGCCACTAGTTTGTTTTATTAAAAAAATGAGTGTTCGTTTGTTGTCAATTGTTGAGAATGCATATAATTATACGTCATATATATGATTGTTGTACGTACCAGCAAAAAATGTTTCATTATGATTTTTGATTTATTGATTTGTGCCATTTTCAGAAATTTTCTCTGTCACAACAAATGAAAAATTAGGACGAAAATTTAACACAAAAACACAAAAAAGACATTCATTTTTCGAAATACTTCTAAACTTGTAAATAAAATAATCTTTTGTTTTATTATTACTATAATAAATGTTTGATTTTTGTCATTATTATAAAAAAAAAATAAGCCAAGATTGTAATTTTTATTTGCTTCTGTTCATATAGGAGGCGCTCATTTTTTTGAGATGTTTTTTTAAAATTTGAATTCCCCTTCCTCTTGGTGAGATTTGGAAAGATGTGGAGGGACCCCCCCCCCCTCGCGTGAGATGTACCCTATCTGTACTAATATTATAATTTTATAATGAGATAAAGTTTGTAAGTTTGGATGTACGAGATAATTCAAAAAACTTTTCACCAATATTTAGAATGAACTTTCAGAATGGACATAGGCTATATATCATCGCGTTAAAATAAAAGCGCTTTTCGTGGAGACCAATTTTGCAACGTAAGTGGACGAAAAAACTGTGACAATCTACAAACTCGGGCGAAGCCGGACCGGGCCGCTAGTTATTTAAATATTTTTTTATCATCATAATATTAAATTCTATTTAAATATAATTATAGTTCTTGTAAGCCTGCGTAGTTCCTCGGTGTGTAAATATTTGTACTGCCTATACGCAGTTTTGTAAATATTATTAAATATCTATTTTTTTTGTCAGTTGTAAATATTCAGACATCAAACAAATGTGTCCCCATAGTTCGTACCACATGTGTATTTACATATTAGTTATTACACAATATTACTAATTATGTCCAACGCGTTAATATTTCAATGTAAACAATATTAAGCGTGGGGCCCCGACCTTGTCTTAAGGCAAGGTAATTAATGTATCTCTCTGTGTCCGATTTATAATATTCTTTGAATAATTAAAATGTTAATACATTGTTTTCAATTTCGCATGTTCAGTTCTTAATTGTAATAAACCTGCAAATATAAATTTAATCGGGATTTCAAATATTGTATTTGACGCACTATTATCTTAGACGCACTCGCACCGGAGATGAGAACCATACGCAATAACGCATACAGCGCCAAAATGCGTGAACTACAGAGTACGTCTGTCGCGTTCAAAGATGTCTACAGCGGTCGTTCAAACATTTTGACGCGGTTACTAACATCTGTCATTTATTAAGATTCTACAAAATTTAAAAGTTAGATTCGCAAACTACCATGTCTACCAGTCGACAATATATTCAGGCCTACTATTCTAGTATAATCGTACTGATTATCAAGTGCCTAACAATATAAACACTGTTTATAATTAAATTTCGTTCAAGATTGTTCATTGCTGTCGATGTGTTTTTACAGAAAATCGTTACGTGCTGTTTGTAACCATGGTAATAATTTTCTTTCTAGTTTAAACTGGAACACGTGCTGGGAGTGACGGTAACCAGTAATTCGGCGCTGACATGCGACCCTGGAACGCACCTGGTCGCCTATCCGTCGGGGTGAGTATTTTTTTTTTTGTTTACATATTTTTGTTTCTGTAGAAACATTCAATTTTTTGTAATACTTGAGACAAATTACAATTCGAAACTAGACGCACTCTTGTCGAACGCTTATAATCTACAATAATCACCTGTCTTAATTTTATTTCGAACGACGTGTTGACGCGGGCTCGTGGCAACCACCTTTTGTTATACTTTCTGCCGCCAGATGTCATAGCGTCAAATGTCAAATCTCTTTCTCGTTTTAACAATCGTCGTCGTTGACTCCGCAGATGCACAATTGTTTTATTCAACACGCGCACCGGCAAACAGTGCGGTCACTTCGTGAATGCTTGCCGCAAGACGATCACCGCCTGTTCGTTCAGCAGCGACGGACGCTACCTGGTGACGGGCGAATGCGGTCACATGCCGTACGTCCGCATTTGGGACTTACAGCACGAAGCCACGACTACAACCGGCTCGGCAGCTATACAGATTGCCGAATTTCAAGGACATCAGTATGGCGTCAATTGTGTGGTAAGAGTTTTTACAATTAATATTCTTGTGAAAAATAACTCTAATAATTTAGAGTGATGATGATCCTGTTTAAATGTTGTAAGATTAAAGGATGAATCCTGGTGGCATAGGATCGATGAACTAAACAAAAATTGTTTAAAATTATACATGTTAGTATAATTTTAAACAAGCTACATTAGACACATTTATACAATTTTTAGTAAAAATCAGTCGTTTTTTTTTTTCAAGAAAAATAGTAATTTTAATACTCGTTGATGACATTTTTTATTTTAATTTATTTTATACATAACAATACTGAGAAAACAGACAGCATTAATTCTCCGAAGATGGCATAAAGTTTGCCGAAACGTCAGACAATAAAATGCAATTGATAAACCTTCAGTATTTGCTTAGTTCATCGATCCTATGCCACCAGGATTCATTCTTAAAAGAGGTTGAGCCGTTTTACGAAGATAATGAAAAAAATCTGAAATAAAGTTTTTTAATAGATTTTTTTATGACAAAATTTTCTGTAAAAAATCCAAAATCATTAGGAGATTTATAAAGTTAAAAATTTAAAAAAACTTTTACATGTAGTTTTATGGAAAATATGTCAATCTAGCATGTAAATGGTACATTTTAATTTGTTGCAAAAAACCAAAAAATGTCAGTATTTCCGAAAACTATCTATGTGAAGCATCGATGTCTTACGCATATTTTAATATTTTTTTCGATTTAATTAGAAGACTTTTAATCAATAAAAAAAATTATTAAACCTTGGCACTTTTCGATTATGGAGTTTTATTCTTGACAATTTTAACAATTTTAACTGAATTTTCAACTTTTTAATGATTTAATTTTATTTTTTATTACTTCTAATTTATTTTTTTAATTATTTACTGCAAAAAATATGTAAAATACTGATATTTACATAGATTTATTTTTTCTAACCTAACTTTGTACAAAAAATTCAAAAGTTAGTCCATTAAGTAAAATACTGAAATAATTAATTAATATAAAAAAAAAATTATTAATGCCTTTATGACAATAATTTATTGGTATCATCGACTTATAACCTTTTGTAAAAATTTATTATGGAAAAGTTCCCATTTAGAATTCGACTTACTTTTGATTGGGACTGTAACGCATCAACCTCCCTTACAAAATTAATATTCTGATGTTGTGAGTCAGGTTTGTAACTTGGATATTGTCGGTAATAACGTTCTCTTTGTTTTCTTAGGCATTTTCTCCGTCCAACAAATACGTCGTGAGCGTTGGCTCGCAACACGACATGATAGTGAACGTGTGGGACTGGAAGGCGAACGTGAAAGTTGCCAGCAACAAAGTCAGCACCAAAGTGAAGGCGGTTGCTTTCGCCGAAAACGGCAGTTACTTCGTGACCGTTGGCAATCGACACGTGAAATTCTGGTACCTCGAGTACAGTCGGGGCAGTTCGCGCATCAAGGAGGCCGTGCCGCTCGTCGGCCGCGCAGCAATACTCGGCTCGCAGCGCGGCCAACACTTCGTGGCGGTGGCGTGTGGTCGCGGCGAGGCCGCCGATAATACTTACGCCGTAACGCGGTCCGGCTTATTGTGTCAGCTGAACAACAGACGGCTGCTCGAAAAATGGCTCGAACTGAGGACGACGAGCGCCAACTGCATGACGGTCAGCGAGACGTTCATATTTGTCGGCTGCGCCGACGGAATAGTCCGATGTTTTGATCCGGTGTCGTTACATTTCATCACGACGTTGCCGCGGACCCATCATCTCGGTGTCGACGTAAGCCTCGGTCTGAGCATAGCGCACATGTCTTCGCATCCGAACAATGCGCGATATCCGGACACCGTCGCGGTCGCCTACGATAACAACTACAAGTTGATCTGCGTTTACAACGATCATTCGGTTTATATTTGGGACGTACGGGACATTAAGCGCGTAAGTTGTCAAAGATTATACAATTCATGTCAAACTCGAAATTAATTTAAGTACGCTGTTCTTCCTTAGCATGGCACTATAAAAAAAAATTGGTTGTCTCTAAAGTCGGTTTACGGACGATAGTTTTACGCGATAACGTCATAAAGAAACATTGAAATGCGTACAAGCCGACGCTTGAGCCGATCGTGCCTCTCTATCGCTTATACCGCGCTCTCGCTTGCACGCTCAGGCTCAGGCGGAACGTGACACTTTTTCGTGCGTGCAGCTGGTGTTTCGTCAATTTATAAGACGTTATCACGTCAAAATAGATCTCGATTTAGGCCTGAACTATCAATAGTTTGCAGTCTTTTCACCATTAATCGATAGTGATATCGATCCTTCTAATCATCGGTAGTAGTATCGATTGTTCTCTGGCTCTAGTGTGAACAGCCTTCTTGTATATGTGATCTAACAAACGACAATCTATACTGATCTTTTGCTGCAGGTTGGCAAATCGCAATCATTCCTCTATCATTCCGCATGCATCTGGGGCATCGAGATGTATCCGACGCGCGATCAGATCGCCCAGTACAGAACGCCGGCACCCGAACTGTTACCGGAGGGAAGCTTCATCACCTGTAGCTCAGACGATACGATCCGGATATGGAACCTAACGGGCGATCCGATTCCGTCGACGCATCCGATACAGAGAAACATCTACAGCAACGTTAGTATGCTCGTCACTCGAACAGTCGGCGATTTCGAACCTAACCTGTTTTTATTTTTTTAGGAATTGCTTAAAATCATATACGTCGATCCGGAACTGAACTACATAAAGGATCAGGACTTGACGCTTACGGGTGACAATAAAGACAGTTCATACGATGGTAAAAATGGCGTCAGGAGCATTAGAATCAGTCCCGATGGCTTGCATTTAGCTTCTGGTGATAGAGCAGGTATGCGTTTATTTTTAAAAATCTTAATAACTACTGAAAACAAGTGAAATAAATAGGCGATTTTTTTGCAAACAGGTAATATAAGAATTTACGACATGAGGACGATGCGCGAGCTGGTCAAAATCGAAGCGCACGACGCGGAAGTCCTTTGTCTGGAATATTCGCAGAACTCGCCCGATCAGACTGGCTATCCTCGATTGCTCGCCTCTGCTTCTCGAGACAGACTCATCCACGTGTTCAACGTCGACGATGTAAGTTCAAATGTTCAGTGCCGGATTATACCAAGTGCCGCCTATACGCTAAAACAGGCTTGCCGCCCACTTAAGGCTAGCGTTTTCCCGAGTTTCTGTAGGTTATCTTTTCTTTCATTGAAGTTACTTTCAAATCATTCCAACTAGAGATGGGTCAGTACGCGTTTTTCCAATAACAAAACGTAACTAGTTATCAGTACTCGATAACGGTTTTTGAAACTATTTATTTTAATAACTATGTATTGGCGACACGAGACACAAAACGAAAACAGTATTCACGAGCTCAACATTCTCCAGACTGAACAAAACAATAACATACAAACAAATAGTTACTGATTGGTGTTATATTTTTGCGAATACAATGTAAATACAAAAAAAAATGTATTTGTCAACTACTTAAGGGGTTAGGTGGGTTTCAAAATTTCAAAAAATCGATTTTTTTCTTTTTTGCTTATCTTATAATTCAATATGTTTAGAATATTCTCTTAAAGTTTTAAAACGATCTGAGTAATATTCTAAGAGATATAGCCTTCGGATGTTCTACCCTTCAGGCTATGCTATTTGAATGTAAATCTTTAATCACGTTTTTCTCGAAACTACGTCTTTGAAATCGGTGGTCACGATTTCTCGAAAAATTATGAACCGATCTCTTTGAAATTTTGCACACTTCTTCAAAATAACATTATCTCGTGCTTGAACGAAGGATTTTTTTTTCCTATTTTAAGTGATTTTTCAAGGCCATGAAGGGTGCAAATTTTACTCAAAAAAAAGGTTTTTTTGTTCTCAACGCCGCCAAAAATGCAATTTTATTTATTTCTTTTTTTCCTTCGTCCAAGCACAAGCTTTAAGCATCTACTAACAGAAAATTTTTGGTTTTTGCATTTCCGATGAATCTGTCATGAGTTATCCTGACCACGCCGATAGAACTTTTTTTTGAGGGGTCGCAGGAAACGACGTGTCCACGCCTTAATTTTTAATATTTTTTAATGAAAATTTCACAAACTACTTATGAAATATATACCTTTTATATGGTAAATTGATGGAATGAAATATTTTGTTGGTTAAATAAAAAAAAAATCGTAAAAATGTACCTGTTTTGAGCCTTTGAAACCCACCTAACCCCTTAATACAAGTACAAGAGGTGCATTTTGTAGATTTAAAAAAGAAATCAAAATATTTTCATATTTTATTCAAGAATCAAGTGGGCTGAACACAAATAATACACGTGCCATGGGCCAACAATAACGTTCATTGTACCAATTAGCTAGTCAACATTGTTAGTTATTATGCATATAATATATTATCTATTGTTGCGTAAGCAAAAATCGTTATGGTGATTTGTTATGTTATGATTGTATCAAAATCAAAGTAAGTTTGTTTAAAATAGATATTAAACTTCTCAGAAAACAACACAGTGTAACTAAACGTTCTACAATGTATACCTATTTAATCGCCCAATACATAGTTATCATAGAACCGAATACCGTATTTCGGTTATTGCGCCAATACGTAGTTATTGAAACTATTTACGTTTTAAAACGCACATCTCTAATTCCAACATTTCGCATATATTTGCTTTAGTAGCCCGAAAATACACCAGGTTTGAACTAGGTTCTCATTTATCCTACCAAGACTCATGTTCGAGGGAAAACGTTGCCTCCCGCCCCTGATAACGTGCTGTGTATATTATATCAGTTAGTAATATCTGATTCCGATTGGAGGTTCAACACAGACCGTCATTTCGTTAGTTAGAAATCATTTTGTTTATTGTTTATTGTTGTTTCAACAGGGCAAGCCCCATACAAAAATATAAATTTGAAATATTTGTGTAGCTTAAAAAATATAATAAAAAAATTAAAATATAAGTAATTAAATAAGGAGTATTACAAAAATACTAAAAAAATAATACAAAAGTTTATTCATATTTTAGTAAATTCTTTGATTTGCTTTTAACTTTAAAAATGGATGAACAATATAAATCCAACCAGATAGCATTAACATTGCACAGTTCAGATAATCTATGCACTACACTCTTTTTTTGACCATCATTTTATTTATTTTTTTTGCGACCGTCCCTGCCGCTCCTCCGACGAGTGCCGCCCTATGCTTCAGCGTAGATAGCGTATAGGTTAATCCGGCCCTGCAAATGATTATATTGTTGCTTTTATGCGTGGCTTCGCTCGCGTTGGAATAAACCTCACCCCGTAGCCAAAATAAAAGGTAATCGAGTTTATATATGTAGGTTGTTGACGCTGTGCATTTGTTTTTGCAGGATTACAGCATACTGCAGAGTATCGATGACCATTCTTCTTCGATAACGGCCGTTCGATTTATTAGTTCAGGTCGACAACTACAGATGATATCGTGCGGCGCCGACAAGAGCATCATTTTCAGACAACTCGGCGGAGTACGTATGCATTTACGATTGAAACGAATCCTTCTAAAATCTCAGTTCTTTTTACAAGAACCGATTTTTAAACGGTCACATTTACTGTTTTATTGAAGATCTTTCGCGGGAATGTACCATTCTAGAATAGGTCACATTCATGTATTTTTTTATATTTTTAATAGATTATTTAGTCAACAATAATACGGGAAAACATTAATAATCATTTAAAAATGTAATATTATCATAAGAAAAAAAATATTAAATTTCACATTCTGTGACGTCATGATATACGATGCATGTCAACCTTGATCAAATTGTCAATGTTCTAAATGAAGTTTGTTTGTTGTTTTCTCTAAATATACTGACATAATCTTACTGTCGTCATGGAAACTGTTGTTGATATATACTCTGACGTCACGCTGCGTTTTAAGGAAGTACCCTCGATAAATGAATTAACAAACAGAAAATTACGAAAATTTGCAAATATGTCAAAACCTTTTCAAAAATGACTCAGTTAAATTTTTGTGATCTTTGGTTGACTTTGAAAAAGATATTGATAATTTTATTTCGCTGCACTTAACATGGAGTCTTATGGAAATCTGTGATTTTGACGCACTCCATCATTTATTACGTTGGAATTGACAAACAGATTTTGATAAAATTTTCAGGAAATATAAACGAATGTTCTATGAACATTTTTCTTTTTCCAAAACGTATAAAGCTTGCTTATGTTAATAGAAATAACTAAAACATAGCCGAGCTTTTTAGCAATTCATAAACATGACAACACCGCAATATTATAGTTTGTGGCGCGTCATTTAAAGGTAAGTTACGAAACTGCAGCAGTTTTGATATCGTAAAAACATACGTAAATTGAGTAAATGCTAAAAGCATAGTATTCCAAAAAAATGATAGTACAGTAGAGACGCGTTAATCCGAACCTTCATAATCCGGATTCTTTGGTAATTCGGACAGTCGTTTGATAGTATTATGTACATTGTAGTCCGAATTTTTCCAGTTTCAGTAATCCGGATCATGATACTTAGTTATTGAGTAGCTGTACCGGCACTATTTGCGTCAACACTATTGGCCGGCGGTGTGTTACAAACAGTTACATACATATTTGTTGTCAGTGAAATGAGAAAAGTTAGGTGGTTTTAGTATGTATGTAGTCGTTGTCAAACTCAGATAGAATTACATAGAGAACGCACTATGGCGCCGCGTAAACGATCACACGTTACTTTATCACTGCAAGTAAAAAACGAAATTCTTGACAAATTAAAAAAGGGAGCCTCAAATAAACAGTTAGCCGCAAAATATAAGCATTTTAGTTTGTTTTCTTGATAATTAATATTACATCCAGTAATCCGGACATTTTGATAATCCGGATCAGCTGTGTTTTAATTAGTCCGGATTATCGCGTCTCTACTGTATATTATTATTTCCGAAATGTCAGGAATAAAGAAAAGCATTTTCATAAATTAATGTGAATTTGACACCGCATGCTGACTTATGCTGCATACATAAGCACTTGTAACTATGGCAAGGCATGCGGTGTTGCCAAATGATATACTACGTTACTCAAGTAGAAGACTGAAATTCTTTGACTTACTGCGTACCGAGGGTACTTCCTTAAAACTTCTAAAATAGCGCGTATTTTCTACATTTCTTTTTTATTATTTGCATTTTTTTCAGTGATTAGATTAGCAAAATAACCATTACAATATGATCAGGAGCTAAAATATATTTTGAAATAAAAATTTAAACCAATTTGGAGTCTCATGCATATGACCTATTTTGATGTACGATTTTTATCTTGTACTGAGACGACGCTTTCAATTGTTTTTAGAGCGCCGGCGAAAGTGAATTGACGTTCCAGCGTGGCCACAACGTAGCTTGTCGTACGACGCTCTACGACATGGAGGTTGAAGCTACCGGACGACACATTCTGACCGCATGCCAGGACAGAAGCGTGCGCGTGTACAGTTCGAGATCCGGAAGGCATGCGCGTTCGCTGAGGGGCTCGCCATCTGACGATGGCAGTCTCATCAAGGTCAGTACATCGTTAGACTCTACAACTTCTGGCCTGGTTTTGACCAGGTAGATTTCGGCTTGGCACCAAATTAAAAACAACAAATCTACTGTATTTCTTGTAATTTAGCTAGCGTATTCTTATTTTAATCAGAGATCGACTCGCTTGGCATTCTCGCTCAGCGCTTATCCCTCTTTAATCGTGGCATAATACAGTATACAGTATGTAAACACGTAAGGTGCACGTAGGGAAATTAGCATTGGGAAAAAATACTTGGATCAGATTTAGCCATGACTGCATTAATTGTTATTTCTATTGAATTATCGTGGTAATCTTGAGGATTTCTATTTTATTTTGATTTATTTTTATTTTAGTTGGCTTTTTTAATAATAAAAAGCTCTTATAAATCATTATTTTAATTTTTTTCTACAAAAATAAAACAAAAAACAACTCCATCTGTTTGGAAACATTTCATTCAAAAATTGTCTGACTGGTATGACGTATGCGCGTCGGTAAATCAGTGACCGAATGTCTTTAGGTTCAACACGAATAGGCGGAGATATTTGATCTCGCACCATATTTAAGTATTTTTGGGAATTTAATGTCCCATTAATAAAAAAGTCCGATTACGTTGTAATCATTTGAATATTTTCTTCGGTAGTATACCTACACATTCATTTTGCAAAAGAATATTATCTGTCAAATTTAAAAACAAGATTTGAAGGCTCACTCTGATCCAGTCATTTTTTCCCAATGTTAATTTTCCTATGTGCACCTTACGTGTTTACATACTGTATATCGGTTATAACGACGGCTTTTGAAACATAACTGCTGCAAATAAAAAAAAAACCTTTATTACAGATCACGCTTGATTCGGGGGGTCGTTTCATGGCGACGTCCTGCACAGACAAAACGCTGTCGGTTTACTGCGCGTGGTCGGGCCAGCTGCTCGGCACGATGAGCGGACATTCAGAACTCGCTACTGGCCTCAGGTTTATGACTGGCGGAAGGCGACTTGTCTCGGCTAGTGGCGACGCCAGCGTCCTTGTCTGGAAACAGGCCCAGTGAGTGTTAATCGTTTGATGCGAAATCGGCGTTTGTGATTTTTTTTTTTTAATTTGTTATTTTCTGTTGTGTCAGGAAAAAACCAGACGCAGGTCTCGGGGACATTGATTTGGATAGCGAGTTCGGTGTTTCGACACCGGATATTTTCGATTCGAGCGCAAACAACACGGACGTCCCGGATTACAGGTAACTAGTGTGACCTGTGCGAATTATTCGCACTAAATAAGTATAATAATTATCACTTTACAAAATTATTTTTTAAATATGATTGCAGGTATTCAATTCGTTTCTAATTTTGCACACTGCTTATAACGTTCTTCTTTTTGTTGTATTACAATATGAAGCTCAGATGACAGATCGAAGAAATATTTTACTAAAATTGTCATATAGAGGCGCAAGTAGCAAAAGCGTTGAGCTAAGCCAGATGGCATCATGCAGCATTGCTGTGACGTTGTTCAGCGTTGCTCGCTGTTTCAAAATTAAAGCCGTTAGATGACAGACGTTGTTCAGCGTTGCTGTATTTTAATTAATTTACAAAAACAAAAGCAGTAATAAATTTTTTAGTTGTCGATGTCAGTAGAGCAAGCAATTATTTGTAAAATGATATATAATTTATGTGGAGAAATTGTGAGGTTTTTTCTAAAAAGGGAGGCAAACATCTTTAACCTTAGCGTATTATTATATGAGATGTGATTTTGTAGAAGTTGGACTGAGGTCGTTGAATTGAAATGTAATTTTTGCGTGTAGATTTAGCGTTGGACCGCTACCTCTTTGGGCCAAGAAGCAAATAACGGACGATTCCAGTCCACCGTCGAGCCTGACAAGAAACGTCGATATGCCGAGAGGACGATGGGCTCAGCGAGTTGATTCGACGGGCATCGCTGTCAAATCTATCTATGATAGTGACAGCATCATTCAATTCCCTGGTCTTCAAGGTAACCTATCATCGACCGCTGTATGCGTTACAATGTTTAAATTAGAATATTACAATCGGACTCGCGATTATTAACAGTGATTAAAATTAAATATAAAACTGTGTTATAATGAAAGTTTATGGTCGAAAATATCGTTTAGAATTATTATTTTTATTAAATAAGCGCGTTAAATATATTAAAATAAACAAATAAAAACACGATTTTTAAACCATGTGTCACGTGATTTCAAACACCAATCACAGCGCGTGACGTCATTAATCAGTCAACATGGCCGGTAGCTGTGTGCCACTGATTGCCATGTGTATTCGTTATCTCTGTTCAGTGTATGTTCTCTGGTGTATTCATTGTACTCTGTCAATCATATTAACACGTAGACTGCCATGTGACATGACGTATGTGCCATGAGTAAATTTGCTATAGACGCTGCGTGGCACAAATATTGTGCCACTGGCACGACTAGGTTTAAACCACTCGTGGCTTTGCAGTTGTGCCATGCAGAGCGTGTATTTATATGGGAACATTTAAAGCTCGGCGCGGTGGACTTGCATGCTCGTTTCCCGCCGAAAATGTTTTTCTGAAACTAACCCTAACATATTTAGACTTAGAAAGATGATACTAAGCTGTATTTTATAAAATACGGTGGTGGCAGACTTAGAAAGATGATACTAAGCTGTATTTTATAAAATACGGTGGTGGCCCTGGAGACCCAAAATTTAAATAAAGCGTGGCGGTCAACGTGTTAAATGCAACACTTTGTTGGTTATAATGCTATATTATGTCACGCTGTACCCGCTTGCTTAGTGTTTACTGATTGCCTACTGTGACGTAGGCAATCAGTAAACATGGCTGTCAAGGTCAATTGACGTTTTGGCGCAGAATTTAAAGTCAAAATAAAAAACAACTAATAATGAGTCAAATCTGTTATATTTATGAGAAAAAATATTTTTTGCGGGTACATATACCTTTATTCTTTAATTACAAATACTTTTTGAAATTTTGTCAAAAACCCTATATTCAAACATTTGTTTTAGACAAACGACAAGATTCGGACGGGTCTAAGGAAAGTTCGATGGACAGCGGAAACGAATCGAGGAATCATTCCGACCACCGGCGCGAAAACGTGTCACCGTCGAAACAGGTTCGAATCGGATAAAATCGTATTTGTTTAGTTCGTCGCGTTGCCGAATGAAATTGATTAATTTTTTTCAATGTATAGAAATCGGGCGAGATTTTGAGAAGGAGCGACGGTCCGTCAATCAGCAACAAAACCGGTATCGTTCATCACACAGACGACAGTTCGCTCGGTAGTCTGTTGGGAAGCAGTGCCCCAGGCGGAGACACCGGAGAAAGCGCGGCCGAACACGACGGAGATGTCGAGGATTGCAGCGATGCTGAACCGCCCCTCGTCGCTACCAAATATTATCCTAACATAGCTGCCATCGACTCTCCGAGGTAATCATGCGCCTTCGTAATTATAACGGAGGGGACGTCAGTCGTCGTGTGTCCCTCTCTGTGTACGGCGGAGAGAATACAATCCCGAGAATGTTTTTCAATCCCGGGATTACGGGATTTTTGATGCGTGATCCCGGGGCTATCCCAGGATTAGACTATGTGGTTTCTAATTGGGCTCAAATGAAAAAAACTTGAGTAATTTCTTAAAAAATGTTTTTAAAATCGTTGCACAACACAAATCACAATATAGTAATAAAAGAAAATAGACAAAACAAAAAAAAAATTTACTTTTGCCAAAAATCAAAAAGACAACACAAAAAAACTATTTAGAATTTAGAAAATACAATCGCAGAAATATCAAAGCATCCAATGTTTGACTTACAAGCCTGCTTCGTAGTTTATTGCCAACATAAGCTGAAAACGCTCGATCAGGTTCTGCGCTCGTTGGAGGAATAGACGATAGATGCTTATATGCCGTTTCTAAGTGATATCCACGAACTCCTCCATTTTCGAACAGGCTTATTTCACGTCTAATACTATTTGCCAACCCCGATTCATTTTGTACTTGTACTTCAGGATCTGGAGATTTCATATTTACATATCGTACCGCGTATTTAAGGATTGTTTTTTGTTGTTCTGCGTAATAAATAATATTAATATAATCTAGGCAAGGTAATTGTCAAGGCGCAACGGATTACGGAATGCAAACTATCTGTTTTTGGCAATCCCGAAAATCCCGAGATTAGCCAAGTACGATCCCGGGATTTTCGGGACCAGAAAACGGCCGGGATCCCGAGATTCGGGATCCCGGGATTGTATTCTCTAGTCGTATCGTAAAGAGAAGGTTTAATGTATGTCTCGTTTTAGTGAATTCACCGTCAATGCTATGGACGTCGAAGAGCTAAGAAAATCCCAAAGAAAAAACAAAAACAGACCCGATATTATTTCTATATCGACGACTTCGGTTTCGGGGAGTCAAGAGTCCGATTTTGACGACGACGACGTAAGTAACGCACAGCCAAACAGAAAACTGTACGATTGTCATCCCATTCGATATATCGTAATTGTTCAGTAAAGAACAATGCGATAATTTTTGATAATTTTTATTGAACAAAAAAGAATTCTTAACAAAAAAATTGGTTGTCTGTAAAGTCGGTGTACGGACGATAGTTTTACGTGATAACGTATTCCGCTCGAATATCATATTTAATAATCACGCACAGGGGTCAGGCGGAACGTTACACTTTTTCGTGCATGCAGCCGGTGTTTCATCTTTTTATATTGACGTGATTCATCAATTTATAAGACGTTATCACGTCAAAAATTGGTTGTCTGTAAAGTCGGTTTACGGACGATAGTTTTACGTGATAACGTATTCCGTAATACATAACCTAAATTTTAGTAGCTGTCAAACGGGCCGAAGCATACTGCGCTCTCGCTTGCACGCACAGGGTCAGGCGGAACGTTAGGAACGTTACACTTTTTCGTGCGTGCAGCTGGTGTTTCATCAATTTATAAGACGTTATCACGTCAAAAATAATACTTGTATTTGATAAATGCGTTTTGCGGTGCGATGTGATTAGTTTTAATGCTTTTGATATTGAATGAATTTAATTTTTTGAGAAAGAATGGCATTGTACCACGGAGTTACATATTTATTTAAACGAAAATGTAATAACAAAATACAGTTGAAACAATCGGTTGTTTCAGTTATAAATAAAATTTAAAACGATGGCTAGAAAACAAAAATGCATAAAACATGAACAGTAATTGTACTGTACAGCGAAAAAAAATAGCGGCTCTGATGTGATATTGTTTTGGTTTGCAGGCTTCCACTCCGAGCGGCGACAACGGAGACAAAAATTTAATGTCGCTTTTTTCGGCGAGCACAGAATCTATCGATAAAATCGGACAAAGAGAGAAGTACATTCAATCGGCGTTCGATTCACTCAGCGGCGTCGAACAGGATTCGTCTCAAAGTAAGCGTTTTGTAAATTTGAAATAATACCCCGAACTTGCGACACGTAGGTCGAACCGGTAAAGATTGGGACACAACGGAGGCTACCGGACTTTTTTTTATCACCCGACAACACCACTAGTAATATGTCACTTAAATATATATGGTATCTGTATATTTATGTCATTTAGATGTCGTTCAAATGTCAGAACTGTTTATGTTTTCCGCCACTAGCACGTAAAGTACCTCATTCAGTCATGTTCGAACGGAAAGTCTGGAACAGAGTGCTTCGAATGGGCCGCGAGGGGAGAAAAATAGTCATTTTAAGGTAGTTTGGGAGCCGCAATCCCAAGTCAAAAAAATGACTTTTTTTTTCCTCAAATAATTACCCAAATCATGCTATAATAATAGAAATTCACATAAAAATTTATTTGATTTAATTTAATGCGAATTATAATTAAATAATTATAGTAATGTAATTAATAAAATATTAATTGATTAGTACTCAGCTGTCACTAGTCACTGTCACTACAACTACAGAGATAGAGGCCACATGTCAGTATTAAAAAATTAATAAAATCAAAAGTACGTGGTAAATTATTCTGAAATTTTTGCAGTGTGTATTTCAGACATCGTTCTATCCATTAAAAAGTTTTTTTTTTTTGTGGGGTCAATTTTTTACAAACCCTCAATTTTCGGAGTTATTGAACAAGGACACTCATAACTGCTCGTGTATTTTTGCATAACTTTAATTAATTATATCTCTTAAACGGTGTGGTAAAAAAATCTGATTCTTTTTCTGTAGGTGTCTTTAATCATAATCTTTTGAATAAATATAAAAAAATGTAGGGTCAAGTTTAAGTCATTTGGCTACCTTAAGTTTTGTTGAATGTTCGTATTTTTAAATTGACGGTGCTCTGCAGATAAGTCGTCGTTGTCGGCGCAACACTACATAACAAGACTGAATTGGAGCAAGATTCCGGCCAGAAACGTCGACGTGGTCAAAGAAGTCAAACAGACCAAAATCGAAAACGACAGCAAGCGAGACGAACTCAAACGGAGAATTGAAGAAACGAAGAGGAAGTTACAGAGTGTGAGTTTTATTAATTAACAGGCCTTTTCCGACGACTTCTTCCACCGTGGATACAACCACTAATACCTGCTCTTTTCAGGTCGGATATAAATCCAATTTGAAATTGAGTCAGTCGATGTTGGATCTGAGTCCGATTCCAGAAAGAGACAGGAGACCCACATCGAAACATAAAATACCAGGTAAATAAACACAATATATTAGTTGTTTGGTTTAAAAAAAATATATAAGTCGTTTGTTTATAAATGTGGTATCGAAAACGTATTCACTCGTCACCCTGTTGTCAATTGTTTAAACGTACAGTAATACCCCGTTTAACGCGGGGGATACGTTCCAGCAAAGTAGAGCGTAATGCGGAACAGCGCTAAACGAGGCTATCTTAACATGTAGATAATGGGGTTAGGGGAAGATGGATAGATGTTGTTTTTTTTTTTTAATAAAAATAAAACCAAACATTTATTTCTTACAAAAATAAAAACAATATAAACCAGAATCTAATCTTCTAATCACTTGAATTTTAGTTTCCAGTGAAATGCTTTTTCTGGTTGCTTTCATTTCTTGTTTTTCATTATTACCCATGATAAAAACTAAAGATCATAATAATAATTAGTTGCTGAGATATCGATGGTTAAAGTCAAAAGGATGCTTTTGTATTCGTAGTCGAATATCTCCGGGTCAAATTAACGTAGAAAAAAATTTAAAAAAGAAATTAAAGCTGAATGAACAGGCTATCAGGTCCATATCATGATTTTTTTGTAAAAAATTTTTCCAAGCCCATGGACCGAGAAAAAAAACGCAAAAAATTAAAAAAAAATTTCTTTCGTGTTCTTTCTTAGAATTTTGCGATGACTGTCGCTCCTAAAATTTTAAGCTAAGAAATCTGAAAACTAGACATACAGCGCTTTAAAATGCTTTTTTAAAAACCTCGATACCACCAATTTTAACTGAGATACAGTATTCTGAAAAATCACTAAAAATTCGAAAAATTTTTTTGCTCCCTTAATTGTTTGCAGAAGTTTAGTATTATATAAATTTATACTTACAATAATGTCAACAAATGTTTCAAATGATAAAAATACGTCCGTACAGCACCGCACCAAACAAGAAACACAACTACACTGTTTCGGATATGTTATGTACATACGCTGCGTACAATTTCGGGGAATCCCCGGGTTGAAATAAAAGAGCGCTAAACGAAACAGCGTTAAGCGGGGTCTTACTGTATTTCTGATAACGAGGTGTTTACGTCCGACGTGCTGTTTCTAACCTTGTGTTGTTGTCGTTCTGTTTGGTATACTTTAATTGTCAAGAAAAGAACTAATAGCGTCATCGGTTGTAAATAAAAATATTTGCGTGTTCAGTAATTCTAACCTAACTTTTAGACGGACTTGAAAATACCAAATTTTTAATCAAAACGGGAACTTTCAAGGAAAGAACTGGTGTTTTTTTCTAGTTAATAATAAAATGAAAATTAATTAATTCATTTAACCGGTCATTTTCGGTAGGCAACGTTTTTTTTTTTTTGTCTTGGATCGCAAGGGCATCGGTGGTGAGTTAAAAAAAAAAACATCTGCCTAGCAAAATTGCACGGTTGACTTCTTTTTTCCCGCCCGTTTGCATTATTTGGCATAAAAAAATCGATGACACGGTATTGAGCTATTTTTACCCCGACAGTGCGGGGATTCGTATACCAAACGGAGGTTTAAAAACCGGATGATTTCCAGGTGAAACTCAAACGTCCTCCTCTTCGAACGAATCGTCTTCCACCTCTTCTACTAACAACTTACCGACTTTTAATATAAGTGACTATAACATCCCCGCTAACATCAATATCCCAGACAGCTTAAAGTCGCTTCCGTTCTTTAACAATGTAAAAAATGAACATACGAGCGACGCCCTCGACAACAGTTCCATCACTATCGATAAATTCAACAAAGACATGGAACATTTAGTATCGGAGACGGAAAATTTCGACAATAAATTTTTAACGTACGACAAACGCGCTAAAAAAACGAACGATAAAACCGGCTTTTCGATCAAAGATCGAAACGACGACGCCGTGAAGAAAAAGCCCGCGGTGCCTGTTAAACCGGCCACGTTGAATCGTCCGAAACGATTGAATTTAGAATCGGACACGTATCGAACGACCGACGCCAAACTGGGCGTTCTAAAGTTGCACAAGAGCTTACCGGTTTCGCCCGTAAGCGAGGAGGTCGTCTGGGCGGACTGTGTTCAGAAGGACGTTCGGACTTTGGATGACCGACGCGATCGGCAAGCGAACGACGATGCCAATTTCAAACGCAAGAGTTACAGTTTCTTTATCGATATGAAACACGATCGATCGAAAGTCAGTCCCACTTGCGCCGACGAGGGCAAACTGTACGACGAGAGGCTCAAACGTTTTGTCGAAAACAGATCCGACAATCCTTTAGACTTCATAAATGAGCCGAAGAAACCGAGCGACAATTCGGATAACGATAGCAATTTCAGTTCGGATTCACTCGAAGATTATAACGATAAAACTTTTGCGCAGAACGAGCCGAGGCGATGTTTCTCCAATCACGAAATATCGGCGTGCAATTTCCAACGGTGCGACGCCGCGGGTTCGTTCAATAATTCCTTGTCGACGTCCAATCGAAGTTCGAGCGTTTTATTAAAGAAAGTGACGGCCGAGTGTCGGATCGATAACGATTACGAGGCGTCGTTTCCAAACGAGCAATATCGTAACAGCTTTCAGATGCTGAGAGATTTCTGGACCCAAGCTCAGACGTCCGATTTCAATCAGTTCGAACTGTCGCGATCGCAAGAGCTGATCCTCAACGAATCTGTCCGCCGGCCGCAGCAGTTCGATCAACAGCCGGAAACCGACATTTATCCGGAATACGAACGTCATAGTTCGGCGAGTTTTTATCTGTCGCGGAAAACTGTCCGCAATTCAAATTCTCAGGAAAGTATTCTGTCAGACGCTTCCGACTTTAGTTTTTACAACGAAAACATATCGAATACCAATTGTAACAGCTTAGAAAGTGTCTTGTCCGACGAATCGTTGGAAACTCGGAGCGCTCCGTTAGAGATTCTGTTCGAAACTCATCGGAGACGTAAATATTCCGAAACCGAAATCGGAGCCGGCGATAAATCGGCCGTTGCGAGGACGGTTCCACCGTTTGTGATGTCTCCGAATGAAAATGCGGGTGCGTGCTGTCAAAATAACGATTTCCAACAGAAATTGTCGAAATTCGAATCGAATAAATTCATCACGAGAAGTAAAAGTTTTCAGGAACCGAAAAAGAAAAATATCGCGTACTTCTTCACCGGTAATTTTGATTGTTCGGAAAATACGATTGTCGAGAAACAACAAGCAACGTTCGCGCCGTTAAAGAAATATGTCCAACGTCCGGATACGGTCGCTGCCGCCTCCGGTCGGGCGATGTTTGACCGGAAAGTCGACGCGGAAAAACCGAAAATGGATCGGTCGAAAATGCAGGAGATACCGTCTTTAAAATATAAAAACGAGGAGTATAGGAAAAAGTCGTGCGATTTATTGCGTACGAACGTCGTAGCGAAAAGTAAGAGTTGCAGCTTCGAAGTGCTGCTCGAAAAAGAAGCGGTTTCGAAACAGGTTGTTAAGCGCGATTACAGTAACGCGACCGTCTTAAAACAAACGAAGAAATCGACTACCTGCACTAAATGGAGTTACGACGGTCGGTTTGGAAAAACGGATAAAACGAAATCGGGGAAAGGTTCGAACGCCAACAATAACATCGTGACGAGGAGTTTAGATCGAACTAATAGAAGTTCCGTTTTGGAGAACGCGTCGAAATCAAATTTCGGATTCGAATCGCTGATGGGAAACGTTGTCGCTCACAAACCTCCGAAAGGTATTCGAAGAACCGTTTCGGCCAAAGTTAAACGTAACGCTCAGCTATCGGAGAGTAGATTGACAGAACGACGCTGCAGTGACACCGCTAAAGCTTGCGACGATATCATGAACTGCAATAACTTTTCGAGAGGTTTCAGAACAAGACTCCCGATATCGAAAACGGCTCATAGAGACATCGGAAGCTTTGAATTATCGTACCGCGAAAACAGCTCGAAAACGGGCATTTGCGAAAACGAAAACATGATTCCTGAACGTAATTTCAACGTAGCCGAACGCGATTTCGATCGGATGTTCGCGACGACCGACAAGAAATATCAAAATGAAAATGATGCGATCGCAGACAAAGTCGAGCGAATTTGTTCGCCGCGCGATGAATTCAACGAACCGAGCGATTTGATTTCGACAATATCAAAGTGTAAGTATTTATCCAACGAAGATATGAACAAATTCAAGGACATCGGTCGCAAAATTGAAATTATAAATAAGCTTGTCGAAATCGAAGAACAGAAAATTTGTCTCGGTAAAGTGAAACGTTTGTCTTTGAATTTCGAAAAATTGGCGTTGCAGAACGCAAACGATTTCCGTTCGCTCAAGAAAACGGAACCGGATAAACACGATATGAAACGTAATTTAAGTCTACCGAATTTTTTAATCGAAAATTCAACCGTGAATATAAATGTCCAGGAAAACGCGAACGATGGGAATGAATACAGCGATACAAGAATTCATGACAATACGCCGAAAATAAAATCTTTACTGACCGTTTTCGATCCCGAAGCAACGAAGCCGGTTTGGCCTCCGGTTACTAGATCTCATCGTGAAACAAATGCGTCACAGTGTAAAAGAGTAAAGTATTATAACAGTGATCAAAAAACAAAAGATCTCAAACAATTGCCGGTTAAGCAGAAAAGATCAGAAGAAGAAAATAAACAGACAAAATGTTCGTTAAATCAGAAACAATATAACAAAATAACGGAACCGGATAAATTGGAAACGACTGCATTTAAAATATTCGAAGAGAAAACCGATCAAAATTTAAAAAAAGGTATTGAGAAAAAGTTTAATTCGAAGAAGCATGGCCGTCGTTTATTTTTTTATTGTCAAACGTGTTCTCGTTATTTATTTTACGTTGAAGTTATCGTTCTCTTATGTTCATTTTTTTATTCGAATTATTTTGCATGTTTTGCTATTTAGTGCTTAGTTTTTAATGGACGAACAAAACAAAATCTGTATGTTAAAATCGTAAATTTAGTTGCAAACAATACGTTCGTATAAATTTTTGAGAGCTTTGAAACGCTCCCAAGGCCCCATTTCACAAAATCTAGAAGGTTGCATGTTTAGATTTATATAAAAACAATAAACACATTTTTTTTGTTTTATGCATGACGTGTTTGTTTTGTTTTTTATTTTTATTATGAAGTAGTGCCTGTGGACGATGAACTGGAGAACAGCTTACGAAGAGCATGCTCCCTGAGCGACCTAGCCAATCCCGCACCCGTTAAAACAAAACACTCTCCAGGTATTGCACACACGTTTTCTATCTATATATTTTTTTTAAACTTCTCTGCTCGACGATATGACAGTCGATTGTGTATTCGAGTGCACAGAGACGAGACAATTCGAAGTTCTTGCCGCTAAAGCTTTCTGACGCGAATTCTCGACGGATGGTTTTATTTTAAGACTCGCACAAAATCAGTGAAGTGGGGAACACATCTACTCGATAGTGACCACGATCACGTAAGCGTTGGCGATCGGACACGTCTTTAGTAAACAAATGAATCCGCACATACTCGTTGCGATTTGTCGGTGATAGAATTTTACAAAGACTGATCTAATCGCGGTGGCCGCTATTATATACAGTATGTAAACACGTAAGGTGTACATAGGGAAATTAACATTGGAAAAAAATGACTAGATCAGAGTGAGCCTTGAAGTCTTGTTTTTCAATTTGTCAGATAATATTATTTTGCAAAATGAATGTGTATACTACCGAAGAAAATATTCAAATGATTACAACATAATCGGACTTTTTTTATAAATGGGACATTAAATTCCCAAAAATACTTAAATACGGTGGGAGATCAAATATCTCTGCCTATTCGTGTTGAACCTAAAGACATTGGGTCACTGATTTACCAACGCGCATACGTCATACCAGTCAGACAATTTTTGAATGAAATGTTTCCAAACAGATGGAGTTGTTTTTTTATTTTATTTTTGTACAAGAAAATTAAAATAATGATTTATAAGAGCTTTTTATTATTAAAAAAGCCAAGTAAAATAAAAATAAATCAAAATAAAATAGAAATCCTCAAGATTACCACGATAATTCAATAGAAATAACAATTAATGCAGTCATGGCTAACTCTGATCCAAGTATTTTTTCTCAATGCTAATTTCCCTATGTGCACCTTACGCGTTTACATGCTGTATAAAACTATTCTAAACTTGATTACGTAAAAAGAATACTAAGACATTCTCGCTTCATAATTTTTTGTGTATCGGGAAGCGGAGGAGTTTTCTTGAAGGTTATTTTTAATTTTGTTTATGTATTTTGGTTTTTTCATTGTGACCGCGCGACTTGATTGGGGTCGTCCTACATTCAAAGTTTAATAACTTTGCACAGCGCACATTATTCCTCATTCGTAAATAAACACACTTAAGTCTCACTAATCCGGCACTTCAGTAGTCCTGTACGTCCAATAATCCGGCACCCTCCGTTCACGCCTCCCTCACCCCTCCCTACTTTTGTTCCATTATGATTTACATATTATGAATTTTTCTAATAATCTGAACATTCCAATAATCCGGCACTCCCTAGTTTTTAATAGTGCCGGATTAGTGAGACTCTTCTGTAACGTCAACCGGTCTTTGCTCATTCGTATATCTTTTCTAACGACGACTGGTATTGGCCGACCGTAGTTCGCGTATAAATATGGGACGATCCCGGTGCGTTGTTTTTGAAGTGAAAACTTCTTTAGCGGCGTTGTACACTTTTTTTGTAATGGGTAAAAAATGTTAAACTTGCGTCAGGACACGTGACCTGATCGAAAATTTTTATTTTTTCAACGTTAGACATCTAGCGTTGAAATATCGTACATAAAAATGCAATCTATGATACCAACCATTTTGATCGAAAATTCAGACATCTAGCGTTGAAATATCGTACATAAAAATGCAATCTATGATACAAACCATTTTGATCGAAAATTCGTAAGACGTTAATATTCAAGTTTTCACTTCTGCCGGCACTCCCGGAGTGCAACCCGTCTTTTTTTTCACCCGACTCGAGCAAAACATATGACGTAATGTTCGATCGTAGGTAAACACGCGAACCCGCCGCGTACGAGCCAACGTTACACCAAATCGGCGAACATGACGCGCAGTTCTTCGGTCGACGTTCTGAACGCGTCGGACAGCGAAACCGAATCGGGCCAACAGAACGGTGGAGCTCCGAGACCCGCGCTTAGAAACAGTCTAATGAGACCCACCATCAGTTCTCAGAATAAAGTTACCGTCAACAAGAACACGGCGAGGCGAAGAACGATTCAATCGTCGTATTCTACCGGTACAGTGTTTATTATTCTATTGAAATTTTAATTCAATAATAATTTCAGTTAATAAACAAAAGAAATTACAGTTTGCCTTTTTTATGTTTTTTAAATGTAGTTAATTTGAGCACCGTCGGTCAGGAGGACAGTTCTAGTGAAGAGTTGCCCTCGTCAGGGAAAACTAACGGTACACCACGACCTAGGACAGCTAATGGCAACGGTAACGAACAATCGGCGCCACAACCCCCGCAGCGCAGGCCGAAAGACGCTTCGTATAAAATCAAAGGTTTGCTGTTATTTATTCACTTGTTTTTGACATAACCACGAAGTAGATATTGCATTATTCAGAGGCTTTGTTCAGTTGTCGTATATAAAGTAGCTACATTTCAAGTCAGTTTTTAGAACTTAAAACAAAATCAACAAAATCGTGGTATTCGTTCAGACTAAATTAACGACTGTGTTGTGTGTTTAAGGGAGCCGAAGTACTTCTAACCTAGAGAGGTTTCCCATGGACGTTCCAGTCAAAGACGGCACGTTCGATATATCCACTTCGCAGTGTAAGTATCAAGTCGTCGTTACAAAGTCGCACCGTAAACACAAAAGAACATTTATAGACAAACACTTTTTACACGCTTTATATTAGTTTCACTTGTAAGTTTGTATGTATGTATGTAAGTATGTATGTTTGTAAACTCGTTTGGACTACAGCAAGTGGTTTATATAGTGGTATAATATGCAAGCACGGGTCTTCGCTGACGTCAACTCTCGGAGTCACGGGTCGTGGGTTCTAATCCCGTCCACGCCGAAAAAAAATTGTTTTTTTTTTCCGGCAAATTTTTGACAATAAATCAAACTAAAAAGTGGAAAATAAATATAGTTTAAAAAAAACTAAAAAACACGCTTTATATCGAACTAAAAAGTCAAAAATAATTTTTTTTTAAATAGCATAAAACAATGAATAAAAAATACAAGTATTATTGTGAAAAAAGCGTGAGGCGCTCGATGTACGAAAATGTGGAACAAAGCGCCCCACGCTTTTTTCACAATAATTCTTGTATTTTTTATTCATTATTGTTTTATGCTTGTTTTTAAAAAAAAAAATATTTTTTACTTTTTAGTTCGAAATAAAGCGTGTTTTTTAGTTTTTTTTTAAACTATATTTATTACATTGGAGCATTTGACACATGATGGTGTGTATATGGAGCGCTATTCTGGGCTGCGCGAACAAAGCGACAAAAAGAGACAGTAGGCATTACGTCTTCATTCAACAACAACAGAACCATGCATCGTGTTTATTGTCTTCTCTTTCCTGTCGGTTTGTATGCGTAGTAGTACAATAGCACTCCATATCGACACTTCGTTGGTTTGTAGAGCTGTAAAAGTAACGAGAAATTGTGTACCCGTAAGTATTCGTTACTTAAAGAACTAGTACCCGTTACTTTCGTATCGTTACGTTACTCGTTACTTTTCATACGGCATACAATTGTGTACTAACAGCCAGAGAACATATCAAGCATGTACCATCGCATAGAGGCGCGTAGCATACGTAATACGGTATGACTTCGTTCGTATAACCGCATCAAACGAGTCGAACTGACTCCATGTCAGTTCGACTCGTTTGATGCGGTTATGGATACGACAGATGCGAGTAACGAAATGAATTTGTAAGTAACGGTTCGTTACTTCGAGTCAGACGATGTACCCGTTACTCAGTAACGAATACATACGGTTTGTTACAGCTCTATTGGTTTGGCAATAAAACTACAATCAATGTGGCGAACTTGATTATGCGTCTGTTTGTATCGTAAGTCGTTTGTTTTGCAGTGTCGACGCAACTGTGCAATCAGATAGCGGAGCAACTCATGAAGACCGCAGACAACGTCGTTCAATTGTACAAAAGGTTAACGCTGAACGATAGCGCGTCGGACGATAGCAGTTCGCAGGAACAGGGAACGACCGCCGCCGAGAAATCGGACATGTTGAAGAACCTCGAAGGCGCGATAGTCGAAACGCAGCGAACGCTTCAGATGGCCATCAAGCAGCAGCAGCTGACCAACGACAGCGCCTTGACGGTGAACCACAACCAAACCGTAAATCAGTTGAAGGAACTCGTGTCTCTCAACTCGTCGGAAGCCGACGACTCGAAAATCATGCTCATGATGCAACAGTACAGCGATATTCTGTTGAAAATGATGCAGGAGAAAATGTTATCGAAAAACTGACCTTAGCGACGGTGAGGCGTTCGTTTTAACGAACGTCTCGTCGATGCCGGACGCTCATGACGCAATTATTTGCCGTTCGGCTCGCATTTTGACATTGCAAAATGGAAGATAAACCTAACCAAATATGTGTATTGAAAGACGAATGGCCGCAGCGAAAGTATTAAAAGACGTTGTTGATTTAATGGAAATTTTACTTTAAATGTACCGTTTTATTTATTTTTTATTGATTTTTAAACTATTAAGTACTTTGAATGAACACAAATCGTGTGCTGTAATAAACTTAACTGTGCCTAAGAGTGTTTAAAGCTGCAACGGACGTTTTATGGTTACGAGAATGTTTTTGTGTTTTTAATTACGAATGATAATATTATTATTAAAGTTGCCATCGTGAGTATTTGTTTAGTGAAGGAATGTTTACGTACACTCGTTTAAGTCATTTGTTATATTTTTATCAAATTGTTTTTAATTAATGTTTGTTAAATCAATTTTTCTAAATCGATAATCGGTTCTTATGAAAACATTGTTTTTTATCGTCACTAGAAATAAGTGTATATTTAATGTTTTTTTAACAGTCGATTGTAATCGGCGTCTCTAAATTCAGAGCAGATGTTTCTTTACTTGGCGATGTGTGCTTTATTTGACCGAAGATGTTTTAAAAATGTGGGAAATTGTACGGTTTTTTTGACGTGATAACGTCTTATAAATTGATGAAACACTGGCTGCATGTACGAAAAAGTGTCACGTTTCGAAATCTGTCACGTTCCAAAATGTGTCACGTTCCGAAATGTGTCACGTTCCGAAATGTGTCACGTTCCGCCTGACCTTCGAGCGGAATACGTTATCACGTAAAACTATGGTCCGTAAACCGACTTTACAGACAACCATTTTTTTCAAGCTTATTTTGCCTAGAATTTGTTGGTTCTATTACGATCGACTGTTATTTAAAATTGAGACGTTGTAAAATAATTTTAGACGGCTAGCATTTATCGATTAACTTTTTGCAGTCGGTTCCGTTTGACTCGATTGTTTTAACGAACGGGAATTTTACACATTTGTGAGAAGTTGTGGAGTTCCGTTGAATTTGGAGTTTCAAACGGCACCCTGCATTTGTGTATCTCGATTTTTTTATGTCCAAAAAAAGGTGTGGGAGAATTACTTGCCAAATAAGTCGAACGACTTAAGAACTGACGCGTTCCATCCAAAATGTTTTTTAATTATAAATCTTATTTTAAGAAAAATTACGTTCCGATAGAAATCGCCATTGTCTCGATGTTTTTAGAATTTTAGATTATTAACTTCGCACATTTTTATTATTTGTGATTTAAGGTTTCAAGTGCCATTTTTAGCAGATTTCTTTCGTTGGATATAAAATTTAGAGATACAAAGTAAATTTCTGTTATTCTAAATTAATCATTATAAGAAATCTCATGAAAACCAAATAAAATTTTACTGAAATTTTTTTTTTTTTAATTTTTGTTTCATGATCTTTGAATGTATACTTATGGAATTGGAATTGTCTGTACTCTCTCAAGACAAGATGTAGCCAACATACGCGAGAAAAGAATAGATAGAAGTGCGCGGTACGTTTTTCATTTTGCATGCATCGACTGCTTCAGCACCGCGTTTCGATCGGATTCGAGATACTTCAACGCCAAACGAAAATGAAAGTTCACACCATTTCAAGTAATTGATCGTTTTATGTTATTATTTATGCCATCATTACTTTTACTGAAAATGTATAATTTTCCATTCGTGATTTTTAACTCCGAAAGAAAAGCAAATTTTTTAAATAAAGAAGTTGCAGTTGCTTTTACGAAAATTCTAATTGTGATAGTATCACATCATAATTGAGGATAACTTTAAAAAAGCTGAAAGAATCATTTCGATGGATAAATAACAGAAATAAAATTGTTTATAGGTGGTGTTGCAACGTCTGATGAATTGACGAACGACTGGTAAGTGTGTTATAAATTATGATATAATCTAAAATACGTACTCTTCAATGTATTTCAACGATCGTGTTTACAACAAATATAAGTGAAGTTCGCACAAAATCGGGTACAGTGTAAGAGTGACTTTGTTGCTCAACTTATTGTGCAACGTTAGTTTGCGCAATTTGTTCGCAAGCGTATGGTGTCCAACTCGTTAAAGAAAAAAAAGTACGTCAGGGTCCACTGGAATACGTCATTTCCCCACTACTATCAAACGGAACGAGGTCACCTCTGTACCTTACAACCTTGTATGAGTCCTGTTACGGGTTTCGTGTCAGTTCCATTTGAATTCGAATAACCATTGCGATAAATTCTATCTGTCAGCAGTTATTAATCATAAAAATGGATATTTCTAATATTAAAATCGGAGAATTAAATGTAACGTGTCGAGTATGTTTACATTCAGCGAAAAATTTTCATGATATTTATACAAAAGGGCTGTCAATAGATAGCACAATAGCGGATAATATAATGGAGTGCGCTCCCGTACAGGTATGTTGTGTTTGATACCTTTTTGTATTTATAGACATGCAAATATAAATTTATTTTCGTGAGATCACAAGTAAGCAACTAAAAACAAATAACTTGTTGAAATCTTGATGACGAATTCTGAATGAAATTTATTTTAGATTTCGCGTAACGACACTTTACCAACAATTATATGTTCATCTTGTATGGGTCATTTGCAAGTAGCTTATCAGTTTCGCAGCACTTGCGTTCAGGCGGATGCAGCTCTACATAAATTTCTTGAGGCAAATGCGAAAACTATTAAAATCGAAGATATAGTTAAAGAGGAAGTCTGTGACAGTTCAGATGACTACAGACTTTATACCGATGAAACAGACTATGCAAACACTAACGAAATAATATCTCTGGAGGAAAAAATAAACGACCTTATTTTGAAAAATAATGAAATACTACACACCTTAACTGTAACGGCCAAAAAGAAACCAAAAAAACAAGCACCCAAAGAGTCCGTGTGCTACTCAGTAGACTATGGGAATACTTTGAAAACACAGACAATAAATTATAATACAGATTACGGGGGGGACGAATATGGTTGTAGTGCATTACCAAATCTACTCGAAGGCAACTGTAATGAAAATGAAGAAAAAAATGACAAGCGTTTTAAGAAAATGCCTGAAAATAAAACAATAGTTCAAATTAACGACGCACCGAAACTTAAGAAATGTCTAACTGGCCCTACGAAACGAAGAAAAGTAGATAAAACAAAGTTTAAATGTCATCTTTGCACCAAAACGTATCCAATACAGAGTCTTTTCGACGATCACATGAGAACACACACGGGTGAATATCCATTTCAATGCAACATTTGTAACAAATTGTTCACATCGAAAATTCTTCTAAGTGCGCATAAAAGAAAACAGCATTCAAATAAACGATACATGTGCGAAACGTGTGGTAAACTTTTTAAACACGCCAATGTATTAGCGCGACACAAACTTATACATACCGGAGAGAAACCGTATCAATGCGATGCGTGCCCCAAATCGTTTTCAAACAGTTTCAATTTGCAAGTTCATAAACGCGTACATACTGGAGAGAAACCGTTTCAGTGTGAAATATGTGCCAAAACATTTGCTCAGAGCTCGGTTTTGTTGGTACACAAGCGCAGTCATAACAAGGAGCCGAGGACTAGAAATTGTCCATATAGATGTTCGACGTGCAATAAAAAATTCAGATCGGAATTGAATTTGAATATACATAAGTCGATGCATACTGTCGATGGGGACAGACCGTATCGATGTTCGGTCTGCGATAAAATATTTGGAAATCCGATACTGCTGAAAAGACATTTGAGAACGCATGCGGGTGTACAACCGTTTGTTTGTGAAGTCTGCCGTAAATGTTTTTCGAGGAAGAGTGCTTTGCAGGAACACATCGGAATTCATTCGGGTGTAAAACCGTATGAATGTGGAGTCTGCGGCAAACGCTTTGCTGCCAAAAGCGGCCTGTCTGGACATAAAAGAATTCATATGCAAGACAAGAAAGTTGAAGTATGAATAATCTACACAGAATATCGGATAAAAATATAGTACCGGTAGAGAATAAGGCCACATGACACAATTTAGACTGTAGACACTTATTTCAGGCGTTTGAAATACAAGGTAAAAATAAAGTACATATTACATATACATAAACTTAATATGTGTTTTTTGTCATGCCGTACTTTTCAAATCAATCAGTTAAAACTTCTTTCACTATGAAAATTTGTTCGCATAACTTAAATATATAAGTGTATGAGAGTTTATCGAGAGTTCTATAAATTCAGCGAAGTGCGTTTTTTTTTTTAAATACATGTTCGTAAGAAAACGTTTCAGCTTTATTTTTAATGTACTATTATTTAAAAATAAAAAAAGATGTTTGTATAATTGCGGAACTTTTTATATAACGTCTATAAATTTCTGCAAAATTGGTCGAACTTTATGCCACTGGCTGCGAAACCAGCTTTTTTTTAGAGGAGGCTTGTATAATATCCGAAGAATATTTGCATTTATTTAGTAGAAAAAAGACGCGACCAATAAATTTTGGTGGTCACTGACATTTAAAATGAGCACAACTGGAACAAACCCAATAAACCATAGAATGAGAAAATACCGCATCACTGCCAACATGAAATAATTTCGGGTGGAGTTAGTAGCTATTTTACAAAGTTGCAAACCGTTCGTGAAGACTTGCTTTGTAATAGTTTTCAGATATGTCAAATGTGTGACTTTTTAGAATTGGTTGAGAAAATAAATGTATTTTTAATAAATTAGTTACGAATAACGTTTACGAGAAATTATGTCGAATTATTATTATTACTTTGTTTAAAATAACCGTGTGCTCGAACTAGTTTTTATTTTGTGTCTGAAGAGTAAATCGATTTCATTCCTGTCGCAATGCCTGATGAAAAACAGCCTCTGCTAAAACAAAATCATGATACGGCTACATATGCGGGTACAAACGGGGGAGAATATACGCCAGGTAATTTTACATAAAATTAAATTGTACCAATTATTTGTCGAATGCACATGATTGTTCTTTTACATTGTTAATAAAGGCTTTCTTTGTTTGTGTACGATAAGACAGCTGATGACTCATTCATTGCTTATTGACAAGTTGAAATTTCGAAGACTCGACAGTCAGCTGATTGTGATATGTGTATTACCTATAATTTCCTTTACATATTTGTTTTTTTTTTTTTCAGTATCCATCTAATTGCTGCAAACATTTCCATTAACGAAATATTTTTTCACCTTATGAACTTTAGATAACAAACGTTACTGATAACAGAATTATTTTTTGTTTATATTGCCTTTTCAGGAATATTAAAGAAATAGTGCAAAACATTGATTTAAAAAAACTGTATATTTTTTCCTAGGTGGCCAACAGACGACGGTGTCTCCTATTGGTCCCGATGAATTGCCACCACCGTATCAGGCAGCCGCTACGGGCGGAGTTCCCATGGTCACATGTCGAGTCTGTCAGGCTATGATTGATATTTCGGGTAAAAGAGATCAACATGTTGTCAAGTGCTGCCAATGCAATGAAGCCACGGTATGTTTAGTTACTATTGTGTCGTTATGTTGCCTACCTATAGCTGCAATGAATTCCAGATAAGCACCGAGATGATTTTTTTATTTAAACCAGGATAGATATTCTAGATCAGTGATTCCCAAAGTGGTCTATATTGACCCCCAGGGGTCGACGATAACTTGCAAGGGATCCATGTCAGCGGGAAAAAAAAATTGGGGGTCTATGAAATGAAAATGGGGGTCAACGATAGTGAATCTCCTAACAAAACAAGAAACAAACTGGACATCGTTAACCGAAGAAATTTAAGATTAAACTAACTAAATTTATGCCAAATGTTGAAAATTTATTATTAAAGAATCAGGTTCATCCCTCACACTAAAAGCATTTATTTTTTGCTTAGTTATTTTATGTAACATAAAGTAAATTTTAATTCGATTCGTTTAATTTGAATCTAATTAATAAATGTATAATACTAAACATTTCACTACCGTTATAAATTTAAATCGTTCAAAGTGAGTAGCACTATACCGGTTGTCAAAAATACATTTGAAATTAATGAATTTGCAAAAAATCAATATCAGATAAGCAGGGGGTCTACCCAAAACCGAAAAACATGGCAAGTGGTCTACAAGACAAAAAAGTTTGGGGACCTCTGTTCTAGATCATAAATACTCGTTTAAACCACGACAAGTATTATGTTCGGGCTGAGTTGAAGTACTGCGGTGCGATATGCGCTCTCTCTCTCTCACATTTCAGCCAAGCCATAGCGTCTTACTCCCACTCTAAGAGAAAACCTGGCAGACATTTAAGGCCCCTTCACAGGATGCAGGATTTCCTGCTCGCTAGCTTGCAGGCAGCTTTGCACGCTACGACGTCACTGATTGGTCCGCTGCTCGCTATTTTGCTATATTTAGATGATAGATTTCATGCAGCGCTGCCTGCTAGTTTGAGAATTTGACCAATTATGGAGTCGTATTTTATCACGTGATATCGTTTGACATTCATTAAATATAGTGTTGTTTGAAAAAGAGAACAGCAATGGGGCCAAAAGTTGTAAAATCAAAATGTAAATGGACTCGACAGGAAATAAGTTTTTGCTTTTTTTCTCTTCTCTCCCGAAGCTTTTCAATCATTATTAAAGTCATAGTAGCGATTCGTCTACGGCGAATTATTTCTTGCACAACCATTACATCCATATTTAAATTTCAAATATAACTGTCAAGTGTCAACCTAGCAAAACAGCGAGCAAACAAGCAAGCTGCGTGTGAAGTGAAACTAGCAGTGCTCCCTACCAACCACCAAGCAGGATACCATAGGTTCGTTCCAAGCAGCCGTGAACGGTAATAAAACCGTACACAGTCTTGTCACTTGCGCACTAGCTCAAAAATCGATACTGCGCAAGACAGTCTTGCGCAGTAACAACACTGTGTACGGTTTTATTACCGTTCACGGCTGCTTGGAACGAACTTCATGCATGGCAGCCTGCAAGACTTCAAGCAAGCTAGCGAGCATGAAATCCTGCATCGTGTGAAGAGGCCTTTAGACCCGACTAAATGATCTGGCTTATTTATTTTTTATTTTATTAAATACTAAATGTGAAGGTATTAAAATTTCAAAATGCCTCATTGACTTTTTTTGCAAATAAAATTTTTTAAAAAAGTTAAAGCTACGCTCCACCTCCCTTCAGCTCAGCGTTGCCAGACGTCTCGATTTTGGCGGGACGTCCCGATTTTTAAATCAAAATTAAATGTCCCGCGCGGGACAGGCTCAGTCCCGCTTTTCGGGGATAACTTTAAAAGAAATTAAATCTTCACAGAAATATCATGAATAAGTAATTCTTATAAATAATTATTCTCTTATTGTAAGTTACAATTTGTAGCACTCACTCCACAGACTATTGTTTGAAACGCCATATTTTTCTAATGAATAAAACTTTTTTGATTTTGATTTCTGTATTTTTTTTTATTATTCTGAAGACGAATAAGATTCAACTATTTAACGATAGGGTAAATCTGATTTAAAATATTATATCTTTATTAAAATACATTTTCTATGGCTATTTTTGCTATCTATTGTCACGTAAACGTAATTTTAATTCAAATAAAAAGATAAATAGGTATTTGAAAACTTCTGATTATATACGTTTTTTTAATATATCCCGCTTTCGATGAAAGAATCCCGCTGTTTTCACTCAAAGAGTTCCAAAATCCCGACTTGGCAAAAAAAAAACTGGCAACGCTGCTTCAGCTGGATATTTTGAACATGTTATATAATGTTATATACAGATTAGTGATGTGCCGGATATCCGTATCCGCGGATATCCAAAGGAAAAGAAAGATCCGTATCCGTTAGTTTTTGGCGGATCTTTTACCTTATTAATTTTCAATTCATATAATAATGAAAACCTGTTAAATTCCATTCAGATTATTTTTTATTTTTTAATCGTATTTGTCACCTTTATATTGCAAACATTTATCGTAGAGAGTACCATATTAATAGTACATAACTCAAAGGCGCTAAATCAACTATCTTTATAATGAGATATTGCACATTGATCTTTGGAAAGAGACAATCTGTTATGCGAGTTCACTCTTAAAGAGGTTAATACTTTTTCCCCATAACAGATATTCTCTTACCCAAGGTCGATGTGCAATATTTACCGCCGCGTACTCTAAGAAAGTTAAGATCCGTATCCGCGGATATACATTTTTAACGATCCGGCACATCACTAATACGGATTGAAACTTATCCTGAATGTGCGTTTTATACGTTTTATAGCCGATAAGGAATGCTCCGCCCGGCAAGAAATATGTCCGTTGCCCCTGCAACTGTTTACTGATCTGCAAGAGCTCGTCGCAGCGTATAGCGTGCCCTCGACCGAACTGTAAGCGAATTATTAACTTGGCACCGAGTCCCGTGACGCCGCCTGTGCCATCTATGCCGGGCATGTGCCGCGTTACCTGCGGACATTGTCACGATACGTTCCTGGTAAGTGCAAATGGTTTTCTCTCATTGAGTATTTAATTGTTGAATGTGTTGGTCGGAAACAGCTTTGACGTGGTCGACGATACACGGAAAAGTAAAGAGATTTTTAAATCGGGACAGGGTGGTCTGTTTTCTGGAAAACTTGGAACGATCAGGAATTTTACTGTTCAGAGAAAAATCAGGGAATTTCGAAGGAAGTCACGACTTTTTGTAAAAAAAGATGGGTCAAGGGTTTCGTATGTACATTGAACAAATTTTGTAAACCGATTTAACTTTGGTACCTGGCATCGTACAATAATTTAAAATTTCTTTGAAATTTAAATAGTTTATATCTAGTTGCAATTGTAGTCAGGGAAAGAACAAAACAATCACCTAGAAAAATTAGAATAGTCGGGGAAATTTGTTCCGGAGAGAGTGGCCACCCTGAAGAGATTTTTTTCCCTCTAGATATTTGTCTGAAAGAGCTTGGATGATTTTTCCAGTCGATCATAATTTCATCTTTTCTACACTTAAGGAGGTTGAGCCGTTTTACGAAGATAATGAAAAAAATCTTAAATAAAGTTTTTTTAATAGATTTTTTTATGACAAAATTTTCTGTTAAAAATCCAAAATCATTAGGAGATTTATAAAGTTAAAAATTAAAAAAAAATTTACATGTAGTCTTATGGAAAATATGTCAATCATGCAAATGGTACATTTTAATTTTTTGCAAATAACCAAAAAATGTCAGCATTTCCGAAAACTAACTATGTAAAGCATCGATGTCTTACGCATACTTTAATATTTTTTCCAATTTAATTAGGAGACTTTTAATCAATAAAAAAAATTATTAAACCTTAGCACTTTTCGATTATGGACTTTTATTCTTGACAATTTTAACTGAATTTTCAACTTATTAAAGATTTAGTTTTAATTTTTATTACTTTTAATTTCTTTTTTTAATTATTTACTGCAAAAAATATGTAAAATACAGATATTTATATAAATTTATTTTTTCTAACCTAACTTTGTACAAAAAAGTCAAAAGCAAGTCCATTAAGTAAAATACTGAAATAATTAATTAATATTAAAAAAAAAATATTTATTTATGCCTTTATGACAATAATTTATTGGTATCATCGACTTATAACCTTTTCTAAAAATTTATTATGGAAAAGTTCCCATTTAAAATTCGACTTACTTTTGATTGGGACTGTTACGGATCAACCTCCTTAATAACTCGGTGTCATTTTTTTTAACTATCAATTTTGTTGTGATGATTTCAGTTCAATACTTTGAACAATGCGTTGGCGCGCTGCCCCCACTGTCGCAAGGTGTCGTCGGTAGGACCGGAGTTTGCGCGGACACGCGGAATACTCTTTCTAGTGATTGGATTTATATTTCTCATTATCGGTATAGGCGTGACCGTCGGCACTTATACGCTGGTCCGAGGCCACGGCGGTATTTTTATCGCTTACGTCGGTGCATTTTTAATAGCTTTGGTGATGTTTGTACGTAGCGGTTATTATTGTTTAATGAAAGTAAGCATTATTGAGGGGCCTATGTAAATACATTTAACGTATACATTTGACAATATATCTATTTGAAAGTTGCTAAAGTTGTCGCCGGACGAGCGAAAGCGACAAGGCCCTTCCGACGTCCGATTTATTCGTCGTTGAACGGACCTGTCGAAGGCATGCCTATATATTTAACAATATTCTTTATACGGTATCAGCATTTAAATATTTATACAGAGTTGTGCTCGACAACTTTTTAACAATCGTACAGCTATTACTTTAACTGCAATAAAGACCGATCGAACGGGAATTGTCGCTGCAGTTAACCGGAAATGGTGGTGTTTTGACCGGTTCTACGCGCCAGTTATAATTACCGTTCGGTCGCCATTGCAAGGGCTATTTGTGTATTTGTGTTTTGTTATTTTAGTATCGTTTCCATTAATATATGGTCCGTTTTGTACAGATACTAAATAAATTGTCTTTCTACTGTTATTTAAAGCTCGACTGGCGTTTGCTTTTTTCAATATTGATCTGGATCGTAATGTTAGTACAGCTTTAGTGCAAGACTAGAATCTCGACTATGACGTTTTTTTTTTTTTTTGTACATCCCTGTTGACGTCATTTAACATTGACAGTCGATTAAATAGGCAGTCATAAGAGTGGTGCAGAATTTTATACTGATTTAAAAACAATTGCCAACGTCCACATCTTTCAATATTACTCTTTTTTCTGATTCATTTGATGTTTCTTACACTACGTCTAAACAAAAGAAAATAAATATACAGTGTAAACTCTTTATAACGAAACTCAAGGGACCGAGCATTTTTTATCGTTATAGAGAGTTACCGTTATATGGAGTGAAGAAAGAAAAACAACCAAATTAACAATAATCTTCAATGTACTGTATAATCTCTTTATAACGAATTTTAAGGGACCGAACATTTTTTTCGTTATAAAGAATTTTCGTTATATGGAGGGAAGAAAGAAAAATAACTAATTTTCACAAAATTAATTTATTCCAAACACATATACAAACACATATACCTATAGTTTGGCGTCATCAAGTGCTTGTTGAATAGATGGTGATGGTTCAAAATGGTCCTCTTTATGTCTGTAAACATTTGCTGACGCCTAAATATGAACATATTTCTTCGTAATAGAGAATGGCTGTTGCGTTATAAAGAGGGTATTAATGTGTAGGTTTTAAGGTAAACTAACCAAATCGTAAAAATTTCGACGTTATAGGGAGTTTTTCGTTATAACGAAGGACGTTATAAAGAGTTTACACTGTATATTTATTTTCCACTTTTTAGTTCGATTTATTGTAAAAGATTTGCCGGAAAAAAAAAACAATTTTTGTTTTCGGCGTGGACGGGATTAGAACCCACGACCTGTGATTCCGAGAGTTGACGTCAGCGAAGACCCGTGCTTTAGACCGCACGGCTAAACACTGTAGTTACATTGCTGGCATATTATACTACTGTAATAAACCACTTGCTGTAGTCCAAACGAGTTTACAAACATACATACAAACTTACAAGTGAAACTAATATAAAGCGTGTAAAAAAGATGAACATCTCTCACTGGTTGAACTGTCAGATATAGTTCATAATAATCGCGTGAGACTGCGCCACTTTCGACGCTTCCAATGAACGTCTTGCGTCGAGTTAGAAGCTTGCATTTTTTACACGACTGCGGTGTTGTAGTAATCCCGATACCTGTAGCCATTCCTGAGAAAATGGTCTTGACGGACAGACAGACGTTTATGAGGGACTCGTATCGTGAATACCGACCGTTAGTGAACACAAAACCGCACTACTCTGCCCATTAATCGACTTTCTAGATTAGATTAGATTGTAGACGCTCGACAACTGAGGCCATTGGCGCCAATCCGACGTTCTATGTCCACTAATAACAAAAATTTTATAGTTCAGACTCCAGTCCACAATTTGCACTGCATCGACTATTACAATCAGACTCGTGTATTTTCAACACCATGTTTATTTTCATGCGATTTTACTCAAGTTTCTAGTCTCTACTTCTCACGCAGTGTCTCCTGCTGCGCTACTCCCGCAACGGAAAAATACGTTTAACCTCAAATTAATAAAGATGAGGATAAAGGAGAAGTTGAAAATGTATGAGCCGACAGGTTGAAAATACACAAGTTGTACTGTATCTACATTTTGTTAACCCTTATTGCACATAGCTGTAAAGGTTACTTCACGAGCTGTAATAATTTCTTTCAGTTAATTTTTAGATACGAATTGCTAAGGTAAGCTAGACAATTCTTTTAGCCGAAATGAACATATTATGGTTGTTTTTAGAGTGATTAATATTTCTGATTTTTTTATTATGCATCGCTTTTGTAAAACCAAAATTCTAAAGTAACTCAATAATATTTTAGTGATATGTCGAATATTGTCACGGATTATTTTTAAAAATAAACAAGTGATTTTTTTGTGGTGAATCTTTGTGATACTTCTAGGTTATCATTTATTAATTCTGTAACTGTTATTATTTTATACTTTGTTATAAGAAACACGGCGGGAAAAATCGTGACAGCAAAGTTTTTAAAAACAGCTTTTTAGATTATATCAAAATGTTTTAATGAAATTATTTATTTTTTCAGAATATAGTAATAGCTAATAGTAACGGAAAAATGTATTGATTTGATTTGAAAATTTATGTGCATACATTCCAATTTATTTGAAAAAATACAAATAAAGGAATATTTGTTTTAATAGGTTAATACTAATGCTGGGTTTCGCAAAGCGTTATCAGAAAATCTAAGTTGACTCTGACGAAAACGTACGTACATCGTACAAGCATATTGGCAGCTCTCTTAAGCGGCGTCCATACCACGCCTCCATACGACAATTGCTGAAAGCAACGAACGACACGTCGGCACAAATCGTTCGACTGTCGATCTGATTCAAAGCTGATCGGAACAAAATATTGGGGACGTGCCTGCCGGTCGGGATTCGGTGAGCATTGTGCGACGCAGATGTGGACGATATTTATTTCCACTCGGCTTTGTCATCGATAGGCAGTCGGCGGCATAGTATGGACGCAGCTTTACCGTTTGGAAGGTAGACCCATTCCAGATATATATTTTTTTATCTGGGAAATTTATAAAATACAGTCTAACCTCTTTATAACGAATCTCAAGGGACCGAGCATTTTTTTTCGTTATAAAGAGTTTTCGTTATATGGAGGGAAGAAAGAAAAATAACCAAATTTCACCTAATTAATTTATTCCATGTAGTCTGTTAACTTTGCTTGGCGTTTTTGCTATACCAATATTTGTTTTGTATTTTATTAAGTATTATGCATGTCTTGACTCTTGGGATGAGGTGGAATCACCTTCATTAAACAATAGGAATGTTTCAATAAGTTTAGCGGCATCAAGTGCTTGTTGAATAGTTGATGATGGTTAAAAATCATCCTCTTTATCATCTTCTTCATCTTCATTTTGTTGTATAAAAACAATTACACTGTTAAATACGCCTAAATATGAACATATTTCATCTTAATAGAGAATGGTTGTTACGCTATAAAGAGGGTATTAATGTATGGGTTTTAAGGTAAACCAACCAAACTGTAAAATTTTCTACGTTATAGGGAGTTTTTCGTTATAACGAAGGGCGTTATAAAGAGGTTACACTGTAATTTTCAAATTCGGTGTGCTTATAGAGAATGGCACACTGACATTGACGTTAGATTGCGACTAAAAATGGGATTATTATGCAGAACGAAAATGTACATCAGTTTGAAAACAACTTGAAACTCGGAGACAAACTCGACTAAAGACATTAGCACCCGTAGATTTTAGGGTTTTGTCCAGATTGACGTGTGTTTTCGCAGCGTATTAACACGGAAATACTTAACAGTTGAAGATCAGACCGTACAAAAGTCTACTTAACAACCCGACTAAAATTTTACTGTTGAATTCAATCGGTGGCAAACTAAGTCAAATTTATTTTTATTGGGTTTTGGTCGTCACTATCTCGAATATGACTCGACCTTAGTGATACAAATTATAAGGAAGTATCGACTATGCCTTACGAATATTTCTTGCATATCTGGCAGACCTTTCTACAAATGGATAAGTAAAAGGTATGCAATGATAACTGTAAATTATCGATACAATCGGTATAAAGTAAGTTCGTTCCAAGCAGCCGCGAACGGTAATAAAACCGTACACAGTCTTGTTACTGCGCAAGACTGTCTTGCGCAGTATCGATTTTTGAGCTAGTGCGCAAATTAGTCTTGCGCAGTGACAAGACTGTGTATGGTTCTATTACCGAACCTATTATAAAGTGGTGTTGCGTTTCATTCGAGATACTGACGACACGAAATTCTAAAAAGCAAAATCGAATTAGGATGTCACCGATTTGATATCTTAATAAAACATTTCGGTAGTGTTGTCCAAGTAGACTTTTGTACTGTCAGAATTTTAACCGTTATTTAAAATTCTATAAAACCGATGACGCTTTACGAAACCCGAAACGAATTATATATAAAACAAACTAATTAATCAGCTTGATTTGAAGACTGCTGCTTTAAATTTTAATAGTTCTAACAACAAGATCAGTCGTCTGCACAAGTGTGTATGAATATTACGATGGTTACGAAATTAAAACATAGCTATATATAGTTTTGCTTAATGATGATATTATAAAATATGTAAAAAGGAAAAAAAAACAATAGTTATGAAATTTATAATAATAGTTTCAAAGATTTATATAAGAGAATGTTGTAAGAATAATAAATTTAGATCTACTGAAATGAGAAGCGTATTTCGGCATAGCTTCGCAGCAATGATCACCTATTTGCAAGACAAATATTATTGATCACTAAATCAATGGGATAAGTGAGTTCAAAATGCTCTTTTTCAATCGGGTAATCTGATTTGATTTTAATAATATAGCACCCGTATTTGTTGTTCTCAAAGACACCCGGCCCTAGCGTTGCGACGCCATCGATGTTTGTACCGTAGCTTTATGAGTTTGCTCCGAGTGTCTGCTCGGAGGGGATATTCGAAACGATCTGAGCGCACGAGACGGGGATACGGAGATATAATTACGAATGATTTCCGATCTATTTACGTTGTGAATGATATATATTAGATATCGTGTCCATCGAGATAATTAATAATAAAAATCGCAGGATTGTGGACGAAAAGTTATTTATTTAGTGTACGACGTTTCGTCTATATATTTAGACCAAGTACAATTAAATATATAGACGAAACGAAATAACTTTTTGTCCACAATCCTGCGATTTTTATTATTAGTTGTGAATGATTTTAAAAATAGATCATAGTAAGTAGGTACTTGTGTAGTAAATTGTAAAAATGCAGATGTCAATTGAGACTTTACATATTAATAATACTAGATTAGATGGTAGACGCTCAATATCTAAGGTTATCAAGCGCACATAAAATGTAATGTGTTTGTGTTCTGTCTCCGGATGTCGTATCGTTTTATGTCAAATCCCAATGGCGACTTTTTCATTTTTACAAGCGCGGTTATTTCTGATGCCATTCGACTTGTAACCTCAAAATTCGTACTAATTTTCTTTTAAATGTTGTTTCGTAAGTATTATCTAAATTAATGTTATGAACAAATATTTATACTCGAATTCTTCTCGGTTTCCGGACTCGTAGGCGGCGATACATTGGTATTTCTACCTAGTCCTGACACCAAGAATAACGCTGGCCGTGAAAGCCGACACAGTTGGACAAATATCGAGACTATTTATCATTGATTGCGCGTTTTATTATTTTAAAGAAATACTTTTCAATTGTTGCGTATTTAGAATTAAAAGAGAACGACACGAGGTATGCACTGATGCCAAATAGACGCTAACGACCTTAGTTGCCGAGCATCTACTATGTCTTGAGTACCGATAGCGTCGCTAAGCTACATCCTTTCAGAAGACGCGTATAAGTGTTTCGAATTGAATACATTTTAAGACGTTTATTTGCGAGACAATTAAAGAACGGGAATCAGAGTCATGCTAGAGCACTGAGACGAACGGGACATTCGATCCTGGCGACGTCTCTGGAACGGTGCCAGAAACAACTCAAACCGATGGCTCTAATTCGATATCTTAGTTCAGAGAGGTGCCAAATTAATGCTATACCCCCGATGCAAATTTCTCTTCGCCCGAGCCTGACGAGAATCTAAGCCCGAGATAGACAATTCTGTTGATAATATGGTCATTGACTTTTTGTTGCCAACGGAATGTGTGTAAGAAAAGTTGGTACTAAATTTACTATGCTTACAACAGTAATTAACATTTGTTTGTAAACATTAAATACCACATAAAATTATTTAGATATACTGTAAATATAATAAAATAATTAATTGTAAGTATTTGTGATTTGTATTTACTATTTTTCTCAGTTTTAAGGTGAAATTTCTTTAACCACAATAAGAGTTATTTCTTTAAATAGTATAATAAAATCATAGAATCAGGAGTGGGGCAACTGAAACCGATTGGCTGACTGAGCCGTTGGGATTTTTAGTCGATTTTCGACATTTTCCAATGACTCGCTTTTCAGGTCCAGACGGCTTATAAAACAGGAAATAACACTTCGAATCAAAAAATAAGCTCAACTTTTGGTTCGGTGGGCATTTAAAGTGTGTTTAAACACCGAAGCGACATTTGAACGCCTCTATCTCTGAAACGGTTATAGATACACACCTCCGGGTGCGCTCATTGAATTCAGCGTGTCATTTTCTATCTGTACACCGAATTTCAAATGCATCCGATGCGTATTCCAGACTTTCCAGAAAACCACTTCGAACGGGTCTATCTTCGAAACGGTAAGTGATACGAAGCAACGGAGGGGCTTATTGACTTCAGCGTGTCATTTTACATAAGCCTACCGAATTTGAATCGGATCGGAGACATTGTCCAAAATTGTCTTAAAAAAATCGCAAAAAAACTAAGGCTATACTATGGAAAAAATCTCGATTTTAGTCGATTTTCAAGATTTTCCATTGACTCGCTTTTCAGGTCCAGACGGCTTATACTAACAGGAAATGACACTCCGAATCAAAAAAAAAGCTCAACTTTTGGTTCGGTGGGCATTTAAAGTGTGTTTAAACACCGAAGCGACGTTTGAACGCCTCTATCTCCGAAACGGTTATAGATAAAGACCTCCGGGTGCGCTCATTGAATTCAGCGTGTCATTTTCTATCTGTACATCGAATTTTAAATGCATCCGATGCGTATTCCAGACTTTCCAGAAAACCACTTCGAACGGGTCTATCTTCGAAACGGTAAGTGATACGAAGCAACGGAGGGGCTTATTGACTTCAGCGTGTCATTTTACATAAGCCTACCGAATTTGAATCGGATCAGAGAGGTTGTCCAAAATTGTCTTAAAAAAATCGCAAAAAAACTAAGGCTATACTATGGGAAAAATCGCGATTTTAGTCGATTTTCAAGATTTTCCATTGACTCGCTTTTCAGGTCCAGACGGCTTATACTAACAGGAAATGACACTCCGAATCAAAAAAAAAGCTCAACTTTTGGTTCGGTGGGCATTTAAAGTGTGTTTAAACACCAAAGCGACGTTTGAACGCCTCTATCTCCGAAACGGTTATAGATAAAGACCTCCGGGTGCGCTCATTGAATTCAGCGTGTCATTTTCTATCTGTACATCGAATTTTAAATGCATCCGATGCGTATTCCAGACTTTCCAGAAAACCACTTCGAACGGGTCTATCTTCGAAACGGTAAGTGATACGAAGCAACGGAGGGGCTTATTGACTTCAGCGTGTCATTTTACATAAGCCTACCGAATTTGAATCGGATCAGAGAGGTTGTCCAAAATTGTCTTAAAAAAATCGCAAAAAAACTAAGGCTATACTATGGGAAAAATCGCGATTTTAGTCGATTTTCAAGATTTTCCATTGACTCGCTTTTCAGGTCCAGACGGCTTATACTAACACTCAATCACACTCCGAATCAAAAAATAAGTTCAACTTTTGGTTCGATGGGCATTTAAAGTGTGTTTAAACACCGAAGCGACATTTGAACGCCTCTATCTCCGAAACGGTTATAGATAAAGACCTCCGGGTGCGCTCATTGAATTCAGCGTGTCATTTTCTATCTGTACACCGAATTTTAAATGCATCCGATGCGTATTCCAGACTTTCCAGAAAACCACTTCGAACGGGTCTATCTTCGAAACGGTAAGTGATACGAAGCAACGGAGGGGCTTATTGACTTCAGCGTGTCATTTTACATAAGCCTACCGAATTTGAATCGGATCAGAGAGGTTGTCCAAAATTGTCTTAAAAAAATCGCAAAAAAACTAAGGCTATACTATGGGAAAAATCGCGATTTTAGTCGATTTTCAAGATTTTCCATTGACTCGCTTTTCAGGTCCAGACGGCTTATACTAACACTCAATCACACTCCGAATCAAAAAATAAGTTCAACTTTTGGTTCGATGGGCATTTAAAGTGTGTTTAAACACCGAAGCGACATTTGAACGCCTCTATCTCCGAAACGGTTATAGATAAAGACCTCCGGGTGCGCTCATTGAATTCAGCGTGTCATTTTCTATCTGAACACCGAATTTTAAATGCATCCGATGCGTATTCCAGACTTTCCAGAAAACCACTTCGAACGGGTCTATCTTCGAAACGGTAAGTGATACGAAGCAACGGAGGGGCTTATTGACTTCAGCGTGTCATTTTACATAAGCCTACCGAATTTGAATCGGATCAGAGAGGTTGTCCAAAATTGTCTTAAAAAAATCGCAAAAAAACTAAGACTATGGGAAAAATCGCGATTTTAGTCGATTTTCAAGATTTTCCATTGACTCGCTTTTCAGGTCCAGACGGCTTATACTAACACTCAATCACACTCCGAATCAAAAAATAAGTTCAACTTTTGGTTCGATGGGCATTTAAAGTGTGTTTAAACACCGAAGCGACATTTGAACGCCTCTATCTCCGAAACGGTTATAGATAAAGACCTCTGGGTGCGCTCATTGAATTCAGCGTGTCATTTTCTATCTGTACACCGAATTTTAAATGCATCCGATGCGTATTCCAGACTTTCCAGAAAACCACTTCGAACGGGTCTATCTTCGAAACGGTAAGTGATACGAAGCAACGGAGGGGCTTATTGACTTCAGCGTGTCATTTTACATAAGCCTACCGAATTTGAATCGGATCAGAGAGGTTGTCCAAAATTGTCTTAAAAAAATCGCAAAAAAACTAAGGCTATACTATGGGAAAAATCGCGATTTTAGTCGATTTTCAAGATTTTCCATTGACTCGCTTTTCAGGTCCAGACGGCTTATACTAACACTCAATCACACTCCGAATCAAAAAATAAGTTCAACTTTTGGTTCGATGGGCATTTAAAGTGTGTTTAAACACCGAAGCGACATTTGAACGCCTCTATCTCCGAAACGGTTATAGATAAAGACCTCTGGGTGCGCTCATTGAATTCAGCGTGTCATTTTCTATCTGTACACCGAATTTTAAATGCATCCGATGCGTATTCCAGACTTTCCAGAAAACCACTTCGAACGGGTCTATCTTCGAAACGGTAAGTGATACGAAGCAACGGAGGGGCTTATTGACTTCAGCGTGTCATTTTACATAAGCCTACCGAATTTGAATCGGATCAGAGAGGTTGTCCAAAATTGTCTTAAAAAAATCGCAAAAAAACTAAGGCTATACTATGGGAAAAATCGCGATTTTAGTCGATTTTCAAGATTTTCCATTGACTCGCTTTTCAGGTCCAGACGGCTTATACTAACACTCAATCACACTCCGAATCAAAAAATAAGTTCAACTTTTGGTTCGATGGGCATTTAAAGTGTGTTTAAACACCGAAGCGACATTTGAACGCCTCTATCTCCGAAACGGTTATAGATAAAGACCTCCGGGTGCGCTCATTGAATTCAGCGTGTCATTTTCTATCTGAACACCGAATTTTAAATGCATCCGATGCGTATTCCAGACTTTCCAGAAAACCACTTCGAACGGGTCTATCTTCGAAACGGTAAGTGATACGAAGCAACGGAGGGGCTTATTGACTTCAGCGTGTCATTTTACATAAGCCTACCGAATTTGAATCGGATCAGAGAGGTTGTCCAAAATTGTCTTAAAAAAATCGCAAAAAAACTAAGACTATGGGAAAAATCGCGATTTTAGTCGATTTTCAAGATTTTCCATTGACTCGCTTTTCAGGTCCAGACGGCTTATACTAACACTCAATCACACTCCGAATCAAAAAATAAGTTCAACTTTTGGTTCGATGGGCATTTAAAGTGTGTTTAAACACCGAAGCGACATTTGAACGCCTCTATCTCCGAAACGGTTATAGATAAAGACCTCTGGGTGCGCTCATTGAATTCAGCGTGTCATTTTCTATCTGTACACCGAATTTTAAATGCATCCGATGCGTATTCCAGACTTTCCAGAAAACCACTTCGAACGGGTCTATCTTCGAAACGGTAAGTGATACGAAGCAACGGAGGGGCTTATTGACTTCAGCGTGTCATTTTACATAAGCCTACCGAATTTGAATCGGATCAGAGAGGTTGTCCAAAATTGTCTTAAAAAAATCGCAAAAAAACTAAGGCTATACTATGGGAAAAATCGCGATTTTAGTCGATTTTCAAGATTTTCCATTGACTCGCTTTTCAGGTCCAGACGGCTTATACTAACACTCAATCACACTCCGAATCAAAAAATAAGTTCAACTTTTGGTTCGATGGGCATTTAAAGTGTGTTTAAACACCGAAGCGACATTTGAACGCCTCTATCTCCGAAACGGTTATAGATAAAGACCTCTGGGTGCGCTCATTGAATTCAGCGTGTCATTTTCTATCTGTACACCGAATTTTAAATGCATCCGATGCGTATTCCAGACTTTCCAGAAAACCACTTCGAACGGGTCTATCTTCGAAACGGTAAGTGATACGAAGCAACGGAGGGGCTTATTGACTTCAGCGTGTCATTTTACATAAGCCTACCGAATTTGAATCGGATCAGAGAGGTTGTCCAAAATTGTCTTAAAAAAATCGCAAAAAAACTAAGGCTATACTATGGGAAAAATCGCGATTTTAGTCGATTTTCAAGATTTTCCATTGACTCGCTTTTCAGGTCCAGACGGCTTATACTAACACTCAATCACACTCCGAATCAAAAAATAAGTTCAACTTTTGGTTCGATGGGCATTTAAAGTGTGTTTAAACACCGAAGCGACATTTGAACGCCTCTATCTCCGAAACGGTTATAGATAAAGACCTCTGGGTGCGCTCATTGAATTCAGCGTGTCATTTTCTATCTGTACACCGAATTTTAAATGCATCCGATGCGTATTCCAGACTTTCCAGAAAACCACTTTGAACGGGTCTATCTTCGAAACGGTAAGTGATACGAAGCAACGGAGGGGCTTATTGACTTCAGCGTGTCATTTTACATAAGCCTACCGAATTTGAATCGGATCAGAGAGGTTGTCCAAAATTGTCTTAAAAAAATCGCAAAAAAACTAAGGCTATACTATGGGAAAAATCGCGATTTTAGTCGATTTTCAAGATTTTCCATTGACTCGCTTTTCAGGTCCAGACGGCTTATACTAACACTCAATCACACTCCGAATCAAAAAATAAGTTCAACTTTTGGTTCGATGGGCATTTAAAGTGTGTTTAAACACCGAAGCGACATTTGAACGCCTCTATCTCCGAAACGGTTATAGATAAAGACCTCCGGGTGCGCTCATTGAATTCAGCGTGTCATTTTCTATCTGAACACCGAATTTTAAATGCATCCGATGCGTATTCCAGACTTTCCAGAAAACCACTTCGAACGGGTCTATCTTCAAAACGGTAAGTGATACGAAGCAACGGAGGGGCTTATTGACTTCAGCGTGTCATTTTACATAAGCCTACCGAATTTGAATCGGATCAGAGAGGTTGTCCAAAATTGTCTTAAAAAAATCGCAAAAAAACTAAGGCTATACTATGGGAAAAATCGCGATTTTAGTCGATTTTCAAGATTTTCCATTGACTCGCTTTTCAGGTCCAGACGGCTTATACTAACAGGAAATGACACTCCGAATCAAAAAAAAAGCTCAACTTTTGGTTCGGTGGGCATTTAAAGTGTGTTTAAACACCGAAGCGACATTTGAACGCCTCTATCTCCGAAACGGTTATAGATAAAGACCTCCGGGTGCGCTCATTGAATTCAGCGTGTCGTTTTCTATCTGTACACCGAATTTTAAATGCATCCGATGCGTATTCCAGACTTTCCAGAAAACCACTTCGAACGGGTCTATCTTCGAAACGGTAAGTGATACGAAGCAACGGAGGGGCTTATTGACTTCAGCGTGTCATTTTACATAAGCCTACCGAATTTGAATCGGATCAGAGAGGTTGTCCAAAATTGTCTTAAAAAAATCGCAAAAAAACTAAGGCTATACTATGGGAAAAATCGCGATTTTAGTCGATTTTCAAGATTTTCCATTGACTCGCTTTTCAGGTCCAGACGGCTTATACTAACACTCAATCACACTCCGAATCAAAAAATAAGTTCAACTTTTGGTTCGGTGGGCATTTAAAGTGTGTTTAAACACCGAAGCGACGTTTGAACGCCTCTATCTCCGAAACGGTTATAGATAAAGACCTCCGGGTGCGCTCATTGAATTCAGCGTGTCGTTTTCTATCTGTACACCGAATTTTAAATGCATCCGATGCGTATTCCAGACTTTCCAGAAAACCACTTCGAACGGGTCTATCTTCGAAACGGTAAGTGATACGAAGCAACGGAGGGGCTTATTGACTTCAGCGTGTCATTTTACATAAGCCTACTGAATTTGAATCGGATCGGAGACATTGTCCAAAATTGTCTTAAAAAAATCGCAAAAAAACTAAGGCTATACTATGGGAAAAATCGCCATTTTAGTCGATTTTCAAGATTTTCCATTGACTCGCTTTTCAGGTCCAGACGGCTTATACTAACACTCAATCACACTCCGAATCAAAAAAAAGCTCAACTTTTGGTTCGGTGGGCATTTAAAGTGTGTTTAAACACCGAAGCGACATTTGAACGCCTCTATCTCCGAAACGGTTATAGATAAAGACCTCCGGGTGCGCTCATTGAATTCAGCGTGTCATTTTCTATCTGTACACCGAATTTTAAATGCATCCGATGCGTATTCCAGACTTTCCAGAAAACCACTTCGAACGGGTCTATCTTCGAAACGGTAAGTGATACGAAGCAACGGAGGGGCTTATTGACTTCAGCGTGTCATTTTACATAAGCCTACCGAATTTGAATCGGATCAGAGAGGTTGTCCAAAATTGTCTTAAAAAAATCGCAAAAAAACTAAGGCTATACTATGGGAAAAATCGCGATTTTAGTCGATTTTCAAGATTTTCCATTGACTCGCTTTTCAGGTCCAGACGGCTTATACTAACAGGAAATGACACTCCGAATCAAAAAAAAGCTCAACTTTTGGTTCGGTGGGCATTTAAAGTGTGTTTAAACACCGAAGCGACATTTGAACGCCTCTATCTCCGAAACGGTTATAGATAAAGACCTCCGGGTGCGCTCGTTGAATTCAGCGTGTCATTTTCTATCTGCACACTGAATATTAAATGCATCCAATGCGTATTCCAGACTTTCCAGAAAACCACTTCGAACGGGTCTATCTTCGAAACGGTAAGTGATACGAAGCAACGGAGGGGCTTATTGACTTCAGCGTGTCATTTTACATAAGCCTACCGAATTTGAATCGGATCAGAGAGGTTGTCCAAAATTGTCTTAAAAAAATCGCAAAAAAACTAAGGCTATACTATGGGAAAAATCGCGATTTTAGTCGATTTTCAAGATTTTCCATTGACTCGCTTTTCAGGTCCAGACGGCTTGTACTAACAGGAAATGACACTCCTAATCAAAAAATAAGTTCAACTTTTGGTTCGGTGGGCATTTAAAGTGTGTTTAAACACCGAAGCGACGTTTGAACGCCTCTATCTCCGAAACGGTTTTAGATACAGACCTCCGGGTGCGCTCATTGAATTCATCGTGTCGTTTTCTATCTGTACACCGAATTTTAAATGCATCCGATGCGTGTTCCAGACTTTCCAGAAAACCACTTCGAACGGGTCTATCTTCGAAACGGTAAGTGATACGAAGCAACGGAGGGGCTTATTGACTTCAGCGTGTCATTTTACATAAGCCTACCGAATATGAATCGGATCGGAGACATTGTCCAAAATTGTCTTAAAAAAATCGCAAAAAAACTAAGGCTATACTATGGGAAAAATCGCGATTTTAGTCGATTTTCAAGATTTTCCAATGACTCGCTTTTCAGGTCCAGACGGCTTATACTAACACTCAATGACACTCCGAATCAAAAAAAAAGCTCAACTTTTGGTTCGGTGGGAATTTAAAGTGTTTTTAAACACCGAAGCGACGTTTGAACGCCTCTATCTCCGAAACGGTTATAGATACAGACATCCGGGTGCGCTCATTGAATTTATCGTGTCGTTTTCTATCTGTACACCGAATTTTAAATTCATCCGATGCGTATTCCAGACTTTCCAGAGAAGCATTTCAAACGGTTCTATCTTCGAAACCGTAGCTGATACAGGGGCCTACAGGCCAACAACAGACGGCAGGTAGAGAGATAGAGAGACTTATATACCTTTTTGTTGTTATATAACTGTCATTATATAACTATCTATCTTATTGTTATTATATAACTGTCATTATATAACTTATTGTTTTTATATAACTTTATTGTATAGTAAGAAGGATTTTGAGAAAGTAAACACAAATTAACTAAAGAAATATTTTTTTATTATAAAAAGATAGTACACACAAATAAGGTAGATATAGATTATATACACGGCCAAAAATAAGCACAATTTTTGGTTCGGTGGGCATGTGAAGTGTGTTTAGACACCGAAGCTACATTCGAACGTCTCTATCTCCGAAACGATATTAGATACAGAACTCCGGGTGCGCTCGATGAATTCAGCATTTCGTTTTCAATTAGTACACCGAATTTTACAATAAATAAAATTATCGACCAATTTTTAGACAATATATTAACAAACAATATAAAATTAATACAATAACGTTTCGAAACGTTATTGTATTAATTTTATATTGTTTGTTAATATATTGTCTGAAAAATTGGTCGATAATTTTATTTATTGAAGAGTTCTAATCAGACGTTAATCAAAGATTTGAACACCGAATTTTAAATGTGTCCGATCGAACGGATCTATCGTCGAAATCGTAGCTGGAGCGCTATGGCAAATTCACTCCGTCAGCGGCACAAGTTTCGATGAAATTAGGACTTGGTGCCAGGCTTGGTTGTTCGTCATTCTTGACACAGAAGTAGGCCATTCCACGACAGATCGGAGAAAATGCTGTCGGTGAACTTCGATCGAAATCTGTAAAACGAATAAAAAGTAGTCTAATTATTATCTGCTAAATGATAGCTAAACTTAAAATAGAGAGCGTACTGTTATTAAAGTAAATTAAAAACGTTCACTGGATCGAATCCGTGGAAAAAAACTATAATATACAGTAATATTAATACAACGCGAGCGAAGTCAGAGAACAGCGAAGTCGCGGGTTCAAACTAGTAAACAAATTCGATAAAAAAAAGTATTGTGCATTATCTGGTTAACAAAGAGTCTTGTTAACGTGTAATAACTAGTGAAAAACACTATAGCGCTGACTTGTTAAAAATGTTTTCTTAGATCGTTTCGAAAAAACATATTACATAGCGTGACAATACTAATGTAATGCGAACGGAAAGTACCTCGGTACATGTAAATAACACAATTTCATAATTAATGCAATTTTTATGAAACAAAATTTTGTCACTACCAAGGAATAGCGTACTATGAGCACAGTAAAAAGCTCTGATTTTTCCAAAACTTGTCGAACTTGTCTTTCAGAGCCAGAAAAAATGCATTGTATTTATTCATCAAACGTTTTAGAAATGCTTAACAACTGCACAAATATTAAGGTAAAATAATGTCGATAACTAACTTTGATCAGCGGCTTCGCTTGCGTTAATGTCGGTTTCAATAGAAGCCATACGTTTAACCTAGACATAATTGGATATTTAAGTTTACCGATTCAAAATGCACCGAGTTTCTTCAATAGCTATGTTGGTGCAGAGATAAAATTTCTGGAAATACATTTTCCTGTTTACGTTTTATACAAAATAGAAAATACAGACAATAGGTTCCATTGCTGCTTTATCGCCTAGCTGTATTTATTCTTTCTATCATTATTCGGCTCCGTTCTCTAACTAATTCATGAAATCGGTCGAGTGGTTTCACACAGACAGACATTACTGTTTGTGTATGTAGGAAAGAGATATGGCTATTGAGTAAATAACAAAAAAAAATTGGTTGTCTGTAAAGTCGGTTTATGGACGATAGTTTTACGTGATAACGTCATAAAGAAACATTGATGAACTCTCTGACGTCACGCGAGAAGAGAGAGAAATGCGTACAAGCCGACGCTTGGGCCGATCGTGCCTCTCTATCGCTTATACCGCGCTCTCGCTTGCGCGCTCAGGAACGTGGCACTTTTTCGTGCGTGCAGCCGGTGTTTCATCAATTTATAAGACGTTATCACGTCAAAATTGACTTCTTTATACATATGTATAAAAAAGACGTATCGCTTGTTTTTAGATAAGTAAATTTGACTGCTTACCACAGCAAATATGCTCCGAATGTCTGAACAGCGTTCAGGTAGCATATGAATTTAAATTACAATCTGAAAAGTCCGAACGATTCTTACAAAAAATTATCAGCGAACAAAACGTGAATTTCAAATACGAATCGGAAATTAAATCTGAATTCTCATCGGGAAATTCCATCCGTAATATTTATATACATCCGAACTTGGACGATTTCGATTCGATCGATTGTAAAAGCGAGAACTCCGAGTCGTTTCGAGTGTCTACGAACGTTGAAAAAAATGAAAAAATCAGTTCGGTTGAATTTGGTACGGCGGAATCGGGCTCGACATCGCCTGCATATTTCAACAGCGTTAGTACGGATCGCGACAACAAAAACTGCAAACGCGAAACGTGCAACAAACAACCGCACTCCGAATGTTCGATGCAACGTCGCAAGCGACGCGAACACCGCGCAAAACGCGTGTTTTGTTGCGTTTGTAATAAAGAATTCTTCGATAACGGAAACTTAAAATCGCACATGTTACGTCACGACGGAGAAAAGAAATTCAACTGCGACCGGTGCGAGAAAAGTTTCTATGAAATCAGCGCGCTCGCGTACCACGTTAAAAGACGGCACGACTCGAAGCCGGTAGAATGCAGCGTGTGCCGGAAACAGTTCGGGCTGCAAATACAGCTCGACTTGCATTCGAAAAGCCACGACGAAAAAAGATTTATATGCAAAACGTGCGGTAAAAATATGCATTCGAACAAGGCGTTGAAAGCTCACGAATTGTCGCACACCAAACAAGATCCGATTCCGTGCGCGCAATGCGATAAGTTCTTTAAACACGCAAACAGTCTCGGCCTGCACATTAGACGATGTCATCGGGAAGACAAAAAAAAGAATATCTGCACGGTTTGTGGCAAGGAGGTGAGTTTATTTTAACACGTAACGAACCGGCTTTTGCCCGCTCTTTTGCCACTTTCGTCGATGTCGGTTTTAACGGAAACCTTATTTTAATCGGAGCGTAGCTGGATAAAAAGTACGCCACAAGTTTCGGTAGCGAGTGTTGTACTGAGTTTTGTTAAAACTGTTGCTGAACAATGCCAGTACAAACATACAGACGCAGTTTTCCCGTTTGGGGCAGTCGGACTCGTGTATTTTCAATACCATCTATTTTCATCTGATTTTACTCGCGTATTTTCAAGCACAGTTTGTCTCAGTCAATGGAAAAATACAGAAGGAGAAGTTGAAAATGCATTAGTCTCGATGATTGAAAATATACTCTGCCAATTACAAACTAAAGCTGGCACCTCTACAGAGTTATTCAATTAATTTCGTTTTTTTTTTATCAAAATCGACCAAGTTAAAGATGTTGAATGTTCTCGGACAGAAAAAAGTCTTGTGTTTAAAATATACAGGACGATGTATTCAATTCACTGACAAACTTTGACAGGAAAAAAGCTCACCTAATAAGAAAAATAAATAAACAAATAATGAATGTTTTGTTATTAATAAGTAAAAAACAACAAATGTTTATATTTTTAATACCGTAAGTGTTCGACACGGGATCTATTACATTTGTACACAATTTTATTCTTAAAATTAGATGAGCTTTGTTGGTGAGCCAATAAATCAGCCCGTATAGTCATAATTTCTAAGAGAAACAATAACTTATACTAACCTTTGTGTTGACGGTTCATTCAATAAAGCCATAGCCGATAACCCGTCCGGCTTCCGTGCTCACTATACATTCGATTGTTTTCAGGTAGCGAATCTTAAGCAACATATGCTTCTGAAACACGCGACAGAAACTCCGTACAAATGTGGCAAGTGTAATAAGGCGTTCGCCAAAGAATGGTTCCTGAAACTCCATTCCAAATCGCACACGGGTGAACCTCGTGCCCGTAAAGAACTCTGCACCGTTTGCGGCAAAGAAGTACATCTGTCCGGAATAGTTATTCATATGCGCATGCACACAGGTAAACAATCGACGATCTGAAAAAACAAAGAGAAAAATAAAATTGGTTGTCTGTAAAGTCGGTTTACGGACGATAGTTTTACGTGATAACGTATTCCGTAATACATAACCTAAATTTTAGTAGCTGTCAAACTTGGGCCGAAGCCTACTGCGCTCTCGCTTGCACGCACAGGGTCAGGCGGAACGTTACACTTTTTCGTGCGTGCAGCTGGTGTTTCATCAATTTATAAGACGTTATCACGTCAAAAAAATAATAATTCTGTGTATTTTTCAATTTACTGTGTTGATGTTATTGGGAATAAAATATGTATATTGGATTCTATAAAGCATTGACGCGTAGTTCTGATGGCTTTTCTTTTATAGGCGAGCGTCCATTTAAGTGTCAAGCATGCGGCAAAACTTTCAAATCTAATACGGGTCTTATGACGCATAAACGTTCTCATACTGGTGAGAGGCCTTATAGATGTCCCGTTTGCAATAAAGGATTCACGAGTAAGATGTGCGTTAAAAAACATCAGGTAAGATTCGGTTCACGTCCACGTTCTTATACTACACGAAATGTTACAGAAGATGAAATTTCAGGTTGTCCATACCGGAGAGCGACCGTATCAATGTAGAATATGTAATCACTCTTTCGGTCAAAGGTCTACGTTGAGGACTCACATGAAAGTACACATTAAAGGCGACGCGTAATACTTCCAATTAAAGCATTCGTAGATTTTATACAAAATATATGTTTTTTATAAGATTTTTGATTAACTGATAATCTTCAAATAAATAAAATATTCGACCAATTTTTCACACAACCATGATCTGTATATCCATTGGACAAAACAAACTAATACTGTTACGTAAAATATATTGCATAACATAATTGTTTATAACAGAGTAGAATATTTACTTTCCTGCACGGAGTAACACGGTAAAAACTTTTTCTAGTACGGAATTACATGTCTTTTTTTGCGGTGGATAGCGTAAAGAATCCGTTTTCCTGTACGGTGCGTGAACGTCACTTTTTTTTTTCAAAATACAATTTTATTTAAAACTAGCATTAAACTTTTAATTTTAAACTCTCATGTGATGGAATCTGTCAATATAATTGACAAAGATTTTTCTAAAATATGCCGCACATGCTTGATGCAAAAGAAAAAAATGGGTAGCATTGACGCAAACATTTTGGAAATGCTTTCTAAATGTACGAATATTAAGGTAATTTAAATCATATTAACGAATCAAAACCGAATTGTTTTATTAAAATTAGACAAGGCACAAATTGTTCTATTTTTAATTTGACAGGTAAATAAAAATGACGGATTACCTGAAAAAATCTGTGCCCAGTGTCTGAAAGATATCAGGGTATCTCATAACTTTAAAATCCAGTCTGAAAAATGTGATCGTATACTACATAGTATTATCGATAATGTAAAAATTGAGAGTATCGATGAAGATGTTCTCGAATATGGTCAAACATCGGTTCGAAACGAAACTTGCCTGCAAACTGAAGAGATTAAACTAGAAAACGATCACAATTACTACGAAGGGATTTCGACAGAACCGTCTTTTCAAAGCGCCGAGAGCAACGATGAAACATTTCCAGAATGTAAAATAGATGTTAATCAAACAGAACAAAACACGACTGAGAATAAAAATAAGTATTTGCAATCTGTCGATCCAATTAAACTAGAAAATGATCACGATTATTGTGAAGAAACGAGTACATCTAATGTATTTCCTTTACGCACCGAAATATCAAACGATTCCTCGGATACACAAAAAGAGAACGACTGTAGTTCTTTCGTCTTGAAAGAAAACGTGCCGAAGGTCGTTATGAAACGCGGCAAAACAATATATCGATGCGATCGTTGCAAAAAGATTTTTTACGAACTCGCTAAGTTGGGCAGACATCTCAAACAACGACACGGCGTAGAACCTGTCAAGTGCGACAAATGTCCGAAACAATTCCCGTTGCAAGTTCAACTCGACGCGCACATAAAACATCACGCGAAGAAAAATCACGTCTGCAGTACTTGCGGAAAGGAAACAAAATCGAGAAAAGCTTTACGAAGCCACGAGCAATCGCACAGCTCGCTACACTATTATCCGTGTCCGTTGTGTGATAAATCGATAAAATTCAAAGCCAATCTGCGGCGGCACATACGAAAAGTCCATCAAGGAGTTCAATCGAAAAGATTCATATGTCCCGAATGTGGACAACAGGTATGTTAAATAATTGAATAATTTCACATTACAGTCTACACAACTAGCTGTCGAGTGTCTATGGGCTATGTGCACGGAGGCGGAGTTACAAATTTTTCGATGCGAGCGTTTGTGGTGAGCACTAGGGGAAACTTCGAACTCCAATTTTCCGTATGTCAGTGAGCAATGTTTATTAAAAGTGAAAGTAGTTATAATTTTATAAAGTTTTTTAATTACACAGGAAAACTAAGCGATCTGGAAATGCTTGTTGTGTTCCGGGCTGTTGCGCTGATGGCGATTTAAGTAAAATAAAGACCATCGGCGCCCTAATTTGACGTTCCGTTGTCAGTGTAAACAAATTAACATCAGTTTTCCTTATTACATTTTTTTTGACACATCATGGCAAACTAAAGTTTTTGACTTATCACCATAGAAACATGTCGCGATTTCCATAAAAAGTTAGTTCAATAATTCTCTATTATCCACTAGCGGCGCTAATAGGCTTCGTGCACACAGCCCATTCGGAACCCAAAGGAATGGTGAGACCTCTGGTGAGAAATGCATCTAACTGCCCTAAGGGGGGTTTTTGACAGGTAAACTATAGAGGTATAAGGTAAACATTGATTTAGAAAGGCTAGGTTTAGCCTCCATTATGCTTTTCTAAATCAATGTTTACCTTATACCTCTATAGTTTAGTTCGGCACATTTCTCACTAGAGGTCTCACCATTCCTTTAGGTTCCGAATACCCTGTAGTATCAATTTTTATTTTCAGTTTGTTAATATTCGCACTTGCTACAAAATGTGAGCTCAAATATATATATTTTAATATTATAGCATGTCTGTAGTAACAGAAAGGGAAGCATATGCCTGAGATTACGCACCGATCTTGAATTTGACTGTATCGTTTGTATCTCTCAAAGTCACCGTCCCAGTTCGAGCGCGTCATAAAAATACACGGTCTTTGATAATAAGGTTTATTTCAGGTTCTGAATCTAAAATACCACACGGCCCTTCGACATGCGACTGAAACGCCGTACAAATGTGACAAATGCGACAAAGCATTCTCGAGAGATTCTTTTCTCAAACAGCATTATAAGAAACATACTGACGATGCGCAGCAGAACGTAAAATTGTGCAATATTTGCGGCGTGAAAGCCGGAAACATTACTGCATTGAGTTATCACATGCGAATTCACACAGGTATATTAATCGACTATATATTAGAAATCGTGTCCATCGAGACAATTATTAATAAGAATCGCAGGATTGTGGACAAAAAGTTCTTTATTACTTGTTGCCATGTTTTTGTCTTATGTACCTTAACTTTTGTTAATTGCTATGGTTAGTAATTAATGAAAAAGTCTAAATTTATAGACGAAACGTCGTACACTGAATAAAGAACTTTTTGTCCACAATCCTGCGATTCTTATTAATAATTAATCGACTATGTTATTATATACATTCGTAATCATAGAATCTCACCTGAAATCAATTTCGAAAGAAATCGGTTCATAAAGAATCATACCGATCAAATAATTTTCATGTTATCGACTATTCTTGTTATAAATTTATAAACATAAATTTCATTTTGTTTACCCGCGTTTGAAATTGCTTATTTTTGTACACAAAGCAATACTAACCGAAAGAGTAGAATATAAATTTGCTACTGCTTTTTTTTTAGGCGAGCGCCCTTACAAATGTTCAACATGCGGCAAAACGTTCCGATTCAAATGCGTTTTAACGGAACACCAGTTTGTGCATACGGGAGAGAAACCGCACGCGTGCCCTCTTTGTGACAAAAGATTTACTACGAAGAAATTGGTCAAAAGACATCAAATTGTTCATACTGGAGAGCGACCGCATAGCTGTACCGTGTGCGGACGCGCATTTGGTCAAAAGTCGGGACTCAAAACGCATATGAAAATTCACAATTAATTTTTTTATGTACATGAAATAACATATAATGAAAATAAAACAAAACGCTTAAATTTTGATTTAACTCCTTACCGAATGTATCTTGCAGTTCGTGACAGCTGTCAAAAACATCACAAGAAAATATAAGTACATGAAGAAATTTTCCAGAACAGAATCACATATCAATCGGAATTACATAGCGTAAGACAACCGTTTTATCCTCTTTGTAGTTCGTGACAGCTGTCAAAAACATCAATAAAATGTAAAAAATGCATCTATTCTTTTCATTAAATATTTCAAATTTTTTTTAATGAATAATATGGATGTACCACATGATTTTGCAAAAATCTGTCGAACGTGTTTATCGGAAATGAATGACATGAACAGCGTTTTTTCTCAAAATATTATAGATATGATTACAGTATGCACGAATATTGAGGTACATGTTTAAATTCTTTTTTATTGGCGAACGTCTATAACTTACCAAATCTATCGATCTTCTTTTTCACAGATAAATAAATGCGATGGTTTGCCAAACCAAATTTGTTCTAAATGTTTTGAAGACGTCAAAACGTCGTACAATTTTAAACTCCAATCGGAGAGATGTAACGAATTTTTGCATAAAATTATCACTGAGAAAGATCATATGAGTAACGCAAAAATCTCCAAAATTAAAAATAAGATTACGGCTGGTCAAAATGAAAACATTTTGCCCGCCCTTGCAGGTACTAAAAATGAGCAAAACAAAAGCGCCGAGCGCGGTTCACTCGGTGCTGGAAATATATGCGCATCGCCGATAGATTCACGCAAAAACAAAAGCGCCGAGCACGGTTTTATTGGTGCTGAAAATAGATGCGCATCGCCGATAGAATCGAACAGCGAAACCGTACAAAACGACAATAAAATAGACGATACGCGAAATACGAACGACTGGTCTTGCAAAGTGTGCGGAAAAAAGTTGTTTTACAGATCGGTGTTACTGAGACACATGAATTCGCACCCGGAATACCGTACCAAGCGATTTTTCTGTTCCGTTTGCCAGAAAGGGTTCTGTGAGAAAAGAAATCTTTCGAAACACATGCAACGGCACAAAGGCGAAACAAAATACAACTGCGATTATTGCGGAAAAGGTTTTTACGAAATCGGCGAAATTGCGTATCACGTTAAAAAACAACACGACGCACGGCCGATCGAATGCGAAATCTGTCGAAAACAGTTCATTCTCGACATTCAGCTCGACTTGCACATGAAAAATACACACGTTGAAAAAAAGTATACATGCAAAACGTGCGGCAAGGAGCTGAGATCGAGCAAAGCGCTGTTCGGTCACAATTTGACGCACAACACGGATCCGTTCCCTTGCGATCGGTGCGACAAGTGGTTTAAATACGAAAGCAACTTGAAGGAACACGTTAAAGCGTGCCATTTAGGACTCAAGAAAAAGCACATCTGCACAGTTTGTGGTAAGGAGGTACGTTAATATATTTTATCCTGTATATACTTCTGTTATACTAGCGTAATATTTTGTAACAAGGCGTCTGGCATCTCCAAACTGTTATAATACACGCTTTTACAAATAATTTCCGCGCGTTAACGAGCTGGTAAGGGTAGCCATTAAATGTGTTTTCCTCTTCTACGCGTTACGCATTCTGAAGAATGACGCCATGTTGGTTTGTGGGCGTTTGTTTAAGTCGCCCACGTGACAACATACTGCTTCCTGATTGGTTCTAGCTTATATCTAGCAGCGGACCTAGCAAGTTCTAATTTTAAAATCTATCTTGTGAGCTAGCAGGCGAGCCTGCAGTGCCGTCCTTTCCAGCTTCATACCCAGCCTATCGGCCAGCAGAATTCCGAGCAGTGTTTCTATCCTCGTGTGCAGTGACCCTTTATACGTTCCTCGGTTTTTGCAGTAAAACGATAAGATAGTGTACTGTTTTATTATTATACAGATTAAAGATTTGAAACATCACATGGTTCTGAAGCACGCTACAGATCATCCGTACAAATGCACGAACTGCGACAAGGCTTACGCCGAGGAGTGGGCCTTAAAACAACACTTCAAAGTGCACACGGGCGAACTAAACGTGTACAGAGAGCTGTGCCCTTTTTGCGGCAAAAAAATGCACACAACGACCGCGTTACGAATACACTTGCGAACTCACACCGGTAATTTTTTCTCGCTTTATCGGATCGATTCGCGCCGGAAAAAAAATTAACGATACATTTTTTCTTTTTGTAAGGCGAGCGTCCGTTCAAGTGTACGACGTGCAGCAAAGCGTTTATGGTAAAAGCAAAATTACTGGAACATCAACGGGTCCATACGGGAGAACGGACACACAAATGCCTAACCTGCAGTAAAATGTTCACTACTAAAGAGTGCTTGAAGAAACATCAGGTAGTCCATACCGGTACGTAATAAAAGTTCGTTCCAAGCAGCCAGCAAACGGTTCCGAAACCGCCACCCGCATGCGCACTAGGTAAAACGAAGCTGTTAGTGACGATTCTAGAACACGTTTTACCTACTGCGCATGCGGGTGACGGTTTCGGAACCATTTGCTGGCTGCTTGGAACGAACCTATAAGAAAACGTAGAGCATTGTTTTGTTATTTAAAAACAAATGAATTTGTTATGGTACAGTTCTGTTGTTTTGTTTTCAGGAGCGCGCCCGTACCTGTGCAAGATATGCGGCAGAGGTTTCGGTCAAAAATCGACACTTACGACCCACATGAAAATACATTGAAAATTTTCGGTTTATTTAAAAAAAAATGTGTTTCTTTTAATTACTTAACAACAAATGAGAACAAAAACAAAAATCAGTCAAAACAAAGTACTATACAAAAAAAATAAAGATGTTGGATTATTTATGCAATCTATGTTTTGATTGCGCCGACATACGCTGACGAGCATACGAGTTGGCTAGGTCGAGCGCTTTTGGCAACAACGCATCCCAATCGTCCGGTTTAACCCTGCATCCCTTCATATTGCAAATTTTGTTCGGATCTTGTCCTTTCGGCGCGGCCACTTGACTTTTAAACACCGACGCGATCGTACTTTCCAACCATTTCTGAGCGTCGAACGTCGAACTTACGAAATCGTCGGGAACGTGGCATCGCGCTTTCACTTCTCCGTCCGACATCGCGACGACGATCATCGGGATTTCGGGTGCGAAACGAGTGGCCCTTTGAAGGGGAACACTTTCCATCACGCTGCTGCTGCGCAAATATAAAACCACCCACGGTTCTTTACGACGCCGGGCTTCTTCTAACGCGGCGGCCGTTTCGGCATCTACCAATTCTCGCAACGAATTTCGAACGGAATCCTTTATGGTTTTGCCGAGCTGTTTCAAAATCTCCGAGCATTCGATACCGATAATGTACGGCACGACTTCTTCTTTCAGGGACTGTTTTAGTTCTTGTATCGACTTATCGATTTCGTCGGCGTCTGCTTCTGAACTTTCTAACGCTTTAACTCTTTCCAGTAACGATCGACCGCGAACGAAAGCTTCGTGAGCATAAGGGCCCGTGACGGCAACGAAACTCGCCGTACACCTTGCCGGTTTAAAACTCGTTACGCAGAAATGTTCCAAATGCGCCGTGTTTCTTACATGAGTGCCGCAGCACGGCTCCTGAGAACATATCGCCGAATCCTTTATTCGGACAAGTCTTATGCCGCTTTCCGGATACACTTCTCCCGGCACTAGCGTGACATTGTCTTCCTTCAATAGCGCCTGACTGTCGATGATTTCTGTTTCCAAAGAAATTTTGTTTTCTATAGCTCTGTTCACGCGTTCTTCTAATTCCTTCACTTTTTGCGGTGTCAAACTTTCACCGTATACGAAAGCGGTAAATTTCAACTCCTTCGCTGAAACTTTACTTGATTTTTGACCGGTGGTCGAATTATGCAATACGTTTTTAAGTGCTTCGTTTAACAAATGAGTTGCGGTATGATTTCTCATGTGAGCGATTCTTGTTTCGCGATCGATTTTTAAAGTAACTAGATCTCCATTTTTTATATTACAACGAGCGTACGGAACGGCATTATGGATAATGTAACCATCAACGGAACTGACACTATTCACATAGAAAATCTCACCCGAACTGAGAACAATAGTTCCTTTATCGCAGTCCTGACCTCCAGCTTCAGAGTAAAAACAAGTTTTATCAAACACGAACCCACACTCCGCGTTCGGTTCTAAATCCGTTACGATTTGTCCGTTTTGTATCGCGGCTAGTAAACTTGCTCGGACAGTTTCAAATACATAAACGTCGTCGTTGCAATCGTACCCGTGTTTAAAACTATCGTCCGTCCTTTTAATATTCAAAGATTTCAAACTTCCGATAACGTCGACATTGCTATTATCGATACAGATATTCTGTTTCGTTTTCAGCTTGAGAGTATCGAGTTCCGATTTAAACCTGTTTTTATCCAACTGTAATTTAAACTCTGAAAAAAGCGTTTCGATTGTTTCTTCATCTAATCCGTACGTATCGTACAGTTTAAACGCAAAATTTGTCGGCACAGAACTGGATTCTAGTAAAGCTTGCATCTCTCTGATACCAAATATCAATCCGGGTGTTTCCACTAGTTCGGATAAATTCGGATAACTATTTATAATTTTATTCCATTCCGATGCGGAATCTTTACGCAACTTACGAAATATTTCCTCCTCGTATTTCAAAATATTACCGACTTGTTTGAAATTTGTATGCATTTCCGGATACGGTTCTCCTAAAACATCCGTAACGGTTTTGTAAATTTCGTTAAGCAAACCTTCTCTTCTATTAAATACCTTTTCGCCGACGGACATGGCTCTGCGAATTACTCTCCTCAATTTGTAATTTTCTTCCGGCAACATGCCGTCGGACAGACAAACCGTAATCATCCGCGCGTGATCGGCGAGTATACGATAAGCTGTATCGATTCCGTTAATGTCATTTTCACCGAAACGGCCCGAATACGCCGGCACATGCGGGCAAATTTTGTGAATAGTTTCAAACAACGGCACAAACAAGTCAGTATCGTAATTCGATGTTTTGTTTTGCAACAGAGCTACCAATCTTTCAAATCCCATGCCCGTATCTACATGACATTGCGGCAACGCTTCTATTTTTCCACTGGCCAACCTGTTATACTGTATAAAAACGATATTCCAAAGTTCGGTTAAGTCGCTATAACCTTTGTTCACGCAATCCGATCGGTTCCCTTGTTTTCTGTGATCCACATGGATTTCTGTACACGGACCACAAGGGCCGGTCGATCCCATTTCCCAAAAATTATCCGATACCCCGAAAGGTATTATGTGACTATCGGGTACGCCGATACATTTCCAAATGTCTTTACATTCTAAATCCGGGCCGATGCTTAATTCGGGGTCGCCCGAGAAATAAGTAACGTATAGATGTTCGGGACGTAAGCCGTACGGTCCAGTGAGAAGTTTCCAAGCCATTTCGCACGCATCTTTTTTAAAATAATCTCCGAACGACCAATTGCCGAGCATTTCAAAAAACGTGTGATGATGACCATCGGTCCCCACAACGGACAGGTCGTTGTGTTTACCGCCAACACGAACGCATTTTTGATAGTTGGCAACTCTTCTATTGTTGGGCGTTTGCTTTCCGAGAAAAATGCCTTTAAATTGGTTCATTCCGGCATTCACGAATGGAACAGTTGAATCGCAGTACGGAATCACCGGACTGGATCTTACGAAAACGTGACCATGCTCTTTAACAAAATAATCCAAATATTGTTGCCGTATTACTTTTGAGCTTGTTCCGCTACAGTAACAGCTGCAGCGCTGTTTACTCGGTATAGTCACTAAAATTCTTCGTATATTAAGCATTTTTTATTAATATATTACTTATTTTTAAACTTGCGTGCAATTCTATTTTTGAAGCATTTTAAGGTTAGGTTTGCACTGTCATAAGAGTGCGCTGCCATTCAAGTAATTTATTTTTGCGGCCGAGTTTTCCAATCTTTAGATAAATCAGAACAAATTTTATTTTTCGCTAATTTGTACAAATATTTTTGGTTTATACATCTTTAAAATGTTTGATGTTTAATTACGTAATTTTCATATTTTTCAATTATTTATTCTACATTTTATACATACAAGAATTTATTTAGGGGTTATCTGTAACTATTTAAATTAATGCTTTGTTCGTAATAAAATGAACGCGATTCAGAAAACCGATTTCTCTAAAGTGTGTCGTACTTGCTTACTGCAAATTAATAAAATGTCGCCAATTTTCACGCAAAACATAATCGATATGCTTACAGTTTGTACAAATATCAGAGTAAGTTTGTCGTCGACGAATAAATTGTTGATTTCTAATTAACGAGCCTCATCAAAGAAACCTTTTATTTTATAGATAAGCAAATACGATGGCTTGCCAGAACAAATATGCGGGAAATGTGTGGAAACCATCAAAGTATCTTACGATTTTAAATTGCAATCAGAAAAATGCGACGAGTACTTACATAAGTTTATTGAACAAGAAAAAGGTGACGACTTTACGTCCATTACAATAAAACTGGAAGATTCGTTTGTCCGAACTGTTTCGGAAGACGATTCGGCAACTAAAGAAGTAAACGATTCCTTAAAACCAGATCAGTATTTAAATTCGCACAACGAGCAAAACTCGCACGAAGACTTCACATCGATTATTATAAAAACGGAAGGTTCGTGTGCCGGCGACGTTTCGGAAAGCGATCTGTCCGATAAAAACATCGACGCAGCCGACGACTCAATAAAATCCAAATGTTCTTTAGACCGTAAAGAGGCGTGTAGCGATAAAAGTTTTCCGAGGAAAAGAAAGAAGAAAGTCGTCAAGAAAAGTTTTTCGCTCAAGAGAAAAAACGAAAACAAAAAACCATCGGTACAAAACAAAGGCACGAAAAAATACGAATGCGAGCACTGCGATTCGATTTTTTTCGAGCTCAATTCACTGGCCAATCACCTGAAAGCGCAGCACGACGTGAAATTTGTCGAATGTGAAATATGCAAGAAGAAATTCGCGTTGAAATTACAACTCGAGTATCATATGAGAGTTCACGGAAAAAAAAGATTTTTCTGCAAGTACTGCGGTAAAGAAGTCAATTCAGGTACGACGCTGAAATCTCACGAACTGTCGCATACCGACGAAGATCCGCATCCGTGTCCGCACTGCAGAAAACTGTTTAAGCATCGGCCGAGTCTTCGCTGGCACATAATGAGGGCGCACAGAGGAGAAAGAATCAAAGATATCTGTACCATTTGCGGTGTTGAGGTACGTTTTTTTCTCTAGTTTGTTACAGTGGCTTCGCTCGCTATCGATTAATTCGTGTTAAGAGTATTTGTCCCTGCAAGTACCCCCTGCACCCTTCATCTCAAATCTTTTCCCCTCGCCTAAAAACGGTTCGCGCTCTCCCGACGCCATTTTTAAAGCTAGAGGGTTCTGGTAAACGCCAAATGAATGACAAAGAATCAGACTACAGATCCTTCAGGCGAATTTTTTGAAAAAAAATTCCTGAAAAAACTTACAACTTTTTGAAAAAAATAATAAGTTACGTAATATTTCACACGTAGGCGAAACTGTTTTTCAAAAAATTCGCCTGAAGGATCTGTAGTCTGATTCTTTGTCTTTCATTTGGCGTTTACCAGAACCCTCTAGCTTTAAAAACAGCGTCGGGAGAGCGCGAACCGTTTTTAGGCGAGGGGAAAAGATTTGAGATGAAGGGCGCAGGGGGTATTTGCAGTCGTTTTCGACGCGAACCCTATCAACAAAGTGTATACCAGACACTTTAAATCTGGATGCCGAGTTTCGTCATTATCGACCCAGCGTCTAAATATCGTAGGAAATAATATCAGCAAAATTTCGCCCAAAAAAGACGAAATCTATGAGTAGATAATTTTTGGTATTGATTTTTTTCTCAGGTATTCCACTTGAAACATCACATGCTACGAAAACATCCGACAGACAGGCCTTTCAAATGCGACGAGTGCAATCAGAGTTTCGGCGTCGAGTGGGCTTATAAAGAACATAAGAAAAGACACACGGCCGAATACAAAGAACCAAAAAAACTATGCACGGTTTGCGGAAAGAAATCGCATACCGCAACGGCGTTGGTCTACCATATGAGAACTCATACAGGTAGTTCTTATTAATTGTTAATTGATTATAAATCGTTATAAATATAAAACAGGATCAGTAAATTCCGCATGTATTATACGACTAGCGGCCCGGTCTGGCTTCGTCCAAATTTGTAGATTGCTACCGATTTTTCGTCGACTTGCGTTGCAAAATTGGTTTCCGCGAAAAGCGTTTTTATTTAAACGCGATAATATAATAGCCTACGCCCATCCTGAAGGTCCATTCTAAATATTGGTGAAAAAACATTGGTTGTCTGTAAAGTCGGTTTACGGACGATAATAATTTGATCAACCAAAGCAAAATACATATTTTTAAGCAATTATAAAAGACATTTAAATATATTATATATTTGTTAACAAACCGTATAATTTATCTGGCCATCTGTCAGATGTAGCTTTCGCTGGAACAGCCGAAAAAAATGTTGAACGCACACTACTCTCTGACGTCACGCGAGAAGAGAGAGACTATCGCTTATATCGCGCTCTCGCTTGCGGAACGTTACTCTTTTTCGTGCGTGCAGCCGGTGTTTCATCAATTTATAAGACGTTATCACGTCAAAAAACGGATAAGTAGTTTCAGAGATTACCTTCTACATCTAAACTTACAAACTTTACCTCTTCATAATATTAAGTATAGATCACGATAATTACAACTAGTTTTTTAATTTCTTTCGGGAAGGATGAAGTAAGAACGTATTTTTTCTTGATTTATTTACATGACGTGGAACATATTTATGATTTATTAAAAAAAAAATAACAAGTATTAATGAGTTTACAGGTGAAAGTCAAAGAAACTAAAAAAAAAAAAATACATAAGTAAAAAAATATAAAAAAATTATAACAGTTTAAAATAATTGTCTTAATAATTTTTTTATGGAACTCAAAGAGTTATATCCATAATATCAATATTATTTTTATTGATAAGATCACACATTACATGCAGCGGCGAATTTGCCAAGCGTACGGTTTTAGTTAGTTTTGCCTCTAAAATCAATCCACTTTACCCCAGTTCACTGTACGCTAACGAGTTTACGGACGTCTACGATCTTACATTAATTTTAGGAGAGTCTCCGTTTACGTGTCCGATTTGCGGCAAGACAACCAAAACGAACAGCGCAATGATAGCACACAAAAGAACACACACGGGCGAACGACCGTACGAGTGCCCGACGTGTCATCGGAAGTTTACGACAAGCTACTGCGCCAAAAAACATCAGCTGATTCACACCGGGGAACGCCCGTATGAATGCAACATGTGCGGCCGACCGTTTCGACAAAAATCGGCACTTAAAACTCACATGAAAATACATTAGATTTAGATTTTGTTTATAATCATATTTAGAGACATGTACTGATATATTTTTTTACGTTCTTAACATTACTGATACTCGTTATATAAACTTCAGATAAATAAAGTTAATTTATCTTAAATAATTAAAAATCGTTTCTTATCTGTTTTACCGTGAAGCTAACCGGTTGGTATAATACGCGCCACGAATCTAAAAGGCTCGGATGTTAGATGCGAATGCGGGCTTGCGCTTGTACAGTGTTAAAAAACTACAAACTCGCAACTTAACAAAACTAATATAACAATAACAACTTGACAATAGCGTACTCGACTATACTTTAAAGCAGGAAAGCGACAAGTGACAAAGGCAACAAGCGATCACGGCCAATCACCGACGAGCGCACGTTCCGTGCAGGTAGCTGGGAGATGGTGGGAGCTTCAACGGCTCTAAAATGTGCGTTTGCGACGCTGTTTGTGACTAACTTTTAGATCCGTGGCGCGTAATATAAATAGCAGGCCGCAGGCCAGAACCAGCTCTTGGAACACATAGTGTACGGGGCCAGAAGACAGAGCAGTCTGTCGGAATTTTGTTTTTTACTGCAAAGACACAATATGTTACCGCTTATGTTAAAAATGAAAGAAACAACTCATAAACATTATCTTTCTTCTTGCGTGTTCGGGAAAAAAGGGCCAAACAAATTGTTTGTGACCGATGAAATTAATAGGTGATTATCAAGATATGTGATCCCAATCTTGACAAACCGCAACTGTCCCACATCCCCTTCCTTCGCTCCTTATCAATATTTTAACCATCCCTGAACTGAGATATGTTTTCATCCTCTGTGATGTTCTGTCAAATTTGGGTTAACTGTAACGGTACTTTAAGACCATTTAAAATAAACAACAATAAAATTATAAAAACAATTGGTGCCAGTTTCAAGGTCTTGTGCGATTTGAGCTAAAAATGGCACATATTTACCCATAATAAACTATTGATGGTCTGTTAATCTATTAAGGTTAAAAGATACTTGTTCAATGCATTTATAAATTTTGATAAAAAAAATGGATAAAAAGCTGGACTTTACTAAAATTTGTCGCACCTGTTTACTACAAATTAATAATATGTCGTCAGTTTTTTCTCAAAATATTTTAGATATGCTTAACGTTTGTACAAATATCAAGGTAAGATAGAAAAAAAAAACAAATGAATAGTTGTAGATTTTCAGTGAAGTAGACGATTGAAATGATATAAGTACTCTTTTTTCAATTTACAGATAAGTAAACACGACGGTTTGCCGGACCAAATATGTTGTAAATGTGTTGAAAACGTAAAATTATCTTACGATTTTAAAATACAGTCCGAAAAATGTGATAAGTTGTTACACAAATTCGTTAAAGAAAATGTAAACGAAACACAAAATTTTGTTTTAATAAAAGCAGACGCCACATGCGCTACCGAAACCAATGCATGCGATAAACATTCGAACGCTATCAACGACGAACAATATTTAAGCGAAGATTTGACATCGTTCTTAGAAATAAAAGATGAAATAAAAAACAGTGCCGATTACGACTCCGATAACGCGTCGAACAGAGACGAAGATTTCGTAACAAAATCTTCGAATAAGAGAAACGAAGAAGATAAGGACTCGACGTACCAAAATGTTCGGAACAAGAGTAGAAAAAAATATGAGTGCGAGCATTGTAGCATGATATTTTGTGAATTGAGTTCGTTGGCAAATCACCTCAAAGTTCAGCATCGCGTAAAACCGGTCGAGTGCGAGGTTTGTCGGAAAGGCTTCCCGCTGCAGTTGCAGCTGGACTATCACATGCGAATACACGGTAAGAAAAAATTCATATGCAAGTTCTGCGGAAAAGAGGTTCGCAAAAGTGCCATACTGAAGGCGCACGAATTGTCGCACACCGACGAAGATCCGCATCCGTGTCCGCATTGCAGAAAATTGTTCAAGCACAGACCTAGCCTTAGCTGGCACATAATGAGAGCGCACCGAGGGGAAAGAAAGAAGGACGTTTGCACTGTTTGCGGTGTCGAGGTCAGTAAAAATGGATTAAGTAAACCGAGTTCATCGTGGTAAAGTACGCGCGGCGAAAGATGAAGCCACCGCGTTATAGTAATAGCATAGGTGCCTGGCTTCATCTCTCACCGCGGGCACTTTAGTACACATAGTATTCCGATGTTTAAAGTGTCTATTTGTTTAAATCTTTGATTAACGTCTGATTAGAACTCTTCAATAAATAAAAACGAGTGTAATTTTTGCGGTCGACGATTTACGCAAAAATCGGCTCTGAAAACGCACATCACAAATCTACATAAAAGCAATTAGTTTACTTTGTTTTATGCTATACAGAACATTTAAAAGAAAGTAATTGAATTAACAGCCAAAACATAATATTATATTGAAAAAAATAAATTAAATATTACAACCGATATTTGAATATTTATTTATTGAAGTGTCTATTTGTTTATTTTTAATTATATTTATGTCGGTTACTTTAGAAGGTGCCATATAGAATAAAATTTGCGTTGTTTTGGATTTGTAATTACGGTAACATAAGCTAAAAATCTATACTAATATAAAGAGGGAAAGTCTGTAAGTTTGGATGTAGGAGGTAATTTCTCAAACTACTCATCCGATTTCAAAATTTCTTTCACCAATATTTAGAATAGATCTTCAGGATGGACATAGGCTATATATTATCGCGTTAAAATAAAAGCGCTTTTAGTGGAAACGAATTTTGCGAAGCCGGACCGGGCCGCTATGTATCATAAAATTACTCCCGGTTTATTTTTTTTATTTTAGGTTTTACATTTAAAGCATCACATTCTAAGGAAACATCCCACCGAAAGACCGTTTAAATGTAACGAATGCGATCAAGCTTTCGGTGTAGAATGGGCACTGAAGGAGCATAAAAAGAAACATTCGAGCGACTACAAAGAACCGAAAAAACTGTGCACGATATGCGGAAAAAAATCACACACCGCGACCGCGTTGCTTTACCACATGCGCACACATACTGGTACGTGACGTCTTATTTTATTTATCCTTTGATCGATCTCAGCGCCTCTGGTTTTCGATAGCTGTAACACACGCGCATTATTTTTGACCAACAACAGTTATGGAACAAGGAACTACTTGGCTTCAAGTCAAACATATGGCAAAAGATAGGACTAGATTTAAAAATTTCGTAGAGCCCCTATGCTCCACTTAGGAGTTAAAGGAATTTATTATTATTATTATTAACAACAGTTATTTAAAATTTTTTCACTGTTCAGATGTTTAACACTTGCCCAAGAACCGAATAAATTAATTGTTTTGATGTTTATTTTTTTTTTCCGAAGGAGAATCGCCGTTCCAATGCACGATATGTGGTAAAGCGACAAAAACGAACGGCGCTATGGTAGCCCATAAACGAACGCACACGGGAGAGCGTCCGTACGAGTGTCCGACGTGTCACAGAAGGTTTACGACAAGCGCTTGCGCGAAAAAACACCAGCTTATTCATACCGGAGAGCGACCCTTCGAATGCAATCTTTGCGGTCGTCCGTTTAGGCAAAAATCGGCACTCAGAACTCATATGAAAATACATTGATTTAATTCGAAGACGTCAGAAACGAGTCAAAGAATTTTCTTCGAATCTAATATATCTATTTAATAATATTAAAAATGTTTGTTATAGTTTTAAAAAAAATAATTTCAACACATTTTAAAACTTTTTGTTTAATAATTATTTTACAGATCCACCTCGATTGTTTATAATTATTGTTTTACAGATCCACACCTCAATTGTTTATAATTTGATTATCGCGCCATTAAAACGCTGTCTCACTCACACCCTTCAAAATCAATATGAGAAAGAAAGACGCCTAGTGAATAACAGCTCAATAATACAGCCTTAGTATAAATTACACACCCCTAGTAGCATATTCACGATTGACAGTGTTGTCAAATACTTCACAAAATTTTGTAGTGGTTTTTGTACTGAAGATAGTTAAAAACATTCACTGTCTAATTTTGTGGTTTTTGATTGAATTTTAAACTGCTTTCTACATATAATTGTGTTTACGACGATGAACTTAAAACGCAACAATAAATTTTACCTTCACTGTTCACAGCGAAAATTAGGCAATACTGCAAAACAATATCAAAGATTTTGATAATATTTTGACGTGCTTTTTTAACAGGTGCGTCTATGTTTGTGCAAAATATTTTTATGAATTTCATATTAAATTAAGATTTACTCAAAAATATCAACCCACTAAAGGCACCGATTATTGTATTTAGATGGGCGTTAGTATTTTGTTTTTCATTTTTAGCCGATTATAGGTATGCATACTATTGACTGTCAGCTGTCACAGAGTTAAGAAAGTAGATTTTTCAATTGTTTGTTATCAAAAACAATTAGTACTTAATGATGGCAAAGAGGGCTGATTTTTCAAAAATGTGCCGAACTTGCTTACTACTGACCAATGAAACTACTTGTGTATTTTCTCAAAGTATTTTTGAAATGATAAATGCCTGTACAAACATAAAGGTAAGTCTAATTTTTTTAAAGTTATATCGACAAATTTTCAATTGTATTTTCCCGGTCGATTTTGTAGATAAGTGAGTTGGATGGTTTGCCATCGAAAATTTGCACAAAATGTATAAAAAACGTTAAAATATCGTTCAACTTCAAAAACCAAGTCGAAAAGTGTGATAAATTGTTACGCAAAATCGTTCAAGACGAGGTACAATTAGAAAAGGAACAATTTGAATCGATTGTCATAAAATCCGAAAACGATTCTAACAACACTTCGCGAGGAACAAACGAAGACAAAAAAACAGTTGAAAACAAAGTTAAAGAAGAGCCGTTCCCTTCAGACGCAGAAAGTAGTTTGACTCGTGCTGTTTCGACAGTGTTTCCCGTTAACGACTGTCTTCAAACGTACGAATTTGAAGATAGTTTCGCCGAAGAATTCACCGCGAAGAATAGCGATAACGAACTATCGGACTCCGACGACACCGCTACGAAAAAGAAACCGGAACAAAAAAACGATAAAGTCATCGACGACGACGACCCATTCATGCAAATAAAAAACGAATGGAAATGCGAAGTCTGCGGGAAACAATTGTGCCATAAAAATTCGATGGAACGACACATGAAAACGCATCCGAACTATCGTACCGAATTCATCAACTGCAGCATATGCGGAAAACAGTTCTACGACAAAATGTACCTAGATTCTCACATGTTAAGGCATACGAAAAACACCAAATACAATTGCGAGCATTGCGAAAAAAGTTTTTACGCACTGACGCCCCTGGCTTACCATATCGAGAAGCATCATCATTACGAGCCGGTAGAATGCAAAGAGTGCAAGAAAAAATTCACGTTGCAGCTTCAGCTCAACAGGCACATGGCGACACACCGAAAGGAATTCATTTGCAACATTTGCGGGAAGCAGGCGAAGTCTTTGAAAGCTCTCTGCTCGCACAGAACCACGCATAATACCGACCCGTTTCCCTGTTCGAAGTGCGAAAGGAAATTCAAATACAAATCTCATCTCTATCAGCACGTGAAGAGTGCCCACATGGGCATTAAAAAAGGGAGACACGTTTGCACCATATGCGGCAACGAGGTAAATGTTACGAATCATTACGAGAAATAGTTTTCAATTCGATCCGTTACGCGACGCTTCGAGTATACTGGGTTAATGTTTTTCAGAAGCCTAGTTTACTTGAAACTGGCATACTGAAAACATATTTATAAGGTTCGTTCCAAGCAGCCGCGAACGGTAATAAAACCGTACACAGTCTTGTCACTGCGCAAGACTAATTTGCGCACTAGCTCAAAAATCGATACTGCGCAAGACAGTCTTGCGCAGTAACAAGACTGTGTACGGTTTTATTACCGTTCGCGGCTGCTTGGAACGAGCTTATAGTTTATTACTAGCTTTGTTGAACCCGTTTGAAAGTCTGTTTTGACGGAAACAATATTTTAAACAGAAGATAGTCGGGTAAAGAATGTTTTAAATCTGAATATCAACCAACTGTGGTTCTTTAAAATCGGTCGTTATTATTTATTATTAATTTTGGAAATGCGCTGTCCCGTTTAGGCATCATAAAAAACTCAAAAAACAAAAACAAACTGCTCTGACAGGAAATTTCAGAGATAGATTCGATTACGTTAAGTACTGACTTATAAAAAAAAGCATAGCGTTTTAAATTTTATTTGTATTTTTTATTTCAGGTGGTAAATCTTAAACATCACATGATACGACACGCGACTGAAAAGCCGTTCAAATGCGAACGTTGCGATAAGTCGTTTGCAAAAGAGTGGGCGCTGAAGCAGCACAGTAAAAACCACACGGGTTTTTTGGAAAAATACAGAGTTCTCTGCACCGTGTGCGGGAAAAAGATCGTAAACAGTACAGCGTTACGGTACCACATGCGAATACATACAGGTGACTGCTTTTTGTTTAATGTCGTGTATCGATTGTTCGTAACCGCGTTCTTTTGTTTGCAGGTGAGGAGCCGTTCAAGTGCACGATATGCGAAAAAACGTTTAAAAGAAACAGTACGTTGTTGGCGCACAAACGCATCCACACGGGCGAGAGATTACACGAATGCATGGAGTGTCATAAAGATTTCGCGACAAAACACTGTCTCGAACTTCATAAACTTATACACACTGGGGAACGACCACACGAGTGTAATTTTTGCGGTCGACGATTTACGCAAAAATCGGCTCTGAAAACGCACATCACAAATCTACATAAAAGCAATTAGTTTACTTTGTTTTATGCTATACAGAACATTTAAAAGAAAGTAATTGAATTAACAGCCAAAACATAATATTATATTGAAAAAAATAAATTAAATATTACAACCGATATTTGAATATTTATTTCAATCCATATCCTTCGCGCGAAATCTGTTTAATTAAAACTAAAATTAATTGTTCTTCGCAGTTACAAAAACGCAAGCATTACTGATCAGTATCACTAAAGTTTGACTACCGCTGTATTCGAACTGTCAAATCCGAAAGAGTGGTAGGGAAAAAAGCAAGTTTGAAACCGAAAAATAGTCTCATGTCTATAACAATAAACACAAAAATGTGAAATAGATTCTATCGCGACTTTACTAACAAAATGTCGATACATTATTTTTATCCGTTTTCAGAAAATTTCAATGTCTATTAATAGGTTATTTCAAGTATCAAAGAGCAGGTTATTCACTTGTTTTTAGAGTTACAAATATTGTAAACAATTGAATGTGAAAAAATGGCAAAAAGAGCAGATTTTTCAAAGATGTGCCGAACTTGTTTATTGCTGACCAATGACACGACCTGTGTCTTTACCCAAAATATTTTAGAAATGATAAAAGCTTGTACCAATATTAAGGTATTTAGAGAATATGTTTCTTTGTAAAGTAATTTGTGCTTGGAAAAAAGGACGCGTGTGTTTTGATCTAATCTGTATGTCAATTGTTTTCAGATAAGTGAAACGGACGGTTTACCGTCAAAAATTTGTACTAAATGCATAAAAGACGTGAAAATATCGTACAATTTCAAGAATCAAGTAGAAAAATGCGATAATTTATTACGCAACATCGTTCAAGACGAAATAAAATCCGAGAACGAACATCTCGAGAGCGTCGAAATAAAATCCGTGAAAGAACAACTCGAGAACGTCGATTTAAAATCGGATATCAATACCGGTTACTGTACTTTGCAAGGAACAAACGATACAAACAACGACGCTTTTAACGACGAACTGTTTTCCGCGAGCACCGAAAACAATTTTACAACGTCTATTTCGGGCGTCGACGATATCAACATCGGCGATGCCGATTTTAACGAAAACGAAGACAGTTTCGCCGAAAGCTCTGACGAATTTACTCCTGCGAAAGATTGCGGTAACAAAAACTCAGACAGCTCCGGTACCAAAAATGCTGACTTAAAATACGAAGACGACGATGGCTTCGCGCAATTATATAAAAACGAATGGAAATGCGAAGTATGCGGCAAACAATTATGCAATAAAAACTCGATGGAGCGGCACATGAAAACACATCCAAACTATCGGACCGAGTTCGTGCATTGCAGCATTTGCGGGAAACAGTTTTACGATAAAAAATACTTGGAATCGCACATGTTGAGGCATACGAAGAACACGAAGTACAATTGCGAACATTGCGATAAAGGATTTTACGCGCTGACGCCTCTGGCGCATCACATCGAAAGGCATCACTACTTCGAGCCTGTCGAATGCAAAGAATGCAAGAAAAAATTCACTTTACAACTTCAACTTGACATACATTCGAGAACGCACAGAAAAGAATACATCTGCAATATTTGCGGGAAGCAGGCGAAGTCTTTGAAGGCTCTGTGCTCTCATCGAAGGACACACAACACCGATCTGTTCCCGTGCACGAAGTGCGATCGGAAATTTAAATACAAATCTAATCTTCACGAGCATATGAAAAGTTCGCATATGGGTATAAAAAAAGGCAGGCACGTCTGCAACATTTGCGGAAACGAGGTAAATGTGTTAAGCTTTCAGTTATGTTAGTTTGATTTGTAGTAGCAACATCAGGATGAGTATCGGAAATCGATGGTCAGTTGCGATATATCATTCGGTGTTAAGATCGACGCTTTTTTTCCGATGCTCATCCCAACACATACGCAGTAAAAATAAGTTGCTTCGATGCGGTAACGAAATAGTGTTTTTTTTTCTTAATCTCCGTTGCAGGTGGTCAATCTTAAACATCACATGATTCGACACGCTACAGAGAAACCGTTCAAATGTGAACACTGCGGCAAATCGTTTGCAAAAGAATGGGCGCTGAAACAGCATAACAAAAATCATACGGGATTTTTGGAAAAATATAGAGTGCTGTGTACGGTGTGCGGGAAAAAGATTTTGAACAGTACAGCGTTACGTTATCACATGCGAATACATACAGGTGAGTGTCATTTGTTTTTGTTTGCTCGTCGATTGTTTTACAGGTGTTTTTCTGTTTCAGGCGAGGAACCGTACAAATGTTCCGTGTGCGACAAGACCTTCAGAACAAACGGTACGATGCTGGCACATAAAAGAAGTCATACCGGCGAAAGATTGCATGAATGCACCGTCTGTCATAAAGATTTCGCAACAAAACACTGCCTTAAACTCCATAAACTTATTCATACTGGTGAGCGACCGCATAAATGCAATTTCTGCGGTCGAAGATTCACGCAAAAGTCGGCTCTGAAAACGCATGTAACGAAATTACATTAGTGTTAGTATTAGACGGATTTTATGCTATTATTAAAGAAAAATAAAAATATCCCAGCTGTGCATTGATTCATTTTCATTCTAATTTAAAAAGAAAAGATTACTGATCATAAAAAATCTTATACGGTAAAAAAGAATAGCGCAAAATAAGTGCAATATTGCGCATGCTTACTGAAGTAAAAAACTTGAATCAATAATATTACGCAGCTTTATATCGTCTCTAAAAGCTTACATGTAAACACAGCAAAAGTAATTTATTGTGCTAAATGCATTTGAGATCTCCATTGAGTATGATACAATAAACTATCAAAAGTCGGTTTGTTATCCCCGTATTTTTTGAAAAAAAGAATGGGAACGAATGCGGTCATCAATTAGTTTAGATTTTTGAAACAAAAAAAAAGATAGAAACATTTTTTCTGCATAATATTTAATAGATTTTAAGGTTATGATTTAATTGTTGTTTACGGAAAGACTAAACAAAATAGTTTTTTTCTACCCAATAAATAAGTTAATATGGATGAAGAAAGAAGACCCGATTTTTCAAAAATTTGCCGCACTTGTCTTTTACAGTTTAAGAATATGAGTTCCATATTTGCACAAAACATATCAGAAATGATAATATTCTGTACTAATATCAAGGTAAGTAATTCGGTGAATTTTTTTAAATTAAAGTTTATTTTTTATTTAAATTAATATTAATTACTAGATCAACAAAGGCGACGATCTACCAAAACAGATATGCTCCAAATGTATTAAAGAAGTAAAAACTTCGTACCATTTTAAATTAAAATCAGAAAAATCTGAAGAGCTGTTACATAAATACATACAAGACGACGAGAAACAATTGAAAAACACTTCACTTGTTTCCGTTATAAAAACAGAAAACTATCAGTCGGAAGCAACGGCAGATAACGATTGTTTCGGCAGTACAATAAAGCCGGAAATAACTTCAAAAACCCAGGAAGAATTCGACGATGGCGACAGTTTTAAAAATTCATCGAGAGAAACGACACCCGACAGGCAATACGAAGAAGCCGTTACCGAACCGAACACATCCGGCAAATTAAAAAAAGAAATCAAACGGGGCGAAAGCAGCAGCTGGAAATGTGAAATTTGCGGTAAAGAACTATACAACAAGCATTCGGTTCAGCGACACATGATCACACATCCCGAATATCGGACGGATCCAGTTCAGTGCTCCGTCTGTAAGAAGCAATTTTTCGACAAGCAATACTTAACGAAACACATGTTGCGTCACAAGGGCGAAAAACGATACTCGTGCGAATTTTGCGAGAGGGGTTTTTACGAGCTGACACCGTTGGCGAACCACGTCAAGAAAAGCCACGATGTAAAACCGGTTCAATGTGGCGTTTGTCAGAAAGAGTTGACGCTGCAACTTCAACTCGATCTGCATATGAGAACACACAGAGACGAATACATCTGCAATGTGTGCGGGAAGCAGGCGACGTCGCTGAAGGCCCTGTGTTCGCACAGGCGAATGCACAACACCAATCCGTTTCCGTGTACGCAATGCGACAGGAGATTTAAATATAAATACAGTCTTCATGTCCACATCAAGAGTTCTCATATGGGCATCAAAAAGAAAAAAGACGTCTGCAATCTGTGCGGATTCGAAGTAAGCAAATGATTTGATTTAATACATAACTGATGGACTAAGAGCTGGCTACGGAGAAAATGGGTGACTCGGTGCAGAGCTGAAAATTTGCAGAATAATAGGAGATAGTATGAGTAAGTAGGGAAAAAATTGCCAGAAGGCTAGACGGAAGATAAAGAGCCGCCAGAAGGCGCTAATGTTGCGAAAAATCAGTGCACTTCTGGCAATTTCTATACTTATTCTGTAATTCAAAACTAGATTGTATATTATATATATTATACATTATATAGTTATAATGGCATATTGAAAATTCAAACATGATATAATAATTACATTCGACAAATATTCAAAATTATTAATGACATTTTGATAGAAATAAAATTAAATAAATTAATAAAATTACGTTGTTATAACAACGTAATTTTATTAATGAAAATATATGACGATTAATTTTATTTCTATCAAAATGACATTAATAATTTTGAATATTTGTCGAATGTAATTATTATATCATGTTTGTATTTTGAGTATGTATAATATATATAATATATAATCTAGTTTTGAATTACAGAATAAGTATAGAAATTGCCAGAAGTGCACTGATTTTTCGCATCATTAGCGCCTTTTGGCATTTTTTTTCCCTACTTACTTGTACTATCTCCTATTATTCTGCAAATTTTCAGCTCTGCACCGAGTCACCCATTTTCTCCGTAGCCAGCTCTCCATCTATGAGTAGCTAATGCATTGAAGCGAATTGACTACTCGTCAGCGCCGCCCTTTGAAAGGTACATGTATTAAACACGAGTAATGTGCGCATGCGCCAAGACCACTTCTATCCACGTTTACTACATTCATTATTCATTTCTTATATTAAAATCCGATAGACACGTAAATGTCGCTAGTGTACCCGCTAATTTGAGATGAATCGGCTGCCCAGATATGGATTGGTAAAGCGAACTCAACATTCGCCGAGACATTTGTTTCGCTGAACCGATTACATTGAAACAAATGCTGTTTTACAGGTGCTGAATCTAAACAATCACATGTTGCGCAGACATGCGACAGAGAAACCACACAAATGCGATCGCTGTGATCAAGCGTTCGCTAAAAAATGGATACTGAAACAGCACCAGAAAATGCACACGGACGAACCGAGACAACAGAAAGAGTTGTGTACGATTTGCGGCAAGAAGTTGATGAATTACACAAAGTTGCGTTATCACATGCGAATCCATACAGGTAAATAGTGTATCGAGGTTTCGATGCCGCGTAATTATCGCGTCCTCGTGAATGTTTTATGTGTCTCGAAAACGAGCCGACAAGGACAACCGTTACATGCCTTCTCTCTCTTTCTATCTTCTACAGGACAAAGTCACTTAACAAAGACAGAGACACTCAGTAACAGCTATCTCTGTTCATTTACAGTGTTCAGTGTTGAATGCTATGTCTAAAATAATAATCGATTTGATTATACTACTATCTATCGGAGGTGAAGTGGAAAGAAAAAAAAAAACAGGTGAATTTTAATTATAACACATCAATTTTGTTTTGTAGGCGAGAAACCGTATGACTGTTCGTTTTGCGAAAAAGCGTTCAAGACAAAAAGCGCGATGATGGTTCATAAAAGAGTGCATACGGGAGAAAGAAGATACGAGTGTACGTATTGTCAAAAACGATTCACGGCAAGTCGATGTCTCAAGGATCATATCTTAATTCATACGGGGGAAAGACCGCACGTTTGTAGCCTTTGTGGACGGGCATTTACGCAGAGGACAGCTCTGAAGACTCACATGAAAATTCATTGAATACTTTAAATGTTAAAAATGCATTGTGAAAATTGGACTCAATTTATCATTTTACTGTATAAGCGTTAGAACGAATTATCATATTATTGTTTATTAAAATACTTTAAAATCATGCGTTTATATTAAATTCCTTTTATTGAGGAGGTTGACGAAACAAATCGTCTATAAATAAAAACAAAAATTACATTTCGATCTGCACGAATTCAACTAACAAAAAGAAATACTGAAATATTTATTTGGAACCTAGAGTTTTAAAAATCGTAATATATATTTTTTTTAAAGATCGCCATTGGTGGGGTCTAATAATCATTCATACTTTCAAATTAACAATTTTTATGGAACTTTTCAAAGCTGCGGATGTAATCAACAAACACTAACTTCAGTAAAGCCGTTGTGTACAAATTATATTCTTGCGTTTATTTTTATTTAAATTTTAACTCAGTACAAATAAGAATAGTTAAGTGTTTTTTATGCACGCAACACGTAAAATAATGGCCAAAAACTGCGTTCTTTTCTTTAAATTACACGAGTTTAATTCATGATGATAGATTTTTGAGTATTTTTTGAGGTTATTTTTTTGTTAACTGTCAAAATTGTGAAATTTGATTGTCAAAATGGAAAAGCGGGCAAACTTTTCGAACATTTGCCGCACTTGTTTAACGGAATTAAGCGACATGAAATCTATATTTTCACATAACATTTGCGAAATGCTAACTACCTGCGCAAACCTCAAAGTAAGTTAAACAAAATTTATTCAAATTTTAACTCCTGGCGTAACGGGGTGAATTCAGTCTCTTGCATAGAGCAGGGGTACATCAAAAACAGTAATTTTCAATCGTTGTTACACTTTTTTTAGATACACAAATCTGATGGACTACCAGAACAAATATGCACGAAATGTATCGACGATGTTAAAGTATCCTATCAATTTAAAATTAAATCGGAAAAATCCGATCAATATTTAAGAAAAATAGCTCTAGAAGAAGAAACGATAAAAGATGAATACGTCCCGATTGTAGTTAAAGAAGAGAACTCTACAGAAGGACATTCATTACTTAAGAAAGACGCAAAAACAAATGACACTTTACCAAAAATAGAATCGTTAAGCCCAGTATTGGACGACAACACGAAACTCATAAACACTGGCTCTGAACAGGCGCAAACCGATAGCTTCGACGATGATTCCAACGATTTCGATCGAGACGTTAAGAGCCCGCCTCCTTCGCCTGCAGAGTCAGACGAGAGAAATGACAAACCGCTCAAAAAGAAAAGAAGTAAAGCGTCGGCGCGACATAAGAACAACGCGTGGAAATGTAAAATTTGTCGGAAGACGTTCCTCCATAAAACGTCGTTACAGGAGCACATGATTGCCCATCCGGAATACAGTACGAAAAGCCTTTTCTGTTCGATTTGTAGCAAAGTGTATTTTGACAAAATGAGTTTAAAGTCGCACATGTTACGGCACAGCGAAAAGAAATTCAGCTGCGAAACTTGCGACAAGAGCTTCTACGAGCTCGTATCGTTGGCCAATCACATTAAAAACCATCATGAAGCGAACCCCGTCACGTGTCCTATGTGTCAGAAGTCGTTTGTTTTACAGCTTCAGCTGGACTTGCACATGAAGCGGCATCCGGCCAAGAGACACGTGTGCAAAACGTGCGGCAAGGAAGCGAAATCGAGCAAAGCGTTACGGGCTCACAATCTGTCGCACAATACGAACCCGTTTCCGTGTACGCAATGCGATAAATGGTTCAAATACGCGAGTAGTCTTAAAATACACGTTCGGATGTGTCATCTAGGCATGAAGAAAAAAGACGTCTGTACGATATGTGGCACCGAGGTAAGTTTATTAATAGAACAAGATGCGAAGTCTGTGTTTGTTTTGTGCGCGCTTCAGTTTTTGAAAGTACAGTGTAAACTCTTTATAACGAAACTCAAGGGACCGAGCATTTTTTATCGTTATAGAGAGTTACCGTTATATGGAGTGAAGAAAGAAAAACAACCAAATTAACAATAATCTTCAATGTACAGTATAATCTCTTTATAACGAATTTTAACGGACCGAACATTTTTTTCGTTATAAAGAATTTTCGTTATGTGGAGGGAAGAAAGAAAAATAACCAATTTTCACAAAATTAATTTATTCCAAACACATATACCTATAGTTTGGCGTCATCAAGTGCTTGTTGAATAGATGGTGATGGTTCAGAATGGTCCTCTTTATGTCTGTAAACATTTGCTGACGCCTAAATATGAACATATTTCTTCGTAATAGAGAATGGCTGTTGCGTTATAAAGAGGGTATTAATGTATAGGTTTTAAGGTAAACCAACCAAATCGTAAACATTTCGACGTTATAGGGAGTTTTTCGTAACGAAGGACGTTATAAAGAGTTTACACTGTATAATTCGATCGACACAAATCTCGTTGCAAAATTGCGTTCCAGGTTTTCAATTTGAAACATCACACAATACGCAAACATCCGACGGATCGACCGTATAAATGCGATCAGTGCGACCAAGCGTTTGCGAAAGAATGGGTTCTCAACGATCATTACAAAATGCACACGGGTGAAACAACACAACGGAAACAGTTGTGCACGGTTTGCGGTAAAGAATTGCACGACGTTACTTCTTTGCGTTACCACATGCGAATTCATACCGGTAGGTAAATCGCTCACGCAATATTATTCGATCGTTAACAAACGCGATGCAATGAGACGATATTAGGCGATATATAGCCTAGAATCTTCCCAAGTATTTTTCTGCCTATTCGTGATACAAATCGGTTGAACGATTTTTGAATTTTCGTTTTAAACAAACAGATGTTGCCCCTTGTATCGTAGGTGTTTGGTATCATGCTCGAGTTTAGAAAGTGTTGACACTTTTGACAGTTATACAAAAGTGTCACTACAGATTATATATCTAACGTATACTTTTCAGTGTAAATTATTTACACTACAGTAATATACCAAACACAGCTATTATAGGTTCGTTCCAAGCAGCCGTGAACGGTAATAAAGCCGTACACAGTCTTGTCACTGCGCAAGACTAATTTGCGCACTAGCTCAAAAATCGACACTGCGCAAGACAGTCTTGCGCAGTAACAAGACTGTGTACTGTTTTATTACCGTTCGCGGCTGCTTGGAACGAACTTTATATAAGGATTGTTTTATAAATAAATACATTTTAATAGATTCTAAAAAATGATATGAAACTCTTTCGTTCACATTCTAAAACAAAACAAAGTTAAAAACATTGAGTATAGTACGCGCCGTGGATCTAAAAGGTTCGGAAGTTAGTCACAAACAGCGTCGCAAAGGCACATTTTAGAGCCGTCGATACTCCCACCACCTCCCAGCTACCTGCACGGAACGTGCGCTCGTCAATGTTTGACCGTGATCGCTAGTTGCCTTTGTCACTTGTCGCTTTCCTGCTTTAAAGTACAGTCGAGTACGCTATTGTCAAGTTGTTATGTTAGTTTTGTTGAGTTGCGAGTTTGTAGTTTTTCAACAGACTGTACAAGCGCATCTAACTTCCGAGCTTGTTAGATTCGTGGCCGGTGGCGCGTACTATACCAGAAATAAACGCGCACACTAGAGACATCTAATGGTTTAAAAATGAATCGATGAAACTATTATTATTATAGGTGAGAAGCCGTATAAATGTTTGCAGTGCGACAAAACTTTTAAAACGAATAACGAAATGAGGGTCCACATGCGTACTCATTCGGGGGAGCGTCCTTACGAGTGCCCTCTGTGTCAGAAGAGGTTTACTACCAAAAGATGCGTAAAGAAGCATCAGTTGGTGCATACGGGTACGTCTTAAAATTTTTGTGATTTGAGTCTTTTTTAAAAGCAAATTTAGCTGACAAATAGTTCATTTTTCTCGGCCAGTCACTGAATAATTTTGTGTTTTGAATTGTAGGAGAGCGACCTCATAAATGCAATCTTTGCGGACGAGGATTCAGTCAGAAATCGTCTTTGAAAACTCACATGAAAATCCACTAAACACACCGAAGATATTTATAAGTAGTTTAAGTAATATTATATGTAAAATTTATTTTTAAATCTGTGATATACCTAGTGTAACATTGCGTGTTTGTGTATCGTTAAAAAATATTAAATTAACATTTTTAAGAAATCGAATTTACTATTCAAATCTTCTTGGTTTCCGGGATTGTATGCCGTGGTCCATTGGTATTTATACCTGACGTTTCGTCTACAGCTGCTGGGGTAGACATTATCAAAGGCGATGTGGTAGCGGGCGAAGTGTCCTTATAGGCTGCTTACAGGTAAGTGTGTCGACATCGCCTTTGATAATGTCTACCGCAGTTGTAGACGAAACGTCAGGTAGAAATACCAATGGGCCACGGCATACAAACCCGGAAACCAAGAAGATTTGAATCAACACCGGCCGTGAAAGCCTACACACTTGGACTAATTTATTATTGTATTAATTCCAAGAAGCGAGTTCCGATTAAAATAAATGTAAATCCTTCCTATGGTAAAGCAAGCCCCTTTATCAGTTGTGATTTTTGTTCGGAATAACCTGAGAGTGAGTCATCAATTTAGTACGGTTCATTGAATGAAGCGGCTAAGAATAAAACAATGTGAAACATACCCGTCCCACGTACAAAAACTGGATGGTGCCGCTTATATTAATAGTGTGTTAGTCACTCAACTATTTTCATACTTTACTATATACGTTTCTCTGTATACTAATTGTTTCGTTTGAAAACCGCTCAGCTTAAAGTTTAAACAATACGTACAGCTGGTTCTAGTACATGTAAAAAGTCATCGATTTCTTTTTAAAATGACAGATAAAATAAAAAAATCAAATTTCAAAAAAGTGTGCCGAATCTGTCTATTGCAAAGTACACAAAACCAATCAGTTACAAGTGATATTATTGAAAAAATAGAAATATGTACTTCCGTTAAGGTAAGCGATATATGTATACAATGATTTCAAGTTCGATTTTGAAACGATCTTTTTGATTTAATTTTTCAGATAATGTTAAACGACGGCCTTCCATCAAAAATTTGCACGAGTTGTAAACAAAACACTGAAAAATTTTACGAGTTTAAATTAAAATGTAAGCAATCCGACAAGCTTTTAAAAAGTGTTTTAAACGAAATGGAAGACCAAAAACCGGAATGGGAAGAACTAGACATAAAATATTTGATTCCGGTCGTGACAATTAGCGATCAGCCAATAAAAAAAGAAAACGATTTTTGTAACATAATTAGTTCTGAAATTGATGAAGAATTGAAAACTAACAATAAAACGAAAGGCTTGCCGGTAAACGATATTTTCGTCGACAGTATATTAGACAATATTAAAATGGAAACAAACGATGCGGACGAGAATTTTATAGCAAACGAAAATGACAACGATACGTCATCGATACCACCTGGCGCGCACGAAAATATAAAAGAAGAAATTTCTTCGAAAGAATCAATCGATACCGACATTCATTCTGAAAATCGAAAATTCACGCACGCCTGTCACATTTGCAAAAAAGAGTTTTCCGAAAAAGGCAATTTGACAAAACATTTGCTGCGACACAAAGGCGAAACAAAATACAGTTGCGACTGTTGCAGTAAAGGTTTCTACGAATTGAGCGCTCTGAGTGTGCACATGAAACAACACGACGTCGAACCGTTGACTTGTAGCGAATGTCAAAAACAATTCATGTTAAAACTTCAGTTGGATTTGCACTTTAGTAAGTATCACGAAGAAAAGAAATACACGTGCGAAACGTGCGGCAAGAAGTTTCGAATGAAGAGTTTGTTGAAATCGCACGAGCTGTCGCATACGAAACGCGAGCCGTACTCGTGCACTCAATGCGACAAATGGTTTAAGTACGAGACGAGTTTAAAAACGCATGTCAGAAACGCTCACGACGGTCCGAAGAAAAAGGACATCTGTACGGTTTGTGGCAAAGAGGTAAGACATCGTCCTAAAGTAGAAAACAAATATGAATTTTCGTTGGTAAGTTTTTTTTTGACGTGATAACGTCTTATAAATTGATGGAACACCGGCTGCATGCACGAAAAAGTGTCACGTTCCGCCTGACCCTGTGCGTGCTAGCGAGAGCGCAGTATAAGCGATAGAGAGTCGGTAAAAATATAGTTTGACAGCTACTAAAATTTAGGTTATGTATTATTAAATATGATATTCGAGCGAAATACGTTATCACGTAAAACTATCGTCCGTAAACCGACTTTACAGACAATCAATTTTTTTTTAATAACGACGTTCTGATCATAAAATAATAACCGTGTTTTCGTTGCATTTTTGTTTCTTACTAATAACGTACAAAACAAAACGGTCGATCGTCAAGTTTCCGATTTATTTTCAGGTGATGGCGTTGAAATATCACATGTTGAAGGTCCACGCTACGGAGCGACCGTATAAATGCGAACATTGCGAAAAGGCGTTCGCGGTTTTATCTCTTTTAAAAATACATTCGAAAGTGCATACCGGAGAGACTCGCCTATACAAGGTTCTTTGTACGGTCTGCGGGAAGAAATGCGAAAGTTCAACGAGCCTACACGTTCACATGCGCTCCCATACAGGTTAATAAAACCTACATTTAGATACTCGGTTATCCGACATACATGACATTATTATTGCCCTTTATGTAAGGGGATTTAGCTAGCGCCCGTTACATCGATATATCGATACACGGTATAACGATACTTGGTGTATCGATACTCGGTATATCGATATATCGATACTCGATATATAAAAATAAAACGGCTATACGTTAATCAACCAAGATAGTTCAGGTTTAATCTGTATGTCGGATAATTGGGATTTTACAGTATTGTGTAGCTTATGTTTTTTTCTAATCGACTATTTTCAGGCGAGAGACCTCTGGCGTGTCCGATGTGTGACAAAACGTACAAAACCCCGTCGACTTTGGCAGTACATAGACGTTCTCATACGGGAGAACGTCCGCACGAATGCCACGTCTGCCACAAAAGGTTTTTGACCAAAAGCTGCATCAAGAGACATTCGCTTGTTCATACGAGCGAAAGGCATTATCAATGTAATGTATGCGGGCGGGAATTCGGACAAAATTCCACACTCAAAACGCATATGAAAATACATTGATATAGTTCGATGAAATCGGTAGTTTATTTATTGATAAATCGTTTCGATAAAACGTATGTAAGTAATTTAAATTTTAAAAACTGTAAAGAAATCGATACTTCTTATTGTGTAAATTTTTATAATGAAGACAAAATGTGTATTAATATATTATTGAAAATTAAGTTTTATAATAATTTTTCTTATTACTTAATTTCTTAAACATCCTTTTAAGACCAATCTCTTTCTCCAAAGAAAAGAACCACGAGTAAGAAGAAATAAAATTTATCGTTGGCAGCGTTCAGCAAAATTTTCACTAGGAGCAGGGCCAGATTTAAAGGTGTGGAGGCCCTGGGGCAACGAAGGAGTGGAGGCCCCTAATTATTTTCCAAACAATTTAAACCAATTTTTTTGTGAGATTCTTTAATAGACAAGTAGTTAACTGGTTGTACCCGAATAGAATTCGTACTTTTCTTAAGGAAGTACTATCATAACGAATCCAACTTTCGGACTTGAGTTTTTGAAATTTTGTAGACGAACACTTCTTGTACCTATTCCCAAAATTTAAACAACATTGACCATTTCGATTTTACGTACTGACATTGAGAAGTTAAAACATCACATAGAAGTTTCACTTGTACCGCGTGGCTTTTCACGCACCCTCTTGTTTTATATAATTTTGCATATTATTTGTTAGAAAATTTTATCTAGAAATTTCTATTGTGGAGGCCCCGGCGCTTCAGCCCTGGTTGTCCCCCCCTAAATCCGGCCCTGACTAAGAGTTCTACTTACACAAAACTTCACACGCGTTACTTCTATCTTTGTTTAGTGATTTATGTTAAAAAAGGAAAGCATATCAGCGACATTCCGCGGAATGCGGCCATCGCAGAGAAACAACAAAAATGACATTGACATTTGACAAATGACAGTTGTGTTAAAAACCCTACAGAAACATGTTTTCAAATTTGATTGGAATATACCCTTGATAATTTGAATATTCAAAATTTAAATGTTTGGATAACAGCGGAAAATTAAATGCATTTGTTACGTTTAAAAAAAATAACTTTAGATAAAGTTCACTGCCTGTTCTATTTGTTTTAAAAATAGGGTTTGCAAGTCATGTCAAAATATGCAATAACCGAGTCTGATTTTATAAAAATATGCCGAACATGCGTTTCAGAAAACGAAAACATGACAACTATTAATTCTCCGCAGATTTTGGCAATGCTTCATTTGTGTACAGCAGTCAAGGTATGTTTATTGAATATGTTGTCGAGCATCTATATAATCCACAATATCCATTTATAGCTAACGTGCTAGTAAATAAACTGGTTAAAACAATTAGCTAGATTTTCTTTTTTTTTCTCGACTAACAATAAACAAATGAAAATCCGGTATCAATAAATTGGCAATTTTTTAAAATATTTATGCTTCATGTAGATGGAACAAACGGACGGACTACCTCATCAAATTTGCACAAAATGTTTAAGTTCACTAAACGCAGCATACGAGTTCCGGCAAAAGACAGAAAGAATCGAGCGAATTTTGCACGACATATATAAGAGTACAAACAAAACAGTCGAACAAGTCGTTAGCGTTGACGACAACGTTGATTCCGAACCAGACGATTTTCAGTCGGACGAGTTAAAAGTCGAAAACGATCGATTGGATACATGCAAAGAGCGAACGGATTGTTGTAACAACAATTATAAGTGTGACGTGTGTAACAAAATATTAATAAACAATTACTCACTCGCACGCCATCTGGAGACCCACAGCAAGAACCGAAGGTACAGCCATCCGTGTCCGATCTGTAAAAAAAAGTTCTTTGAAAAAGGGAATTTGACCAAACATTTGTTGCGACACAACGGTGAAAAAAGATACAGTTGCGAACACTGCGACAAAAGTTTCTACGAACTAAGTATGCTCGCGTTGCACGTCAAACAGCATAACGTCGAGCCGATACAGTGTCGAGTGTGTCGAAAACAATTTATGCTTCAGTTGCAGTTGGATAATCATTTAAAAAATCATATTGAATTTAAACATTTCTGTAAGACGTGCAATAAAGGTTTCCGCGAATTGAATCTGCTGAAAAAACACGAAATTTCACACAACGACGCCAATTTTCCATGTTCGAAGTGTGACAAGTGGTTTAAATACGAATTGAGTTTGGAAAAGCATTTTCAAAATTTCCACGAAGGTAATACGGCAAGAGATTTTCAAAGTTACACTATCTTGCGACAAAAATCGGAACTAATCAATCTATCAGAAACGCACCTTTTGTGCAGATCGGCAGTTTACAATTTAACTGATTATATTCTGCCTGAGTTATGTTTTTCTCTTGTCTTATTTAGATGCTCATTTATTTTTTTATAGCCTTGAATTATTTCACAAATATGGCAGCTGATTCGATTGCGTCAGTTACAAAAATACAGTGGCACCACTACATTATTTAAGAGCACTAGTATTATAACTATTATTTTGTTGATATTATTTAAAAAATCAGTGACTCGATTTATAGGAAAACGGAAACAGGAAGTGTGCAAACTGTGCGGCAAAACCGTGGCCGGTTTAAAAAATCACACGATAATGATGCATTCCGATAAGCCTCATTACTGTTCTCAATGCGATAAGAGTTTCGCAGTGCTCACACTGTTGCGCCGACACATCAGGAGCACCCACGGAAGTCCGAAGAAGAAAGACGTTTGTACGGCATGCGGTAAAGAAGTCAGTTTTACTGTAGACTACCCGAACGATAGCCATATAATCAGACAATCATGCAAACGTGTGATTAATTTCAGGTCGTCGCATTGAAACACCATATGCTAGTCGTGCATTCGACCGAGCGCCCGTATAAATGCAAAGAGTGTGGGATCGGCTTTGCAGCGATATCGCTTCTAAATAATCACATGAAAGTACACACGGGCGAAACGCGGCTTTACAAGGTTCTGTGCACGACGTGCGGGAAGAAATTTCAAACGATGACTTGCTTACGCATTCATATGCGCATCCACACAGGTAATCGCGCTACGGCAACGATCGGCAATACATTTCACACAATAAAAAATAAACTATTAAACTATGTGAATACGATAATTTATCGTTTACCGAGTACAATACGCGCCACGGATCTAAAAGGTTCGGAAGTTAGTCACAAACAGCGTCGCAAAGGCACGTTTTAGACTCCCACCACCTCCCGCCTACCTGCACGGAACGTGCGCTCGTCGGTGATTGGCCGTGATCGCTCGTTGCCTTTGTCACTTGTCGCTTTCCTGCTTTAAAGTACAGTCGAGTACGCTATTGTCAAGTTGTTATTGTTATTAAGTTTTGTTGAGTTGCGAGTTTGTAGTTTTTCAACAGACTGTACAAGCGCAAGCCCGCATTCGCATCTAACTTCCGAGCCTTTTAGATTCGTGGCGCGTATTATAAAAAATATTTATTGAACCGGCGTTCTATCCGCTGCAGTTTAGAAGATATACGAATTTTACACAATTGTAATATGTAAAATGATGCAATAACATTCCTGTTTTATTTTTCAGGAGAAAGGCCTCTAGCTTGTCCAATGTGCGACAAGAAATACAAGACACTGTCCGCTCTGGCTGTACACAAACATAGCCATACGAACGAGCGACCTCACGAGTGCTCCATCTGCCGCAAAAGGTTCTTCACCGTAACTCTTCTAAAAAAGCACACGCTCGTCCACACGGGAGAAAAACCATATCAATGCACGATCTGTAATCGAGGATTCACTCAGAGCTACAAACTCAAAACGCACTTGAAAACGCATTAAAAATGTTTTTACGAACACGTTATTAAATAAATTTCTAATAAACATGCTTTATAATTTTTTTAGATTTTTTACAATATCTAAATTGTTTTTTTTTTTATCAGGGACAGTGGTAAAATCAAATAAGTTTTTCACCAGATTGTAGATTATAGAAGCTCAACAGCTGAAGAACGGTAATAAATACCTTACAATAATATTTTATCAAAACTTTAGAATGTCAAAACTCCAAATTTCTTAAATTTGTTCAGTTACTTACCTTCTTGGACTTCACAGTTGTTTCTTTGAAAAAACTGAACGAAATCCGTTTCGGTTAGGCCTAGCACACATGAAAAGCGTTCAACGCGCGTTGACCCAACGCGCGTTTACAATTTCTATACAATTGTATATAACTGTTTACATGATAACGCGCGTTCAACGCGCCACCAACGCGCGTTATCATGTAAACTATATACAATTGTATAGAAACTGTAAACGCGCGTTGAACGCCTCTCGTATAAACTAAGGCCTAGTTTATATGAGAGGCGTTCAACGCGCGTTGGCCCAACGCGCGTTGAACGCCTCTCATATAAACTAGGCCTAAGCCTTAACCAAAAAAACAGAAGTCCCAAAACAAAACTATGTTGTAACCGAGGAGGTTATAATTATTGTAAAATATTCACATTGCGATATATCTATGGGGGAATATGTCAAGTGTCAAATTGTCAAAACATTGGATAAAAAATCTTTACATTTGAGTCGATAAAAATGAACGAAATCATTTCTAAATTCGATTTTTCTTCAATTTGCAGAATATGTTTGATGAAAAATGAAAATATGAATTCAGTTTATTTATCCAACATTTCAAAAATGTTTCGTATTTGTACGAACATAAAGGTATTTGGAGTTGGACACCACAACAAATTGCAACAATAAAAACTGCATCCTTTTTTTTTAGATAAATAAATACGACAAATTGCCTCATCAGATTTGCTGTAACTGCATCAACAATATGAAAGTATCGTATAAATTCAAGCGGCAGAGTCAAAAATCTAATCGGATTTTACGTAACATATTACAAAATGAAAAGTTTAAAAGTTCTGCTAGCACAAACGGCGTAAAATTTGAATCTGTAAACAACGACCGAGACGACAAAACAATATTTGACAATGAAATTATAAAAACAGAACCGAAAGCTGAAGAAGTTTCACCGGCGGATAGCAATGGTAAAAAAAAATCCACACGAAACAATCTACAAATTTTGTATGTGTAAAAACGAACGAGCAAATATTGTATCGATAAGTATTTTTTTAGAATTATGCGCCGACTCGCCGGAAAGAACTGAATCTCGAACTCAGTCGTGGAACGAGAACGAGTACGACGTCACGCACCCGTCCGAATATCCGAACGACGAAAACAAAGTCGACATTTCCGATTGGTCCGAATTCAATTCGTACAAGTGTAAAATTTGTGCGAAAGAATTGATAAACTCGTATTCCTTATCGCGACATATGGACACTCATTCGGAAAATCGAAAGTTCACGCACGTCTGCCACCTGTGCAAAAAAGAGTTTTCCGAAAAAGGCAACTTGACAAAACATTTGTTGCGACACAAAGGCGAAACAAAATATAACTGCGACTGTTGCAGTAAAGGTTTCTACGAATTGAGCGCTCTGAGCGTACACATGAAACAGCACGACGTCGAACCGTTGACTTGTAGCGAATGTCAAAAACAATTTATGTTAAAACTTCAGTTGGATTTGCACTTCAGTAAGTATCACGAAGAAAAGAAATACACGTGCGAGACGTGCGGAAAGAAGTTTCGAATGAAGAAACTATTGAAATCGCACGAGCTGTCGCATATGAAACGCGATCCATATCCTTGCACTCAATGCGACAAATGGTTTAAGTACGAGGCGAGTTTAAAAACGCATGTCAGAAACGCTCACGACGGTCCGAAGAAAAAGGACATCTGTACGGTTTGTGGCAAAGAGGTAAGATATCGTACTAAAGTAGAAAACAAATTTGAATTTTCGCTAGTAAGTTTTTTTAAAGTGAAACTTTTATTCTATCGCCCCGAATTTTTCTGGCCGTCTGTTGCATGTCGCATTACAGGCGGCCGCGGAGTAGGGGTAAAGTGAAAGGCGTTCGGAGTAGGCGCTCGGTAGAGCAGCCAAGGCCAATATGGCGGCGCCCATGGTTAGCATCAGCTGACCGTGTAGTATGTGTAACACATAGTCAGTCTGTCATGCGGGCAAGTGCTGTACAGTGTTTACATACTTTTATTCGTGTATTCATCTGAATATTGTTGTTTATAATTAATCGAGATGGATAAGTGTCTACAATCAAACGCCTACAATCCAATAAAAGTTTCACTTGCGTCGTGGTTTCTTAAAACCACACAACTGTTTTTTTTTTTAATAACTTTCTGATAATAAAATAATAACCATACTGTAACAGAGACCCCATAAATCTCTTGTATGTCATATAGTGTTTAGTGTACATAAATAGTGACTTTGTATTCTTTATTACTTATTGTTTTATTTTATTAGTTAGAATTTGTTGTTCTGTTTCTATTACGTTACAGAGAAGTGCTTTTAGTTTGTTTGTTTTGTTAACGTGTCACTATTGTAAATAAATATTTTCTACCACGAACGAAAACAGTTTTGTTACAATACATTCTTTGCATTTTTGTTTCTTACTAGTAACAACCTACAAAACAAAACAACTGTTCGTTAACTTTACGTTTAATTTTTAATAGGTAGTCGCATTAAAATATCATATGTTGATGGTTCACGCTACGGAGCGACCACATAAATGTGAACATTGCGGAATGGCGTTCGCGGTTATATCGCTTTTAAATAAACATTTGAAAGTGCATACCGGAGAGACTCGTCTATACAAGGTTCTTTGTACGGTCTGCGGGAAGAAATTTCAAAGTTCGACGGGTCTTCACGTTCACATGCGCTCCCATACAGGTAATTTAAATTCTCGATTATCCAATTCTATTGTTTTACAGATTGAGTCTCCTTTTTTTTCAGGCGAGAGACCTCTGGCGTGTCCGATGTGCGACAAAACGTACAAAACAATGTCGGCTTTAGCTGTACACAAACGTTCTCATACAGGAGAACGTCCGCACGAATGCCAAGTGTGCCATAAAAGATTTTTGACCAAAAGCGGCGTCAAGAAACATTCGGTTGTTCATACGGGGGAAAGGCCTTATCAATGCAAAATATGCGGACGGGAATTCGGACAAAATTCCACTCTCAAAACGCACATGAAAATACATTGATATAGTTTAACGAAATCGATAGTTTATTTATTGATAAATCGTTTCGATGAAACAAACGAAATTAATTTGAATCTTAAAAACTGTAAAGAAATCGATACGTCTTTTTGTGTACATTTTTATAATCGAAACAAAATGTGTAATGAAATTATATTATTGAATAAATTTTTATGATAAAAAGAAACGTTTCATAATTTTTTAATCTGCACTTTTCGAATTTATATAGCTAGGTAGCACTAAAAAATTTGACAAAAAAAATAACAAACACGTTAATAAATGTGTTTTATAAATTTTCTATGAATTTATACTATAGGTACATATGTATATTGTTTTTGACGTGATAACGTCTTATAAATTGATGAATCACGTCAATATAAAAAGATGAAACACCGGCTGCATGCACGAAAAAGTGTAACGTTCCGCCTGACCCTGTGCGTGATTATTAAATATGATATTCGAGCGGAATACGTTATCACGTAAAACTATCGTCCGTAAACCGACTTTACAGACAACCAATTTTTTTTTAGATAAACAGCATAGATATTGTTTAAGTTAGGGGTAGTCAGGATTTTGAAAAAAAAACATTTTTTTTCTTACATTTTTGTGTAGTAGATATGTAGTTTCGAAAATATTCCCTGATTTCAAGTGAATTAAATGAATAGTTTCCGATATTATGTTTATTATATGGCCCAGGATTAGATGACTCGCCACTCGGTGTAGGTACTAACACTTTTTTATCGATCAGTGAAAATGGTATAACAGTAATAGAAAGATTCAATAAATAAAATTATTTATTGAAGAGTTCTAATCAGACGTTAATCAAAGATTTGAGTAATAGAAAGACATACAGATTATAGACGCTCGACAGCAGAAGAACGGTGTTTAATATTTAAATAGCGGACAACAACTGATTATTTTCCACAATTAATTTGTATCACCAAAATATTGAAGTAACAAAATAGCAATTTGTTTTTGAATAAATGATGTCTGATTCCAGTAAACAAACCATTGTTATGAACAGTCGAAATATAAAAAAGGGGTCATATGATTATTGTTTGGTGCCTTTTTTTATCGTGAATGTAAACGAAACAATAGTTGTGTATTCAAAAATAATTTTCTTACAGTTGTTTTGTTTCCCCAATATAAAAAAAAACATTGTTTAAACGGTTGTTGTGTGTTCTCCATTTATCATAACAGCAACAAGAAAAGTTAATATTCTTTTCAATGAAAAAGAAACAACTGTCATACATCATAACCTATTTTTTTTAATGTCAAGATTTTTACAATGTCTAAATCGGTAGCTAAATCCGATTTTGATAAAATTTGCCGTTTATGTTTATTAAAGGAAGAGAACATGACATCTGTTTATTCTGCTAATATTTTAAAAATGCTACAGTCATGTACAAAATTAAAGGTAAGATTACAATAAATTGATACGTTTGTTTCTTATTATAAATTATTTTTTGGACGCATGTTTTGTGCTATGAAATCAGTGTCAATTTGCGTGTATGGCAAACGTTCAGTTTCTGAGACATAACTTTAAAAAAATAGAATAGAAAAAATTACATGTGCGGAGCGACACGCCTTCAAATTTTCGTACCTAAATTGTGTTAAAACCGAATTGAATGAGTCAAAATTAAATAAAACGATATTTTTGTTGTTTATGTGCATTGGTATTAGAAGGGAGTGTTTAAAGGGGGGCTAAGCCTCTCCAAAGTAGTGTCAAGCCCCTCGAACTTGTAAACTAGCATGATTCTTTACAATGTAAGCTTTTATAAAATTATCATGGGTCTATAATACTTCCCCCTTTCCCAAAAAAAGTAGTTTCATGGCCAATGTTTATATGATAAAATAATAATTAACACTAATCGTAATTTTAGATAAAATGGTTGGACGGCTTACCACATCAAATTTGCGCTAAATGCGAAAACAAAGTTCGTGCTTTTTATGAATTCAAACAAGAATCGGAAAAGTCAGATCATTTGTTACGTAAAATATTCAAAGAAAACACCGAAAAAGTAAAGAAAACGCACAAGCCGGAAAATCCAACCGACAGTTTAAAACTCGACAACAACGATATAAAATCGGAAATCGATGATTTCTTGATCGAAAATCTCAAAGTAGAACTGGATTTAGATGCGGCCGATAAAGCAAACAAAAGCGATATCGATTCGGATTTCGACTTCGGCGACGACTTAAAAACCGAATCGTCAGAAAACGAAAATCAAAATAACAGAGATAGCAATTGTTTAATTAATAAAGAAAACAACAAACACGTCTGTAAAATATGTAGAAAAGAATTTTCAGAGAAGGGTAATCTAACAAAACATCTCATAAGACACAAAGGCGAGAAGAAATATAAATGCGAACACTGCGAGAAAAGATTTTATGAAATCAGCGCGATGGCTTCGCATGCCAAACAGCACAACGTACAGCCCGTTAAATGCGAAGTGTGCCAAAGAGAGTTCATGTTACAGCTACAGCTCGAGATGCATTCGAGACAGCACAAAGAATTCAAACACTTTTGCAAAACGTGCGGTAAAGGTTTTCGAATAAAAGCGAAATTAAAAATACACGAAGTCGTACATCAAAAGGACGGGATTTTTCCGTGTTCGAAATGCGACAAATGGTTCAAACACAAGCACAGTTTGAAGAAACATTTTATGAATTTCCACGAAGGTACACGATTTATCGATCGATCGATTAGTTATTCTTCAATCGGGATTTTCCGATAGTGCGTGGTGCTACCGAATAATAATTTTACAGTTCGATTTATTATTTCAGGCACAAGAAAAAAGGAAGTGTGCAACCAGTGCGGCAAAATGGTTGTCGGTTTAAAACGTCACATAATGATGATTCACAGTACCGAAAAACCACACAAATGTCAACAGTGCACGATGACTTTCGCGTATGTCTACTATTTAAAAAATCACATGAAAATTCACACCGGAGAAACGAAAAGTTACACGGAGCTGTGCAACATGTGTGGAAAAAAGTTTCAAACTGCGTCGGATCTAAAAATCCATATTCGTTCTCATACAGGTATAAAAAGCTCATTCCACACATCGATGAATTTTTTTACGTGGAGTATTCTGTATTGAAAGTGTGGTCGACACATTAAGATAGAAAACCATAAAGTCGGGTTCGGACTCACGATTCACGACTTCATTTGAGTCCGGCTGAAGCTCCATACGCAAACAAACGTATAGTGCGCATGCGCTAGTAACGATAGCGTGTACGCGTTGTCTGCAGATGGAAATTTTCGATTCTGATTTAAATTTTCTCTGAGCAATATTTGAATCAAAATCTGTCGATGTCTTTTAATTAAAATATATTTATTTTTTCAGGTGAAAAGCCTTATTCATGTTCAGTTTGCAACAAAGCCTATAAGACTCAGTCGGCATTAGCCGTTCACAAACGACTGCATACGGGCCAACGGCCGTTCTCGTGTCACTTTTGCGGTAAAGCGTTTTTCACGAACAACGTCTTAAAAGGACATTTACGGATTCATACGGGCGAGAAACCGTTCGCTTGTAAAGTTTGCGGTCGAGAATTCAATCAAAGACAATCTTTGAAGACTCACATGAAAGTACACGAGTGATTCAAAAATTAAATTCAGCAATAATCGACGTTTTGTATATATATCGAAAAAAAATGTTTTTAATTTAAAATCTATATTTTTTATTTTCTTATGCATGCATTAAGTGACATTTGAAGGGTACAGGGGAAGAAGGCGATTTGTCAGTAAAAATTCGAAATTAATTTTTTTATGTCATCTTGTAGCCAAAAGTCGTACCTTTCTATTGGTGTATTCATTTTAAACAAGAATACGCTAGGTCAAAAGTTATAAGCGTTGAAAGAAATGCATCAGCAAGTAAATGGTACGATCTTAAACAATTCAAAATGCTCTCCTGCACAATTTACATTTTTTGACAAACCGCCTTCTTCCCGTCTACCCTTCATTTGTAAATTAATAAAACAGATTAATTTAATTCGATGTTTCGTTTTTAAACTAACCGCAGCATCGCTCCGACAAACAACTATAGTTCGACGTCCTTAAAACGGTATTGATTGCACATGACGCGTATACATCGATGGTTAATGTTACAGGAGAGGCAAAAAACTTTTTACGATATTCGCTTAAACATTAATTCATGCATAGACTCTTTTAGTGTAAAACTGCCACTGCGGTGTTTGTTGACTAATTTCTCTATGGATACCTGCATCATGAATAGGCATGCGCCTGATAAAATTTCTACCCACATTCTTATGAGAGAAAATCCTGCGTTTTTGCGACCCCAAAAATTTCACGTTAATAATATCAAACAGTAAAACTGTCAACAGTTGAGACATTCTAATTATTGTTCCGCACGAATTGTTAAAAACTAATAACGGATAAAATTTCGCGACTTAGCCGGTTTAAGTACATGCAAAAATTGTCGATTTCTTTTTAAAATGACTGAAGACGTAAGAAAATCAAATTTTAAAAAACTGTGCCGAATCTGCCTATTGCAAAGTACACAAAATCAATCGGTTACAAATGATATTATTGAAAAACTAGAAATATGCACTTCCGTTAAGGTAAGCGATATAAATGGATATCCCGATAATTTTTAAACAACTTGTCTGATTCGATTTTTCAGATATTATTAGATGACGGCCTTCCTTCTAAAATGTGCGTAAGTTGTAAACAAAACACTGAAAAATTTTACGAGTTTAAATTAAAATGTAAAGCATCCGACAAACTTTTAAAAAGTATTTTAAACGGATCAGAAGACCAAAAGTCTAGATGCGAAGAGCCGGACATAAAATATTTGATTCCGTTCGTGAGTATAAACGATCAGTCGATAAAAAAAGAAAACGATATCGTAAATAATTCCGAACTCGATGGCGACGACGAATTAAAAACTAGTAATTCATCGAAAAGCCTACCGCTAAATGATACTTGCGCCAACAGTATATTAGCCGATATTAAAACAGAAACAAACAAAGCCGATGAAAATTTTATAAAAAACGAAAATGACAGCGATACATCGACCGTATCGATTGGCGCGCAAGCAGAGATAAAACAAGAAGAGACTAGTCATTTAAAAAACGAAGCCAACAATGCACAAGAGCTGGAAGAATCGTATCCTTGCCAAGTTTTTAATAAAATTTTACGTAGCGAATACTCGCTGTTACGACCCACGCAAACGGAAGGCCACGGCGGCGACAAGGAGTATACGTGCGACCTGTGCAAAGAAAGTTTTAATAAAATCAGGGGATTGTCCGAACATATGAAAACGCACGGCGTCAAGCCGTTGGTTTGTCCCGTTTGCAAGAAACAATTCATGTTAAAAGTCCAGCTGGAAATTCACCGAAAATTCCACGATAAATTCGCGTGTCGACAGTGCAGCAAGGTGTTCAAAAACGCTAACAATTTGAACCGACACCGAGTGACGCATTCGAACGAAACGCCGTTCCGATGTTCGCAGTGCGATAAAAGTTTCAAGAGCGAAAGTTACCTCTCGAATCACACCAAATTGGTGCATTACGGTATTAAGAAACAGGACGGGATTTTTCCGTGTTCGAAATGCGACAAATGGTTCAAGCACAAGTACAGCTTGAAGAAACATTTTATGAATTTTCACGAAGGTAAATTTAAAAAAAAAACAGTTGTGTGGTTTTAAGAAACCACGACGCAAGTGAAACTTTTATTGGATTGTAGGCGTTGGATTGTAGACACTTATCCATCACGATTAATTATAAACAACAATAATCACATGAATACACTGTACAGCACTTGCCCGCATGACAGACTGACTATGTGTTATACATACTACACGGTCAGCTGATGCTAACCATGGGCGCCGCCATATTGGCCTTGGCTGCTCTACCGAGCGCCTGCTCCGAACGCCTTTCACTTTACCCCTACTCCGCGGCCGCCTGTAATGCGACATGCAACAGACGGCCAGAAAAATTCGGGGCGATAGAATAAAAGTTTCACTTTAATAAAAATTTCCAAAGAATGCATTTCGATCGACTAGCAATTTTTCAACGAGCGTCTATAATTTTTTCAGGCACGAGGAAAAAAGAAGTGTGCAACCAGTGTGGCAAAATGGTTGCCGGTTTAAAGCGTCATATAATGATCATTCACAGTACCGACAGACCCCACAAATGTCAACAATGCGCTATGACGTTCACATTTGTTAATTATTTACAAAACCACATGAAAATTCACACCGGAGAAACTAAAAGGTACACGGAGCTGTGCAACATTTGTGGAAAAAAGTTTCAAACTGCCTGGGATCTAAAAATTCATATTCGTTCTCACACAGGTATAAAGAGCTCTTTGCACACATCAACGAATTTTTTACGTGGTGTATTCTATATTCGAAAGTGTGGCCAACATAGATAGAAAACCATAAAGCCGGATTCGAATTCACGACTTCGTTTGAGTCCGGCTGAAGCTCCACACGCAGACAAATGTATTGTGCGCATGCGCTAGTAACGATAGCGTGTACGCATTGTCTGCAGATGGAAATTTTCGATTCCGATTTAAATTTTCTCTGAGCAGTATTCGGATCAAAATCAGACGATGTCTTTTAATTATACTATGTTTATTTTTTCAGGTGAAAAACCTTATTCATGTTCAGTTTGCAATAAAGCCTATAAGACTCAGTCGGCATTAGCCGTTCACAAACGACTGCATACGGGCCAACGGCCCTTTTCGTGTCACTTTTGCGGTAAAGCGTTTTTCACGAATAACATTTTAAAAAGACATTTAAGGGTTCATACAGGAGAGAAACCGTTCGGTTGTAAAGTGTGCGGCCGAGAATTCAATCAAAGGCAATCTCTGAAGACTCACATGAAAGTGCATGAGTGATACTGAACAAAGCAATAGTTTGTATACAGTATGTAAACGCGTAAGGTGCACATAGGGAAATTAGCATTGGGAAAAATACTTCGATCAGAGTTAGCCATGATTGCATTAATTGTTATTCGTGGTAATCTTGAGGATTTCTATTTTATTTTGATTTATTTTTATTTTACTTGGCTTTTTCAATAATAAAAAGCTCTTATAAATCATTATTTTATTTTTTTTGTACAAAAATAAAACAAAAAAACAACTCCATCTGTTTGGAAACATTTCATTCAAAAATTGTCTGACTGGTATGACGTAGAACGTTGGTAAATCAGTGACCCAAAGTCTTTAGGTTCAACACGAATAGGCGGAGATATTTGATCTCGCCATTTTTTTCCAATGTTAATTTCCCTATGTGCACCTTACGTGTTTACATACTGTATAAGTACCAAGTAAAAAAGTTTTAATTTATATTTTATATTGTTTTATGCATATAATTCTAATAACTATGAATGAATAAAACATTTAATTGAATCCAGTATTTAGTTTTGTTAAAATGGTTAAAGGGAAAACCAAAACACATTTCTGATACGTTAGTTAATTTGATAATACAATATTAAGGTTATTTTTTAACTTTTTTATATCACTGGACAAATATTAAACACGTTTTGTAGCAAAAAAAGGCTTAAAAGTCGCGGTGAATGGCGGTGAATGATATCTGTATTTAAAAAATACTGGAGCTTGTTACTGAATTTCATGTTTCAGTTCCAAAAATCCATGCGGTACTTACAATACTTTAGAATTTTAAGGTAAAAAAAATCACTCAACAATAACGATATTTAAAGAAGAAATTACATACCCATTTGAAATTGACGATATTAATTATTCACACACACATAAAACTCGAATAAACTATGAAATTATTAAAGAAAAACCACTTTTAAGCATACATTTTAATTTCCCGACATGTCACTCATATTTTGTTATTTACGTAATGTCTCTAACAGGCTGTAACAAGCAAGGCCAATATTTTGATAGACGCCGGGAAGTTTTGAAAAATAAAATTACGCAATAGCTAGATTTATTTAATCTCTGATATAATATAATATTCTCAAACACGAATGTTAGGCGAACTGTTAAAACTGCATTCTAATTGTTTCGTTTGAATTGTTAGAAATTATTAACGGAAAAAATCGGTTTGTAACTTTGCTTAAACATTTAATAATACAGCTGGTTCGGGTACATGTAAAAAACTGTAATTTTCTTTTTAAAATGACTGAAAATATAAAAAAATCAAACTTCAAAAAACTGTGTCGAATCTGTCTATTGCAGAGTACAAAAAAACAATTGGTTACAAGTGACATAATCGAAAAACTAGAAATATGTACTTCCGTTAAGGTAAGCGATATAGATTGATTTCAAGTTCGAATACTTTTGAAACTGTATTTTTAATGCAATTTTCAGATATTGTTAAATGACGGCCTTCCTTCAAAAATCTGCGTGAGTTGTAAGCAAAACACTGAAAAATTCTACGAGTTTAAATTAAAATGCAAAGCATCCGACAAACTTTTAAAAAGTATTTTAAACGGAATAGAAGATCAAAAACCGAGCTGCGACGAACTGGATATAAAATATTTGATTCCGCTCGTGACTATAAGCGACCAGTCAACAAAAAAAGAAAACGAATCATCAAACGTGAATAGTTACGGCACAATCGTAAAAGCCGAAGATGAATCGAGCAATTCGAATGAGTTACTGTTGAGCGAAAGTGACTCGGAACAGAACCAACCGAAACTAAAAGACATAATAAACGACAATAGTGAAACAAAACCGTGCAATAAAACAAACAATGCCGATACAAAACCCGACGCGAACAGCAAGTATAGATTCGTTTGTCGTGTTTGCGGTAAAGGCTACAATATGAGAAAACGATTGCAGGCGCACGAGTGTATACACTTAAATTTGCGACCGTTCAACTGTTTAAAGTGCGATAAGAACTTCAGAGGAGAATCACACTTGAGCAGTCACATTGCTAGAGTTCATAATCCGGACAGAAAAAAACCTAAATGTAACGTTTGTGGGAAATCTGTTGTACATATTGGGTACGTTATGGGCCCAGATTTTATTAGTTGAAGACTAATTATTACCCGGTATAGTACGCGCCACGAATCTAAAAGGCTCGGAAGTTACGTGCGAATAGTACAGTCTGTTGAAAAACTACAAACTCGCAACTCAACAAAACTAAAATAGCATTAACTACTTGACAATAGCGTATTCGACTGTACTTTAAAGCAGGAAAGCGACAAGTGACAAAGGCAACGAGAGATCACGGCCAATCACCGACGAGCGCACGTTCCGTGCAGGTAGCTGGGAGGTGGTGGGAGTATCAACGGCTCTAAAATGTGCCTTTGCGACGCTGTTTGTGACTAACTTTCGAACCTTTTAGATCCGTGGCGCGTGCTATACTTGGGTAGTTCGGTCGCAGTACGAGAAACAATTTATCTATTAACTAGCAATATACTTATCGATAATTACAGCTACGGTTTTATTATTTTAGATTGCACATGGCTCGCCACAGCACAGAACGGCCCTACAAATGCGACTTTTGTGCCCTATCGTTCCCCGTAAAATGGGACTGTATCAAACATATGCAAATCCATACGGGTGAAAGAAAGTTTACGACTTTGTGCAGCGCTTGCGGCAAACAGTGTCAGTCGCCGAAGGATCTACGAATACATATGCGAAAACACACGGGTAAGTAGTTTTTAATTACGTATCGACGCCGTTTCGCATTTGTTTTATAGAATCGTCAAGTAAACAATCTTGAATATTCGTAAAAGTATATATTTTTTTCAAAATTTTTTATTTATTCTTTGTACTGAGAACAAGCAATTGACGATAAATAAAAGTCTTAAAAGGGGGTAATAAAGACTTAATAGCTTAAAATTGTTTTTCAGGGGAGAGGCCACACAGTTGTGACACCTGCGGAAAAACATACAAAACAGCATCGGCTCTTGTCGTTCATAAACGTTCACATACCGGAGAGCGTCCGCACAGATGTGATATGTGCGATAAGGCTTTCTATACAAAAGAAGTGTTGAAAGCTCATTTGCGCATTCATACAGGAGAGCGACCGTTCGTTTGTAAAATTTGTCAAAGAGCTTTCTCACAAAATCAAGCTCTCAACACTCATATGAAAATACATTAATTTTTTATTATAACGCAAAGAAAAAAGAAAATATATATTCTATTTAAAATTGCACTTATTGTTTTGTTGCCACTAAAATTAATCAAAAAGACATTTCTAAATTCAATGAAGCGTTAAGTAAAAATATTTGAGGTATTTTTACAAAATGCGATGCTTCACAAGAAACGGTTTCTATTGTTTTTGTGATGGCATGTAAACAGAACGATAAAAAAAAAATTAAGTCTGGTAATTTTCAAAACTTCGAGATGTCAAAACGATTACACAAAAAACATTTTAATAAGGTCTGTCGAATATGTTTATCACAAAATACGCAATTAGTTTCGATAACGTCTAAAATCGTGAAAATGATAAAGACGTGTACTTCCGTTAAGGTAAATTTTTATTTCAAAACAAGTCGATACTTCCACATACGAGTTGTTTTAAAAATCGCAACACTGCTTTTTTAGGTGAAGTTGAACGACGGCTTGCCATCGCACGTTTGTGTAGAATGTATAGTTGATATTAAGAAATTTTACGATTTCAAATTTCAATGCATGCATTCCGACCAGTTGCTTAAAAAGGTGCTCGACGACGAAAACGAATTAAAAACTAACAATTCATCGAAAAGCCCGCCGGTAAATGATACTTTCGCCGACAGTATATTAGACGATATTAAAGTAGAAACGAACAAAGCGAACGAGAATTTTATAACAAACGAAAATGACGACGATAACTACGATGATACATCGCCCGTATCGCCTGCGCAAGAAGACATAAAAGAAGAAGAAACTAGTCCCGTAAAAAACAAAACCGACAATGTACAAGACCCGGAAGAAACGTTTCCCTGTAAAGTCTGTAATAAAATATTAGGTAGCGAATACTCGCTGTTAAGACACATGAAAATGCAAGGCCACGACGGCGACAAAGAGTATACCTGCGAACTGTGCAAAGAGAGTTTTTATAAAATCCGCGGATTGTCCGAACACATGAAAACGCACGGCGTCAAGCCGTTGGTCTGTCCCGTTTGTAAGAAACAGTTCATGTTAAAAGTCCAGCTGGAAATTCACAGAAAATTCCACGACAAATTCGCGTGCCAACAGTGCAGCAAGGTGTTCAAAAACGCGAACAATTTGAACCGACATCAGGTGACGCATTCGAACGAAACGCCGTTCCGATGTTCGCAGTGCGATAAGAGTTTCAAGAGCGAAAGTTACCTCTCGAATCACACCAAATTGGTGCATTACGGCATCAAGAGACGTTCGGTTTGCACAATTTGCGGTATATCGGTCGCGCACATCAAACAGCACCTGCTCGTACATCAGGGATTGAAACCGTTCAAGTGCACCGAATGCGATGCCTCGTTTATGACGAGCGGCCATCTGAACGCGCATTCGCGGAAGCATTCCGGGGAAGTGCAAATATACGGCACGCTGTGCACGATTTGCGGCAAGAAATGCAGACATTCCACGCAACTTCGGATTCATATGCGCAAACACACAGGTAATTTATTAACCAAACTTGACTATTCCACGATTGATAAAATATTCGTTGTATTGACCCTTGACATATCTGATAGTAAAGTATCTACACGCGACACAAAGCAGTTTAACGTATTTAGGGCTAATATTAATATTTTCAAATTCAACCCTAACAACTTTGGAGCAACTTTATATAACAAACTTCCTGATAATTATCGCACTATTACCTCAAGTGCTTTCAAGAAAAAAATTAAGGATTTACTTCTTTCAAATGGATTCTATTCTATCAATGAATTTATTAATTTTAAATTTTAATTTACTTGTACTGACATGTCAGGTGAAATTTTGTAATTTCCAATTGACAATAAAAATCTATTCTATTCTATTTATAAAGTACTAGCGGTTCCGCCCGGTTTCACCCGGGTGTAAAAGAACGAATGGGGAACGGAGGAACATGAGTACACACATTCATCTTAGTTTACCGAGATGAATGTTGTGTCCAAGTTTCATGATGATCGGAGTTACCGTTCAAAAGTTTTTGTCGATAAAAAGCAGTATTTATACTTTTTTTAACTAATGATTTTTTAAAAATTAATTAAATAAATTTAAATGTAAGCCTTAGAAGAAAGCAATGTAGAAAATTAAATAAATAAAAATATATTCGCCCAACGTAGGGCTCAAACTCACGACCCTGATATTGACAGTCGTGTGCTCTACCGATTGAGCTAGCCGGCGCTGTATTCTGGCAACGCTAATATGAGTATATTTAGTTAGTGCATTTCACCTGAATAGAAGCTTATTTTTGAAATACATTTTGCAACATTTTTCAATAATGCTCCGCTCCTAATGGTCATAGCCTGATTTTATATAGCCTATAGCCTTCCTCGATAAATGGGCTATCCAACAAAAATTTTTTTTTTCAATTTGAACCAGTAGTTCCTGAGATTAGCGCGTTCAAACAAACAAACTCTTCAGCTTTATATATTAGTATAGATGAACATACGGTAGATAAAAATACAGCCTATGCAGAAATGTGACGCTGCCACGCTTTGACAGTCCATTGTAATTCTGCTATTTATAGGCGACCAATTATTCTTCGCCGTGCATTTCGCATCGCAAGATTCTTGCCGTTTTATTGAGACACCTCGTTGATGCCTCGCTTCACGGAGACTACATAGGAGTGCGAACTTCACGTATACAAAAAGACTTCCCAAACTAAGAAGGCACTAGTGCTCCGCATGTAGCGAAACGATGGCGGAGAATAAATTAGTCATAAATATTTACGTGCTAACTTAACATGTATTTACGATATTAAATTCACGTCGGTTCAAAAGAGAAACGTAGTATGTACGATTTGGTCGGCGGTTCTGTCAATTTTTTTCATTTGAGTTCGTGCTGCTTTGTGTAGTCTGCGTGCCTCGCCGGCTCAACCTAAGCCGTATTTCTGAGAAGCGCAATATTCGTCGTTCTTTTAACGGTGGCAATGTCGGAATTGACCGATATCAGAATTTGACCGATACTCAGTGGTGTTGTGCTAATTTTTTTTTTTACCGGAACGCGTATATATAATTATATAGACAGGGCCGATCCTGGGTAGGCGGCCGCTCTGTGCAGTCTCATGTCCCAAATTTGACGACGGGGAGGGGGGGGGGGGGTGAAAAGAGGTAAAAAACTGTAACTAAAATACATTAACATTATTTTTTTCATTGTTTGGAATTTTTCTATTTGTTGGCACATTGTTACAAATTTGTTCAATTGTTACGTCGATTTGAGAAAAAAAAAACAAATTACGTTAATAAAATCCTAAAGTAAGATTTACATTTTTTTTTATTGTTTGGAATTCTCGTTATCAGAAATCATCTTTAGTTCCGGAACGCGTTCCTGTCCAAAAAGGAAGTACCGGAACGACGTTCCGGCGCGTTCCGGCTCGACAACACCACTGCCGATACTAAAAGGTATTCGTTTAGATCCGTTCGATTAAAACTCACTTTCTGTTTACAGGCGAACGACCTCACGTTTGTACGTACTGCAGTAAAGCCTACAAGACCGGTTCAGCGCTGACCGTACACGTGAGATCGGCACATACTGGAGAACGTCCGCACCTATGCAGCATGTGCAACAAAACATTCACTACATCGGACACGCTTAAACAACACATAAGGACCCACACCGGTGAACGACCGTTTGTCTGTCAGGTCTGCGGTCGGGGATTCACGCAAAGACACGCGCTCAAGACGCACATGAAAATACACAATTCAGACTGTTAAATGTTCTCACTTTCAACTGAACGTTCAAACCACGAAGACTATACAAAGAGCACGAACTCAAATGGGAGTAATTGACAGAATCGTGCATGTTACATTTTATTTTTTTTACCACTAGCGTCGCTATTTCTTTTCCGTACTGGCGTGAATTGAATTTTTAACTAATTTCCACTTGTTGATTTATTTAATTTTCTAAGAAGTTCCCATCATTTCAGTATATACCGAACACTAGTGCCCTCTTATTTTAGGTAGTTACTCATGGAGTCGTGCTCCTTATCTAGCGTTTCTGTGGTTCAAACATTAAAAGTTCGTTCCAAGCAGCCGCGAACGGTAATAAAACCGTACACAGTCTTGTTACTGCGCAAGACTGTCTTGCGCAGTATCGATTTTTGAGCTAGTGCGCAAATTAGTCTTGCGCAGTGACAAGACTGTGTACGGTTTTATTACCGTTCACGGCTGCTTGGAACGAACCTTAAATTATTCCTAGATACTAGTAGTGTCTGTGTACTTAAGATTTTAATATTTGTATTTATTTGTAAATAAACGATTCCTGTGAAAAATTCTAGTATTATGTATATTGTAGCACTGACACAATTAGAGCTATATTTGATTGAATGTTTAGAGGTTATGTCGTTTTAGTGCAAAAAAAATTAGTTATTCCGAAAGTTCGTGAACGAGCTATTTTTAACTAGAATAAACGGACGAGGTTCGGTGAAATGTTATGTTGAAATTATAAGGAAACCATAACATTTCTTAATACTCTTTATTATAAAATATTATAACTAACTTAATATATATGTTATAAACTAGGGATTGAAGCGAGATCGTGAAGGAACGGTGAACGGACGAATAAGAAACAAGATCTTTAAAAGAAATGTACGAATTGAAAACAATAAACGAACAAAAACAGGAATTTGAAAAAAAGCTTGTCGGTACGAGAAGGGATAATATTGCCTAAATTTAAGGCGTAACGGGTATTTTATTAATAAAAATCCTTATCACTATCGAAGCGGTTTTTCGACATTACTAAACTACTTCAATAACTTACAAATAGAACTCATCTTGTTTCAGGTACGGCTGTTTAACAATACTTTATATTGTTGCTATTGAAATTACATGTGCCAACGAAAGTAGACGATGCGTTGATAATATACAAATCTTTCCAGAAGAAACACCGGTCGACGTGTTTTTTTTCCGGACAAGTTATTTCAAACTACAGTAGAGACGCGTTAATCCGAACCTTCATAATCCGGATTCTTTGGTAATTCGGACGGCCGTTTGATAGTATCACGTACATTTTAGTCCGGATTTTTCCAGTTTCAGTAATCCGGATCATAATACTTAGTTATTGAGTAGCTATACCGGCACTATTTGCGTCAACACTATTGGCCGGCGGTGTGTTACAAACAGTTACATACATATTTGTTGCCGGAGAAGTGAGAGAAGAGGTGGTTTTAGTATGTATGTAGTCGTTGTCAAACTCAGATAGAAATACATAGAGAACGCACTATGGCGCCGCGTAAACGATCACACGTTACTTTATCACTGCAAGTAAAAAACGAAATTCTTGACAAATTAAAAAAGCAAGCCTCAAATAAACAGTTAGCCGCAAAATATGAGCATTTTAGTTTGTTTTCTTGATAATTAAAATTACATCCAGTAATCCGGACATTTTGATAATCCGGATCAGCTGTGTTTTAATTAGTCCGGATTATCGCGTCTCTACTGTAGTACTTTTTCAAAATTTAAATTCGAAAAAATGCCAGCTTAAGACGTCGTAAATTTGTACGGTGTAAATTTTAAAGTGTTGGAGCACCGCTTTCAGGTATTCTCCGAAGTTATTTATTTGTACAGGACAAGTTCTATTACAAATGCTTTTTCATGTGTGTTCGAAGCGTCGATCCTTGACCGAACGCTTGATCGCATATTTTACACCTATAGGGCCTCTCCCCCGTATGCGTTCTCTGATGAACTTTGACGCACGCTTTAGTCGTGAACATTTTATGACAGACAGGACATTCGTGCGTTTTTTCGCCTGTGTGTACGTTTCGATGCGACAATAAACCGGCTTTCCTTATAAACGTTTTGTTGCATATAGGACACTGAAAGGGTCGTTCTCCTAAAAAACATAACGGCGTTCTGAAACATTTTCACACTAGACGCTACGTTATTATGCGAGTTTTCGGCATGCAAAAACTAATGAAATTACAACCGGCAGCAAGCGACTAGGGTTACCAGATGGTCTGAATGAAAAAACGGGACATTTTACAGCCCCCCCCCCACTGATAATTGAAGAATGAAAAAATATTTTTGAAATTTTTGAAATCTAAAAAAAATTGTTGTAAAAAAATTATTTTTTTTTATTCCTATCTATCAGTTCCCAATTTTTACACTTCTATCTCAGTACCGAGCAACTGTCAGGAACGAAAAATCCTCCGACCCTAATAATAACTTTAAAAAACCCTTCTTCAGACAAAAATTGATGAAACATCTGAAGTGTGCTGTGTGTATCAATCCACAATCGATATCTATCGAAATCGTGTAATTTAATATGAGATGTCGCAGTATGACACAGCAGGGTGTGTCTCAGGTTCGAAATCATAAGCCATAAGGTTTGAAAGGAAAAAAAAAATTTCTATTTCCTGAAGTACAAGCCGGGACATTTGCATAGATTTTGAAAAAATTCCGGGACACCGGGACAGGAGGGCGAAAACGGGACATGTCCCGGAAAACCGGGACGTCTGGTAACCCTACAAGCGACTAGTCCCAACTTTCGAAGTGTAAAATAAAATAATTTTCGAACTAAAATAACAGACAGTACGAGATGATAATTTAATGATTTTTCGTGTTAATCAATTATATTGTTGAAATAAAGTAAAAACAAAAATTAATTTTTGTTAGCGAGCTCTCAAGATATAGAAATATTACGTAGATTATAGGCGATCAACAGCGAGTTCTCAAAAAAGCGTGCAGTTATTATCAGTCATGCGTGTTCTAATGTTTGATACCAACTACAGACCGGCAGTACAAAAAAGCACTGCCATGTATGCCAACATTGTAACGAAAAAATTACTAACCTGTATGAGACCGCATATGCATTCGTAGCTCCGTGAAATTGAAGACATTTTTGCCGCAAACCGTGCACAGCTCTCTGCGATTGTGTTTCTGACCGGAATGTATTTTCAAGTGTTGTCTCAGGAGCGATTCTTTTGCAAAAGCGGAACTGCACTTATCGCACTTAAAAGGTCGCTCCGTCGAATGCATAATCGTGATGTGATCTTTGAGGTTTTGCACCTGTAAAAACAAACGCCGATAATTTTACTTTTGTTTTTTTGTAACTTTTAAACAGTCAACGCGTTCGTAGGTCACTTCTTTTTGAAGATTCTCGTCGAAACGATGGGAGTCTCCCACCATTTTGATGGAAATATTCGGAAAGAAGAGACCGACAAACACAATCGGCGAATCGCTTACTTCTTTGCCGCAATCCGGACAAACTTTTTTCCCTTCGATATGATGTTTTCTTATATGTCCCTTTAAGCTATTATTATTTTTAAAAAATTTCCCACATTTCAGACACGGCACCAAGTCCTGTTCCATATGCGATTTCTCGTGAATTTTTAAGTTTTTTCTCGACTTCAAAGTCTTTCCGCATAATTTGCAAGTGCAGTCGTGACTTTTCATATGCGACTCAAGTTCTATTCGTAGTGTAAACTGTCTCGGACAAACGGTACATTGAAACGGTTCGACCTTGTGATTTTTGAAAATGTGATGTTTCAGAGCCGATATTTCAGTGAAGTGCTTTTGACAATATTCACAGTCCGTTCTTTTATGTTCAGTTTTGTGCTTACGGAATTCTTCGTCCGAGTTGAATTCTTTTTTGCAAACATCGCACGAGATCGAAGGCTTTACGTTTTCCGATTCTTCAGAAGATGAATCCTAATAATATTATAGATTTGATAACGAGAAACTATTATCGCAGCATGTCAGATAAAAAGCAAAACTGACATAATACCAACCTTGTAATCATCTTGATCTGCAGGATTGTTGAACGAATCGTCTTCTTTCTGCTCTTCATTACTTCTGTTTTCCAATGTACATTTTTCATCTTCTAAATCACTTTGTTCTAATTTGACTAAATTTGATGCACTATTTTCTAAATTTGAAGGAATATTTTCAGGCGCCTCTTCTTTTAGTGTAACGTCAGGTTCATCCTCTTCAATATTTTTGATGATCCTTCTTAAATATTTGTCACATTTTTCAGACCGAATTTTGAATTCATACGACGTAGTTAGTTCATTATAACATTTACGACAAATCTGATGCGGCAATTCGTCGAGTTCGGTAATCTACAAAAAAGTCAACGTAAAAAAACAAAATACGTAATAATGGTACAAACTTCGGTCTTAATTTCTAAAAATTGGTGTTACAATCATACAGGAATCAGTTCGTCTTTTCTTAAATGAAATAAACATTTTACCTTAATATTTGTACATATTCCTAACATTTCTTGTATATTTAAAACACTGACTGAAAGTACCGATTTCTTTTGAGAGAGACACGTTCTACATACTTTTGATTTATTATTTAATATATCCATATTAATAATATTAAAATAATAATAAAAGAACTGTTAAAAACGAATTCTTTCGACTAGAATTAAAATGTAACTGTCAAACGCGAAACATAACCTAAAAACAGTTGCATCGGAATTTGTTTATGTACAGTTCAACCAACATAAATTGCCGATAAATTGTACCGCGAATGCTATGCTAAAAAAAAAACAAAAGAACATTTGATAATGATTTACTATACCCGTTAACCGACGACTAAAAAAAAATAAAATAACTGAAACAAATGCCATGAACTATCTTTAAAGAATTAAATTTAAATCGTTCGAGTATTTCTGAATCGTCCGTGTTCGAAATAACGAGTATCAAATGTATAAGGAAAATGGTGGATAAGATATGCAATTTATTTCAAAACATTGTACAATTTACAAATGTTTGGAAACGATACAAAACTAAATAATATCACATATTAAATACAATAAATTACCTTAATAATTGCTTACCAATCTACCGTGTTTTGGGTTTAAGTTCGACAGACAATAATGGTTACCGTTTTCTATTGCTGTTAAAAAATAGGCAAGACAAAACTACGCAGGTTCGCTTTTAATTTGCAATTTTCAAAAATTAAAACGAATTTAAATATTTATTGCAAACTTACACAGTAAGTAGTAATATTTAACCTTAATCTTCTACCAAGCAAAGAATAATAACGTTAATAACAGTTATGTTCTTGGACCGGAATATTTGAGCCCATCCGCCTCTGAGTCTGCCAGGCCAACACTCTGCTGTGAAACGCGTCATACAATTAGAAATACACCAGTCGCGTACTTACGAGACCTGCGTAGGTTAGATGTTTTGATTAGTGATGTGCCGGATCGTTAAAAATGTATATCCGCAGATACGGATCTGAATACGGATATTTGGTTTCAAGATCCGCGGATACGGACATTAACTTTCTTAGAGTACGCGGCGGCAAATATTGCACATCGACCTTTGAAAAAAGACTATCTGTTATGGGAAAAAGTTATTGACCTCTTTAAGAGTTAACTCTCATAACAGATTGTCTCTTTCCAAAAATCGATGTGCAATATCTCACTATAAAGATAGTTTTTTAGTACCTTTGAGTTATGTACTATTGGTATGGTACTCAGTACGATAAATGTTTGCAATATAAAGGTGCCAAATACGATTTAAAAAAATAAAAAATAATCTGAATGGAATTTAACAGTTTTTCATTATTACCTAATCACCTATATACCTATATATAAAAATTCATCTGTGAATTGAAAATTAATAAGGTAAAAGATCCGCCAAAAACTAACGGATACGGATCTTTCTTCTCCCTCGGATATCCGCGGATACGGATATCCGGCACATCGCTAGTTTTGATACGCTATTTTAAGCGATGGTGATTTCAACCGATATCGATCGATACGAAGTAATCGCAGATGTATTAAAACGCCCGCCGCAAGCGAAACGATCAAAATCGGAAAACGTTTTGTGTAAGAAATATTATACCTTCAAATAGATCCGTCGAATCTCCGGCCAAACTAAATAACGTATAATTGGGGTTAATGTATTTTCTTGTGCGTTCTCAAGGTGGATTTCTGACTGAAACTTTGACTACAAATTTCGCACCGGTAGGGCTTCTCTCCCGTGTGAGTGCGTTGATGCTCTTTAACAACGGCCGAGGTGAAGAACCGTTTGTGGCAAATGGGACATTCATGGGGTCTCTCCCCTGTATGTGTTCGTTTATGACTAGACAGGGCCGATATCGTCCTGTATCTTTTCTCGCACATAGAACAGGCGTACGGCTTCTCCCCTGGGAAATAAAAAATTTACCTTTTGCATTATTTCGACACTAGAATCTCGAGAACATAACCGAGACGTTGATTTACTCCGGACCGAATTTATCCATAAGCAAAATAAGCAGTTGCTTAAGGTTATACGCCCGATAGAGCAATGTATAGATAATACGCTGAAATTTTAATATGTTAATTATGGATATCTCATACATTCAACTGCATTTTTTAAAAAACATTGACCGTCTAGTTTTCAAGTTATTAATTATTAAAAATGCGATTTTTAACACAATGATATATGAGAAGACTACCCAGAAGTGTATATAAAAATAAGATTAAACCAAATTGGCTATAGACAAATAAAAAAAAAACTGATTATTCGAAGGTTTGACTCTTTTAGATAACGTAGGAATTAAAAAAACTATACTTTCCCGTGCAGTTTTGGAGAAATATTAATTAAAAATTTTCGAAACAACTCTCAAAATCTCTATTTTCTAGATTTGAATTATGTCACCATGAAAACCAGATTACACGAAAAGTTTTTCATAAATTTTGTTTTTATTAAATAATTTTTTTGACGTAGCTAATAACTAAAACTTGAAAATTGGATATTATCTCATTTACCGTGTATTAAAAACTGCATTTAATATCCAATAACTCAAAAACTATACGTCAAACGGTTCAAAGGTTTTAAAAACCAAAACGTAAGATAAAATCTATCGTGTACACTGGACTTAATTAAATATACTGCTTAAGTCACAACTTTATGATATTATGTCAAATGTTTAAATATTATTTCTTAAATATTAAAAAATAAAGCTATGATCAACAGGATATAATATTTCCATAAGAAATAATAAATTTACCAAGTCATATAACATTTTTTTGTTACAACAAAATACGGACGCAGTTTTTACTAATACGGTCGAGAGCGTATAACCACCTTAAGGCCGCTGCACACGAGACTAGAAATGCTGCTAGTTCTGATAGCTGGTAGGCTGGGTACGTAGCTGGAAATGACGTAACTGCGGGCTGGCCTGCTAGCTCACAAGATACGTTTTAAAAATACAACAGGGGCTATTTTCTCTGAGATCTGCTGCTAGCTATGAGCACGAACCAATCAGGAAGCAGTATCTGGTCACGTGGGCACTTGAACAAACGCCCACAAACCAACACGGCGTCATTCTGCTCAGAGTCAGACAACAGATACGTTTTGCTCTGTGTTTATATTCGAACTGTCACTGCGCGCGCACCAGATCTAGCCACAAAACAAGCTTGAAAGACGTCTCGTGTGAAGCGAAGAAAACCAGCGCTAGAAAACTAGTAGGCCAATCTAGCAGCGTTTCTAGCCTCGTGTGCAGCGGTCTTTATGACGCCGATGACTTCAGTTGTTGAGCGTCTATAATTTACAATCTCTCTCTTTAAATCGAATCAAAATATCGGAGATCGATTACCTGTATGTGTGCGCATATGAACGCGTAAACCAGTCGAACTTTGAAATTTCTTTCCGCAAATAGTACAAAGTTTTCTATAAGGTAACGATTCCCCGCTGTGGACTTTCGAGTGAATGTGAAGAAACGATTCCGAAGCAAACGATAACTGACACTCCGTACATTTATACGGTCTGTGCTCCGCGTGTATTCTTAGCATATGCACCTTAAGATTTGTCGCGCTCGTCGACTGCAAGAGGAACACAAAATTATATTTTTAAACAATTGTTGGAATATTATAAGGATACAAAAATTAATCTTTACTATTTTAGTAATAGTTTTAAAAGAGTTTAGTTACAGTTAGTAATTATTATAATATATTACGGAGTAGCTACTGTTTGCTACAATTGTTAAGAAACACCCATTGTTACAACGCTATCAACATAGAAAAATTAGTTTTTTTTTTGCAAACAATGTCACCGTCGGGATACGAACCCCGAATCTTTCCACGTTGATAGCGTTGTAACAATGGGTGTTTCTTAACAATTGTAGCAAACAGTAGCTACTCTGTAATAGTTTTAAAACAAATATACTCGTATATCTATTATTATCCTTATTATTATTCTTATTATCCTTATTATTATATATTAAGTGATGAATGATTATTTTTCTTTAAGTGATAAAAGTAAATATACAGATGAGAAAATATTCTGTCAAGTACTTATGTTTATGCGATAGTTTTAAGATAAGTATAGAAAAGATCCCTCATATGGTTTTTAAGTATATCTAATATATAAAATTCTCGTGTCACAGTTTTCGTTGCCAAACTCCTCCGAAACGGCTTGACGGATTTTGATGAAATTTTTTGTGCTTATCCGGTATCTATGAGAATCGGCCAACATCTATTTTTCATCCCCCTAAATGTTAGGGGTAGTCCACCCTTAAATTTTTTTTCTTCCTTTGATTATAATTATTATTAAAGACACGAATTTTTTTTAAATTCGTATCCATGGTTTTAAAATATAAACAGCCTTATGTATGATTTGAAAAAATTCTGTCAAAAATTAAAAAAACATTGATTTATAATAAACCATTGTGCGAGTCATTAGGATCAGTTTTTCTGACAATTATATTGACAAAAATATATAATTATAATTCAATAAATTTTATTGAATTATAATTATATATTGTCAATATAATTGTTAGAAAAATTGGTCGATAATTTATTTATTGAAGAGTACTAATCAGACGTTAATCAAAGATTCAAATATCCCCATTCGTTCTTTTGCACCGGGCACGACGGCGCAGCCGGAGTGCTCGACATACACACATATACGTCCATGTATATTTTAAAATAAATAAAATAGATAGATAGATGTTCCAATTATATAGATATATATATATATTATACTGTTAGGCGGTACGAAGTTCGCCGGGTCCGCTAGTTATACTATAAAGTCTTATACAGATATTCATACAGTTTAGAGCTGTAACAAACTGTATGTATTCGTTACTGAGTAACGGGTACATCGTCTGACTCGAAGTAAGGAATCGTTACTTACAAATTCATTTCGTTACTCGCATCTGTCGTATCTATGTTAGTTCGGCTCGTTTGATACGGTTATACGAACACAATGTGTTATACTTATAAGTATTCATAAAGTACGAAGTCATGACTCATGTCGTATCACGTATGCGATGCGCTTTGATGCGAACTACATGCTTATTGCTTTATGCTGTTAAGTACACTATTGTATGTCGTATGTAAAGTACCGAGTAACGTAACGATACAAAAGTAACGGGTACTGGCTCTTTAAGTAACGAATACATACGGGTACACAATTTCTCGTTACTTTTACAGCTCTAATACAGTTAACACTGCCTTCCTTAGTGCGTCTTTTAAATAAAGAGAATAATTATTTGAAGAATAAAAGTGTTATTTAACTTATAATATTGAAACCTGATTCCCATTTCCCAATAACAATAAGCCATTCATAACTACGGCAGCAGGCGAAGTGTCCTTCTAGCAAGTGAGCCGCCTAGAAGCACACTCCCCTGCTACCACATCGCCTTTGATAATGTGTATAGCACGCGCCACGAATCTAAAAGACTCGGAATGCAGGCTTGCACTTGTACAGTCTGTTGAAAAACTAAAAACTCGCAACTCAACAAAACCAAAATAGCAATAACAACTTGACAATAGCGTACTCGACTGTACTTTAAAGCAGGAAAGCGACAAGTGACAAAGGCAACGAGCGATCACGGCCAATCACCGACGAGCGCACGTTCCGTGCAGGTAGCTGGGAGGTGGTGGGAGTATCAACGGCTCTAAAATGTGCCTTTAGATCCGTGGCGCGTATTATACCGCAGTTGTAGACGAAGCGTCAGGTAGAAACACCAACGGACCACGGCCTACAAGTCCGAAACCGAGGAGATTCGGAATATAAATGAAACACGAGCGCACGTTCCATGCAAGTAGCTGGGAGGTGGTGGTAGTATCAACGGCTCTAAAGTGTGCCTTTAGATCCGTGGCGCGTATTATACCGCAGTTGTAGACGAAGCGTCAGGTAGAAACACCAACGAACCACGGCCTACAAGTCCGAAAACCGAGGAGATTCGGAATATAAATGAAACACGAGCGCACGTTCCATGCAGGTAGCTGGGAGGTGGTGGTAGTATCAACGGCTCCAAAGTGTGCCTTTAGATCCGTGGCGCGTATTATACCGTAGTTGTAGACGAAGCGTCAGGTAGAAACACCAACGGACCACGGCCTACAAGTCCGAAACCGAGGAGATTCGGAATATAAATGAAACACGAGCGCACGTTCCATGCAGGTAGCTGGGAGGTGGTGGGAGTATCAACGGCTCTAAAATGTGCCTTTAGATCCGTGGCGCGTATTATACCGCAGTTGTAGACGAAGCGTCAGGTAGAAACACCAACGGACCACGGCCTACAAGTCCAAAACCGAGGAGATTCGGAATATAAATGAAACACGAGCGCACGTTCCATGCAGGTAGCTGGGAGGTGGTGGGAGTATCAACAGCTCTAAAGTGTGCCTTTAGATCCGTGGCGCGTATTATACCGCAGTTGTAGACGAAGCGTCAGGTAGAAACACCAACGGACCACGGCCTACAAGTCCGGAAACCGTGGAGATGCGGAATATAAACGAAACGTACCTCTTTACCGCAAACGCTGCAAATATATTTCCTCTGTAACCCCTGATGAAAAGCTTTCACGTGTTTTCGCATCGTATATTTGCACAAAAACGACGAATCGCACTGCGGACACGGAATCCGTACTCGTTCGGTATGTCTGAGTTTGTGACTGCTGAGTAAAGTCTGCGTTTTACACTCCTTTCCGCACGTTTCGCAAATAAACTTTCTTTCTTTGTGAGTCTTCATATGCACGTTCAATTGCACTTGCAAAATAAACTTTTTCTGACACAATTTGCACTTCACAGGCTCGACGGTGTGTTTCCTTTTCAAATGAATTATGAGTGCGTTCATTTCGTAATATTCTTTATCACAGTAATCACAATTGAATTTCTTGTCGCCGTCGTGTCTCGACATGTGCGATTTCAATCTCGAATCGTCGAAGAAAACTTTACTGCAAACCGGACAAAAAACGCATTTCGTCCGATATTCCGGATGCGTATTCATATGTTTTTTCAACGACCGCTTATTACACAATTCCTTTTTACACACAACGCAAGTATTATCACTTTTACTGTTCTCGGATTCAGATATTTTATTTTCGCAGAACGGTCCTTTGTCATCGTCCCGTTTGGAAAACGAATCGTTCGACTTGTCGCTTTCGGCATTTTTAAGATCGTCTGCCAATTCTTCATTTTTACATTCTTGCGGTGAATTTGGTTTGGCTTCGAGAAAGTCATCGAAATGATCTTCATTTTGACAATTATCTTCCTTGTAGTCATCACTGTCATCGCATGTATCTTCAGATTCCAATTTAATACCGTTACTTTCTTCTACTTTACTATTTTCAACCATTTTGCGGAGTAACGAATCCGATTTTTCCGATAAAAATTTAAAATCGTAAGCGATTGTGACGTTCTTGAGACATTTGTCACAAATATATTCGGGCAACCCATCGCATTTGGTTATCTTGAACGAAATAAATAAAATCTAAATAATAGAATCGAAAAAGAAAAACGACTGAATTCTTATCAAAATACCTTAATAGTCGTGCAAGCAGTAATCATTTCTAAAATGTTTGGAGTAAAAACAGAATTTATAACCAATTTTGGTTGCTTTAAACATGTTCGACATGTCTTAGAAAAATCTGGCTTTTCCATGTTATATGTCTGTTTATAAGAGATTTATTAACAAATTCACTTTATAAATAAACAATGAAGAATTTAAACAATAACATAAACAATAAAATTACTTTTTAAACTTTTAACCAAAAAGCGTCACTCAATTCGTAACATCCAGTGTTGACAACACAATGGCGTGAAAAATGTAAACGGGGTTACTCAAAATGTTTGTACTTATGTCCAGGAAAAAAAAACTATAAATTACGCGCGTCTGAAAAAGGTTTAAACGAATTATATTTTATTTAAATACTGCAAATGAAATATTTACATTCGGACTAGTAATATTTATTCAAAGAAAAAGTCGTTTCTTAAACCATTTATTTATTTACATTGACATTACCTATTTTTTGAGCAAAGATCAATTTCAACTGACCTGGTAACTTCAATAAAAGAACTTATTTTTTATTACTCATGCGGGAAAAGTGGTATGTTTACGCACGCTGTTACAGTTGAAAAATAGCTATTTCATTTGCGTGCGTGTCGCACTGAAATTATTGTTTGCCGGCTGCCGCACGCAAATTCAGAGTTATCATAGTTACCAATACAATAACAATTTTAACTGAATTTTCAACTTTTTAATGATTTAATTTTAATTTTTATTACTTCTAATTTCTTTTTTTAATTCATAATAAAATTTAAATTTAATTTAATTCGTATTAAAAAAAAGTATGTGCAACTCGTGCGGCATTGTCGCACTAGTTGTACAATATACTATTTACTCCAAATCATTTGTAGCGTTTCGATCGTAAGCATTGTTTATTTTCCAAAAATACTGATTAATTCCTACCGCTAATTCAAATAGACGCGGTGTCGTCAAAAAAAAAAAAATTGGTTGTCTGTTAAGTCGGTTTACAGACGATAGTTTTACGTGATAACGTATTCCGCTCGAATATCATATTTAATAATACATTACTGCGCTCTCGCTTGCACGCACAGGGTCAGGCGGAACGTTACACTTTTTCGTGCGTGCAGCTGGTGTTTCATCAATTTATAAGACGTTATCACGTCAAAAAAAAAAAAAAACAGGACACAATCAAATTTCTTTTATTCAATGAATTTTCATGTGCGTTTTAAGCGTAGACTTTTGACCAAAAGCCTGGCCGCACACTTTGCATTGGTACGGTCGTTCGCCCGTGTGTACAACCTGATGAACCCGAACGCACTTCTTAGTGAAGAATCTTTTATGGCATACGGAGCACTCGTGCGGCCGATCCCCAGTATGCGAACGTTTGTGTACGGCCAAAGCCGAGCTGGTTTTATACGACTTATCGCACATTTGACACACAAATGGCCGCTCACCTTCAATAAACACCGTACACTCAATTAAAACAATCTCAATAAATGAATAAACATTCTACAGAAATAATTCGAATATCGACAATTTCTAGCGGAATTTGTTGAGAAATATTATAATACGCACCACGGATCTAAAAGGTTCGGAAGTTAGTCATACAGCGTCGCAAAGGCACATTTCAGAGCCGTTGATACTCCCACCACCCCCCAGCTACCTGCGCGGAACGTGCGCTCGTCGATGATTGGCCGTGATCGCTCGTTGCCTTTGTCACTTGTCGCTTTCTTACTTTAAAGTACAGTCGAATACGCTATTGTCAAGTTGTTATTGTTATTTTAGTTTTGTTGAGTTGCGAGTTTGTAGTTTTTCAACGGACTGTACAAGCGCAAGCCCACATTCGCATCTAGCTTCCGAGCCTTTAAGATTCGTGGCGCGTATTATACTATCAACAATTTCGACAATTCAAATCTAACCATTTGTTTCATCTTTAGTATTAATGAATGACTGCGCTTTAATTTACCTGTATGAATACGCATGTGAATTCGCAATGCCGTAGAATTTTGCAAAATTCTACCGCAGACCGGACACAGTATTTTATAAATTCGCGATTCTCCCGAATGAGTTCTCAAATGCAGTTTTAAGAAAGACTCTTTCGCAAAACTCATTTCGCAGTCGTTGCATTTGTACGGCCGATCCGTTGCATGAACGAACAGCATGTGATGTTTGACGTTCGTTACCTGAGAAATAAAACAATAACAAAACGAAAAAAAGACAATGTCGAAAATAGTTATTGGCGTAACTAGTAGTCTAAGTCATTCATGGCGCGCTGACAGGTCATGACTTAGCCTACAAGTTACGCCCATAATTTTATTCAACAATTGCGCGTTATTCATGTTTTATTTATTGTTATTAATGAGATGTTGTAAATATCTATTTATTTCTTTATAAAAAAACTGTCAATACTAACAGCACCAAGCAGCACGATTCAATGTTTTGGTTTGAGGTTAGCCGGTTATGAATAAACTCCATGTCGAAAACATTCGGCCTCTCAATTTTAGCCTCAATGGGTAACAACGGAGTTGTTGTTACCGACTATTTCGTTACGACTCAGAAAATAGTTACGTTTATTTTCATTACTCCACAATGGCCGAGCTAGTAGGAATCTTCATTGAGTTATGACAAGTAATTGTCACCAGTCAGTAAATGGCTATTTAGGGTTCGGTTTTTAGGCATGATAAAACATGAATAACGCGCATGAGTTGAATAAAACAAATATTGCTTACAGCTTTGCCGCAAACGGTACAGATTTCTTTTTTGATCGGCCCTTGATGAAACCTTCTGATGTGTACTCGAAGACTCGCCTCGTATTTGAACCATTTATTACAATACGTGCACAGATGTGGATCTAGCGTCATATGCAACATGTTATGGGATTTCAACGATTTGTTCGAAGAACATTCTTTACCGCACGTATTGCAAGTAAATCGGTTTTCGTTATGCAATTTCATGTGTACTTCGAGTTGAATCTGCAGAGTGAATTCTTTTCGACACACTTTGCATTCGACCGGTTTGACGCTGTGATGTTTTTTCGAATGGAACGCCATCGCGCTGAGTTCATAAAATCCTTTTTTGCAAAAGGTGCAATTATATTTTTTCTCGCCTTTATGTCGAAGCATATGTTTAGTTAAGTTTCCTTTTTCAAAAAATTCTTTTTTGCAAATCGGACACAGCGCACTGTGTTTTCTCTTGTCCCTATGAGTGTCCATATGACGCGATAATGAATATTTGTTTACCAACTGTTTTCCGCACACTTTGCATTTAAAATTATCGTTATCCCAAACCGGACCGGCCGAATTATATCTAGACTTCCTTTTAATAACTGAACTTTTACCTTCCGAAGGTGCGGATAATATCGGTACGTCATCTTTTTCGGTACAGCTTTTCTCACTAGACGTATCCCATTCTCGATGAGTTTCAGATTTTATCGATGAAGTTTCACTGCAATTTATTTCTGACGTTTTTTGTACTGACTCTAATTTCACTGAACTATCATCTATTTTAACGCTATTAGAACCCAACTTGATTCTTTCCAGCATTTCATGTAATACACTGTCCGATTTTCGACACTGCGTTTTGAAATCAAAAGATGTTGTAACGATTTTAACGCACTGTGAACAAATTTGATCCGGCAAGCCATCGTTTCTTGTTACCTGCAACAATCATTTGTAATATTTGACTGTTTTATATTCACGTAAAAATAATAACTAACCTTAATATCTGTACAATTATCAATCATTTCTAACACGTTAGATAAAAATATGGAGCTCATATTTGTTGTTTCTAATAAACACGTACGACAAATTTTAGAGAAATCTAATATATTCTCCATAATATTAACGTCGTTCTAACACTTCAAAGCTATTTAGCTTGGCATAAACTTGAAGCCATAACCTCAAAACTTGACGATTGTATTACGTCATAGGTGGGCGCTTCCGTTAAAGAAAAGATTTTTTTCCCTACTGAAAGTATTTATTTAAACAGACTATTGACAGGATCATGCTTTTATAATGTATATAATAAAACATTTGAAAGTTTTAATTAACAAATTTATTATTATACACTAAAGTTATACACACAGACATAGTCGTGTAATTTTCTACAAACTTAATTGTCTGTTAAATGAAGTTTAAATATTTCCTGGAAATGTTCCATTTTCTCTCTGATCATCCCACTTCTCTACCCAAGCATTGGGACAAATCGAGTTGTAAACTTTATAGAAGTATTGGCAAGGTTCGTAATTCTTGCCTTTAATTCTCTGGCATCGATGGAAATCCAAATAACTTTGATAGCAATAGCGGGTCTGATTCGTGTTAGGAAAACGTGGATCAAACGGAGCAGTTTTTAATTGCACACCTTCAACAGCTGCCGGTGCCATGATTCTCTAAAATCCATCATTCTTACATTAACAAATAAAAAGAAAGAAAACATGCCGTTTAGCTAATTTGAACATCTAAATTACTTGCATTTTATGGCTTATTTGTACTACTTTGAAACTGCTTTATAAATTAACCCTTTTCGCAGTTTATCTAATTTGTTAAAATGAATAATAAATGTTAGTTTATAATAATACATTTTTATTACCCTTTTCTACGATACGAAATCACTTCCGTTAGCGTATTGAAGTGTCCTGACGATTATGTTGCCATTAACATTATAAGGCCATATAAAAAAAAAAACAAATGTTACAACCGGACATTAAAGTTGAATTTCAACATAGTTGTTTGGAAATCGTACCTCTGTTTGCACGATCCCAAACTGTCAACAAACTGGCGTCATCAGTTTAGTTGATGGTTTGGACAGAGCTACTGAAAGTGAATTCGTATTGCGAAAAAGGGTTATAAACATTTAATTATTTATAAACTAGTAAATTTTTATCCACAAGTTGCTCAAACTTTAGTTTATGGCTAAGCACTATAATTTCATAATGCAGAAAAAAAGTAGCAAACCAAGCCTATCGTACATCATTTTCCTTGAATAAAAATCATCTTTGAGCTTTTGTTAAGTTCGTTCCAAGCAGCCGCGAACGGTAATAAAACCGTACACAGCCTTGTTACTGCGCAAGACTGTCTTGCGCAGTATCGATTTTTGAGCTAGTGCGCAAATTAGTCTTGCGCAGTGACAAGACTGTGTACGGTTCTATTACCGTTCGCGGCTGCTAGGAACGAACTTATTAATAAACAAACAGACTAGCTCAGTAATACTAATAAAAAAATCGAAATAAAACTCAGTACTAACGTTAAATTTAGATTCGAAGCTACTTTTATTATAATACATTTTAAGAAACCAAAACTTATTGAAAGCTTTGCATCTGCATGTTTCACCTTCAGATAATACTATAGCTTTTACAAAATTTATTCTCAAAGATTAGTCTGAAGTGGAATAATTTTGTCTCCTGTCTCGCGATCACTGTTTGTCTTTTTTTGCTTTAGAGCATGTTAAATTCATTCCAATTTTAAATTTAAATTTATAAAAATCATAACTAATAAAAAGCAATGTATATATTTCAATCGTCACAATTAAAAAAAAGAAATAAATATTACTTCAGCCAGTTAAATAACAAAATAATTGATTATGTACATTGATTATTTTTGCCTAGAAAATAAACTGTAACATTTTGTTGTTTTCAAATTATTCTAGATAGAAAATAATCATTTTCAGAAAACACAGATCAACCAGAATAAAGTAATTTATCATCAACAAAGTTACTCATAAGGGAAAATTAAATAATTATTTAACTAGGGGCCTAGTCTTCGAATCATCGTCACAACAAGCTTCTTTGTAACGTTTCACTTCTTTCATATACATTGACCAAGCATCTTTCGGCGCCTCCTCCTCCGCTAACAATACTTTTTTCTTCTCGACTAAACCGGTCTTAAGTACGCGGCCTCCTCTACGTTTTCCGAACAAAACAGTCGGTTTTTTGTTTTCCAAATTTGTCGCCGCCGCTACAATATTAAGTATACTTTCGGGTTTCTTCTGATCGTGTTCCTGCTGCTTTTTCTGCTGTTCCTCTTGCATTTTTTTGAACGTTTCCAAAAAACTGCCATCGTTTTTAAATACCGGCGTTGCAGAAGACGAAACGCTCGACGTGACTAAGCTTGAAATAGACGCCTGTTGCTGGTAAGGGCTTTTGTATGTTTGAGCTTTCGCTTGAATGAAACTCTGTTGCTTCAGCAACTGTTCTTTGATTGTCGTAGTTTCGTTCAATTCGGAGAATAATGGCGATGAAGTATCGAAATTGGTTTCGGCAATACCGGTAACAACGCTCGAAGATCTGGAACTGCCCGTACTCTCTTTAGATTCAGATCTTTTATCGGGAGATTTTGTTTTGGAGCGAGTGCGAGATTTGCTGCGACTGATACGTTTGCGAACTTCAGACGGCGAACGGGACCGATGTTTGGGTGAATAATTACTTCTAGAAGATGAACTGTACGAGCGTCTCGATCGATATCTCGAGCTGGTTTTGTAGCTTCTTCTGTCGCGCGAAGCACTGCGAGATTTGTGTCTATCGCGGCTATAAGAACGTCTCGAAGAATATCTTTCTCTTTGCGAGCAGCTTCTAGATCTGTCACGTGATCGATTGTCTCTCGAGTAACGTCTTCGATAATACGTGTTTCGTCGCGAGGTGTTCCTTTCTCTCGAATATCTGTCTCTCGCGTTGCGTTCTCTGGAATAGCGTCTTCTCGTCGATCGTTCGGCCGAGTAATTGCTTCTCGGAGGAGAAGGTTTGGGCGAAGGACTCTGAGAGCGTCGCCGATAATTCTCCGAAGATCGATTATCGTGACCGCGACTAGTATTTCTCACTGTCGCAGGAGGACTGTCGGCGTACCTATCACTGGATACATTGTAATCATTTTGCACAGGAGTGTTATAGTAATTATTTACGTTATCATACATAGCAAATCCCGTATTGTACGCGGGCGTTGGCACATAACTGACAGCCGGTTGATCTCTTGCCGGAAGTGTCGGTACAGCCTGTTGTGGCGGTGTGGGAGTGTCGCTCGTCCCAGGAGGAGGCGGGATGTCCCAAACCAAATGATTCAAGTGAGAATACGACATTGCGTGTAGCGTTCCTACGCGAACTGTAGTTATTCACCTATAAGAGAACTTCTAGGTATAGTTTTAACCACAATTAGACATTTTCAAACAAAGGCTTGTGTGTGACGATGATTTATTCTTCATAAACTGCGTCAAACGGACTTTAAAAGTCCCGTGTAAACAACTGACTGTCGCGACAGTGCACTAAACCACCCTAGCATTGTACGGATAGATATTTAGGTATATGCTATTAGTGAAAGAACGAAGACAATTAAATTGTAAATTGGATTTCATTTGCGAACATTTGTTATCATTTTCAACATTAGAATAAAATGTTAATTACTAGTTTCGAATGATAGTATATCCTCGAAATGTCTATAATAATACTTTCAAAGTATCTCCTGTACATATTTCATTTTAGTGTTAATAAGTAACATAACACGCGTATTTAAAATTGGAATGCTTTCTTTATATAATTTTGAAATACGTATATCACAGGACACATTATATATTATGATACTCGATTATAAACATTGTGTCCTTACTGAAATAGCAAACCCGTACCTAACAGTTAACCAAATATTACAATATTTAATTAGCAATAATATTAAAACTTGAAGTTTATTCGTTTCCGCATGAACAAAATTATTCCTTTGTAAATTATTAGGTAATCACTTATACCACTCCAGATCAATATTATCGTCAGCCGTCATAAATAACCGAAAAGTAACAAAAAGACAGCTGATACAGTGATATAGAAGCAGAAAAAGAATAATATTGCTTTAAAAAAAGACATTTTAGTACCTGAATCACTTAGAAAAATGGATAAAATTAATTTACTCTAATGGCGATCTTGCTTTCTTTACTATTTGCACCAACCTTCTTCAGTTAATGATTACCAAATTCACGTTTTACGCACCAGATGGCCGACACGAAAAACATAGATCTATAACTTGTGTTCATAAATATTTTCTTAATGAAATTTTTATCTAATCCGAATATAATCAACACGGTTTTATTTCATAATCTATAAAAATTATCATCCAACAACAATCGATTTATTCTATTTATTTATATTAGATCCTAAAACATCAAAATCAAGAAGGATTCATTGGATGGGAGCTGTCAATTGACATTTGAGTGTAGTGTCATTAAAATATTGACAAAATTTTGCTAATGTAGCTGATAACTCTGTTAAAACGTCCTAATTTAGATGATATCAGATAACAAACTTGAATATAATATATTCTTAAATAATATGTAAACTTAAAATTTTGACGTATGGCCGTTCTGATAAATGTGTCAAATTTTCATGAAAATGGAATGGCTCAACAATTTTTCCATATATTGGCATAATGTATCATTTTATTATATATTTACGGTAATTTTATCAATTTTGGCCGTATTATTCACTTTCTACGATCAGATTTATGGAAATTATTATACGGTAAATATGAAATGGAACTGATCCACTTTTAACAATACAACAATGGATCAATGTGCATATTGTACATTTATTTTAACATTTACAGAAAAAACTGTCGTCGAAAAACGCTGAAAAAAGTCTGCGTATTAAAGAAAACATAACGACTGAACAGTTTTGCGAGACGAAGAAAAATAGCGTCATTTCTAAAATTCGAAATTTACAGCAAAAATCGGTTGTGGATCAGTATGCCGCAAGTTTAACCGAGGAGCAACTTCAACAAGAAAGAGAGTACGAAAAATTAAATTACATTGATTTTACAAGTTTGTTAACTGTGTTCAAAAGGTTAACTTATCATGTCTTATTGCAGAACTGAATCTGAACAACTGGAAGCAATTTTTAACTTACTGAAAAATCAAGCTGATAAATTTAATGTAAAATCGATTGAAGATTTGGAAGATCAAATGAAACTGTATCGATATTGATTTTTTGTAATAATTTGCTGTACAAATATTTAACAAATAAACTCTGTACCTAAATGTCTCATTATTTAGTTGATATAGGTAATAGTGTTCAAATAGCCATTTACAAGTTTTAAATGCCCATGCACAGCGGTGAGCGAAAAACTGGCCAAACTCAAATTCAGAGACCTCAAATTCCAGGATTATACCCTGAGGCTCTGAGCTGAGATAAAGAGTTTTTAAAGCTTTATTTTTATCGACTGCGCATGAGCGTGACGAAAATACTTCAATTTTCAGAAAGGTTTGAACAAAACTACGATAATTTGGTTTTTATTATTTAAATTAATACCATTCCCCACTTGTGGTGATCGAATGGTAAAACATAAATAAAATAAGTTTCGATTTTTCAATAAAAATAAAGACCAATGAGATAAAAACAATTTGGACCTCCTATGCCGTGTGGTTGTGATCTCAAAAAATTGTGGGCTTAACGTAAGCATTTTGTTTGTTTCCATAATTCCCGGCACCATTTTGTTTTTTGACTGATTAACGCGTCGCATCTACCGCAGTGATGAGACAAATAACAATGAAAGGAAAAAGTGCTTCGAGCGAAAACGGCGACTCGTACAAATCGTACAGTGATAATGAAAATAGTGACCACGAGAACGATGTACAGAAAAAAGCAAGCGGGGAAGAAGACGAGTCAGGCGGCGAAGAAAAAGATGACCAAGCCAGTGACGCTAGCGAAGATGAAAGCAAGTCGTCAAAATCTGGAAAGAAATCGGGAAAACGCGGTAAAAAAAAGTCCAAATCCGACAAAAAAGGCAAAGCTTCCGCACCCAAACAGAACGAAGAATATGAGGTACGAATATTGTTATTGACACTTATATTTTCTAACAAAGTACACCTTCCAGTTTTTTTGTCACCATAGATATTTTGAATTAAGTAAGTAGAAAATACAGAGAATTTTGTCAGAAACTGCAATAATATTTATATTTTGATGTATTTGTTCAGGTCCAAAAAGTAGTCGGCAAACAGAAAATTTTTGGTAAAGTTCATTATTTGATTCGTTGGAAAGGATACGGACCTGATGATGATACTTGGGAGAAGGAGGATACACTGAGTTGCCCTGATCTTATTAAAGCTTATCTTGAAAATCCAGCCAAAGTGGAAGCAGAAGAGGCCGCTCAAGCAAAAAAAAGAGCAGCGGAACAGCCGGCTTCAAAAACGGCCAGTAAGAAAAAGAAGGTCGAAAGCTCAGCCGCAACTAAAAAATCATCGAGGTCTACGAACAAAAAAAGTCCAAACAAAAAGCCGCGTTATGCCGAAGACAGTGAAGATGACGACGACGACGATGATGACGATAAACCCAGGAAATCAAAAACAGCCAATAAAAAAGGACGCGGTGCTGCCGATGATAATCAAGAAAACGATAATAAAGAATACGAGGTAAATTTAAAATCAATTTGTTTTAAATATAATAGATAGATAGATAATAAACGTTTACTGGGACATTGATAATATTTAAGGTGGAAAAAATATTGGACGTGCACCAGCTAAGAAACGGAGGTAAAGAATACCTTGTAAAATGGAAGGGCTATCCACCTTCACAGTCGACGTGGGAATCGGAAGAAAACGTGCGTCATTGTCCAGAAATAGTGAAACGCTTCTTAAAACAACTCGACGACGCTAAAAGTAAAACACAGCGAGAAACTCGCGTCAATCCAAAACACACAGACAGGTAAGTTTTTGTTTTTGAACGTAGGTGGATACTAGTGATATCCGAGGGAAAAGAAAGATCCGTATCCGTTAGTTTTTGGCGGATCTTTTACCTTATTAATTTTCAATTCATAGATGAAATTTTATATATATAGGTGATTAGGTAATAATGGAAACTTGTTAAATTCCATTCAGATTATTTTTTATTTTTTTAAATCGTATTTGGAACCTTTATATTGCAAACATTTATCGTAGTGAGTACCATACTAATAGTACATAACTCAAAGGTACTAAATCAACTATCTTTATAATGAGATGTTGCACATCAATCTTTGGAAAGAGACAATCTGTTATGAGAATTATCTCTTCAAGAGGTCAATAACTTTTTCTCATAACAGATAGTCTCTTTCCAAAGGTCGATGTGCAATATTTACCGCCGCGTACTCTAAGAAAGTTAACATCTGTATTCGTATCCACGGATCTTGAAACCAAAAATCCGTATTCAGATCCATATCCGCGGATATACATTTTTAACGATCCGGCACATCACTAGTGGATACTATTAAATTTTGTTTTTGAATTCAGATTTACGCTGGAAATGAAAACAGGCGGTCGGCGTTTAAGCAAGCGAAACGAAGGAAAGCAACGGTAAGTTTATTTTTTTATTCTATTTTCTCTAATTCACGAAATATTCTAAGGTATTATATTTTTTCTTTTGTTTTTCAGTACACGCTACGATGACAATGAATAAATATCCGTTTTCGCACTTAAATAATTAATGTTTTACAGAAGTGGAGAAATTATTGTTTTGGTTAGTTAAAAAAAAAAATGAAAAAACAGTGGGAATTCTCGTATGCCCTACGAGTGGGACTCGCTTGAACAATTGGAATATATATATAATATATACTGATATATATCTGGGCGTGTATTTTATTTATATAAGAAAATTTTCCTATGTGTACAAGTAAAGATTATTTTTTATTTATAACAATGCGTTGTTATGTCCTTTGGAGAAAGATAAATTTTTAATGTAGAGGAGGCAGTAGTAAACAAATAACAATGACAAAAACGTTTGTTGGGGCGGGAACAAGCGGACAGCTTAGAGCTGCATACATGCCGCCGGATGGCAGCATTATGATGACGTCGACGCGACAGCTTATTGCGGTTCCGCCCCGAGGCTCGTGATTCGATTTTTTTTAATAAAGAAGAATTGTTTTTGTACAAAATCTCAAGTTAAAAGTATTTTATTTCGTAAAAGATTCATATATTTATTTTTAAGTACAAAAAGTTTCTCCATTTTTGTCTTATTTTTTTTGTACTGTTAGTGTTTGAATACATGTTTTAAAATAAGTAAATGAAACGTGTCTTTATGAAATAAGTTTAGTATATATAGACACATATTTTAAATTTAAATGGATTGAAATTGGTAAATCAAACAAGGAAGATAAGTGTTTTGTTTGCACGGAACACTACAATTACACGGAAAAATTTGCCAGTTTTAGAGATGCTAGTTAAAATGAGGTGCATACCATTTATATGTGTTTAATTTGAAATATTTTTTGTATTAGATTTTCTGTATGCAAATATTACGTATTATAAAATGTGCAACTCTGTAATAAAATAATACCAATAAAGTATACTAGAAATTCAATATCTATAATCTTATACTAATATACAGTCAGACCACCCGTATCGGTCGTTTTTTTCGAAAACAGTTAGTCGTAGAGAGTTGTGTCAAAAATCTGTATTATAAAAGCCCTAATGAAGAATCGTATGGTGATATTTTTCCCCCCCGGAAAGGTTGGCGTCCCTGTTAGTTTGCTCCGGAATGTTAAATTGCATGATAGGTCGAAAGTGGTATTGTTGAAAAGATCTTTAGACTTTTAAAATTAAGTTTGTTATTCTGACATGTTAATTTAATAATTTCAAACGAAAAAGATCTTTTCAACAATACCACTTTCGACCTATCGTGCCATTTAACATTCCGGAGTTCTGAACATTCTGGAGCAAACTAACAGGGAAGCCGTCCTTTCCGGGGTGGAAAAAAATATCACCATTCGATTCTTCATTAGGGCTTTTATAATACAGATTTTTGACACAACTCTCCACGACTAACCGTTTTCGAAAAAAACGACCGATACGGGTGGTCTGACTCATCCTGTATAAAGCTGAAAAGTTTGGTTGAACGCGCTAATCTCAGGAACTATTGGTTCGAATTGTAAAATTATTTTTGTGTTGGATAGTCCATTTATCCAGGAAGGCTATAGTAGGCCAGGGGCGGGCAAATCTTTTGATCGTCAGGGCCACATTGCTGATGAAAATTTGACCATGGGCCAAAAATTTGGAGAGCAAAAAAAAAGGTCCTTTCATTTCCGCAACAAAATATTGGAGAGCAAAAAAAAAGGTCCTTTCATTTCCGCAACAAAATATTGGAGAGCAAAAAAAAAAGGTTCATTCATTTCCGCAACAAAATATTGGAGAGCAAAAAAAAAGATCTTACTATTTTTCTAATTTTTTTTATGCGCCAAATTATATTGGCAAACTATTTTCGCTCTTAATCATTTATAAAATGCTTCACGGGCTGAACAAAAGTCTACTGCGGGCCAAATCCGGCCCGCGGGCCGCCATTTGCTCAGACCTGCTATAGACTACAGTAGGGCCTCGTTAATCCGGAGAGGCAAAAACAAGACCCTTTCCGGATTATAGTATGCCATATTTAATGGTAATAAAACACATGTTTTTATAAGGCGATAAACAAAAGACTGACGACGAATTGGCTCATGGCAGCCCGCATCTACACCCGCCCGCCTCCCCCGCGAGCCCCATTGCCCGGCCGGATTATAGCGATCACCGAACAAGCGGGAGTCCGGATTACTGAGGCCCTACTGTATATAATATATAGAACAAAGTTCCCCGCCGCGTCTGTCTGTCTATTTGAACGCGATAAACTCAAGAACTACTGAACGAATTTTTATACGGTTTTAGAAAGAGTAATAAATGAGCAAGGCTTCCGCATATATATGTACAAAATGAACAATAACTAAATACGATTTTCCCTATGAGGTTGCAAGGCAGTTGTTCTATTTCGCTGGAACGTTATTTCAAACGACTTCTACTGCAGAATAGATCGTTCAATGATTTGGCAATCGCTGCTTGATACTTATCGGTAATACAGATGTAGCAATCCAATAACTGATAATAAAATGAACACTATCAGGTTACTAATCTTTATTTCAAATGAAAACTGACTAGCTTATGAAGAAATGATTGCGAATATGATAAAAACATGGCTGCAAAGTACAGTGGCAACTATAATATATTTTGATATTAATCAAAATTATGTACAAAAATTAATTTTACAAACCGTTGATAACTTAAAGTCCAGGTTGTAAGCCAAAACCGGGACCTTTTGGTTCTTCAGTCAGCGATGTCAAGTTGCCAAGTGGCTCTGATGCAAAACGACCGTTTCTGCAAAAAAATATGCATTTTGATTGACGACTGATTTAACTGCATCAGATGACAAAGCGATGTATCGTGGAAAAAATGCAGAGTGACACTTTATTACAGTACGGTTCGCTTAATGGAGCGGCAAAGCAACGAACCAATTAAGTATACGACCCGCTTTGTCAATTTTGAATATTGTTATAGCTCACGTACTTCGTATTATTAATTATAAATATAATTACCTTGGCCCGGCTTGAGGAACTTTGTCATTTTTAAGATCATTCAAAATTTCTTCGGTGTCTTTCACTGTCAGGTCTTCCTGAAAAAAATAAAAACACGTCATTTTCATTATCGATTACGTAACTGCCGTTTTAATAAGTTATTCGATTATTTACTCACGTAATAGTCATCGTTAATCTGAATCATAGGCGCGTTAACACACGCGCCCAAACATTCCACTTCTGATATTGTGAACATTCCGTCTGATGTTGTTTCACCAACATGGATGCCGAGAGTCTTTTCGACGCAGCAAAGTATGTCATCGGAGCCACGCAGCCAACAAGGCGTCGTAGTGCAAACTTGAACGTGATACTTTCCGGTCGGTTTTCTGAAAAGAAGGAAAAAAGTCACTCACTAATATCCTTCTCGCATCGCAACACTATTTTTACCCACGACGGAACGGAGGCATGTATATGCGTTTAGGGTGAGAGATTGTGTGTTTGTATGTTCGTTTGTGCACTCGATCAATGTCGCCATTTATCTGGAAAACGGTTTAATCAATTCAGATGCGGTTTTCTGTAAAGGGTTTGTAATTCATCTGAGATGGTTCTTAGACAGATATTATTACGATGATTACGCCCCAGAGGGCGCTGCACTGCACAAAAAACCGTAACAAACGTGGTACGCACGAACAGATCTAACAAGCGTTCGGAACTACTGCTTTTTACAGCATTACACGTACATTTAAAATACCATAACAAAAGTGCTACGCACAAACAGATCTAACAAGCGTTCGTTAGTAGTGGTTTTTACAGCAATACACTTAGATATTTATTAAAAACACAATTATGAGCACTCTCGCACATAACGCGATTCGACAATTAGGGTATCAGATATGGTTACACTGTGTACGCCAGTTCGCCAAGACGATCAAAACACACTTTTACAAAATCTCTAAAAAGTTTAAAATAAAATAAAATTAAAAATTTTAAAAACCCACGACGAAAGTAAAAAAAGTAAATGTTATAATAGAAAAAGAATTAAATAAAATTCAAAAATCCCCCGACTAAGAAAATCCGTCGCGGGGCTGCCATTCGCTGCCCTGAATTAAGAATAGAAGAATATAAATTGCAATATTTTAGTTCATTTCAATGCAGCCAAATGGCAGCCCCCGACGGATTTTCTTAGTCGGGGGATTTTTGAATTTTATTTAATTCTTTTTCTATTATAACATTTACTTTTTTTACTTTCGTCGTGGGTTTTTAAAATTTTTAATTTTATTTTTGTATCTTTAAACATACCTCATAAACATGGTATAAAAAGTAGCTACTTCATACACCCTCATTCTTGGTAATTTTAACATATCAGCTACAGCATGCATCGCGGAAATTGGTAACCATCCGTGTTGTCTCTGAGCCAAATCCAGCAACGGGATCATAGCTGCCCGTTTATGGCCTTCCGGATATATAGCTAAAATAGCTTCAGCTCTCTGAAAATAATTACGAAAAATCAGTAATTAAGTAGAAACAAATATATTTACTACTACTACATTGGAAATATGTCGACATACCTCTTTGTTTTCGCACGAAAATTCAAAAACAACATCCGGATTGTCTTCTTTAGTGTCTCGATGTACGAACAAACTGTCGTGTAACGTTGTCGAAGACGTTTGCAGAGCACGAGCAATACTGTCGCGCCACTGAAAAAGATTTACAAATTGACATACGTTTTACATAACGAATAATGTTGCAAGCAGTTTTATGCTACAAAAATGCGAGGTTACGGTTACATAATATATTTAATTTTGACAATTTTTTATTAAATAAACTTCAAATAAAACAAACAGAACTCACAATTTGCTGGCCTAATAATTTTACGTTCGACAGCATCTCAAAATCAGTCAAAAAAAGATTTCAAAGTGGATATAGTTATAATAGTTTTTTGACGTTTGTGAATTTGTATTACAACCCCATTTAATAGACAGATAGCGCTAAATTGCTTGAACTAACAGCTTTAGTGAAAATCCGTCTGATGCCGCTAAACGCAATGTTAAAAAATAGTGATGGGAATAATCGAGACATTAGTAATCGAATGATTGTCATGACTACTAATTTAGTAGTTTCTAAACGAGAAAGATACTACTAAATTAGTAGTATCTATCTCACAAGTCACAATACACAGTAGTATCATAGATAAACGTATTATACTTAGGAAGATAAGTATCCTAGTTAACCAAAATGAGACCACCTATGATGCTCGCCGCTAGGTGGCCACCTATTGACGAGCATCATAAGCTAAATTTTTTTAAATCTTTGATTAACGTCTGATTAGAACTCTTCAATAAATAAAATTATCGACCAATTTTTCAGACAATATATTAACAAACAATATAAAATTAATACATTAACGTTTCAATCCGGATTTGGACCTTCTTCAGAATTGATCTAAAAAATATAAAAATAATTAATAATTAAATATAATTCGCTTTTTTATAGATTTTTTCAAAATTAATTATGATTATCAAAATAATGAAAAAATAATTTATTTTTTCATTATTTTGATAATCATAATTAATTTTGAAAAAATCTATAAAAAAGCGAATTATATTTAATTATTAATTATTTTTATATTTTTTAGATCAATTCTGAAGAAGGTCCAAATCCGGATTGAAACGTTAATGTATTAATTTTATATTGTTTGTTAATATATTGTCTGAAAAATTGGTCGATAATTTTATTTATTAAATTTTTTTAATCTGCGAGTGTAGAATATGTAGAGTTTCCATAGTGAATTGTGCTGATAATGGTTCGGCCGTCTGGTGACTAGCATCATAACTACATATTATGTTTTCCGTAGTGAATTGTGCTGGCAATTTGGTCCTCTAGTGACCAGCATCATAATTACATTTGTTCTTCAAAGATCCTCTTCCGTCATTCAACTGTATTGTACAATATCTCGCGGTGACATTATTATTGGGCTTTTAAATATTTTTCTTTTGACATAAGTAAATGAATAACTTTAATTAAAATTTTATTTTTAAACAAAGTTCTGATGTTGAGTCAAAAAAATCCGAACAAAAATATAAATTCAAGAAAAAAGATTATGTATTTCATTTTAAATTATTTTTATTATCTTAATTAATTAGATGCTTATACCGACACTGTACTTCTCCCATAATAAAATAATTGACATGATCTTCGATGCTACAAAATAATATGTCATTCACAATTGTAGAGTAGAATCCAAAGTGGACGAAAAATGCACCCTGTATTACATGTTATAAATTTGTTAAAATCCGTAGGTGAAAAAATATATGATTAATTATTTAACGGCCTGACAGTTGAATTTTTTTTTAAAGATTTTTCAGAGATGATATTTTTTTGGTATCTATAGTCCAGAAATATAATAAAGAGAATGTTCGACTATTTTTTTTTAAATTCGTATTCATGGTTTTAAAATATAAACAGCCTATGTTTGATTTGAAAAAATTCTGTCGGTACGTTCATAAATTGTGTCAAAAAATTATTTCTTATTTCATTTCCGAGAATTTTTCAATAATGGCTTGTGTTAGTAATTCGTGCAGTTACGTTAACTGTAAAAATTGTAGACGAAATTCACCGGGATTAAGTTTTTACAGATTACCTTTAATATGTCTTAAAGTTGAAAAGATCTTTGACGAATAATGAATTGTTTTAAATTATTAAAATGAATTCGTATCCATGATTTTGATTAAAATGTGAAACAGACTAAAAAAACGTTACCACGACTATTCAAAATAAAATTTGAAAATTCAAAAAATTTGAATTAAATTTGTTTTTTTTTTATTTTAGAAATTTATTTGTGCCGTTGTTTACGCGGCGTTTCTATGATTTGAAACAAACGGAACTGTCGTCACGGAAAACTAAAATTATCACATACCTACGTCAAAAATAAAAAAAAACATTGATGGTTTTTAACAATTTATAAACCATTGAGCGCGTAATTAGGATCAGTATAGAGGTAGCTTTAAGATTATCTGAACTTTTAGTTTAACCATAATGTAGGTGGAAGCACAAAACAACATTCAGTTTGTGGGCCAGGGGTATGAAACGTAAGAGGTTTACTATATAAAAGTGGTCTCATTTTGGTTAACTAGGTTACGAATCTTCCTAAGTATAATACGTTTATCTATGGTAGTATCTATCTCGCTCGGTTCCCTGCAGCACAATTTGTGTGTAGTGTAGCTGCTGAAACTCATTTATTACTGTAGTACTTATTAGTAATGTTTCGTAGTGTTCCGTTCCGATACATGCATTCATTCGATTAATTTTAGTAGTAATTCGATTCGGTAGTTAGTAAAATGATTATAATCGAATGAATTACTAATTCTATATTATAATCGAGATATGTTAATAATCGAATGAATCGATTATCATATCTTGATTTATTCCTATCGCTTGTTAAACAGGTGGCGTAGATTTGATGGACACGGTGAGAGCGCTACTGTACACTACGTACTCGGGCGGACCCGCTTTTGTGAACGAAAAATCATGAAAAAGCCTGTTTTTCACCTCTCTTTTACTTACACTTTGTGGAAAAGATAGTCATCTGGCTTTGGGATTATAGGGTAAAACATGGATAAAATAGATGTTTATTAGGGTCGGTTTTTACAATTTATACATTCGAGTCGATCTGACTGAATGAACTATAAAAAATCAAAACTCAAGCAACAACACGTACTTCCAAACCTCGGAAGGAATCGAAAAAAAAAAAAGTTTTTCTTTCGAAATCGGTTAAACCGTTTGAGCTTTACGACTAGCACAAAAAATTATACAAACTAAGTATAATTTTAAACTGATTTCAACTAAACTCGCATTATTCACATTGTAAAACCGGCCCTTAAAGTTTTAAAAGTTTTTGGATTCTTTTCGAATTCATACTTATAAATAAACGGCACATAGTTTAAAAAACAAACAAACAACAATATTACAAAACAGGAAACTTGAACATTTTATTGCCAATTTTACAATAAAAACTATTCACGTTTATAAAAGACAACTCACTTTCGTGTTCTGCTATATATTCTTGAACTAAAGATTCCATATATGGAAGTATTGAATTAAGTTCATTTTCTTTATCACCTACGCACCACGCAATGCTCATATGAAATGATGGATTCTGAAACAGAACACATCACAAAACTAGCGTAAACGTTCGATTTACTCTCTTATAGGCCCCACTCACGATCAAACTTCATGCCACAGTTCAGTGTTCAGTGAAGTTGGACCGATTAATCGAAAGACTGACTGGTACCACACACAGTTCATGCAAACTGCTCATTTTTTAAAATTTTTTGTGTTCAGTTTGGTTCAGTTGTTGGCATACACTCGTCGAGTATAGATATATAAAATATATATTATCTACATACCATAATATTATACTATAGATATTTAATAAAAACTAAATGAGTTATTTAAATGGTGAGGATTGACTGTTCATAGCTATGGGATTGTATTTAAAACAGGGAAATAAGAAAAAAAAGAAGAATATGGGTGAAAAATTTGTTAGAAATGCGTGATTCAAGAAGTCATGTTTATTTGATTAATGAATTACATCTTGAACCGCTTGATTGGAATAATTATTTACGAATGGATGAATTAACTTACAATTATTTACTGGAATTAGTTACCCCATTTATTAAGAACCAGGACAAAAATATGCGAAAATCTATTTCTGCACAAGAAAGACTTGCAGCAACATTTTTGGCTTCTGGTTGTACAAAACACAGAACTCCAAAAACTGAACTGAAAAAAACCCACACACACAGCAGTTTACTCGAACACTGAACTAAAAGTCGTTCAAAAATCAAGATGCATTTGATGAGTTCATGCTTGACTTCAGTGTTGGTTTCAGTGTTTATTTGTCCCACACATTATCATGCTTCACTGAACTATAAGTTTGAACACTGAACTGTGGCATGAAGTTTGATCGTGAGTGGGGCCTATTAGACAATTATCGTAACAGATAAAGAAAATAAAGTTTGAAAAATGTTCGTATATAAATAAGGAATCACCAAACATTCCCGTTAGTAAAACATGGAAACAAACAAAAAAAGAGTCTATTTTACACTACACTGGTACAACTGTAATAAAGTAACAAGCAAAAGATAATAATAATGATACTGACAACCATTAAGTTACGAGGCAAGTATTCTACCTCGCGCCACCTTAGCTTAATGTTCACTACAGCCGGAGTACGTATTTCGACACGTTCCTTACATTTACAATCTCATGAATGAATTTTACCGTACGATGCCAAAAGAAGTTTTCAAATGATTCTTAAAACTTACCTCGTAAAACGATTGTAACCTAAATTCCGCTAAGCACTTATCTAATATTTCGACAACTTTAACTAAGCTATCATAACCGGTTCTAGCTTGTAGACCAATAAAAGTTCTTGTTCGTTCTTCGTTACAGTAAATTTTTACGTTGCTTAACAAAACGATAAATCTACAAACAAAACCTAATTAAAAAAACTGATCAATCGTTTTACGTAAACTGTACCATTTTTAAAAGAGTTATTTACCTGTTAACATTGCAAATATTATCCTGAACAGTTTTTGCGAAAGATTCGATCCAATGATACTTTAAAACAACGGTTCTAGTTAAACTGATATGCAAATCGTCCGATGGTTTCAATTTAGCTACTGACCGACTACACTCTATTATTTTGGATATTAAATTATTCATTGCGTCGTTCGCTTCATCTATAAATTAATTCGTATTGTAAATAATATTAATATTCAGTAAGCGGCGGAGAACAATTCATAACTTAACTCTAAATTTCCGTATTCAGAAAAATACTAAATTTAAGTACTAAAAGTTTTCTACGATACTTTATCAAACATGAAATTCAAACTTATCATTCTTGTTTCGATTAATAAAAAATAGAGCTTCGATGATTATCAATTGTTCTCGATAATCAAGTTAGCTAAATATTACATTTAATAAACACAAAAGTGGACCAATTTCCTCTTTCGTGTGCGAAAGTTCGCGTCCTTCCATCGTGTGCTTCTGGATTATCTTCGATTTCATATTTAGTGGAAATTAGAATCGACGGGAATGGTAGCCTATATATAAAAAAAAAAACGAGTTCTACACTACGTATATAAAATTCTGTCGAATATTATGTTGAAATTTTATATTTAAAAGCCCCATTTCTTTTAGTGAACTCATTTTTTATTATAATTTGTGTTGCGGTATATAATACTTAACCTAACTTTACCTTTCAACTGCTTTGCCGCGTTTCGAATTTTCTTTCTCGAAATCCTTTGGCAGCGTTCTTTTTGTGGAAACTTTACATCGAGGCACCTCCGAATCAGATGAATCTTCGCCAGAATCATAACTAGCTCTTAACAAGTCCAATGACGTTTTGGTTGACATTTTGACACAAATTAGAATTGGTCCTAAAGAAAATTCGAAATTTTTCACATAAAAAAAAAAATATTAAACGCGGCAAAGTGTGATTTTCTAACGCAAAAAGAATTTATTTGGCGTTATTATGGCTCCTCTTCCCCTATTACAAATCTCCAGTTCATTTGCCAAATAAATTATCACAAAAATAACAAATTGAAAATATCATGAAGCTAGACCCAAATGACCTTAACCGTTGATGGCTAAAAAAAGAGGATAGAAGAAAATGCTGCCCTTAAACTTTAATTTTCCTAATTTACTGTAACAACCTCGAACCAAATCATCTGTGATTTCTACTTCCAACGATTCAGTAACATAACTCGATAAACCAAATTTCGATTCGTAATCGTAAATGATAAATATCCGCGAATTGTTCTGTGATTGTTACTTCATTTATATACTTCTATTTAAATTAGACTGTCAACAATTCAAAAGACTTTTTTGAGGTCTCAGTTAAACGGTTATCGTTATCATTTGTTAAAATCTCCGTTAGTCAAAAAAAGGAAAAAAAAATAAAGAAATCACAACATTTATTTCACAAATTCAAGTGGCGGGTTAAACTCTCAAATACATGGATATTTGATACATTATTGTATTATTATAATAAATTTCTAGTTGTGTAACCAAACAGGTATATAAATAATTTGAAATGTGACTAGATTTTAAAAGTAATATTATTATAGATCTTTGTACATATGATTTCCATTAAAGAAAATTTCACGAAAATACTTCTGCTTTGGCACTTTGATGGCAGTAAATAGTTTTAGTACCTATATTAAAAAAATGTGAAATCACTGCTTCACTTACAATAAATAATTTACTGTGAAAAAGAAAATATTTATATGATTCCGAAACTGTACAATATATCGTAAGTACAAATTAGATTGTAAATTTGTATGTTTTATCGATGAGATAAAAAAGTAACTGAAATGGCAACTGGAATATTTATAATTAATATTTAAATCGAATTTAATATAAAAAATTTACCCACCACCGACTGTATGTGTTTTATACAATGAAACTTTGTATTATAAATTATATAAGACTATGTATTAAAGGACAGAGAAGAACCCAGAAAAAATACAGTTCAGAAACCAGTCGTATTATAAAAGTATGGCCAACATAATGCGTCAAATTTAGCTTAAAACAAATGAAAAAACGCACAGCGTGTTTGTCTCTTGTTTTATGTAAAAAGATTTGTGACAATTTTTTAATAGTAATCAGTTCTCAAAAGCCATTATCGATTTATAGTTGACTTTTGACGCATTATATTTACGTTTTTCAATACGGTTTACTGCAAAATACTGAACGAGCACCAAAAACTTCAAATTATTTAAACGGGGACTGACCGTCGACTGAAAATATCGATTAAGTTAAATAAAATAATATTTATAACTAATAATAAAGATCACAGTGTTTGATATATTTTTGTTAAAATTGATAAGATTTCACTAAGCCAACAAGAGAAAGAACGTTGCGTTAGTATATTCACAGCATTTTATAACTGAATTTTTATCATGCCAAACGATCGGCTTTCCTGATTAAAATGTAGTATAACGAATCAGGTTTTTCACAAACTATCCAAATAAACAATTAAAAAACAGTAACAAATCAGTCCCCCCCGTTATAAATATTTAAATTGTACTTGATGACATCGAGATCAAAATAGTCTCTTTAAAACCATAAATAATTAAATATACTCTTTAAATTCTAACAAATTATCTTTGGTTAATAGAACTCCGAAATAAACAGCCTGCAGAGCTGCAATTTACTCCGTAATATGAAATCTTATTGTTCGATTTTGATTCTATGCCTTTGAAAGATATCAACAACAATTAATTCAAATCAAAACAAAATTGCATCGTCTTCAATCAAACAAGTAAGATTCTTTCAACTATCTAGTGTAAAGAGAAGCCGTATTATTATCATCGAACAGCGATTTTTCAAATAATGCCGTACGTATGAGTTAGTTTTTAGAGTATCCGGTATCAAAAGTATGAACAATTGCAAAGAATTCATAAATAGAGCAGTACTACAGTGCATTTGTTTATTCTGGCAGCTGCGAGAGTCTTGCTGGCTCACATGACAAAATTTCGTTTTATGAATTCAGTTTAAGTAAGATCCGGCGTGGTATCAAAGCTTCTCTTAAAAATAATATAAATAAAAGAAACACCTTAACGCTTAGCTACAACTTACAAGCTACCTTGCAGAACTGAAAAAGCAGAATGTGCAATTATAAATTAAATACAATTATATCCTTCGTAAACACTAAGTGACTATTTAACCGTCACTTGTTTATAGTGATTTAAACACTTTGGTATTTGAAAGAGGTGTCATTTAGATATTTTCATCGTTCATATATAAAAATGAGAATTATTTCTAACAAAACTAACGACTACATTATATAAGTTAACATTTCCTTACTAGTTAATAACGAAGTTACTAAATACCAATAAATAAATATTTCTAATTCGATATTCAACTACAAGATGACCATCATGGAATATTAAACTAGAAAAAAAAACAATTGCGATTTGCGTATGGCAGCCCTTTTTTACAAAATTAGTTAGCTAACTTGTAATAACAAAATTTATAATTAATTTGTAACACTCAGTTAAAGAAAATATAAAAAACGGAAACGATGAACAAATAAGAAAATACAAAAACAAATGAATCAATTCTCTTACAAAACCTGCAGCCTGTCATTTTTGTACGACTGCTTAAAAGAAAAATAGAAAAAATTTAGAACACATAAAAAAATAAATCATCACGACGTCAGTTCTTCAAGCAATTCCTCGGTCGACCTATGTTCGCTCTTAAATTTCTCCATATAAGCTTTGGGTACCGTCCATTCGAGTAAGATCTGAACGTTACATTTCAATCTTTGCGCAGTGGTGAGACTTTCGTCTAGGCAAGGTTCCCGGCCGGAGCCTTTGATCGATTCCAATAAAACGTCGTCGATCAAACGCTTATTGAAACCCAATTCGTTCAGGCGCTTTTGCGACGAGATCTTCTTCAACAAGACCGCGAGCAACAAACGCATCTTTTCTATAGGCATTGGCGGTTCAATGAAACACTTCATGTCCTCCGTTTTAACGGCGGTCATAGTCGTGTTAAAGTTAGCATCGGTCGTAACAGATTCAAACGGTTTTTTCCTACATTTCGACCAATGCTCCTCGCGTTCTATTTTCGTCTTATAAAACCTTTTACAGTAAGAGCAAATGTACGGTTTGTCCGTCTTGTGAATGCAGAGCATGTGTTTTTTTAAGTGAGGCAATTGGGAGAAGGCGACGTGATCCGTGCACATCTCGCATCGGAACGGTTTCTCGCCCGTGTGACGTCTCGTGTGCAACTTCAGTGCCGTCGAGTGAGCGAACGCCTTCCAACACACCTGGCACCTGTACGGTCGCTCTCCGCTATGCACTCTCTGATGTACGGTCAACTGGCTGCGTTGTGCGAACCGAGCGCCACACACGGCGCATCCGTGCGGCTTGTCGCGGACGTGAGTGCGCATGTGCTGAGGCAGGTGACCCTTCAACCATTTGTCGCAAACGGGACAGTGGAAAGCGCGCAAACCCGCGTGGAAACACGTCAGGTGTTTTTTCAGCGCGTCCGGTCGGATGAACGATTTGCCGCAAATGTCGCAAACGTAGTCTCGCAAGTCGAGATGCTTTTTCGTGTGCAGTTTGAGGTTAGCGAGGCAGGTGAAAGTTGCCGGACAGCGCTCGCACTCGTACGGTCTCTGGCCAGTGTGAGTTCGGGCGTGCTGAGACAATTGGCCGCCGCGGGCAAATGTTTTCGGACATTTCTCGCAACGGTACGGTTTGAAGCCCGTATGGACGCGCATGTGCAAGCGAAGGCGCTCTTTAATGGGAAACGATTTGCCACAATAATCGCAAATGAATACCTGGGCGTCGCCCGTGCCGACGGTGTGTTTAGAAGCGACGTGATTTTTGAGAGAGCCCGATTGTTTAAACGCCTGACCGCAGTCGGTACATTCGAACGGTCGTTCGCCCGAATGAATACGTTCGTGTTTACGCAGATCGTTGCGACCGAGAAAATGTTTCCCGCACTCATCGCACTGATATTTTTTTGGATCTTTATCTTTAGAATTTGTCATTGTTTACGATTGTGATATGATTAAATCATTTTCAAAATTAATAGCGTTTATTTAGTTTGGTTTTTATTATGTACGATATATTATTTAGGTAACTATTCTCAAAGAATTTATAAATTTTTAGTTTCTTGAATTGATCGTAAAATATTAGGATGAATCAGCCGTATCTTTGGTAGCGTTTCGTTTTGATATTGCAAGCACTGGCATAGTTTAAACATTAAAAATAAATAAATCTCGTTTTTTTGGTACTTTTCAATAGGCGTCTACAATTAACTATAGAAATTGTTCATAACAATATTCAATGTCTACAATTAGATAAATTATTGGCAACAAATGACTAGACAGTTTAGCTGAATAATCGTTATAAATTATTCAGCGACTATTAAAAACCAACACCACTGTTTTAATAACATGCAAATTAACCCAAAATAAGTGCATTGTTTAAAGAAAGCACTGTATCTTGAAAAAAAAACCGACCACCTGAAGAATTTCTGTTAGTCGCAAATATACAATTTGTAATAAAAGTAAATATTTACTGATCGTTTCGACATCATTTTCGTGAAGCAGTTGTACTCCATACCTCTGCAATAAGATAATACATTCTTATCAGTTTTATTATTGTCCCAAGTAGGCGCAATAATTACATTTGATAAAGCAATCACTATAAAAAAGCAAACAACAAATGCGGGTCCCGTTTAAAACACGCTGAAAACGTTTTAATAAATTTATTACTTACACATTTTATTAGAAACCGTGGTCAATGACAGGAAATTAATTTTAAGCCTTTAATCAGAACGCCATATTTGTTGATCATAATTAAGTATGAAATTGGTAACAATTCATGCAATATCAAATGCTCCTTGAATAAAAACGACCAACAAGGAGTAAACAGACGAGACATTTTTCCTACATATTTTTTTTATTCCCAAATATATTTTAATCAGTGACAAGGAAATAAAACTTGTAAATACGTTTAATAGTACATAACGTTTGCAAAATTATAATACTTTCTCTAAACTACAAGACATCAATACATTATTCTACTATTCTTAAAAAAATCCTATTTTAAAGATATTCGCGATCCATCGGCGTCTTTTTTGCTTTCTTATCTCTTGCTCGTGGATACCAACGATGTTTCGTGGTATTTGTCAAAGCCATTAGTTGTTGAATTGCAATATCAGGATGAACTGGTTTGTAAATTTGTTGTAATTCAGGGCTCCAACTTGTCTTTAATAATGTTGAATCTTCCATCGGTGCTTCCGGGATTGTTTTTGTACATTCATATGGGATATCACGTTTAGGGTGCCAACAAACTATTGTTGAACCATCGTCCGTTAAAACTATTCTATTTTTTTCATTTAATGTCGACTTCAAACGAATTCCGATGTTCACAAAATGTTTATTGTAATTTAGAAGTCCAAAAGAACACTTAAGAGCCATTTGCACGTTTTAGAACCCGTGTTAGTATATTGAAATGTTTAGCAATGTATTAATAAAATCAAATTGTTCACTTATTCTGAAGAAATTACTGACACAAATTCTTTTTAACCTTATATTTGACAGTTCCATACCAAGGAGTATGGAGTACAGCAGAGTAATTGAAAGGATTCTCGAATCCTCCAACCTCCATCATCGAGTAGCTCGATGATCTCCATCGATAGGTCTATGGCTTTGAACATTTTTATGGTCAATGGAATCCTTATGTCAAATTAAATAAATAAAAACGTAAAACGTCAATTTTGTATTTAGTTAGTGAAGAGTCTTCTTGTGTACTGTTTAGTGTTTTCTTATTATTGATATATATAATTATGCCTCTTCCGGCTGCATTAGCTGCAAAACTCGCTAAGCGTGGTTTAATAACTGATAAAATTAAAGCACCTGAACAACCATCAGAAGAAATAATCGCAGAAAATTACGATACCCCAACAGAGAAGAAAAAGCGTTCCGAAGTATTAACAAAAAAAATCAATGAAGATGATCTGCTTTTGTCAAATCGAGGTCATGAAGGTTGTCCAAACAAATACAATGTATACCATGAATGTACGACGTTCTGCATAACTCGATGGAAAGTGGGTGTACTTAGAACGGATGTAATGTATCTACGTCGTAAGTTCAAAATGTTGAAACAGTATCCGTTACCCGAAATGTGGAAGGAAATGTACGATCGCGGATCAGGAAGGTATTATTTCTGGAATCTCGAAACCGATGAAGTATCGTGGTATCCTCCAGGGCATCCAAAAGCGAAAATAGGTCCGAGTGCGGCTCATATTCGAGAAACTACAAAAGTGCATACAAAAGACGTATCGGACGGTGATGATTCCGACGAGACGGAAGACGAAGAAATAGAGGAACCGGAAATCAGCACTAAGAAAAGAAAAGTGTCTTACGAAAGTAACAAATCTCTAATGAGAGCAGGTAGAGTCAAAAGAGACATGCTCGATCCGATGGATCCCGCCGCTTACTCCGATGTGCCGCGAGGTACGTGGTCGTCCGGATTAGATACGGAAGCTAAAACCGGAGTTGACACGACAGCGTCCGGACCTTTATATCAAATGAGACCGTACCCTTCACCGGGGAGTATACTTGCCGCCAATGCCAAAACAAAAAAGTCAACGTAAACTCTGCAGATTATTTATGTACAAAATTAATTTTCATTGATTGTAATGTTATTGTTAAATAAAAATATTTCTTCTGTATTTTTTTTCTTTTATTTGTTTATGAGTAGAGAGCAGGTTTGAAATAAGGTTCATTCCAAGCAGCCCCGAAAACGGTTTCGGAACTGCCAGCCGCATGCGCACTAGGTAAAACGAAGCTGTTAGTGGCGATTTTAGAACACGTTTTACCTACTGCGCATGCGGGTTTCGCTTCACTTGTATAGCAAACTTCGTTTGTAATGAATAATGTGTACTGTAGCCATTAGCGAATAAGTAACCTCTAAGAATTTCGATTTACTGCGAAATTTTACGATTTTATTTATACTTAATTAAAAACAGTTACTCTTCATTATTTCTATAAAATCTTTACAATTAAAAGTACACCCATCCCCCGATTTACACGGTACTTGTTTTACACGTTTTCGCTTTTACACGGTTTTCCAAATAAGTTTTTTTTTTGTTTTTATCGCACTCTACTAAATGCTACTGTGATTGAACACGTCCGCTGTGTACACATCTCACGGGGAATCCCGAGCTTATGTGCTGACTTGCTGCACACGCACACTTGTCTGTATTTCTTCGCATAAAATTAAAGTGTTTTCGTAATATATTACATATTATGATATTTTAACCTGTCAATGCATTTTATTTTTATTTCTGTGTACACCTAAAAATATTGAAAAAAATCGCAACTGTTAAATAGCAAAATTATGCATTTTCTGCAAGCTTTTCGATTTACACGGTTTTGATTTGAAAATTTTTAATTTTCGATTTACACGTTTTTCTCAGGAACGTATCTACCGTGTAAATCGGGGGATAGGTGTACTTAAATTATTGCACGTACGAACATATTCATAAATAAACACACATAGAACAACGCTCGTTTCGTTCTTTTGTTATTGCTTATCGTTTACGAAGACACTGAGTCAATGTATTTTCATGTGAGTATTTAACGCCTCGCGTTGCGTGAATGCCCTCTCGCACAACTGACATACATAAGGACGTTCTCCGGTATGAATTCGGACGTGTTTTTTAAGCACGGTACTGGTCGAAAAACCTTTGCCGCACGTACTGCACACGTAAGGTCGTTCGTTTGTGTGCGTTCTCATGTGAACCACGAGCGCCGATGGAGTTTTATATTTTTTATCGCACAAGTGGCAGGCGTGCGGTCGTTCACCTACAGAAAAATTACCTCAATAGCTATTCGGAAAGCAACCTTTTGTTTTAAAATCATAGTTAAACTCATTACGTCAAAAAAACAAACGATACAAAAAAACAAGTGACATCAGATCTTACCTGTGTGTTTGCGCATGTGTATTTGAAGGTCGCTCTGAGAATGGCACTCTTTGCCGCACGTGGTGCACAGCGCGGTGCACGCTCTCTTCTCGCCGCGATGTTTTCGCAGCACGTGCTGTGTCAAGTGACTTTCCAGATGAAAAGACAGTTGGCATTCTTCGCACGGATACGGCCTGTCTCCGCCGTAATGCCTGAGCATATGATATTTAAGATAATAAACCGATTTCCCACAAACGTTGCATACGTCCTTATCTTTAATTCCTTCATGAATGCGTTTTATATGTTTACGTAAAGTTATTTCGTTTTTAAACGAACCGTCGCACTTCTGACAAGTGAACGGAGTTTCTTTGATGTGCGACTGCTGATGTTTTTTTAGTAAATGCATCACTTGAAATCCTTTACCGCACGTCGGACAAAAATGTTTCAATTCTTCGTGCGTTTTCCTATGAATTTCCAACTGAAGTCGAACCATGAATTTTTTCCCGCAAATGTCGCAAGGCGACGGCTTTATTTTATGTTTTTTCATATGCACAGCCTGTGCGCTTAATTCATAAAAACCTTTATTGCAAATTTCGCAATGATATCGAGTTTTGCCTTCGTGTCGTAGCATGTGTTTTGTCAATGGCCCTTTTTCATAAAACCCTTTGTTGCATACTTGACACGTGTGCGAAAATTTACGGTTTTCGTTGTGCATTTCCATGTGACGAGCCAACGAATAAATATTGACTAAAACTTTGTTGCAGAGTTTGCAAGTGCAAGTCCGTTCATCGCATTTTTCAGAATCGAACACTAACGGCTGTTTTTTATTCACGCTTGAATTTCTATTCGGATCTGACGATTTGTCTGGGCAGTCTTTTTGACTTTCCATTTCGACGTCGCTACTCGTATTGTCGTCATTTCTCCACGCATCATCGTCTCCGTTATCTTCGATCAAGTCTGCATTATCTTTATCGCTATCGTCATCGCAATCCTCTTTTTTTACGTAATTGTCTTTTTCACTTTTACATCCTAACGTATCTTGAGTTTCTTCTATATTTTCCTGTTTATCTTCGTATTCCTTTAATATCCTTCGCAACAAGCGATCGGATTTTTCACAATCTTGTTTGAATTTGTAAGATTTTTCCACTTCATACGAGCATTCGTAACAAATATGAGACGGCAAACCATCGTTTAAACCGATCTATTAAATAATAATATATTTTTATATATACGATTTTGAAATTTAAAAATCTAGCAAACGATTGAAATGATATGCTATGAATGGAAAAAGCTATAATTTACCTTGATTCTTGTACATGTGTGCAACATTCTTATAACCTCCATATTATTAAAAACAAGCGTCATATTTTGTTTTTCTTTTAAACAAGTGCGGCATATCTTTTCAAAATCAGATTTTGTTATGTTGTCTTCATTTTCGCTTTTTATGTTATCACATTTTATGTCGCCCATATTAGAAAATCAAGTGAAAACACCACATAAAAATTTTCAAAATAGAATCACAAATCTTTTTTGTATTTTCTGATTAAATTTTTTTTAATCAGAAATGTTCAGTTTTATGTAACGCACATTACAATTCACACATAAAATAAATGTGCGTTTAAAATTTTAAAATAATTGACGAAGAACTACGGAAAACGTTGACAGATTGATACGACTTACAAGGACGGTGTTGCATCCCTTTAAATGTCACACAAACATTTTGACAGCTGATGAATTCGCACAATCAAAAAATACATTTTATTAATCGTTTATGAGCAAGTAATTAAAATGGAAGAGGCAATGACGGATAATAAGATATGTCACGACGATTTCAATAAAATTTGTCGTACGTGTCTGTTAGTGAAAAATAATATGATGCTTTTGAATCACAATTTAGAGGTTATGAGAATGTTGCATACCTGCACTAGAATTAAGGTAAATTCGATTATTACCGAACATTTCGCCTATCAAATTTGTTTAATACAAATCTAAAACGTGAACCTGTTTTTTCTTAGATTGGTTTAGATGATGGCTTGCCAGCTCATATTTGCAACGACTGTTCATTCGCCGTCGAGAAATGTTACAAATTTAAACACGAATGCGAGAAATCCGATCGGTTACTCAAAACAATACAGAAAGAATACGTTCAACAGCTAGAAAAACACAACGACATTGAGAAAAGCACGAAAGACGAAATCACAAATAACAGTGAAGCGTCAGACCTCAACGAAGAAAAAGGCCCCGAAATGAAAAAAGAGTATTGCGAAACGTCCGATATCAATGAAGAAAAAGTATCGGATATGAAAGAAGAGTATTACGATTACAGCGATAACAATGGTTGCGACGGTTTGTGGAAAGACGACGAAACCAAATTATCAAATTTTAGTTGTAGCGTCCAAAGGCCGATATGTTCACCGAAACTAGATTCGGATAACATTGAGAATAACGAACAGACCGACAAAAAAACAACTGCAAGTACAGTCCGTAAAAAAAAACGAAAGTCGCGTCGAAATCAGTCTAACAAGTTCGATCACAGTTTCAATAACCTAAGTAATCAAGTACAAACTATTGAAGATATTAAATTAAACGATATAAAAAAGGAACGCAAGCAGCCAATAGTGCTCGATCCAGAAAAATGCGACGAAAGTACTTGCACGTGTAAAATATGCGGAAAAGTTCTGGTTAATAAGCATACGTTGGCGCGCCATCTGGAAACGCACAACAAGAACCGACAATTCACGCATAAATGTGACATCTGTAGTAAAGGCTTCTACGAACTGGGACACTTGACAAAACACATGCGTCGACACGAAGGAAACAAACGATACTTCTGCGAGATATGCAATAAAGGTTTTTACGAACTGAGCGCCCAAGCAGTACACATGAAAAAGCACAAAGTCAAGCCAATGCCTTGCGATATATGCGGGAAAAAATTCCTCGTCAAATTGCAGCTCGAAATACACAAAAAGACGCACGAACAATGGAAACATTTTTGTCAAACGTGCGGGAAAGGTTTCGAAGCTTTACGGCTACTCAAGAAGCATTCGATCGTTCACAGTAAAGAGAAACCGTTCTTGTGCTTGGAATGTCACAATTCATTCAAGCATGAATCGACGCTGCGCAAACATATCAGAACCATACACGAGGGCATTAAAGATACGACCGTTTGTAATGTGTGCAGTAAACCGGTCACGTGTTTAAAATATCACATGTTAACTCATTACGGCGGCGAGAAACCTTTCAAGTGCATCGAATGCGAACTCTCGTTTTATCTCAACAGTCAATTAACTCAGCATATTTTGCACAAGCATCGCGGCGCAAAGCATGCATTGTGTCCGATATGCGGCAAAGAATGTATCAAGAATAGCGAACTCGAGGTCCATATGCGTACTCATACGGGTATGTATTGTTATCGATCCGTTTTAAGTGTTAACGATAAATTAATAACAGTAAGATATAGGTATAGTCTGCTACAATAGTAAAGAAGTGCCCAGACATTATTTTTAAACACATCTTTCTTCTATCGCGGCGGAATGAGTTACCAATTACTCAACAGTCAATCTTTCTCATGAGTTCGTGTCCCGATGATGACAGTGTTTTTTTTTTTCTAATACAGCGTTGTAATAATGGGTGTTTCTTAACAATTGCAACAACTGTAGTTATATCTTAGTGTTATTAATTTAGTATTGCGAACTATTGTTAGGATTTATTTTTAGGAGTTGTCAATACTTTTTTGATCTTAATACCTTAATCAAACTATTTAATGCATATGTCAGATCCAAATTGGAATTTGCAAGCCTGATTTGGGATCCCTATTATGATATCACCATAAATAATATTGAAGGAGTACAGAGTAAATTTCTTAGATTTCTGACATTTAAAATAACTGGGATTTATCCCAAATATATGAATTATATTGACTTATTACAAATTCACTCTTGTACATCACTTAAAATTCGTAGGGAATTTACTGCTTGTGCGTTCTTATATAAATTATTACATAATCATATTGACAACCAAGAGTTTCTAAATATGTTACCTTTTCATATACCTAAATACTTTAGCCGGAATCACCAATTGTTTTATTTACCAACCCCAAGAACATGTCACTTTGCTAATTCGCCTCTGTACAAGACGTGTGGACTTGTAAATAACATTAATTGTAGTAGTATAGACATTTTCAACTGCACATTCAGTGAACTTAAACTTGCATATAAACGCTCTTGATTTTCTGTAATTGGGCTATGCCTGTATGAAAATTACTAAATAAATAAATAAATATACTCTATGAAAATTTACTATGTTAGAAATAAATTGAAAATATTAGTTGGTGATCGTTACTAGTTAAAAACAACCTACTTGTGTCATTTGTTTCATACGATGAAATAAATGACGCACTGTTACCAAGTTCGTGTTTTGTTTCAGGCGAGCGTCCGCATGGGTGCGAATTCTGTGATAAGAAGTACAAAACTAAAAGCGCATTGGTCATACACAGGCGATCCCACACGAAGGAAAGACCGTATGTGTGTCAAACTTGCGGAAGGGGATTTTTTACGAGCACGGTTCTTAAAAACCACGAGCGGATTCATACCGGTGAACGGCCTTTTATTTGCAGATTTTGTCAGCGAGCGTTTCGACAAAAGGTCGCGTTAAGAACTCACATGAAAATACACTGATAACAAATGAATGTAAATGATTTATCGCAAACTGGATTATAAATTTCAAACGAAATCGCTACGCCAATAATTTAATTGTAAATAAAAATATCGTAAATGTATTTGTAATAAAAATGATTTTAATTAATTATCGAACAAGCAATAAAAACCTCTTTTCTTTCGTTTACAAATCAGATTTTCCCTCAAGTCGGTCTCATTTGATTTTGACCGCCCCACGTATAATATGACGTCATTGTGACGCCAAACAAATGTCAAATAAACGCCAAAATCGACATAAAATTCAAACAATCTTAAAAATGTCCCAAAATAAAATTAGTAAAAACCTTTCCAAATCAGATTTTAAAAAAATCTGTCGGTTATGTTTAAAAGAGAAAGAAAAAATGGTATCTGTTTACAATTCTGTGGTTATGAATATGTTGAAAAAAATTACAGACATAAAGGTAGAATAACGATTTGAAAAAATTATTATTTGAATTTACTGTGAGTACGCTTTACTTTTTTCTAGATTTATCTCAAAGATGGCTTGCCAAATCAAATTTGTTTCGAGTGCAAATATAGTGCTCGACAATCATTTAAATTTAAGCAACGGTGCGAAAAATTCGATAAAATATTATGGGAAGTCTTCAGTAATGAAGTGATTCAAACGAAAATAAAAGACGATCAAGACGATGTCGACCGTGCAGAAAAAAAGAACGTGAAAATAGATCAAGAATGTACCGATGCTGAAAACGATAATAAGAATGTTAACGAATCTATTAAACAAGAAATAACCGTGAAATCCGATTTGGATTCAGAAAACGAGTCGCTCAGTTGTCTTCAGTCACTGATAAATATAAAGGAAGAAATCGATGGAAACAGCGACTGTTCAAATTCAGTTACGAAAAAAGAAATCGTTTCACCGAACGATTTCGAAGACGCGCATACCGATGGTGATAGCGTTAACGGCGAAGATGAGGTCAGCGAAGATTACTGTAAAAACGAAATGAGTAACGACACCGATTACAAAGAAGACGATTCTGCACAAGGAAATAAAATTATTATATTTAAAGTGAATCCGGACAAAAATTCCGGTGAAATAATAAAAAGGTATCCACCAAAACCGCCGGTCACTCTCGACCCTGAAAAATGTGATTTAGAAGCGCTAATGTGCAAGATTTGCGGTAAAACGTTGGTGACAAAACATACATTAGCGCGGCATATGGAAACGCATAATGAAAATAGAAAAATTACTCATACTTGTCCGACTTGTAACAAACCTTTTTACAACGTCGGTCAGTATAACAAACATATGCGATGGCACGAAGGAAAAACGAGGTACAACTGTGAAATCTGCAATAAACCGTTCTTCGAATTAAGCGCGCAAGCCGTGCACATGAAAAAACATAAAGTTAAACCGATGTCGTGTGACATTTGTCAAAAACAATTCCTAGTTAAACTGCAACTAGAGATTCATAAAAAAAAGATGCACGAAAAAAAAGAATACTTCTGTTCGATCTGTAGCAAAAGTTTTCCACAACAGTGTCTCGTAAAAAAACACGAACGAATTCACACGACCGAGAAACCGTTTTTGTGTATTAAGTGTTCGGCTAGTTTTAAACAAGAGTGGTCATTGCGTATTCACATGAACAATGTACATTCGGAAAATTCGCACAAAGAAGTGTGCAACATTTGCGGCAAATCGGTTAAGAAACTACGGTAATTTGATTTTTAAATTATCGTTCGCTACGTTTAGTATACAGTATGTAAACACGTAAGGTGCACATAGGGAAATTAACATTGGGAAAAAATGACTGGATCAGAGTGAGCCTTGAAATCTTGTTTTTAAATTTGACAGATAATATTCTTTTGCAAAATGAATGTGTAAACTACCGAAGAAAATATTCAAATGATTACAACATAATCGTAATTTTTTTCTTAATGGGACATTAAATTCCCAAAAATACTTAAATATGGTGCGAGATCAAATATCTCCGCCTATTCGTGTAGAACCTAAAGACATTGGGTCACTGATTTACTGACGCGCATACGTCATACCAGTCAGACAATTTTTGAATGAAATGTTTCCAAACAGATGGAGTTGGTTTTTTTGTTTTATTTTTGTACAAAAAAATTAAAATAATGATTTATAAGAGCTTTTTATTATTAAAAAAGCCAAGTAAAATAAAAATAAATCAAAATAAAATAGAAATCTTCAAGATTAGCACGATAATTCAATAGAAATAACAATTAATGCAGTCGTGGCTAACTCTGATCCAATCATTTTTTCCCAATGCTAATTTCCCTATGTGCCTTACGCGTTTACATACTGTATAGGTGAATTATGCATTACAGAAAATTGTTTGATGTTTCGCATGAAATGCAACATAGGCCCGTGCATTTCATGCGGAACAATATCAACAAAACTTACGTCTATCAATAATTTTTTAGATATCACATGGTAACACATCAGAACAGAGAAAAAAGACACAAATGCGGAAAATGCGATCAGTCATTCTACACCGGTTACAGTCTCAACGCCCATATGCGAGTCAAACACGCAACCGAAAAACCATGTCTCGCTTTATGTCCTGTTTGCGGAAAACAGTGCGAAACCATCGGTTACTTAAATGCCCATATGCATATACACAAAGGTAAAAAAAAAAATTGGAACGCATTCGCGTATTTCGTTTGTTTACGGCTATTCTTTTTTTTTATAGATATTCTAAGATTACTTATTCGTATTGTATTGAATATGCGATAAACTCAGCTAAGTAAATGGATATATGTATTTCAGCTGAACGTCCCCATTCCTGTAACGACTGTGGAAAAAGTTTCAAATTAAAAGTTCAACTGAAAAGTCACCAGATTACTCATACGGATTCAAGACCGTTCGTATGTAGTATGTGTGGAAGAGGTTTCACGGCCAAGAGTGTCTTAAAGAAGCATATCCTTACTCACACAGGTAATAAGAATATTAATATATTTTGATAACTGTTTGCATATATTTAATTATAAAATGAATTAGTGTTTACGCGAAAAAACAAAAGAATGTGATCTTTTGTTATTACACAAATGCTCTTTTGTTTTAGGTGAGCGTCCACACGTGTGCCACATATGCCAGAGAGCTTTTGCTCAACGAAGCGCGTTAAAAACACATATGAAAATACATTGATTACTTAACTGACAATTATCAGCTTTTGTTTTATTGTAAAAAAAAAAACAAGTAGAAATCGTTTGTTCTACTCCAGAAGCTAGGACAGTTGAAAACAATTTCAACGCTTGGCGTTATTTTAGGATAAAACTGATAATGATATTTTATGTTAATGATTAATTGAATGAAATGTGAGTTATAGAAATAATAAAATGTGAAATTCGAGTGAATGCGTTATTATTGTTTTGTTTTGTGATCGAAATTGATTTTCACGCAATGCGTTTATTTTTAACGGTATCCCTAAAGGTCTTTTTTTAACGTTCCCGCACGGAACCAGCTGTCAAAATATGTTAAAAATTTAATATAAATCAATCCATGAAACTATTATAAAGTTCATAAAAATGTCAGATATTGTTGAAACAATTTCTAAATCAGATTTTAAAACTATATGCCGGTTGTGTTTAAAAAAGGATCAAAATATGACTTGTGAGTTCGATTTTGAGGTTATTGAAATTTTGAAAAAACTAACCAGCATAACGGTAAGATCGCAATCAGTTTATTAGTTTTATTATTTATTTAATTTAAGTCTAGTTTAATTTACTGTTATTTTTTTCATCAGTTTTATGTAAAAGATGGATTGCCTAATCAAATTTGTTCGAGATGCGATTCCTGTATTCGAATGTTACTCGAATTCAAGCAACAATGTGAAAAATCTGATAAATTACTATGGAATATCTGTAAGCATGAAACAAAAGATATATTTGACGAACAGAAAGAAAAACAAAAAAATGCAGATGTTAAAAACAAGGAAAATATTTCTACTGAAAAAACAGGAAACATACAAGATAACATCAAACAAGAAGTACCCGAACGAAATTGTCAGAACGATTCACTTACTTGTCTTCAAACAACTGTTTATATAAAAGAAGAAGATGGTAATGAAAAAAATGCTCAAAACGATCAAATAGACATTCAAAATCACCTCCCGTCAATTGTTCATCAAACAAGTGAAGAGAACGTCGATGCTAGTTGTGAATACGATAAAAGTAGTGAAAAATCGGACTTGAGTAACGATGAAGACGATAATACGGAAGAACCATTACCAAAAAATGAAATCGTTATTTTTAAAGTAAACTCTGGTAGTAATTCGGGTAAAGTTGTAAAAAGAAAACAATTGAAATCGCACGTAGTTCTCGATTCCAAAAAATGCGACGTTGACACATTACAATGCAAAATTTGCAACAAAACACTGATAAGCAAACGTTCGTTAGCTCGCCATCTAGAAACGCATAGCGAAAATAGAAAAGTTATAAATACATGTACTTTGTGCAATAAACAGTTTTACGATGTCAGTAAATACACTCGACACATGCATCTGCACGAAGGAAAATCAAAATACAGTTGTGAAATTTGTAATAAACCGTTTTTTGAATTAAGCACTCAAGCCTTACATATGAAAACGCATAAAATAAAACCAATTTCGTGTGATGTATGTCAAAAAGAATTTTTAGTCAAATTGCAAATGGAAATACATAAAAAGAAAGAACACGAAAAGAAAGAATATTTTTGTTCGGTTTGCAATAAAACATTTCACAAAAAATATCTTCTAAAGAAACACGAAAAAACCCACAACCCGGAGAAGCCTTACATGTGCGTGAAATGTTCGGCAAATTTTAAACACGAACGATCACTACGTATTCACATGGAATCGATACATACCAACAACATACCTAAAGAAGTGTGTAATATTTGTGGCAAATCGGTTAAAAAGTTAAGGTGAATTTAGTTCGACATATCACTGTAAAGCTTAAGTGACCTAAAAAAAAATGACGATCTAATAAACAACTGTGTTTAAGGTATCACATGGTAATGCACCAAAAGAGAGAGCGAATATACAAATGTGATAAATGCGATCAAGCATATTACACCGGATACAGTCTAAACGCACACGTGAAATTTAAACACTCCGCGGAAAAACCTTGTTTGGCATTATGCCCCATCTGCGGAAAACAGTGCGAAACAATTGGTTACTTAAACACACATATGCAGATACATAAAAGTAAGTAATCTAAAATTTTAAGAAGATTATAGGCTTTATCTGAAGTCATCGGCGTCTATTAATACTAGATAAAAATACGTAAATCTGTTTACATAAAACAAAAGAATGTTGTATAACAACTTCTGTTATAATGATTGTCTTTTGTTTTGTGCAAGCTGCTGAAAAGGGTATATGTGTTTCAGCTGATCGACCTTATTCGTGCAACGAGTGCGACAAAAGCTTTAAATTAAAACTTCAACTGAAAAGACATCAAGGAACTCATACGGATATACGACCTTTTGTGTGCAGTATGTGCGGGCGAGGTTTCAAGGACAACAGCGTTCTAAAGAAACATATTCTTACGCATACCGGTACGTATTAAGTATGATTATGTTATGATGACGAAAAGAAAACATAACATCCGCTTTTTTTTAGGTGAACGGCCGCACGTTTGTAATATTTGCCATCGAGCGTTTGCCCAACGGAGTGTGTTAAAAACGCATATGAAAATCCATTAAATATCTAGCTATTTAAATGATGTAATGTTTATTAAAGGTGCAATGTAATATATAATATATTAATTAAATTAAATTAAATATTAATAATTATTTCTCTTTTCATTGTGTTGGACAGACTGTAAATATAATAGGGATTTTATAGACGTGTATTTCCTACATTGTTCAAAACCCAGATGTCTATGACTTTAAAGTTAACCTAAAAAATTTATATATTTTCGATTTTGAGAAAATATCCAATAATTCTATTATTATTTTAAGCGCAAATTTTAAAAAGAATGGACGTTTACAGGCGTGCTTTAAAAACGTTTTGATGATGCCAAGTAAATTGTGAAATATATATGCATTCAAAATATGGGAGGTAGTAAAAATATTGAAAATTTATCAAAAGATGATTTTGATAAAATATGTCGCACTTGTTTATTGCAAAAGAAAGACATGGTGATTGTAAATCACAACTTAGAAGTTATAAGAATGTTGCACACTTGTACCCGAATAAAGGTATTTGAAAATTTCGTATCGGGTAATCTATTTTATTAAATTTTCATAATTAAACGTGCCTTTTCCTTGCCCTAGATTGGTTTAGACGATCGCTTGCCTTCTCATATTTGTTATGACTGTTCTTACGAAGTTGAGAAATCGTTCAAATTTAAACAAGACTGCGAAAGACATGATCGGTTATTAAAAAGGATTCTTAAAGAGTACGATGAGCGACAACAGCTATCGTCTCAACTGGTGCTTGTTAAAGAAGAAACTGCGAATGAACGAAGCAATAAACAAAATATAGAAAATGAAGACGATCCAATAAAAGAAGAAAGCAGCGATGATAACAACGACGATGATTTCAGTGACCTTTGGAAGCAAGATGAAAATGACGACTTCGAAGAGGATAATAATGAAAAAGATCAGAAAAACGGTAGCTATGTAGACCCATCGTACAATGTAGAAACGGTTATAAAGTCTGAAGAAAAAGAAGATCGTTTGAAATGTGAAAATTCTAATAACAGTAAAAACGATCATTTAATTTTGAATATTAAATCGTGTACAGTCGGAGGCAGTAATACCAACAAAGAAGTACCTAAAAAACCTGCCCTGTACTTCGATCCAGAAAAATGCGACGAAAAAACGCGTACATGCAAAATATGCAACAAAGCCTTAGTCAATATTTATTCGTTAGCACGTCACATGGAAATGCATAACGAAAATCGCAAATTTGCGCACACTTGTAAAGTTTGCAGCAAAGGTTTCTACGAACTGGGACACTTGACAAAACACATGCGTCGGCACGAAGGAAACAAACGATACTTTTGCGAGATATGCAATAAAGGCTTTTACGAACTGAGCGCCCAAGCAGTACACATGAAAAAGCACAAAGTTAAGCCAATGCCTTGCGATATATGCGGAAAGAAGTTCCTCGTAAAATTACAACTAGAAATTCATAAAAAGTCGCACGAAGAGTTTAAACATTTCTGTCCCGATTGTGGCAAAGGTTTTCCGGCTTTACGTCTATTAAAAAAACATTCGGTCGTTCACAACAAAGAAAAACCTTTCATGTGTTTAGAATGCAACGGTTTCTTCAAACACGAATCTACGCTACGCAAACATATAAAAACGATACACGAAGGCATAAAAGAAAGAGACGTTTGCAATGTGTGCGGCAAATCGGTATCGTGTTTAAAATACCATATGTTCAAACATTACGGCGGGGAGAAAAGATTTAAATGCAACGAATGCACGTTGGCGTTCCACTTAAATAGTCAGTTGACGCAACACGTTTTGCAGAAACATCGCGGCGAAAAGCGATCGTGCACGGCTCTGTGCACGATTTGCGGCAAAGAATGCCATTCGCCGAGAGATCTGGAAATTCATATGCGAAAACACACGGGCGAAAAACCGCTCGCTTGTACGTCGTGCGACAAGAAATACAAAACGCCTTCGGCCCTGCAAGTCCACATGAGATCGCACACCAACGAACGGCCGTACATATGCAGCATCTGCGGCAAAGGATTCTTTACGAGTACGGTCTTAAAAAATCATATCAGAATTCATACTGGAGAGCGACCGTTTGTTTGTCAGTTGTGTCAAAGAGCGTTTACGCAAAAGGTGGCGCTGAAAACTCATATGAAAACGCATTGAAACAACACTCGTGTTCGATGAGGCTTTGTTAATTAAAAATGTAATTTAAAGGATTGTTTATTTTTCAGTTAAACGTAATAGATTGTAAATTATGGATGCTCGACGACTGATGTCGTAAGTTAGGCCTAGTTTATATGAGAGGCGTTCAACGCGCGTTGGCCCAACGCGCGTTTACAGTTTCTATACAATTGTATAGGACTGTTTATATGATAACGCGCGTTATCAACAGTCCTATACAATTGTATAGAAACTGTAAACGCGCGTTGGGCCAACGCGCGTTGAACGCCTCTCATATAAACTAGGCCTTATTCTCGTAAAAATTAATGTTTTAATATTAACGGATTTCTGGACGTCTCATTTTTTGCAAAAATGCCAATAATGTAGATAAAATTGTTGTTTAGTAGATTCTGTGAGTGCTACGGCGGCGTTAGCGAGTTTTAAATAATGCAAAATGTAAATATTAATTTAATAAATTTGTGTTCAAAACTACACGTTTTTTTATTTTAAAATTTAAGATGCCACCGATGCTGTGCCACTGATCAATACAGGGAAGTTTATAAATATGTAATTTTAGTTTGGCAACAATGATTCCGGATCAATTATGTTTTGCAGTTGTCAATTTTGACATTTTGAAAAACTACTTGTTTTTTATATGTTAAATATTATTTTGAAAGAATGGGAACCCCAAAAAATAATTATATTGAGAATATATCAAAATCCGATTTTAATAATATCTGTCGGACATGTTTACTGCAAAAGGGCGACATGTTAATAATAAATCAAAACATAGGACTTATAAAAATTTTACACACCTGTACTCGAATTAAGGTAAACGCTTGTTTATGCATTCCCAGCAAGATCAAAAATAAACACGTTAAAAGCGCACAAAAATAATAAAATACGAGCGTTAAAACTTAATGGGCGGTTGATGTTAAAGTTGATCACAAAACAATGCTCAATTTATTGTTAAACACAAATTCACGCACATTAGAAACGAAAGAGTACATAATATTCAATCCGCATTCATGAGTTCAAGTTCATTCACTGAGATTAGTAAAACAAGTCACGACAGAAACAGTTGAAAACACGATTTCAAGCCAAGTTTCGTAATTGAAATAATGTGTCATTGAAGTATTACATAAAACAAAACGCTTGTATTTACCCCTCTATGTTATGCCGGCACTTCACATGGCTATTTGTATTTGTGTATTTGGCAAACAATTACCAAGTGTGGAGGGTCTATTTGACAAAGTGTTGGCCTTATTTGCCTATTTGACAAATAAGGCCAATACCAAATACGCGTTACCGTGCGCTTGTCGGTTTTTCGAGGCACATCAAAGGAGTCAAATAGGCAAATACGGCAAATAAACCGTCCACACAATGGCTATATTCAGAAGCGCACGCGCCGTGAACCTGTACGGACGTGCAGTATTTTTGTGTCTGTGCTGTGAGCGAGAACTGGAACAATTACTATTGAAAATGAATTGGGACAATGAAACAGTGCTAAAATTCCTGGAATTTCGAACCTTGCGTTCTGCTGCCAAATGTTTGTGTGCTTGCTATTTGACTGTACTGTGTGGATGGTCGTATTTGCCTCTATTTGCATGTTTGCCTTGAACGTCATATATTTTGCCAAATACAACAAACACCCAATAGCGAACACAAATAGCCATGTGAAGTGCCATCTTTAGCATTAAACGGCTCGAACTTACGTAAGCAATAAACGAGAATTTACTGTTACAGATCGGTTCAGACGATGGCTTACCTTCGCAATTGTGTAACGACTGTTTTGGCGAAATAGAGAAACTTTACAAATTCAAAAAGAAATGTGAAAAACACGATAAACTGTTACGCAAAATCCTTCAAGAATACGAAGACAAAGAACAAATATCAAACAATAGAGAAATATCGAACATCAAAGAAGAAAGTTTGCTTCAAAACGATATAGGTAATTATAGTGACTATAGCGACTTATGGAAAGACGACGATTCGAATAGCGATTACGTTAATCCTACGATTAAAGTAGAAACTGTAATAAATTCACCGATAAAAACAGAAGACAGCACGGATCAGTCTCATTCAGATTCGAAAAAAACATCGGCGGAAGATTCTAGCACAAAAAAAATTACGTCTAAAAAAAATTCGTTAACGTTCGATCCTGAAAAATGTGACGAAATAGCCTGTACCTGTAAAATATGTAATAAGTCGTTTTATAATTTACATTCGTTGGCTAGACACATGGAGCAACATAACGAAAATAGAAAATTCTCGCATACTTGCAAAGTTTGTAATAAAGGGTTCTACGAACTGGGTCACCTCACGACGCACATGCGCCGTCACGACGGAAACAAAAGATACAAGTGTGAATTTTGCAACAAAGGTTTTTACGAGCTCAGCGCTCAAGCCGTTCACATGAAGAAACACAACGTTGAACCGATGCCGTGCGATAAGTGCGACAAAAAATTTCTAGTTAAATTACAGTTGGAAATTCACAAGAAGACGCACGAAGAATTTAAACATTTCTGTCCCGATTGCGGTAAAGGTTTCGCCGTATTGTGTTCTTTAAAAAAACATTCGATAAAACACAAAAAAGACAAGCCTTTCATGTGCCAGCAGTGCAATCGTTGTTTCAAACAGGAGTTCGCTTTGCGCAAACACATAAAGGTCATTCACGAGGGTATCAAAGAACGGGACGTTTGTAACGTGTGTGGCAAATCGGTCGCTCGAATCAAATACCATATGCTCGAACATTACGGCGGCGAAAAGAAATTCAAATGTAACGAGTGTCCGCTAGCTTTCGATTTGAACTGCCAGTTGACTCAACACGTTTTGCACAAACATCGCGGTGAAAAACCTACTCGCAAAGCGCTCTGTACGATATGTGGTTTCAAGTGCTACACGCATCGCGACTTGGAAATTCATATGAGAAAACATACGGGTAAGAATAGTATATTGTGCGACTAGTGAGAGAAGGAAAAGATTCCATGAGCGTGAAATTTGCCGCACGAGCGTAGCGAGTGCGGTAACACGCGAGTGGAATATTCTCCTTCGATCAATGGTCGCACATAATATTTTATTCAACTAGCACGAGTAATATGTAATCGGGGCCCTGATAAAATAGGGAAAAATAATAAATCACTTCATTGATTGACGTACCCACAATAAGATTGCCATGACTTTCGCTGAATTGCGATGCTGTTTTCATATATACAATACCGCCTACCACGTTCCTATTGGTCCAGAAGCTGCGTACAGTTTTTTTTCATTATTTCGCGCTTGGGCTTGCTACTGAGTTTCTATTGGTCCAGAAAATTCATTATTACACTCTACGCGTCAACATGAAGTAATTTATTATTTCTCCCGAGTTTAGCAGGGCCCCGAAATTACATATTACTCACGCGTGTTGAATAATAGTATATTGTGCGACTAGTGAGAGAAGGAGAAGATTCCATGAGCGTGAAATTTGCCGCACGAGCTTAGCGAGTGCGGTAACACGCGAGTGGAATATTCTCCTTCGATCAATGGTCGCACATAATATTTTATTCAACTAGCACGAGTAATATGTAATCGGGGCCCTGATAAAAGAGGGAAAAATAATAAATCACTTCATTGATTGACGTACCCACCGTCCTTGATGCACACAAGATGGCCCTGACTTTCACTGAATTGCGATGCTGTTTTCATATATATAATACCGCCTACCACGTTCCTATTGGTCCAGAAGCTGTGCAGTTTTTTTTCATTATTTAACGGCTTGGGATTGTTACTGCGTTCCTATTGGTCCAGAAAATTCATTATCTCACAGTACGGTTTATTATTAGCACTCTACGCGTCAACATGAAGTGATTTATTATTTCTCCCGAGTTTAGCAGGGCCCCGAAATTACATATTACTCACGCGTGTTGAATAAAAATGTTTTTTTACCAATTCGCCATGGGAACTGATTCTAGCACTCTCTGGTGGCAGAAAATAAAAGCTGTATATGCTTTGATCACATTTATATATTTCCTCTGACAGGTACAGTAGGGCCTCGGTTTCCGGACTCCCGCTTGTTCGGTGATCGCTGTAATCCGGCCAGGCAATGGGGCTCGCGGGGAAGGCGGGCTGCCATGAGCCAATTCGTCGTCAGTCTTTTGTTTGTCGTCTTATAAAAACATGCGTTTTATTACCATTAAATATGGCATACTATAATCCGGACGCCTCGATAATCCGGAAAGGGTCTTGTTTTTGCCTCTCCGGATTAACGAGGCCTACTGGAGTTTATTGTAATGAGTAAACTAAAGAAAAATAATTTTGTCTGAGATCTGTGCATGTTATGGTTTCTAATGCATTTATATCATTGCTACAAATAAATTTAAAAAAAAGGATAGAAATTTGGGATTTAGTTAGTTTAAAAAGGATTTCATAATGACAGTTAACAAATTTTCATCATTACGGAATATGGAAAAAACTTTTTTATTTAATGGAAAAACTGAAAAAAAAATAATAAATTGGTGTGGGTATATAAACAGAAAAGAAAAGAACTAACCAATGAAGAAAAATCAAAGTTCCAAAAATGTACTGCTCCCTGACTATAATGTGATTCGCTTTAAACATCTGTTCTCCTTCTACTAGATGTCTTTTAGAATTACCCAAATACTTAATTATATCAGTAATATTTATTTCGAATTTATTATCCATTATAAATAAATTGTGACGTTTACTTTAAAATTGATTAAAGCATACACAGGTTTTATTTTCTGCCACCAGGGAGCACTAGAATCAGTTCCCATAGCGAATTCAGATTCCCATTATTTGTTAATAAGAAAATGAACAAAGACTACTAAAATCATAACCCTTTCTTTTGGCTTTGCCGTAATCGGGTAAAAATTGTAATCAAATTATTATCTTAATATGCATTTACATTAATTAGTAGTCAGTCGAAATTCGACCGTAATTCATTAAATTTTTAAGTTTGAATTGTATTGAGGTTCTTATATCGATTTCTCCTGAATCGATTTTACCTGTGTTTATAATACACATCTTGATGAGACATATATTGTGCACTTCCCCTCATTAAAACGAAGAGAACGAATTAACACGCTCAAACCATACCACACTCTTTTTTGCCTTCCCGTATTTATATATAGATTAGGCGTGAGTTATATAACCCCAATTTATAAAATGCACTTTGATATTTTTGCAAAATAGAACACAAACTAAGTAAAAAACTTAAAATATAATAAGAGCGCACATTAGATGTACAGATACCGAAACAACGAATGCTTATAAATTATAGACGCTCGATAACCGAGGTCACAAACGTCGTGAATACAAAAACGCGTGTTAGTAAACTAAAAAAATTCTAATTACAGGAGAGAAGCCGTTGGCCTGTACGATGTGCGAGAAGAAATACAAAACGCCGGCGGCTCTAAGAATTCACGTCCGAACTCACACGAACGAGCGACCGTACATTTGCAGCGTCTGCGGAAAAGGATTTTATACGAGTACCGTGCTAAAGAACCATGTCAGGATTCATACCGGGGAGAGACCTTTCGTGTGTCAGTTGTGTCATCAGGCGTTCACTCAAAAATCGGTACTTCAAACGCATATGAAAACACATTCCTGAGAGATGTTTGCGTTTTTAGAATAAAGTGGCAAATATGTGAATTAATTAACACAAAACTATTTAAAATTCCAGTATTAAGTAATATTATATTTATATGTAAATATTTTAGCAATATTTGAGAAAATAAAAGCAATATACATTTTAACTATCGTTTATCTTAAAACAAAATAGAAACGATCCTCATGTGCAATTTAATCAAAATCGTTAGAACTGTTTTTGACGTGATAACGTCTTATAAATTGATGAAACACCAGCTGCACGCACGTAAAAGTGTAACGTTCCGCCTGACCCTGTGCGTGCAAGCGAGAGCGCAGTATGCTTCGGCCCAAGTTTGACAGCTACTAAAATTTAGGTTATGTATTTCGAGCGGAATACGTTATCACGTAAAACTATCGTCTGTAAACCGACTTTACAGACAACCAATTATTTTTTTTCAGGTGGGACTATAGACAAATTGTAGCGAAATTGGGTAATCAAATAATACATTTAAAAATCCGTTTTTTTCAGTTCAGGGGACTTGAAAACGTGCAAATTCAACTAAAAACTCAAAACATAATTTTTGCACGTTCGCAAAGCGTTCTAATACCTTCCGTATTATTGAGAAAGTAAAATAGGTACATCTACCGATGCTTTGTACGATGAAAGTAAGGTTTACATGAATAAAATGTTTCGTTGATTTTAAACTTGTTTTATGTCAGTTTATTAAAAGAAAAAAATTATCCATAAAACTCTTATTAGTATCGCTATACCTATTGCAATGACTGCATACGGAAATTTCATCGCTAAAGCGTGTCGTTCGTTCTGCGGCAAACCTGAAACTTCCCCCTTATCTAACGGTTCTCTTAAACCAGGCTTGGTCCAAGATTTAACATTTGAAACAGGAATACCAATCATTGAAAACTTACTTGCTGACTCGATTCTTACGGTTACCATTTTGCCCATTAACTCCTCCTCCTTTGGCACGAGAACTTGCTCGTACGCTTCGTTATGACCCACAAAATATTTCTTATCGTGAGATTCTTCGGTAACCAACACGTTTTGTATTTCGCCGATCTTAAAAAACAAAAACAAAACGCATTAATTCTTACACTTCGAAATTGGTTAAGATTTTTTTTTTAATGTTAATGGCCTGACTCTTGTCTTTGGCCAGTTGCCGATTTGGTTAAGATTTAAAGTACACGATAAGAATTAAGGAGGTTGATGCGTTACAGTCCCAATCAAAAGTAAGTCGAATTCTAAATGTGAACTTTTCCATAATAAACTTTTACAAAGGTTATAAGTCGATGATACTAATAAATTATTGTCATAAAGGCATAAATAATATTTTTTTTTAATATTAATTAATTATTCCAGTATTTTACTTAATGGACTAACTTTTGAATTTTTTGTATAAAGTTAGGTTATAAAAAATAAATTTATGTAAATATCTGTATTTTACATATTTTTTGCAGTAAATAATTAAAAAAAGAAATTAGAAGTAATAAAAATTAAAACTAAATTATTAAAAAGTTGAAAATTCAGTTAAAATTGTTAAGAATAAAAGTCCATAATCGAAAAGTGCTAAGGTTTAATAATTTTTTTAAATGATTAAAAGTCTCCTAATTAAATTGGAAAAAATATTAAAATATGCGTAAGACATCGGTGCTTTACATAGTTAGTTTTCGGAACTGCTGACATTATTTGGTTATTTGCAAAAAATTAAAATGTACCGTTTGCATGCTAGGTTGACATATTTTCCATAAGACTACATGTAAAAGTTTTTTTAAATTTTTAACTTTATAAATCTCCTAATGAATTTGGATTTTTTACAGAAAATTTTGTCATAAAAAATCTATTAAAAAAACTTTATTTCAGATTTTTTCATTATCTTCGTAAAACGGCTCAACCTCCTTAAGCAGAACAAAATCATAATTTTGTCAGAATAATGTTAATTTTAAACAGTATGCTATCGGCTAGTTAGCTTCGAGAGAGCACAATAAGATTACTGTATTAAAAATAAAGCGACGAAAAACTTACTTTGTGACCGTACGGTTCGTACGAGTAGAACAATTCAGTCAGCTGTTTAGTTCTACGTTTCACGTCTTGAGGCGGTATGCGTTTCATGCGTGCTGCGGGAGTACCCGGTCGCGGGAAGAACTGGTTGATGAATAAACTAGGGAAGCGATATTTAGCGCATAGCGATACAGTTTCAGCAAAGTCTTCTTCAGTTTCAGTTGGAAAACCGCAAATTATGTCCGTCGCTATTGTTATTCCAGGCACTCTGAAATAATTACAAACAGTGATGTGCCGGATCGTTAAAAATGTATATCCGCGGATACGGATTTGAATACGGATTTTTGGTTTCAAGATCCGCGGATACGGATCTTAACTTTCTTAGAGTACGTGGCGGTAAATATCGCACATCGACCTTTGGAAAGAGACTATCTGTTATGGGAAAAAGTTATTGACCTCTTTATAAGAGTTAACTCTCATAACAGATTGTCTCTTTCCAAAGATCGATGTGCAATATCTCATTAAAAAGATAGTTGATTTAGTACCTTTGAGTTATGTACTATTAGTATGGTACTCACTACGATAAATGTTTGCAATATAAAGGTGCCAAATACGATTTAAAAAAATAGGTTTTCATTATTACCTAATAACCTATATATATAAAATTTCATCTATGAATTGAAAATTAATAAGGTAAAAGATCCGCAAAAAAACTAACGGATACAGATCTTTCTTCTCCCTCGGATACGGATATCGGGCACATCACTAATTACAAAACATTTTTTAATTGTTACATGGACGACCGCCTCGATCAAGGATTAAACAATGATAACAATAAATTAAGTACTTTTTTTTACTTTGACAAAAGTTCATTTTAATTCATTTGAATGCTAGTGGATATTAAAAACCAATTTCAACTTACTTTTCTTTCATATAATCGACAACGTTTTCGAAGTCTTCTCTAGTATACTGACGTTTCATATCGGCCAACACTACGTCACTTCCGCTTTGCACGGGAATGTGCAAAAACCGATACAGTCGCGGATGATTCAATACTTTTGATATATCGGCAAGTTGATCGGCTATGTACGGCGGATTGGTCATACCGACTCGCATCCGGCAACCTTCGGGTATAACTTCAGCTAATTGAAACAGAAGAGCCGATAACGATGTATCGATATCCTTACCTACCATTGAAAATATTAAAATTTATTGTCGGTGTCAAAACGGCTGAAAACGAATAATATGTTCAAACCATAAGCTCCGGTATCTTCAGAAGTTAACCATATTTCAACGACGCCTTCTTCAAACGCTTGTTGAGCACGAGCGACTATTTCTTCCGGAGGATAACTGCCCAGGTCACCTCGAGCGTGTTTTGTTTTACAATAAGTGCACTGGTTTAAACATCCCGTATTGATGGCAATGATTTCTATAAGAGGATTCTTGCGAACTTTGGGTAACTGTAAAGATGCTCCGCCGCTTTTTTTGCCATGATCTTTTTTCGTACCCAGTAAGCGTACGGTGTGGCCTAGAAAAAATAACTATTATATTGTGTTCAGAAACAATGTTTACATTTTTATTTTAAGCACCTTTCAACGTTTCTTCAACGACTTCTACCACTCTGTCAATCTGTTGAACCCCGATCATACTGAGTCCTTGCATAAAAGATGCTTTAGGAGCCCCTTGTGGTACACAACCCGCTACGACTACTTGTTTCCCGAGCTTGTGTCCTGCCTCGATTTCATTTCTGCAATCACGAAAAATTCAGACACTGTCGATAGATTTGCAATTTAAAATAAATATACCTAAAATGGTCCTCGGCAGGATTTTTCACGGTACAGCTGTTCAACAGCCATAGATCGGCTTTGTTTTTATCTTCGGTTAGCCGATAACCGTACGCAGCCAGTTGACCGGCCATGTATTCTGAATCGGAATTATTGTGTGCGCATCCCCACGTCTTCACGTAAATGCTTTGAGTTCCCGGGATTATGCTTGATAGAACAGTTTTTTCTATCGGTTCGACATCGGTCGTTTCGTATTGTTTCTTTTTAGGTCTCACATTAACATTTTTACGGCTGCTGTATCGCTCCTTTGGAGTTATGTCTTGAGATGATATTAAATCTTCAATATCATCAATTATTTCATTGCATGCCGACTGCATTTTGTCAAAAATAGTTTCTAACCTATAATTATTAAAGTAATTATAAACGGCATGCTAACACGAAATAAGCATTAAAATGATTTTTATATACGATAAAATTTCTAAACAAAATAATTTTCAAATTTTTGATGAATATTTAAATAACAAACAGTTCATTTTTACCTTTTCTTATAACCTTTTTTCAAAACGGTGTGATTTCAATTTTGTGATTTGACATTAAAGATTTTGACCTCCTTTAATAATAAATACAGCCCATGGATGATCAAACTTCAGCGAGATGAGGCATGCAGGGGGTTCCCGAAAATTTGATTACAATAATCAAAAACGGTTGAGATTTACATTTTAAAAGTTTAAAAACCCGTTAGAAAATGAGATTTTCAAAACTGTTTAGAATTTACAGGCAGCAAAAACAATTATTTGGCATATTTTTAAAATAAATTAAATGTAATATTTATTTTTTTCATACAAAAAACAAGTTTGTAATATGAACTTTTCATAGATATTTAATTACTTCTGGAAACAATGTACGCAAATGTCGCGCTCTGATAGTCAAACATAAACGTTTGTAACATCATAGCGTATAACTCGAGATAAAAAAAAGATTATAAATATTCTTAGGATTATGTATAAACTTCAGTACAAAACCAGATCGCGCCCATAAACTTGCGTCTTCTATTTATTATTTAACAGTCGAGCAGTTATTTCAATGGCTACATACACCCAAAGTAGCGTAAAAAGGCAAAAGATTCGAGAATCGAGTGGAAGGTTTAACGACACGAACGAGTATTTTCACGGTATTGTTAATAAATTTTGTACCTGTCCGCTTCTCTATGATATAACTATTTAAAAATATCTGTTTGATAGGAATTAACAGAATTGAGCACAAGCCAGACGCTACGAACGTGGAGGACACGTTTCATTATCGCTATTATAATGCAATCGAGAAAGTCGGCGGTAAATCCATGGAGGAATGGATCAAACCGACAATTTCATATAAAATGTTTACATTTAAAAATTCATCACCTGGCTGTAAGATACCTGTAAACAATACATGGGATGACGGCAGTCAGTCGATTGATAATTATAAAAGAAAACTCAAAGCTGCGTTCGAACTTTACGTCAAACTCGGTAACAATTGCGAGCATAAAATGTGCATTACTACCACAAAACAAAACAATGTGACTTAAATACTGTTATAGGAATAAAATTTTGGACGGTATCAGATCGAGAATTGGCGCCCGAAGGCGAAACTTGGGAAGAAACCAATAAGAACTTAGATGAAGTAGCTGAATTTCTTCTCGAATTACAACAAAAAAGTGGAATTAAACTGTTGTATATATTTCCCGATTTTACTTCTAACATACGGTAATCGGTTTTTAATTTTAATTTACTCATGTTATATAAACTAATCGTTTGCTTTGTTCTAGATATAATAACGGAGCAGCAACGAGCAATAATCCGTTAGCGTATGCGACTTGCGGTCAACAAGTCAAAAAATGTCTTGAACTTGCGCAGAAATTTGGCGCAGACGCGTTTTTATACAAAGGGTCATATGAAGGTTATGACACTACCATGAATACTGATCTATCGAAAGAGCTGAAGCACTTCTCGCGAATTTTAAAAAATATCGTCGAATACAAAGATCAAATCGGATATCGGGGACAGTTGCTGTTCGAATGTAAAAGGAAAAGATATCGAGACAACACGCGATTTCATCAATATTGTTACGATGTACAAAGCAGCCTACATTTTTTGAAATATTTTAATTTAGAACGTTATTATAAATTGAACATAACAAACGAATACGATTTTTTCATAGCGTCGGTGTAAGTATTTACTGTTGTTAAGATTTAACAAATAATCAAGAAGCGATAAACGAGCGCATTATTTTTTTTTTTATTGTAGGTACGGAACGATTGGATCGATATCGTTTTCTGAATACCCTTCTCTTCACGATGCGGTATCGATAATGAGACAACTACTTAAACGCGAACAGCACGCTCCGGGAGGAATATTAATTTCGCCCTGTATTTCGAAAATGGCAGAACCAAAAGATCTTATAGAGAACTGTATCATGTGGATAGATCGTTATGCAAAAGCTTTGAGGATAGCGTGCCGAATGCAAACCGATGATATTTTTGATAAATATACTCAGGTAGACTAAAATTTTTTTCAATTACTTAGCAAACGAGAAATGACTTATCAATATCGCTAAGTGTATATCCGCTATCGCTTGTGAGGAACAGTTAGAAACAAACTAATTTCCACCAATTTCTTTTGTTAAGGAAAAAAGAAATGGAAGTTGGATTATTTTATTTGTTGATGTATGTTTTCAGCAACATTACACCATCTCCGAATGTCCCACTGCGCTGTTTCCAGCCAATCTACAGGAGTGTGACGAATTCGTAAAGAAAAGCGGTCATGGTAATCATCACAGTAATGTATACAGCAATTTAAAAAAACAAAATTGGTCCTGTCTATTGGAAAGATATGCCGATTCCATTTAATGATTGAAGTTTGCAACTATGATAAAAACAAATGTAACTAGAACAGATTAAATTATGATAAATGGTGATGGCTTATTTAAAGACACCGTTAACTTATAATATTTTATTTTCAGGCCTTTACAATTCACCGTAAACACTAGTGACATTTTTTGATAAAATAAGTAGCATAACAGTTTTTTAATTAGTCGATGCTTTTTTGTTTATATCGGTATCTTTAATATTTACATTCAGATCTTAATACGATTTTGATCATTAAAGATTCATTTAATTTTTCAAACCTAGATTCTCAATCATTTGGTGAAATTTGTACCTGCGCCATACTTTAAAAAACAATGCCCTAAAATTTAATTAAGTTGGAAAAAAGGAAAAAAAATGCATTTAATCACCTTGATCACGTTCTCAGAAAAATGGAACATCTCGTAAATATGTTCCACAATAAAAAGTCGCATCGCCTTGACGGAGAATATGATGCGATATTGTTTGCTGTAGAATGTATATTCCATTTTCTGAGCATTGTTCAATATTTGATAGCTATAAGTAAATAATGCCTGCTATCAAAACATTTTGTTTTGATACAAATCACCTATTAACAATCATAAATAAATTAATTACATATTATAATACTTATTGAATAACCCAACATAAATAGTGTTTTTGAAATTTAACAAATTTAGACATTGCAAAACAAAATTAACATAACCGTAGAAAAGTGTTTTCGCAAGATTAAAAGATTTTATTTCCAAAAACACCGTATGTCGATATATATAAACAAGTGCCAACAAACAAACAAAAAGTGTCGAAGATCCATCTTGTCTCGAAAACCAAATAAATACTTTTTTTTTTAATAAACACGATGCTTCATATTATTCAAGCGCTTACATTATAAGAATAGTATCCCGATTAAGTTATTTATTCTCATAAATAGTACATAATTAAAATTTAAAACGGCGTATGTAACTTTAATTACGAAATTATGCTTTAAATTATAATTAACTGAAATAAACAATGTTTTTAGCAATAAGAAATAATTTAATATTAAAACTGTTTTAAAAAAAGTACCAAAATTTCTTTTCATATAATAAAAACAATTGAAATTACTGTCATTTGTTTCTTTCCCTCGAAATAAGAAATGCAAAAATAACATGAAACAATAATACCAACACCTTATTGAAAACCACATGCTAGAGAACCGACAACTATTTTCACCTTCATAAGATTCACACAATGTCAACAACGTAATTTAAAATAAAGAAAAAATAAGCAAGGCAAAAAGGAATACAAATCAGTCGTGTTCACAAATTCTGCTATGCTTATTCAATATTTTATTTGGTCATCACACACATAAATAAATAATTACCACTACAATACATTTACATAACTTCAAACGACGGTTCGGTACCAAAATATCGATCCCCGAAATTACCGATACCGGGCAGGACGTAAAATTTATCGTTGATTTCTGGATCAACTGCAGTAGTAACTATTTTAACCTATAAAGAAATCAACAAACTTTCACCAAAACGAACGGTAAGTGCAAATAAAAGATATATTTAAAAAAAGTACGAACCTGAGGGAATGCATAAGCGATGGAGTGTACACCGGATTCGGCCATAAGTAACGATACAATAAATATGTTGCTTTCAGCGACGTCATGATCCAACAAGACCCTGATAGCCATCATTGCAGCTGCGCCTGTGGCCACGGTTGCATCCATGAGGATTACCTTGTAGTCTTTAATGTCTTTCGGTAATCTCAAGTAATATAACTGAAAACAAACAATTAGTTGTACCGTTTTGTTTCAAAACAAAAACGAACTAACACAGCCACATTTCAACTGTTTCATAACAAAAACAAACTACCAAAACCGACTTCCGTTTGAGTTATGAATTGTTGACGTGATAACGTCTTATAAATTGATGAAACACCGACTGCACGCACGAAAAAGAATAACGTTCCGCAAGCGAGAGCGCGATATAAGCGATAGTCTCTCTCTTCTCGCGTGACGTCAGAGAGTAGTGTGCGTTCAACATTTTTTTTCGGCTGTTCCAGCGAAAGCTACATCTGACAGAAGGCCAGATAAATTATACGGTTTGTTAACAAATATTTAATATATATACATTCTTTTAAATGTCTTTTATAATTGCTTAAAAATATGTATTTTGCTTTGGTTGATCAAATTATTAGTCGGTAAAAATATAGTTTGACAGCTACTAAAATTTATGTTATGTATAATTAAATATGATATTCGAGCGGAATACGTTATCACGTAAAACTATCGTCCGTAAACCGACTTTACAGACAACCATTTTTTTAATAAACAAAGTATTAACCTCAGGCTCTCCAGTATCCAAGTTGGTTTGTATCAGAATTTTACCAATTCTGATATCTTTGCACACATCGCAAACGGCCTGTTCCATTGTTTCACCTGCTCTTAAAATACTGACGCCACATATTTTCTTACTCGCTCCGCGTTTACCTGTTTACGACAAGATTATGCATTATTCCGATATTAATTAAAAAAATAAAAGCCAACGTTCACCAGAACCCGTATCGTCGTAGAAAGAAAACCCACGATCGATCTAGCAAATTCTGGTGTGCGTGGTCTTCGATATGAACAAACCGTGGTAGAAGACGCCCTGAGGTGTGTCTACGGTGACGTTCTCAAACGGCAACAGAGATAAGGTATATTCTATGACAAGCCTTATAAGACGTTTGCTATAGAATATGAACTCATCTCGAGGGGTGTCTCTATTACGTATAAACGTGTGTAAGCCTCGAACTTGCGGCGTCGACGGCAACAGCATTAAGGACTCCGGCATCGGTTGACCCGCATACGAATGGGCCAATTTCTCGCGCAGCTTGAAACCTCTCTGGAATCAATAAACGCCTCGTTTCATTATGAAACAAAAGCCAAACCGCAAACAAAAAAATAACGTACTAGTTGTAACTGCGTGTGGACGTGTTGAACGATTAAATGTATTGCGACTTCGTTGTCACCCCCGCGGGGCACGATAATATCCGCATGGACCATCGCCGGAGCGATATAGTAAGTAAACGCAGGTTGAACCATCGTACAGTACTGTTTTAATACACCTTCTAAGTCGCGTCCGCGTTGCGTTATGTCTCTCTTTAACCTCCTAGCTAAACGAACGTCAGCATCCGTGTCCACGAAAATTTTCATGTCCAATATTTTTAACACCTCCGCATTATAAAACGTCAGAATTCCTTCGAAAATGATTACATTCGCACCGTACATTGTTTTCTATAAAAACAAAAAACGACTAATTAAATCGGTTGCTCATTTTTAAAAATGAATCGCCGTCACTTACTGTTCTTGCTTCTCTCGAATGTGTCACAAAATTGTATATCGGTACTTCCACTTTCTTCCCATCTTTAAGTCTCTGTAAAACTTCTCTTAAAAGTTCAAAATCAAAAGCGTCGGGATGGTCGAAGTTGTATTCGTTTTGTTCGGCTAAAATATGTTGTTTTTCGTTCAGTACTTTGTAAAACGAATCCATACTCAGTAGTGTCACCCACGGTACATCGAGCGATTCGATAATCTTTGCTGCTACCGTAGTTTTTCCCGAAGCGCTTCCTCCGCAAATGCCTTGACAAAAATTAAATCGTTCGTTTTTTTTTCGGACAAAATTGGTATAAATATAATTTAATGCATACCGATAACAAACGGTTCGACATGTTGACCGGTGGAGTCATACCAGGGGGGTCTGCCGGCCGTGTAAATTGTACGATGTTGACTGCGGAGAATCGATTCTGTGGACGTTTTGTTTGAGGTTTGCGCCGAGAGAGACGTTGTGCGTTGTCGGCGAGCTCTGGGTGACTTTTGAGATCCTTAAAAATCAAACAAGTTTTTATTATGCCGCTTCCGAATCGATTTAACAAAACGTCGTTTCACGTTCGTACCTGCAGACGGTGGCCTCGGACAGTAAGGCACTGTGCTCGGAGACGCCGGTGATTGATAATAGTCCAACGAATCGTCGTTCAACTTGTCGTCATCCTCGCCGTCGGTAAAAACCTCTTGAAATTCGGCATGAGCTTCACCTCCGTCACTGTATTGCATTTATGTCGAAAACAGAACATCATTAGCCCGACAGATAAATACAATTATTTATTAACAACAAATTCTGCAATGTTGCCTTATCTTAAGATAATGCTACAAAATAATGTAATGACGCTAAAAATAGAAATTGAGGTTAATAGAAAAATCACATGTTCATACAGAAAAACTGGTTATACGACTTTTTGACAGCCGAAACTTAAAATATTTTAGGAATGCAAATCATAAAAAAAGTAATTTATGGCTGCAACAATAATAACATAAAAAATACATACTTTCTAACGCAAACACAAGATTCAAAATTAAACCTTTTAAAAATAGGAGGCATTTAAAGAATTATATGTTAGCTACGTCTGTCGAAGATGCGCTTTTTATAGCACTGAATAATTAATAAAAATTATTAAGCATAAATTTTATACCTGTCTGAACTCGCGGAAGACGGAGGATCAAACAACTGTGGCATCTTTGCTGCCATGTTTAATGTATTGTTACCGTGCCACTGCGCATTCGAGGCAGTCATGTGCAAAAATTTTTATAATTAAAATTTTAAATTAAAATTAATGCACTGCAAAACATTTTAATTAGTGATTAATTAGTCAAGTACAAAACTCTTCACAAATTAGTAGAAACTGTTTGGCGATCAAAGCTTTTAACACAATGGAAGTACTGGATATACACAACAAAGCACTCAGCACATGCTGTACGTTGACAAATTTTGGCAGATGATGAAAATGAACTATTTTTAAATTAAAATTTTAATGAGTCACGGAAATCATGTCAACGACTCGAAATGGAACAACTATTTTTGTCTCATTAATCTTTGTTTAATTTATTATAAATAAGCGAAATTTGCTGAATTAGAAAAAGAAAAATGTAAATATAAGTTCACCAACCAGGAAAATACTGCTTATGAAAATGTAAAAATAGAACAAACTACCGGTGGAATTGTTTATCAAATAAATGAAAGATATCAGCGAATGACTTTTTATGGGTAAAAAATAGTTAAAATTCAATTTTTTGACAGCCCGTTTCGAACAAACGTTAAAAGTAAAATTTTCGCGGTTATAAAACAATGCTGCCAACATAATTCTTCATTGAGCTATTGATAATTTTAATTCAATCATCCTTGTCATCGCTTGTCATTTCCAATTTTGAGGTTATAATATACAACCACATGAAGATGTCAAAAATATAAATTGCATATCAAAATAAACTTATAAAATGGACGTGAGAACTATTTTATTGTGTACTACGGAAGAAAATATAGAACTTTCAAATCAGCCTGACTTTATCGACAAACTATTCAGTGGCAAATGGGTACCGTTACTTAAAAATCCATTAGTGAAGACTATACTTAATAGTAAATGTGATATAAACACTGTAGCAGATTTTATAAAGTCTAACGACACTAGCGAAAACCAGCTAAATTCATTGTCGATAGGAATATCAAGCCTCTTTCTTTTTATTCAGTGCAATTGGACTTCACAAAATTTAAGCGATTTCGAAATACCTCTTATCGAACAAGGCATCGCACCACTGTTAGCGGTCGACGGAGAAGACGTAAATGTGAATATTCGCTGGTCAGTTCTTTTGCTTATAGCGAAAACAATTTTCGCAGCGTGTTGTAGCGTAAATTCTGAATCGGTTATTAATCGATGGTGGTGTTTACGTTCACTTGTTTTACACCAAACGGTAATCGATGAATCGAGTCCGACGCTACTTAAAAACATAGAAGAAAGCATAACGTACATCGAGAGCAATATTGATTCGGAAATATTTTCCGATCATAAATTGAAAGCTCGCTTTTATGTCGAAGCAGCCAAAGCATTTCTGTTATACGGAAAAATAAGTAAAGCCGAACTACGCTTGAATCTTTCTTTAGAATTGCTCGGTATAAAGGTGGATTTCGTAGGAGCATTGGGAAGGCGAACAAAATTTCAGAGGGATGCGATAGCTCAGATTCGGCTCGATTTAAAATTTCAAAATTTACAATTGAACGACACCGTCGAAGAAGAAATTTTACCTGAAATTGTAAATTTAAACGACGAAATACGACACGAAAGAATTCAGTGGGAAAATTCTGGAGAAATGCGAGATCGTTGCCTGTCCGGTTTAGAGCAGTCTTTATTATTGTTGAAAGTCAATTATATGCGACGAGCGATGCCTCAAGATTCGTTAATAGACGAACAGACGCTTCCTATTTTAGAAGCTGTTTTATCGCAGAAATCTTGTTGGACGGCTCGTGTATCCGCTTTATCGATATGTTGCCTCGTCGAATCGAAAAACAAGCGTACCGTCGAACGGGCATTGGCTCAAAACGAATCGCTTATTACTTCTGTAGAAACGACGAAGGTGCCGGTAAGAAAACAAATCGGCGAATTCTTTGCTCTTTTTCTTCCGCCTCTTTGGAAATTGAAAGCCCAATTGGCCGATTTAATGCTCTCGGTGGGCCTCGTCAAAGCGTCTTTAGAATACTTTTTAAATCTACAATTGTGGGAGGAGGTAATTGTTTGTTACACGATTATGCAACTACGACACAAAGCGGCCGAAATAATTCAACAAGAAATCGCTAAGAAGCCAACCGTCAAATTATTATGTTTATTAGGAGACGCTATGGACGACGTAACTTACTATGAGAGAGCGTGGGAATTATCGAATCATCGGAGTTCTAAACCTTCGCGTCACTGGGGAAATTATCTTTTCGCAAAAAAACAGTACGCCGAGAGTATACCGCATTATCAACGTTCGCTGGGAATAAATTCTTTGCAGGCCGTGGTTTGGTTGCGATTGGGTTACGCTGCTTTGAACACAGACCAATGGGAAATCGCCGCAACTGCGTACCGCCGCTACACAAATATTGAACCGAACAGTTTCGAAGCATGGAACAATTTAGCGAGGGTATATATTGCTCTCGGAGATAAATCTAGAGCTCATAAAGCGTTATCGGAGGCGTTAAAAACCAGTTTCGATAACTGGCAGGTGTGGGACAATTTTATGGTGGCGAGTATCGATACCGGTCATTTTGACGATGTCATAAGATCTTATCATCGATTACTGGATCTAAAACAAAAGCATCTTGACACGGAAGTGCTTAGTATTTTGGTGGAAGCTGTTCACACCAACAAATTAGATCACGAAGGTCACTCGTCGGCTCGTCTAACGCAGAAATGTTTAGAACTTCTGGGTAGAGTGTCTTCGGTTCATGTGGGTGAATACCGAGTGTGGGAACTTTACGCAAAATTGTCACCGACAGCCAGTTTGAGGGTGCAGAGATTACAGAGGGCTTATAGGGCTCTGGTGCAGAGCGGCGATTGGGCTAAAGACTTAGACAAATGTGGCAAAGTGTTGGAAGTTTGCATTCGATTGGGAGAATCGAGTTTAGAAGCAAACGACAAGTCGTTGATATCGTCAGTTCGGTTAACGTTGCGTTCGGCTTTGAAAGCAGCCGGCGATCAACAATGGCCACAATATGAAGACTCGGTTACAAAACTTAGTTATATTTTAAATCAAATTACAAACAATTCATAAACTATATATTTTTGTTATAGTTTTATTTCTTTAGATAAACTACTGTTTTATGTGTTATAAAGGATAAAAGTATATAAAATATATAATTAAAAAAATATTAAATATTTATTTTTATGGCAGCATTACTATTAACGAAAACTAAAGTTAAATAGAATCATTACTTAGACGATTAGTAAAACTTTTAAAACTAAAAAAATCTGTATCGTTAAATGAAATTTAAAATCATGAAATTATTACCGGCTCATTTTCTAATTCATTTTGTATTTCGTTGAAAGATTTCCCTTTTGTTTCTAGTACAACAAGGTAAATAAATAAGGTGCCAATAAACGCTATTCCGGAATATAACCAGAAAGTTACGTCTAACCCGGTAAACATTAAATCGATAAAATATCTCGTTACGATAAACGAACAAAATAAATTAATCGTACAAGCGACGCCGCCGGCGGAGTATTTAATTTCATTTGGAAATATTTCCCCGTTTATAACCCAAGGTACAGGTCCCATACCAAGGCTGTGAGCGAACACGTATATTATCAATATTAGAACGACCGTCACGCCTAAAGAATCTACGCCGCCCGAATAAAAATAATATTTCAAATTAAAAGACAAACCTAAAAAGAATAGCGTCACCGCAATTGACATTTCCGATATGAGAAGTAAAAATCTCCTTCCCGTTTTATCCATAAGAGTTGCTCCGAATATAGTTGCGGCAATTTGTGCTATTCCTAGAATTATGGCGGCCATGTCGCTTGTCATCCACAAGTTAGCGAAAAAAAATATCTTGTTTACATAAACTATAATAGCCGTCATAGCATTAAATTGCTGAAAAATCATCAGACCGAATGAAATCAAAATCGATCGTTTAGCCGCTTTCGAATTCAAACCTTTCCAGAAAGACACCGGATTCTCTTTTCTCTCCCTGACACATTTTGAAATTTCTTCTATTTCGGCTTCAATGTCGCAATCGCTAGGTCGCAAACCGGTCAGTACTCTGCGAGCATTGTTTAATTCCTGACACTGTACGTAATAAAACGGTGATTCGGGTTGAGAAAGAAACAAAAATCCAAAAACAAATGGTACTATAGCGCAAGCCACCGACAGACCGGTTAAACCAAAAATAGCTCCGATTATATACGCGTATACGATGCCTAACAATTCCATAATTTGAAATAATGTTCCGAGTTTTCCTCTTATATCAGTACTTGCTATTTCGCCCGTATAAATTGGTGTGGCAACACAAAAACCGCCGCCAGCTATGCCGGTTATGAACCGGCCTACGTAAAGCGTTTCCACACTATCGGCCCATATAATCAAAGCCCAACCGAAAACAAACGGTATTGTCAAACTGAGCATCGTCGGTTTCCTGCCGTATTTATCGACGAGGAATCCAATCGGTATGACCGTCATAGCTGCTCCGAGCGAAATAAGAGATGCTATCCATCCTATCTGTGCAGGCGTTACAGTGAAACCGAAGTCACCCTTTTCTATTTTTGGTATAGCTGGTGCTGTCCATCCGAATATCGTTCCGAGACTAAATGTTCCCAAGTTCGCTAAAAAATTAATAACGTACAAAAAATATAATGGAAAATTCGAGCAGCTGAAGTGGGTAGAAATCAATATTTTTTTTGAATTCAGCAAATAACAACATTTACAACAAACAAACGAACAATGATTTGTGTGCGTTTAGTAATTTAGCATTAATTGTCCGTTCTATAGAAAATTGCTACATTGAACATAACCTAAAATACAAACAATAACAATCATTGCGCGTTCGATTGTTAATAGTTTTGTTTCAAACACTAAACTGTGTTGACCAAAACGAATTACGTAATGTAGCTACTTATGAAATTATATTTTAAATGACTGACATTATTTCTATTTTATTTATTCGAGAGTTTCGATTGTTTTTTCCACTTCAACTACTAACTTAAAAAACAATTAACGGTATTTTTTTCGTACCTATAAACGCGGCTATATGTTGCGAATGTTTATTTCGTCTACTTATAAGTACTGGTGAACTATTTTCATGCGTAGATGTGCCGCTAGTCTGAAATATATTCTATTAAAGATACCAGTAAACATTTTATATTTATTTATTAAAGTTTTATATTCATACCGATGGTTGTTCTGTTCCATAGCCTTCATTTTGAGGACGACTTAACAACGTTTCGTGTTCTGACATTTTGAATAAAACTAATGTTTGTTTACAAAAGGATTTAAATTCATGTGACTTCTCTTTAATTCTGCATTTGTATTATAAGGCAGACCTTGAAACAACGCCTAAGGCGATATTTTCTATTTGTTGACTGCATTTTTCCCTTATGTAAAAATTGCATTTTTATGTGCAGTAGAAATGCACGCAACAAAGTGAAACACTCTGAATAAATTAAAGAACGAGTAATTATTTTTTTTTTCAACTTCTTACAAGTATTGCATAACATCAAATGATTTCTTTGTCTTAAAAACAGCTATATTATCTAGACTTCTTTTTTAAATACAATCTGCGTATATGAAGGACAAATCATATTTGCTCAGGTATTCTAACCCATTTCCAGACGAACTGGGTCGTTGCTCCTAAACAATAGTAGGGGTCGAAAGGACACATTGGAATGACAGTTGATGTTTTGGTATTTACGTACATGAACGAAAACGCGGGTAACGGCTGGTTAATTATAAAATAAACTTACAGATTATAAATAATTTGTTTTATGATGTAATATGCATTACTATAATAAAAAAAACAGGTTATTTCAAATTTTTATTTAAAAATATATGTGTTTTTTTCAATTTGATATTTCCGTAACAAATATTTTGCAGACTATAAAAACTTACACGCTGTAGATTACAAATACAGACGCACAATCTACGGGTAAAGTCACGTCGAATCATTTTTCAGTTCGCACTGACTTGTGACACCTAAATAATACAGACAAATAATTATTTATCTAAAACAAAAGTCACATTGATTGTGGACAAACGAAAGTCTACCTTGCGCAATATGTTTAATGGCCTCTACAGTAGCGGTATTTGCGGTCGATGTTAGGAAGTCGGTACCCTCATCACAAGCGCGTGCCAGTTTTGGTTCAACGGGAAGATGGCCCAACAGCGGTACATTCAAATCGTTGCACATTTGTTTTGCACCTCCGGTTACGGCTGGGAAAATTTCTGAACGACTCTAACAATAATATTCATAAAAGATAGTTAAGTTCGTATATCTAATGATACAAAGAATAAGCAATGAAAAACAAATGAAGAAGCAGATGGATGCATAACTGGAACAGTTGAAAGGAAATAACTGTCTGTGCGTCCATTTTTGACATGTTAATGAAGAAAATAACAGATAAGTCCCGGAAGAAAAAGGAATAATAAATTGCTTGTGGAAAAGTGAAAAAGAAAAGGACAAGATTACATGTTTCGAAAGCGGATATTGGGGATGCAGCGCATGCGTCAATGATTAAAACTTACCTTACAATTGGGACAAACAAATACAGTCATATTTTCAACAACTCCGATTACATTGATGTTAAGTTTCCTGCAAAAGTCTATTTCTTTCCTAACATCCAACAGAGCCACTTCCTGTGGCGTGGTAACAATAATGGCCCCCGTAACGCCGGCTTTGGCGAGATATCCACAGACGGACAAATGTTCATCCGATGTACCCGGAGGTGTGTCGATGAGTAGGTAATCTAACGAATCCCAATCGACGTCAGCCAGAAACTGTCTCACCATCCCGCTCTTTTTCGGACCGCGCCATACGATCGCATCGTCCGATGATCCCAGCAAAAATCCAATCGACATTACCGATAAATTGTCCTCGACATACTAGTTTCCTCAAAACAATAGCGCGACATATAGCTTCGATTGTTTAAAATTTTATAAAATGTTCTTTCAGTGTTATATTATTTAGTATTACGGCACTTAGTAAGTATAAAAATCACATAATAATATAACTGGAATACCTTCGTCTGATTATTATTAATGTTTTAGTGATGTGCCGGATATCGGTATCCATATCCGCGGATATCCGAGGGAGAAGAAAGATCCGTATACGTTAGTTTTCGGGCGGATCTTTTACCTTATTAGTTTTCAATTCATAGATGAAATTTTATATATATAGGTGATTAGGTAATAATGAAAAACTGTTAAATTCCATTCAGATTATTTTTTATTTTTTAAAATCGTATTTGGCACCTTTATATTGCAAACATTTATCGTAGTGAGTACCATACCAATAGTACATAACTCAAAGGTACTAAAAAACTATCTTTATAATAAGATATTGCACATCGATCTTTGGAAAGAGACAATCTGTTATGAGAGTTCACTCCTAACGAGGTCAATAACTTTTTCCCATAACAGATAGTCTCTTTCCAAAGGTCGATGTGCAATATTTACCGCCGCGTACTCTAAGAAAGTTAAGATCCGTATCCGCGGATCTTGAAACCAAATATCCGTATTCATATCCGTATCCGCGGATATACATTTTTAACGATCAGGCACATCACTATAATGTTTCAGACGATAGTAAAATTAAAATTTCCGTACGCATTTATTAATATATAAATGTTTGTACTCACAACAGGTGACCATCCCGAACCCGACTGATGGACCGATTCTTCATGGACGCCCAACACTCTTGGCTGAGACGGACCGCATATGTCGATATCCAATACACCAACCTACAATAAAATTAAGTCATTAAGTATTTTGTAAATTTCAAGTAGCAAATAAATCAATAAATTATTGTATCATATTGTTTTGTTGCATTTTGTATATAAGAAAAAACAAAAGCAGGGGTGGTAACATAAACCTTCTATCTATATGTAACAGTCAGTAACTGGCTACAATGGACGAAGTATCATCAATTTTAAAAGGCGATGTGATTTAACTGATTTCAAAAAATAGTGAAAGTGTAAAAAATAAAAAATATCGCGCGCATTTTACAATGATGTAAAAAATGATGGACTTCGGGCACGAAGTGGAACGACGTAGTCGTTACAATAGAGTAAGTACAAAAAATCGTTATTTTTTTTTTAACTGAAAAAATATGTATAAAACCAAAGTCCCTATAATATTGTTACAATTAACAGAATTATGCCGATTTATTATCATTTATAAATACAAACTAGATTAAAATAAAATAAAAAAACAAAGGAAGGAATAACGATAAAAAGAATAACAATTGGTACACGGTTACACAGCTGTGCGGATCAATATGTTAAACTGTTTATGAGGCGGTTTGTACCACTCTGTGCTTGGCACTAATCAATAAATTCTGTATTATCTAGAAACTCAAACAAATACTTAAAGAGAAATATTATTCCAACTTTCTTAAATATATAAAATAAAAATGACATACGTTTCTATTGGAATCTTCAGCAGCCAAAGCCCGCGCTAGTAAAGCGGTTAGTGTACTTTTGCCAACACCGCCCTTCCCCGATAAAATAAGCAGTTTATTACGCACGGAGCCAAGTCTTTCGGCAACATCTTTCGCAGCGGATTCCTGAGCCGATTTTGCATCTCGAGCAGCTCCCGATGAACAGATGTTCCTACTGGGGCAGCCGGCGCAAGCATCTCCTTTGCCTGCGTTTTCTGATGCAGGTCCGGGACAATCTGCGTACACAAAAAAAATAGTTTTGTTAACGAGACTGCTGACAAAAGATAACGTTAAAATATTTTTGTAAAAGCCTCACTATATTTGCTTTCCATATTTTCACAGGCGAAATACTAATGTTTCAAAAAAGGCTATTGTGAATTACTGACTACCGTTTTCAGTTCACGGCCTTGGCTTTTAATCAAAAGTCCAGATGGGCAGGATGCTGATACGAGATAAACATTATTGATTTATTTGTTCAAAATTATTAATGATAAAATATAATTTTTGTGAATATAACCTAAAATTTATGTAATATATCTTACGTTCTGGAGCGTTTTCTGGTTTAACTACTTCTGTCATGTTTTCTTTTTCTTATAAATAGAAAAATAAGTACTTATTAAAAAATATTTTACTTGTTGCTTTTTTTACCCGACTCTTCGATTGTTATCTGCTGTCACACAACTTAACAAACATCAGCTGACAATTGTCAAAAATCTGTTTAAAAACCAGTGCACGCCAAACTGTTTATATCAGTTAAAATTCTCAAAACAATTTCAAAAATTTACTTATTTGATAATAATAAAAAACGTAAAACAATTAATTTATTTTAACTTCAGCAATTGCAGCCATGGGGCACGGTCGCTGTGCCTCCGAGCGGAGAATCTCTCTACGGTTCTTCGGTTCAAACTCGCGTGGGCCAAGCTTATCAAACAGCTCGTCCTCATCCGTGGAGACCTACTCTCGGATACGAAAATGTCGAAGTAACTCCGTTGTAAGTTAAAAAATTTACAGAGATTTTTTATACTGTTTCCATATTATATAATTTAAATCATAGGTCGAGCCAACCAATCACACATCTACTGGTCGACCCGTGCTACTCTGCGTACGGTATGGTCACCGAGCCGCTCAAATTTCCAAATTTGGTGACAGGATTTGAGCGTAATCCAGCTCAAGCTGCCCGGGCAGCTCTTTATACTCGTTATACGCCTTACGAGTGGACTCAAAGTAACATAAGTCACTACAATGAAGCCGATGTTAATAAGAATTACTCAGAACGACTGAGATCCGAAGCGGTCAGAGTAATGAGGTGAGTCGAGCCATTTTGAGTTCTAAAAATATAAATAATGAGAAAACAACGTTTTTTAGACAAACCGATGAAACAACGGCGATGGGTCAACGCGACGCCGGTAGAAGAATCGGTGAACGCTTAACCGATACTACTTTCTGGCGTAATGAAGTCAGCACCGAACTGGAAAGATTGATCGCCGAATCGGGTTTGTTGGCTGATTCAAGAAGAGCGCTTGAAAAAGCATTACTCGATACAGAAGCTCCACTACACATTGCGCAGGAATGTTTGTATTATCGCGAAAATAGAATAGGTTCGTTCAATTGTTATTATTGCTTACTAGAGTGACCTGTACGAATTATTCGCACTAAATAAGTATAATAATTATCACTTTCCAAAATTATTTTTTAAATATGATTGCAGGCATTCAATTCGTTTCTAATTTTGCACACTGCTTATAACGTTCTTCTTTTTGTTGTAAAAGATATATTTTACTGAAATTGTCATATAGAGGCGCAAGTAGCAAAAACGTTGTTCAGCGTTGCCCGTCAGATGGCAGTATGCAGTATTTGCAATAGGAAGGTCAGATGACAAATCGAAGTGTTAACGTTACGCCGTCAGATGGCAGACGTTGTTCAGAGTTTAATTAATTTACAAAAACAATAGCAATAATAAATTTTTTAGTTGTCGATGTCAGTAGAGCAAGCAATTATCTGTAAAATGATATATAATTTATGTGGAGAAATTGTGTGGTTTTTTCTAAAAAGGGAGGCAAACATCTTAAACCTTAGCGTATTAATATATATGATATGAAAGTGATAGTTTTATAAAAAGTTGTTATATATAGGTATCGACCTTGTGCACGATCAGGTCGAAGTCCAATTATTACGAGAGATTGAAACTCTACGCAACACACAAGAACGCCTCCGAAAACTCATAGATAAAGTTAAAGAACAACAACGCAACAATAGGGCTTCGCAGTATGAACTGGAGACGGATGTCCGAAGTAAAGAGGGTGCATTAGGAATCGATAATTTGTGTCATCAGCTAAATAATTTCTCTAGAGGCATTAATTATTACGGTGGCATTGAGAAATACGATCCTACGTATGTATGAATAATTGAGAGTTTTATCAATTAATCGATAAGTTTTCAAAATTATTTGATTACAGTGTAAGCACAGAAGACTCGTGGGCAGAAAACAGTAATCGTGTAATTAATAGATCGCAAGTAGAGCGTAGTAAATCTTTGCAATTACGATCCGATGCAGATAATCTGATAAATCAAACGTCACAAGAAGTCTGGGATGCGTGGTCTAATACTAACAATTCATTAGCAAGACGCGCTTCAGAAATGCTCGAGACAAAAAGCAAATTACAAATGCATTTACATAAGGTACTGTCATATGTGAAACAAAAGAATATCTCGGTAATTTTTTGTTTTACTGTATATAGTTAAATAACTGATTTTAATAATTTTCAAGGTTCAACAAGAAATATTCGATGTAGAAAAGAACATGGAACTCTTGCACAAAGCAATATCAGATAAAAGTAACCCGATGAAAGTAGCTCAGACTAGATTAGAGGTGCGAAGTCACAGGCTTGGTATTGAAAACTGTTTCGATAAAGTGCACGAGAAATTGGTCAATGAAGTAAAAGATATCGGTACCAACATCGATAAGTTGCAACATAAACTTCGAGAAGCGGAGGCACAACATCAGCAGTTACTCAAAACACGCTCCAATTTGGAAACCGATTTGCAGGCCAAAGTCAACTCACTATTTATCGATAGAGAAAAATGTATGGGAATGCGTCGTTCTTATCCCATCACAGCAACAATTAAATACTAAAAGTTAATTATTACTCATATTGTTTGATTTTAAAATGTTAAATTTATCTCAATATTTATAGGCGCATGTAGACAATATATAAATTCAATTGTTTATAGCGCGTGCGCAGTTTTTCTGTTTTGCCTATATATAATATGTTGTTCACATTTTATGTAATTGTTTTAATTTAGTTTTGAAATATATTGCCTTTTAACAAGCGAATTATTATTTGACGCATAAGAACCACGATTTACGCAACGCACGTTTATTTTATAAAGACGCGATCAAATGATCAAGTTGACGATAGACGTTAATAATAATCATAAAAAATTGTGTTTTCTTTATAAAGTAGTTCATTTCGTCGGTAACGATAGTATTTTATTGACAAAAACAAATGAAAAAATATTTTAGTGTTTGTCATTACAAATTGAGTAAAAAACTTGAATGTAAAATTGATTAAAATTAATCTGGTAAAATTGTTACGTTAAAAATGGGGCCTAAAGTTGAAACCGTCATGTATTCGGTAAGTAATAATTCAACAACAAAACAAAAATAAAAAGCCTTTAAAACTGATTTATCTCAACTTCAGCAACTGCAACCGTGGAGTACGGTTGCTGCGGATCCATGCATGGAACAAGTCTGTGGTCCTCCGATTCCATCTCGAGTAGGCCTTTATTATCAAACTCCCCGGCCACATCCATGGAGGCCTACGCTTGGATATGAAAATGTGGAAGTTACGCCTCTGTAAGTTAAATCTTACACTCGGTTCTAACAAAATATATACACGATATTTTTAAATTGCAGACCCAGTCAGCCCGTTACAAACGCACTCATCGATCCGTGTTATACACCTACTGGTATGGCCACCGAACCGCTGAAATTTCCCAATTTGGTGACGGGATTCGAACGTAATCCGGCACACGCTGCCCGAGCTGCTTTATATACTCGTTACACGTCGTACGAATGGACTCAAAATGCTATAAGTCATTATAACGAGTCCGATACTAATAGGAACTATTCGGAGAGATTGAGGGCAGATACGGTTAGAATGATGAGGTAAAAATTCGTTTGAATTGTTCAATGTTAAAAAAAAAATGAAAAGAGTAACGATCACTTGTTGTTCAGACAAACAGACGAAGCGGTTGGCCAGCGCGATTCCGGGAGAAGAATAGGTGAACGAATAACCGATACCACGTTCTGGCGAAATGAAGTCAGCACCGAACTGGAAAGACTGACAGCCGAAGGAGGCATGTTAGGAGATGCGCAAAGATCACTTCAAAAATCAATACAGGATATTGAAGCTCCTCTGCACATTGCACAAGAATGTTTGTACTACCGCGAAAACAGGATAGGTTCGTTCAAAAGTTCTAAAGAGTTTGTAGTTATCTGGGTCTAAAACCAATTGGTATTTTTGACGTGATAACGTCTTATAAATTGATGAAACACCAGTTGCACGCACGAAAAAGTGTAACGCCGTAACGTTCCGCCTGACCCTGTGCGTGCAAGCGAGAGCGCAGTATAAGCGATAGAGAAGCACGTTCCGCCCAAGTTTGACAGCTACTAAAATTTAGGTTATGTATTATTAAAGATATTCGAGTGGAATACGTTATCACGTAAAACTATCGTCCGTAAACCGACTTTACAGACAACCAATTTTTTTTAAATTGTTATCTTTGGTTTTCAATAATAAATCGAAAATCTAGGAAGTGGAGGTTTCTAATAGATTATAAGTATAGCGTGTACCGACAACATCTCTACGCTTTTCCACTCGCAATGATTAAAACATTTTACATATAGGTATTGATCTCGTACACGATCAAGTGGAAGTACAATTATTACGAGAAATTGAAACATTGCGTAATACTCAGGAGCGTCTCCGGAATCTTTTGGACAAAGTTACTCTACAACAACGAAACAACAGAGCATCGCAGTTCGAATTAGAAACAGACGTCAGAAGCAAAGAGGGCGCTCTTGGCATTGATAATTTGTGCCATCAGTTGAACAATTTTTCTAAAGGGATTAATTATTACGGCGGTATTGAAAAATACGATCCTACGTACGTATCGATGAATCTACAGTTTAAATGTTTGGTCGATTGTTAACAAAAACGATTCGATTACAGAGTAAGTTCAGAGGATTCGTGGGCAGAGAACAGCAACCGCGTAGTGAACAGATCGCAAGCCGAGCGCAGCAAATCATCGCAGTTACGATCCGATACTGAAAATTTGATAAATCAATGCGCACAAGAAGCTTGGGACGCCTGGACCAATACGAATAATGCATTAGCTAGACGCGCGGCGGAAATGCTCGAAACTAAGAGCAAATTACAAATGCATTTACATAAGGTACTAAAATAATAAACATGCACAAAACAAATGAAGTTTATTGAAGTAACTTCTTTTGTTTTATGCTTTAATTTCTATATGGTTATTTTACTAAGTCATTGTAATTTGTAGATTCAGCAAGAAATATTCGACGTTGAAAAAACAATTGAACTGCTACGCAAGGCAATAACTGACAAAAGTAATCCGATGAAAGTGGCACATACGAGGTTAGAAGCGAGAAGTCATCGACTCGGTATAGAAAATAGTTTTGATAAAGTACAGGAGAGATTGGTCGGTGAAGTGAGAGACATCAGTACCAACATAGATAAGTTGCACCGCAAACTTCAAGAAATGGAAGCCCAACACCAACAATTACTCAAAACACGTTCCAATTTAGAAACTGATTTAATGTCTAAAGTTAATACGTTATTCATCGACCGAGAAAAATGTATGGGAATGAGGCGATCCTATCCTATCACAGCAACAATTAAATATTAAAAATAAAATGTTCGATCAATGTATTATACCCATGAATTTCAAATTGTCTGTTGTTATTTTTAATTGTAATATGGAAAATAAATATTTTTGTTTTCAATTGTTTTTAATTTGTTTAAATACAGTGCCTTCCAGTAACTAACACTCATTATTTATTTACAAAATCTTTACACATAAATAAAAAAACTCCATTGTTCAATGCGTCATAAAAGTTGGCATAGGTAATTTTAATCCTTCTTTAGCTTCAAAAAATGTGTAAGATAATGTTATTAAATCTACTGATTCCATTCTAGGATCTTCAATAAATTCTGGGTCTATATAAAAAAATACAGGCATATCGACCTAAAGAATTGAGAAAAAATTAGAATAAATGAAAAGTAAACTTCACTTACTATATTGAAAAATACCTGTTCGTGAGGATTTAATTGTTGTTCTTCGAAACAGAAGCATTGTATTTTATTGAAATACTGACCAGCTTCGAACGGCAACACATTATAAGTACTAATACCTGTCACAGGCGAGTCGGTAGGATTTTTAGCCGTATAAAATGCTAGAGCTGTTTCTCCTGGCATTACCTGAAAATTACGAATGAACTGAGATTAACCGACTGTTCAATATCGTCAATTCACTAACATAATACCTTGATTTCAGTTTGTTGAGGCTTAAAATTCCAACGCATACTGGAAGCCAAATCAGCATTGAATTTAATTCGAATAATTCTATTTTTCACAGCCTGCATTTTCTCTACATTACTTGCATCGTGTACGCTTGTCGTGCCGCCGTAACTATACGCCTAAAAGGTAAAATAAAATAAAAACAAAAGCAAGTTAGCTAGACTCACTTGTTTTAAAACAAAAATTACCTGACAAAACATACGATACATAGGAACAGCTGCATAGCTTAGACCGGCAGTAACAATACCTGCTGCAGTTACATAGTATAGAGTTGATTTTAATTTAACTCTTTGTTTATTGCTATAATTGTTATGTACTCTTCTAAAAAGGACTTGGTATTTATTAATAGTGTTTGACTTGAAGACTGAGTTACTATACATGTACACAAACTGTTTGGGTATCATTTTACAGAACATATTGAAAACCTAAAACGCTTAAATTATAAAGTTGTATAACAACATTATTAAAAACGTTTTTTCTTTTTACAATTTTCAATTATATAACCTCACTTTTTAATGTTTTGACATTTTCCTTTTGGGGACATTCCTTGTCTCTGGAACAAACGCGAATCGCCCCATATCCTTGGAAGTATTGCGAATCGCATTTATTGCTATTGTAATTTTCGATAAATACCAACTCAGTGGATTTGAGAAAATAGGATATAAAGCAGACTTGTTAATTAGCTTAAAATTAACTCAGCTTCTTCACGTTTTCTAGTCTAAACTAGGAATTTTAATAAATTGAAACAGAAAGATGAGCACCACTCCTGTTGTAATAGCTGCAACCGTGAAACAGACGGCCACCGTGAGTACAACTAATTTTATTTACAAAAAAAAATACACCTTTGCAATGTCAAATGTCTATAAAGTTAATTTGTTTTTTTGCAGCTTATTTTCCTGCATGGCTTAGGCGATACTGGGTAAGATTGAATGTACTTTATGTATTCTTAAGTTTCACCAAATTTGTTTTTTCACTGTTTTATTTTTTTTATTAGGCATGGCTGGGCCACTGCCATCGGTGCACTGAGACCTCCACACGTTAAAGTTATTTGCCCGACTGCACCAACGATGCCTGTGACATTAAACGCCGGGTTTCGTATGCCTTGTTGGTTCGATTTACGCTCATTGGACGCTACCGGCCCCGAAGATGAAGAAGGTACATAATATTTAGTCTCACATTCGCCGACGAAATTAGATCAATTCGAAATATTAATTCTTATCAATACTATAGTTTCCGTTTTCTTGTGATTCTTCTATTATGAAGAACAATAACAAGTAGAAATTGATTCGTTGAACACACCAAAAAATTGTGTATCTTTCTTAAGAAACTCCGGATCCCAATGTTTTATAATATCTCGTTAAGTAGCTAATGAACTATAGAAGAGATATAAAATTTTTATTTATTAATTGAATTTAGCGTGTCTCTGAGCATCCAAAATTTGAAAAAAAAAATTGGTTGTCTGTAAAGTCGGTTTACGGACGATAGTTTTACGTGATAACGTATTCCGTAATACATAACCTAAATTTTAGTAGCTGTCAAACTTGGGCCGAAGCATACTGCGCTCTCGCTTGCACGCACAGGGTCAGGCGGAACGTTACACTTTTTCGTGCGTGCAGCTGGTGTTTCATCAATTTATAAGACGTTATCACGTCAAAAAAAACACTGCGTCATCTGTGTTTACTTTGGCTTCTAGGAATAAAAACGGCAATGAAAACTATCCATAATCTAATTGACGAAGAATTAAAAGCAGGTATTCCAGCCAATAGAATCCTAGTCGGTGGATTTTCACAAGGAGGCGCTTTGGCTTTATACTCCGCTTTACAACATACGCAAAGATTGGCAGGGGTTATTGCTTTGTCATGTTGGCTACCGTTACATAAATCATTTCCAGGCGCTCTTAAATGTTCATCTGACATTCCGGTGAGTTGGTAACTCTACTCGTTTATAATTGTGTCTTGTAAGCGGCGGTATATTTTATTAATTCTTTATTTAGATATTGCAATGCCACGGTGATTGCGACTGCGTTGTTCCTTATAAGTGGGGCCAAATGACAGCGTCTCTATTAAAATCCTTCTTGAAGACAACTGAGTTTCGCACGTATCGCGGCTTGTCCCATTCCTCATCTGACGATGAACTCCAAGACGTAAAACTGTTCGTCAATAAACATTTACCTGCCATGTCTCAGTGAGCCACCGCTGATGGCATCTCAACCGCTGATAGCAAAACTAACCATCGGCATAAAAGACGAATTAAGTCATGTATTGTTCTGTAATGGTTATTGTTTCAAACATTTTTTTTTCTGTAGTAGAATTTATATAAAAAGGCAAACAATAAAGTAGGTTGATGCATTTTTCAGGTTATATTTCATTTAAACAAGAACGTTTTTAAGAAATCGACTTTAATGTAAAAAAAATAAATCGTAATCTTTTAAAGTTCTTTGCAATAAATTACAGTATTTAAAAATATCACAGCATTCTGCACTAAACATTGCACATCATTGCATAATCCTCACACCACAGGTGTTAATTGTAATATAAAAATACTTATAGTAAAAAATGCTATCATTCGGATTTTTAGTTACGAGGATGTTATTTTCTAATTTGTTAGTATCGATTGATTATTTCTTTAGCTACATTGGATTTTAATATTTAGTTAAAAATTACTAGTATCGTTTTATAAATTTAGGAAAATTAAATGACGCGTCTATTCAACTATTTCGGTTAAAGGTGTCAAAACTAATTGTAGGCGGCAGCACTCTCAAGGTTTTGTAAAGGTATTGGCATTGCTTATTGTTTTTCATGTAAAAGTTACCATAGTATAAATTCACAAAACAAAAGAAAACATAATATGCTATTTGTTTTTTGTTTTGGCAGAACGAAAACAAAACTCTACTTTAGTGAAAGCTTAAACTAAAATAGTTTCAAACTTTGAAAGCTGTTGCTATATTATTAACATTTAAAATATATAGAAATTTCCAGCATTAATTTAGCATAATTTAAAAATTAATTTAGATAATTTTGTACGATGTATTTGTGGTTGTATTTTGCGAGATAATATGGAATGATTAATGTAACTCAGTAGTTTCTAAATTATTAGAATGTAGCGCTTTAGTAAGACGGTGACATTATATTGAACTAAAAGGTGTACATGTTTTGATTTTACTTATCTCGACAAATATTTAAAGGATGAATTTTGCGTAAATATTTAGTTAACAAACATCAGAAAAAATGTTTCCTCATTGATTCTCTTGAGAAATGCTTTTTGAAATACAAAACATTTTTAGTCACGTTTTTAAAAAAAAAAAATTTACGGTGTTACAAACAAATATTTGCGTTACGGACGTTATCTTTCGTAAATTTAGCACGTTTAGTTTTTCGTATATTCATCGATTGTTTTTGATGTGCGTTTTTGAATTATGTGATGAGACGGGTTAAATGATATATCTGGCATCCGTCCATGTAATTTTAACAATTGGTGAAGTTCTGTAACGCTGGATACTTTTTCACAAATATCCGTTATAAAGAATTTTATTTGAAATCGACTAAAAATGTTTTTAGATATAGTATTTAAGTGATAATAAAATATATTCTAAAATGTTTTCTAGTTAAAGTATTTGTAGTTTCAATTCAGCCGGAGTAAAACAGAAGACAAACATAATATGGAAAAGTCTCTGTACGCTTTGATTTTGTTTTGTATTAGTAATATAGTTTTTGCGCATTATCTCAACCTTTAGTCGTAGTTAATATTTTTGAGACTGTTTCAACAAAATAACCAAAATATTGAGTTTACTGTTTAAAAAAGTGGCCGTAATAATTTTATCAATAGGTTTATTTCATATTATGCTGTTACAAAAAAGAAAATCTTTTAAGAAATTAGTATGTTCACATGTTTTTCTAGGAAATACATATTCCTATTTCTTATAATGTATATCGTATGAACAGACAGCCTATCGTCGCTTCTTAGTTATTACGAACCGATAAATTATTGTCAGCTGTGCCTATTTCTTTTAACATATCTTAAAACCCATTTAATGTTTTTCAACGCTTAAGTTTAAAAAACTTGAGTGCTTTATCTTATTTTTACGGTTGCTGTGTTCATATTTATTTCAGAGTTGTAAAAAAAATATTATGTAGGTAGGTAATTGTATGTAATAATTTATTTTTTAAATACGGGCTGCGTTTTTTAAGTCTGTATAAAGACATTCTTATCATTTGTAATTGTGTAACTTGCGTTAGCATTGTTTCTAGAGTATCGGAATTTCTGGTTACTTATGGTGTATATTCAGTAATTTTTGAAAATAAAATATTTTTTCCTCTCATTCTGGGATTTTTTCTATATTTAAGTATAAATAGGTGAGACTGGCAAAGATCATGTAACGCTAATGACTTCAGCTGTTGACCGTCTGTAATCTACAAGATCACATAACTCACGAGTACAATAGGGTCCTCCTACGTATCAAAATTTGAACATTTCGAACAGTGCATTCATATTAAACCGACTTGTTCAAAGCAGAGCATAAACCGCCGTATGATGACATGCAAAGTCGGACTAAGTAGCTGTTTTCTATTATGGATGCAGTCGGTAACAAGTTCCGGTTTTATGAAAAACAAACATTTTTGGATATTTTTTTTTATTTACTTGAATATTTGTTTTGCCGATACTGTGTTGCTAAGATGGTCAAGACAATATAGCTGACAAAAATAAATTGATGAAAGTGCTAAAACAGAGGCCACAATGTCTGCCGTAGAATATCACAAATATTTAGAATTAACTCAAACGACAAATCTTAAGGAGGTTGAGCCGTTTTACGAAGATAATGAAAAAAATCTGAAATAAAGTTTTTTTAATAGATTTTTTTATGACAAAATTTTCTGTAAAAAATCCAAAATCATTAGGAGATTTATAAAGTTAAAAATTAAAAAAAACTTTTACATGTAGTCTTATGGAAAATATGTCAACCTAGCATGCAAACTGTTCATTTTAATTTTTTGCAAATAACCAAATAATGTCAGCAGTTCCGAAAACTAACTATGTGATGTCTTACGCATATTTTAATATTTTTTCCAATTTAATTATGAGACTTTTAATCAATAAAAAGAAATTATTAAACCTTTTCGATTATGGACTTTTATTCTTGACAGATTTAACAATTATAACTGAATTTAAAATTTTTAATGATTTAATTTTTTTTTTATTACTTCTAATTTCTTTTTTCAATTATTTACTGCAAAAAATATGTAAAATACAGATATTTACATAAATTTATTTTTTTTAACCTAACTTTGTACAAAAAATACAAAAGTTAGTCCATTAAGTATAAAGTACTGAAATAATTAATTAACATTAAAAAAAAATATTTATTTATGCCTTTATGACAATAATTTATTGGTATCATCGACTTATAAACTATAAAAGTTCCCATTTAGAATTCGACTTACTTTTGATTGGGACTGTAACGGATCAACCTCCTTAAAGTGCTTTTTAAGACTCAATGTATCACCACCAACAAAAAAACTGTACCGAAGAAGTTTAAACAATAATATCTATACCTGTTGTCCGGTACTGTCTTGTAGTAGTATTTCGAATTAAAATTTTACTTGTTAAATTCCGAAAGGCTCCTAAAGCTATGTAGCCCACAGCGCAACCTTTGGCTTCACAGAAACTAAAATCACCATGTGTTACAAACCCTACAACGGGTCTCGAACACGAATTACGTACAGTCTCTACCGATGGGATCCATAATCGACGCATCGTTCCAGCTTGTTGCTTTATAACATCCGCTGCGTTGTTTAACGATACATTCACTCGACTTTTATCGTCCTAAAAACAAAAAATAAACAGTAGAGCTAAAAACAAAACACAGTTTCATTTTCGTATACCTTTTTTCTTTTCGCTCTCAACCTTCTTTGTTTCAGTCGTTTTAAATACGAAATATGATCTTTACGAAGTTGTTTTCTTTCTTCTGTATTTGGATCGTTGTGTTTCGGTTCAAAAGGTTCGACGTTAGTGTCCCCACTCATCGCTAAACATATGATCGCGTTATCTTTAATTAAACCTCTCTTCGATACCTTTAATTTTACAGGAACTAACGCCGGTTCATTAAAATCTATTTCTTTTAGAGACGACTGAGAGTTATTTAATAACGAATCCTAAAAATGTAATATATTAATACAAAAAACATACTAATGTTATTGAACACAGCAAAAATATCTTACTTTGAGCATCGTCAGAATTTTTTTATGTCTTAAAACATAAAATTCATCGAATTCTTTATTCTCATCGGTCATCCATTCTTTTATTAAAATTTTCCACGGACAATGAAACGGAGCTACGATACCTAACTTAATATAATTAACTCGTTTATTTGGAGGTAATTTAAAATATTTTTCTGCATGAGACGACGCAATCCGTGTTTCTTCCAGCTGACCGCTTTTTGTGTCCGGCTTCAAAATATCACCGCAACGAGATTCCAATACACTGATTCTATTCTCACGTAGGCCACCTGCTCGTGCACCCCACATTATCATATTTTCCCAGATCGACGAGCCCCAACCATTTGGAACGATTATATCCCAACCACTACCGTAACCTGCAATGTTCATTACCTTATTAACAAAAAAAAAGACGGGTTGCACTCCGGGAGTGCCGGCAGAAGTGAAAACTTGAATATTAACGTCTTACGAATTTTCGATCAAAATGGTTTGTATCATAGATTGCATTTTTATGTACGATATTTCAACGCTAGATGTCTAACGTTGTATAAATAAAAATTTTCGATCAGGTCACGTGTCCTGACGCGGTCACGTGACCTGACGCGAGTTTAACATTTTTACCCATTACAAAAAAAGTGTACCACGCCGCTAAAGAAATTTTCACTAGAAAAAACAAAACAAAACATATTTTTATTCTATATTACGAAAGAAACTAATGCATTGAGAAAAGTAATAAGTTTTAAATGCAGAAACTTTTCATTTCTATTGCAGACAAATGTACATAAAAAAATCATATTGCGATGCGCACTTGTCCACAGACAGTAATGGGAAAAGCCATGTTGGAACTTTAAAAAACAAACGAAAAACAAAAAAAAATATCGTTACCTAAATTCCCCCGTTGATCACCCGGTCTCTGTATAAGTATTACGGGAACACAAGCCCCGTATTTATTACTATTTTCAATTCCGGGAACTAATTGTTCACTCCGTAATTTATTGATCTGTGCTATCGTCGGCTTCTCGATTAAAACTTTTGAACGCACATTAAAATCCCACAGCGGACTTTGATGTAATTCTGATACAGTGTCCGGAACGTTATTTTCATTTTCAAAAGGCATCGCTTTCGTTCTTTTAGCAGGGTGATTAAGTCTCGGATCGTTAATTATTAAAGAAACAATTGAATGAGGCGATAACTCCGCCGGACTAAATACTTCAAGTTCTTTCCAAAAGTTGTTTTGCACTTCACATACTTGTTTATTTTGTTCTGTTGCCACATGTTCTCGGAACCATTGAGAACATTTCGTGTTCTGATTATTCGTAAGTAAAAACCCATTTTTCAACACCGCTTGAGACAATGGTCCAGTAAGTCTGAATCGATTAAGATCGTTTTTTAATTCAACTAACTGAATATCAGCGTCGGAATTATTATACACCGGCAAATTTGGTAGCAATAAATTTTGCTCCGCTTTACAAGACCGAGAAATGTTACCGAGTTCGTTTGTTTTATCATACAAATGATAATCGCATTTAGATAAATTGAAAATCTCAATCAAGACATCGATTACATCTTGATAATAACCGGCATGTGCCCAAATCCAAACGGTTCGAATATTATCGTTCGATGATTTCGGTTTCCACATGAAGTTTACGTCGCCGATACTTTTATAAGGAAAACGATTTGGATAAAATAACGTTACGAGTCCCTCTCGACATCCGTTTATATATGCCTTCGCACCGAATCCCAAACCGGTATCGTTATTAACTAACATTCTCAATTTATCAAACAAAATATCGTTCGGACCAGACAGTTCTATACACGTAACGTACGATATATCTTGTAATAAACAGTGCTTCGAACTCGCTCGATAACATGCTCTGAACGCTTTATCGCAGGGTCTGTCCGGTAGCTTATATCCCCAACGTTCAACCATATGAAATCGTTTTGCATGCCATATGTGAGTCTCGAGCCAAGTTATTCGCCTTTGTCGTCTCAAATACTCGCTTTTTAAATTAAAAGGTCTGCGTCTATATTTTCTAGACGGACGTTTTTGTTTCGATGGTGGCAATTCATTGTTTGTGGATTTGGTCATTTGTTCGATGTGAGCTTCGCGTAGTCTACGAGGCAATCGTTTAGCATTATGACTCATAACTCGTCTACGCATGTGAACCGGTAAGCGTTGAAATATCAATTTTTTATTCTTCGGATTCATCAATGTATTTTTCATGTCCTCTATTTCTTTGGCTCTTTGAGAAGCAAACTTTAAAAAGGTTGCGTTCTGAGGAACGTATTCGCTTCCACCCAACAAAATATCAAACTGCTTATCGCTAGCCATTTTCAATTATTAATTTGTTCTTTCTACAATTTATAATTTTTTGGTTATGTTTTTTTTACTACACTTGGTTATTACAATTCACTTATTTAGATAGCCGTCTCACTATTATTGAATGCGAAAGTTATACAAATCCAAATATGTAATTTATATTATAACGGATGAAAAAAATCACTTATAAAAATTAATGCTATGTTAGGTTAGAACCGGCACATGTGAAGTGACATTTCCGTGTTTTTGACATTAAAATGACTCTTTCGAATAACATTGATTATTTCATACGTTCTTCTTTACTATCACTCTCTCACTCTAATTTGACGTGTTACATCATGTCCAGAGAGTACTTAAAAACACTCCAATAGACTTTTCGAAAGTGCCACAGTAAAATTGCTACACCATGTTCACACTCTTGGGAGATAAAACGACGATTATTTTTTGCATTAATTTATAAATATAAAAATGTACAATAATGCCTGCCACAATATTTAGATTTAAGATACTACTCAAATTAATGCTCAACTATGGTACCATGGAAAGCTTCTTATTTCTTTAGGAGCTCAATAAAGAAAAAAAAAAATGAGTTAACGATAATCTGACAACACTCAATTAATAACAATTAATAGAGTTATTATTGTTGCATGGTTATATTCTTTCATACAAACAAATTATTTAAATATAATATGAACACCAGAGTTTCTATTATTTAACTGCTTCTTTATAAAAATTATTTAAAATATTTTGTACAATTATTAAATTCTATTATCATTAATGTATACACAATAATCCATTGAAAAAATTATCGTATTATGCAAATAAACAAGACCTTTTATATTTAGTTCAACTGAACAAGTAGAAGGGATATTCTATGTAATTAATTACGATATTATCTTTGCCCTGTTATTTATTTTCCGTTAATACGAGTCATTCCTTTAGTAAAAAACCTGAAAAAAACATGGCATCTTCAGCATTACCAGCTCTTTTTAAAAAAATTATCAGCACGCCGTTAGCTCCAAAGCCTGTGGCACCTTACAAGCAAGTACATTTTTTTATAATTTTTAAACGCAAAAATTTCAAATAAAAAACAAAAACTTGGACTTTAACTGTGACTCAGAATCGGTTTAAAATAATATACTTACTTAAAATTGCTTTTCTTTAGACAACGCAAATGTATCGCTAACGTATCCTAAAATCGAATTTATAGACATAAAAAATATTTTTACAAATTTAATATCTTTGAATGACTATTGGCAAAAATATTCGCATAATTTATATCCTTTGAATTAAATCCGATTATGGTATTATAACGCTTTGATTTAGTTTTACGAATGAATGATTGGTAATAAACTATTCATGACACAATTTAAGCAATTATTTCACAATGTTTGATGGATTTTTTTCTGAAATCTAACTGATAACATTTTTCACTCGGTCATGGTCAGACAGACTGTTATCAACAAATTTAACGCTAAGCTCAAAGTTAAGAGAATGCTATTAAATTTGATGAGCCAAACATATTCCGTTTATATTATATTATTATATTTGTCTTATAGTCAAGCAATTGTTGTCGATCGAACTGTATATGTCAGCGGAGTATTGGGGCTTGATAAGGACACAAATCAAATGGTTCCTGGAGGAGTACAGGCTGAGGCAAGACAAGCACTTAAATCATTGGGGCATATTCTTGAAGCGGCTGGTTCGTCTTACGCCGGCGTCGTCAAGAGTACCATTTTGTTAAACGACATTTCTGATTATGGCGCCGTTAATGAAGTCTATAAAGAATGTACGATAATTATTAAACTAAAACGTATAAACAATGTAAAACGCTACCCACCTAACAATTTTCGATTTTTTTTTAGATTTTCTTAAAGACTTTCCAGCAAGATCAACATATCAAGTCGGGGCTCTACCTTTAAATGCTAAAGTTGAGTTTGAAGTTATAGCTATCACTGGGAAAATTCAAACATCTAGCTTATAACTTCAAACTGTTTCTGAAAACAATTTTTTATATTTAGAGAAATCGATTTTATATAGAACAGTTTTATAAATCACAGTTGTAAATTATTTAGAAATGTGACTGTATATAAATTATAAAATATATTAATTTCGTTATATCACCTGTAGACCAGGTGTAAATAAATTTACAGTGACATCAGACGGAATATTGTTATACCTTACAGTTCCACTATATTAGCGCTGATATCAACAATAGATCTATGATGTAAAGGAGGTTTGTTAGTTTCAAAAGATCATTGCTCTAGTATATCTATGGTCCAGTGACGTTTCAATGGATTTGACGTCTGCATATTCTGTAACAGAGTTTTGGCGCCAATGTGTAATATTTCGTGAGTTTAGTATGACTTTAGATTTTAATATATTAATATTTATTTTAAAATATGTTGTGAACGATTGTACATCCGTTCAGCAGTTATATTCGAAATAGTGCCGTAGTTTAGTGTACTGTACTTTTATAACCTATGAACAGTTCAACAATTATTCATCTGTGCTATGACTGAAATAAATGATTATAATAAAAAATTCAGCGCAATAAATGATAAGGTGAAATGTGGCACTTCTCAAGAAAATGAAACAGTAACCAAAAATAAATCAAAACCCTGTAAAGATGATTCGAACTCACGTATAGATGTATCAAAAACTATTACCTCATTGAAAGTAAACAAAAAACTTTCGGATTTTGAAATAATAAAACTTAAATGCAAGTATTCAGATAAACGCAAGTCTTTACCGACTCGACTGAATGACAGCTTCGAACAGTTCATTCAGAACGGTGCAACGGAAAAAAATAGCCAGTTAATAAAATGTAAATCCGAGAGTGATTTAGAAAAGTTAGATAACTACAATATTGGTGCAATTGTTAACACACCTTCCGTTAAGGGAAAAAAAAGAATTTCAAAATCGGTAGGTCACAAAAAAAAAGTTCAAAGTAAGCATCGATCCAAGTGCAAAAAGAAATTAATCGGTAGTTATACGGAAGTTGATTCGGATATAGCGAACATTTCCAGTACACTGAGTAATAATTTAATTATTGTTTCACCTGTTAAAAGTTGTAAGTTATCGAATGGTATTGATAATTTTGTTGACTTCGATAAACAGTCGTCGATAATGGAGAAGCATAAAGAAAACGCCGAAAGTGAGAATAAATCGAATATGCTTAATGTGGGTAATAACGATAAACTAAAAACGAAACATTCAAAGAAAAAGAAGGTTAAATCAAAGCATAAAGAAAAGTTAAAAGCGAACAGTTCGACCGATAATGATTTTGTGGTTATGAGCGACGAGCCAGCCGTCGAGAAAGAAGAACAAATGAGTTACGAAAGAGAAAAAGATAAACCGAAACCGAAAGTCAACGCTTTTCAAATTATGATGGAGAGTCGATACAAAAGTATCGGCACTAATTCTTCAGGAAAGGAGTTGAAAAACAACGAAGATGATAATGAAAGTACGCCTAAGAGCGAAAAAAAGCAAGAAAGTCAAAAACGGAAGTTGATGTTAGAAAAGTGGGCTGAAAATAAAGGAAGTAAAAGACGAAAGTTACAAGACGAATTACAAGAAGAATACATAAATAAAACATTAGAAAAGAGAGCTGTGAAATTAAAAAAACTGTTGCGAATACAAGATGAGAACAAAAACAAATCTCAAGAAAAATCCGATACTCGGTTAAAAAATAAACCGAAGAAAACGTCACCAGTTGACGATAGGAAATCTGTAAAGAGAAAAAAAAACGCTCCGATTATAATTGAAAGTGATTCGGAGCAATCAAATTTAGTGGAGACAAATGTCAAGGATACGGAACCGGACGAAAAAAATGAAAGTTTGATACAAAACAAAGACGTCGAGAAATCAAAGACACTTCGACAGAAGAGCTCTAATTTGCACAGCTATTTTAACACTGATAATCACAATGATAAAAGTGAACCAAAAACATTGTGCCCAGATGTTGCAGAAGACACAAATGAAGTGTCGGGTTCCATAATAAAAGTGAATTTTCCGTTTACTCCGAAGAAAGAAAGGAATATAAAAGTGTCTCACTCAGAGCACAAAAAGAAGCATAAAAAACAAAGACATGCGAAAAGATTAGCTACTGTTTTAAAAGACGATAAAGAAAATGAAACTGAAATAGAAGAGGTCATAGAAAACAAATCAGAAAGTGGGATAGAGTTGATAGAGGAAAACAGTCCTGCCAACCGCAAGAAAATTCAAAGTATAATATTGGTACGAGCTACGCCAGATAGCGATGATGAACCGTTAAAGACAAAAGCTAAGCGATCTAAATTACACGTTAATGAAAACGAAAGTACTAAAAACAAATGGAAGCTAAAAATCAAAAACAATTTAAATAATGGCGGGATTGACGAAACAAACAATGAATTGCAACAATCATCGGACGACAGTATTAAACAGGATTGTGTAATTAGCAGCGACGATTACGTTTTCACGCCTAGAAAAAAGAGAAAGTTTTTTAACGTAAAACGCAACAGTAAAATAGATGTCGCAAATAAAATAAAAAATAAAGCGCTTAAGTTTGTTTCGCCGAGTAAAAATTCTAATGTATCGTCTACTAAAATAAAAAGTGTATCGCCAAAAAATGTCAAGTTAGCCCCACTGTTTGTGAAGAAAAAGTGCGTCCCGATGCCTAAAGAAGATTCTGAGTTTACTGAAGCGAAGCGAAATTTTTTAATTAGCGGAGTCCCAAGCTCAGTCAAAAGAATTGTCGAAAAGCAAAAAAGGTTTGTAACTTTTATTATACTTAAATGTTAATATGTATTCTAAAATCTATTAATTTAGTAATTGTTTTACAGAGATATGGATGATTACGTTTTTGATGTTTTTCCGTCAGTAAGTCACATTCAACAGAAATATGAGCCCACTTGTGAAAGTTCTGTTGATATTTGGAATTTACCTACAGCTGAATTAAATTATCGAATGAAAAACATTTCCGCATTTGATTCAAAATTATTGTCGGAAAATAAAATGCATTTAGGTGTGTTTTCCGATTGCAGTCAGCAAAAACAATTGAAAATAATTTACGCACCGCCTGTGAAAATGTTTAATTATCGCACGATACTACATCAAATAAAACGCGAAAATCCGAATTTTCCGGTGTATAAAATATTCCGGTTATTGAGGGAAAAAAATAAATCAAAATCACCAAATTCGATAGACATCGGAACACAAGATAAAAAAAATACTACGACGGAACAGAACAAAACGAGCAAATTAAAACTGAAACAAAAGAAAGCGAAAAACGAAAACGTCGAAAAAAATAAAAAACAAAAATCATCATCGAGAAAGAAAAGCGCGGGATCTGTAATTACAAAGTCAGATAAAAATGACGAGTTAGACAAAAGTATTGAAATAATTGAAGATCCTTCTACGAATAATCAAGAACCATTTGAAAGTACATTACATTCGGTGTGGCCCGAGAAATATAAGCCTGATTCGTCGGAAGACATAATCGGTAACTCGAATTGTGTTAGAGAACTCAAACGGTGGCTACAGTCTTGGATTACGTACACAGCGGATACAAAGCGGATAAAAAATAAACATAACGGAAACAACAGTGACGACTTTATAGTTTCAGACGAAGACACAAAAGACAGTAGTCATTCGTTATGCAATGCAATTGTTTTGATTGGTCCGTACGGTTCCGGAAAAACGTCGGCCGTTTACGCTCTCACCAACGAATTGGGAATAAATGTGTTAGAAATAAACGCATCTTCGAAACGAGCCGGTAGGAAAATATTAACGGAATTACAAGAAGCCACGCAGTCGCACCTAGTTGGTAAGGGTGCATCAAATAATGTTCAAGATTTGAATGGATTTTTCAAAAAAACAAGTTCGACCAAAGAACAAATGCCTACTACGGTCGAGTCTAAAAAAATTAAGGAGAACCAAAGTAAGATCAAAAACAACAAAACGAAAGATTTGAATAATTACTTTGGTACAGAGAACGTAAAAAAATCAGATCAGAATGGATTTTCAGACAGTTTTCTGAAAGTGGACAAGGACGAAAAAACGAAATCTGACGATTGTAGTCAGTTAGTTTCGAAAATGTCACTGATTTTAGTCGAAGACGTCGATTTATTTTTTGACGACGAAGACGAAGGTTTTATATCGGCCATAGGTCAACTGTTGAGCTCAAGTAAACGTCCGGTCATTTTGATATCATCAGATTCTACTTGCTCGCACGTTCAAAAGTTTGCCAATCAATATCCTGTCATAGAATTCAGTCCCTTATCTGGAAACATTTTAGGCGTTTGGCTTCGATTGGTATGTTTGCTTGAAAATGTTTTAGTGGATCAGCAATCGGTTGCAAATTTGTTGGAAAAAAATCGCGGCGACATACGAAAAACTTTATTGCAGTTACAGTTTTGGGTTAACAGCGGAGGGGATGTTGAGAAAAAATCGCACGCTAATTCGACTACATATTCCGAAATTAAACCTTTACTTAACGATGATGAAAAATGCGAGCGGTTATCCGGAAACTCAATCGAAAACGAAGATGAAAATTCTAGCATGTCCTGGTTATCAAACGAAACCGATCCTATTAATAATAACATGAATCATAGCAATTGTGTTAGCAGCTTTATACAAACGCATTTGAGCGATGTAGATTTATTCGAGAGTTGCAATCAAATTTATCCTCTCAATTTGGGAAATATATATTGGAATATACATGCTATTTTAAATTTCCCCGATGCAGGAATCAAACACAAATACGTTAGTACAAGTGAAACTGTAGAACTTTCGAATACTAACCTATCGGAATACTCAAAAACAACAGCAGTCGATGATAAAGTTGATATGAAAACAATTGAAACGGACAACGAAAGTTTTACGGATTCAAAACAGTTGAATACCGAAACAAAACAATATCAATCCAACTGCGAACAGTCAGAAATAGACGCGGTTAGTGATTTTTATGAATGCTTAGTTTTAACAGATATGGCTTATTCAAAAAGTGAATTTTTATGTGACAAGGAGCCAGCCCCGAATTTAAAATCGTTCAATTTAATCGATAGTCTATCGGTACTGGAAGATTTTCGTCAATATTCGTACAAAAAACAACAAACGCAGGAATGGACATATTTTATGACGAATCGTGTCGTTTCTAAATGCAAGACTGTTTTTAAAAGTGAACATAAGATAAATCTGTTCGTTCCGACTGCAGGTGAAAGAAAATGGCGCGTCAAACAGTATTCAAGTCATAACGAATTGTTAAATGCTATCCCCGCGTCTAATATCTTAGATAATTCCGCGGTGTTCACCGATTATCATTCCACGCTGAGAACGATTTGCCGGTTTGAACAGCACCGACAATTGACTAATACCAAGAGACGTAATCGATTTTTCCATTACTTAAAAGGCTTAAATGTGCATTGCAGTGATAATATGATGGATGTTTTATGTGCAACACTGGTTTAAAATTCATTTGTTCAGAACTGCGATATGCTTTTATTTGTATAAGTTCATTTGTTAATGATAACGTTTTTACTTATCACTATTATGTACCGGAAAAATTTGCTTACAAACAAATGTAATAGAAACGAAGGTTTTTTTTATGAGATAAGAATGTATAACGTTTGTATATATATAAAAAACAAAAAAACAAATCTGTTACACTATCACATTTTGTTTGGGTAAAATAAAACAAAAACTTTGAAGTCTTCTCAAACAAAATTATAAATAAACAAATATTGTAATCGTAAAACGTTTTAAAAAAAAATAGCATTCATATACGCTAATTGTAGATTAAGATTGTAATTATTAAATAAAATTGGTAATGCAAAAAAACAAACCGACAATTTCAAGTTTCAGTGGTTGATATTTCTTCTGTTAGTCTTAACAACGCTAAATTAACCAAATGCCTCATAGTGGGTCTACCATGTGGGCAATTCTAAAAAAAAATATTAAAAAACGTAGATTTGCTTGAAAACAGATAAAGCAGTTGAATAACGCAAAAATATTGATGGAAATTTACCCATGGTTGTTCCGTTTCAGCCATATGGCCGACTATTGTTTCCATATCTTTTTTCGACAGATCTTTTCCCACCATAACAGATTTACGGCAAGCTCGAGACGCAAACATTGCACTTATACGAGATGGTCGATAAGTACTTTGTGGACATTCCTAAAATGAAAACCAAATAACAATCTGAACTACGCATGGGTAAATATATCGATACCTGTTTTGTCCATTTAATTTAAATATTTTAAATGAAATGAGTATGTAGCGAAAAGAATTAATATTTACAAACCCTTAACATATACAATAGTTCATCTATGTCATCTTTTCCCAATTGCCAGTTTTTGCTTATTGGAATATCAGTTAATTTCACTTTTTTACCAGTTTCAGCTAAAAAAGAACAAAATCGGTGTAGTGAAACTCGGTTATATGTGACTCGTAACTGTTTGACTTACTCGTTCCACTTCAAAAACATAATTTGAAACAATCTAAATAATACAACACAAAACTATTAGTGATGTGCCGGATCGTTAAAAATGTATATCCGCGGATACGGATCTGAATACGGATAGTTGGTTTCAAGATCCGCGGATACAGATCTTAACTTTCTTAAAGTACGCAACGATAAATATTGCACATCGACCTTTGGAAAGAGACTATCTGTTATGGGAAAAAGTTATTGACCTCTTTAAGAGTTAACTCTCATAACAGATTGTCTCTTTCCAAAGATCGATGTTTAATAACTCATTATAAAGATAGTTTTTTAGTACCTTTGAGTTATGTACTATTGGTATGGTACTCACTACGATAAATGTTTGCAATATAAAAGTACCAAATATGATTTAAAAAAATAAATAATAATCTGAATGGAATTTAACAGTTTTTTCATTATTACCTAATCACCTATATATATAAAATTTCATCTATGAATTGAAAATTAATAAGGTAAAAGATCCGCCATTAAACTAATGGATACAGATCTTTCTTTTCCTTCGGATATCTGCGGATACGGATATCCGGCACATCACTAAAAACTATACCCCATAATGAACATTCAAAACCTATTTTTGATAATAATCAATTAAAATTTATTAGGGCAAGTTCTTTAATTGAGAACACTAAAACACCACAGTGGAAGCAGTTGAAATGTACTCTAAACACGATTTTAAATAGAGTTTCGTAATTGATGAAATAATTTGTCCTTCATTGACGCATTACATAAAACAATACATTTGTACTGCCCCTCTACATTTCCAACGCAAACGTTAAACGGTCCGAACTCGCATAAAAAGTTTCACTTCAATAAGATTGGTAAGCGTATTTATTTTTAAAAATTGACTATACCATTTTCGTCGATTTCGAATGAAAATCCGTTTTTCTTAAATACGTCCATATTTTCTATTAAGGCAGTTTCGTTCGCTGCAGTTAACTCCAAAGACTGCGGTCTGAAATCAAGCGAGAAAAAATCGCTTAAATACTAATTCTGTTTGAACGAGAGTCCACTGGACCGATTTGGATGAAAATTATTTGTCGTTAAGTTGTAATCGAGAAAACTACACATTTCATATTTTAGGTCCGGAACCCTAACAATGACTAAGAAATGGATATTTTAATTAATTTACTCACACGACTAATTTTTGGTTTTCTAAAACGGTAGTCTTTTGTAACATTTCAAAGTTGTATTTTTCATCTGTAGCATGCTGATCTATGATAAACAAATCATCGTCTAAACGTACAATAATAAAGCCTTTGTTAAATTGGCCAACTATTTTCATTTTCTTGAACATATCTTTAGATATTTCTTTTTTTAATTCTTCCTCAGCATTTTTGTTTGCATTCGGTGCAATCTTAGATCTGAATTTAACGACAGTATTCTTGTTCTCTTTCTCCCTTTGTAAATATTTGATTGACTGTTCGATTAAGTCTTCTTTTATTTCTTCAATTGAAATATCAACCGTCTCTACTCGTCGATCGGGAATTATTGATGTTTCAGCAAAGTCATAATTATTAGATTTCCGAGGTACATATACTTTTACCAGTTTTCGTTCTAGTAACGGAGACTTAGGCTTTGGTTTTGCAGTATTGGGAATGCCATCTGGATATTCAAGCTTTTCCAACTTTTCTCGTATATGTATCGGCGGCTCTTCGGAATCATTCGCATACGTAAACATTTTCTACAAAAATTTGTAATTAAAAAAAAATTGGTTGTCTGTAAAGTCGGTTTACGGACGATAGTTTTACGTGATAACGTATTCCGTAATACATAAGCTAAATTTTAGTAGCTGTCAAACTTGGGCCGAAGCATACTGCGCTCTCGCTTGCACGCACAGGGTCAGGCGGAACGTTACACTTTTTCGTGCGTGCAGCTGGTGTTTCATCAATTTATAAGACGTTATCACGTCAAAAACAGAGGATATGCGTCCTGGTATTAAAAATGAAACGACTCAAAATTATTTTCTTTAACTTACGCATGATCGATAGGGCTTATCTTTGATTTCCAGCGATGTGTTTACATCTTCAGCAAGCATTTGTGGCAAAGGATCATCAGCTGTCATTTGACCATTTGTTTTTAATATATCTTCTTTTGTTTTTTCTTCTTCATCCGAACTTTCTTCTTTGGTGTTAAGTAACTGTGATAAAGAAACATCAGCTGCGTTTTGAGTGATTGTTTCAACCACATCTTCTTTTTCATCCGAACTTTCTTCTTTGGTGGTAAGTAACTGTGATAAAGAAACATCAACTGCGCTTTGAGTGATTGTTTCAACCATATCTTCTTTTGTTTCCACTTCTTCATCACTACTTGCTTCGCTCAAATCCTGTGAGAAATTTTCATCAACTTTTATCCTCTTCTGTAGGCAAGCTTTCATTCCTTTTGTCATTTTTTCTTCCGGCTCCAAGGCTCTTTTCAATCCATTAGACGAGTCTGATGACTGACTACCACTGCCGGTATTGCGCCATTTTCCTACGATTATTCAAATTAAAATAATGTATTGTTTAGTGTTTAAGTTGTGTAAAATTACCTAAAACTTTGGAAATTTGATCACTATAATCAGACTGACTGGATTGGCTTTCTTTCTCTTCTTTGATAAATGACATTGATTCCAAGGTTGTGTTTTGGAGTGTAAAAGTTCCAGGTATTTTTTCATACAATTTCAACAAGGATGTTTTGATTATCGCAAGCAATAATTTCTCTTCTTCAAGAAAAACTTTCCGTTTGTCAGGCGTTACGTTTACGTCGACTGTACGTTGTTCGACATTTAAATGCATGAATACGAAGGGGTACTGATTTCCGTTAAACTGACGATAAATTTCATTAACCAACTTCGTTACCCTCACAGGTTCACACGGTCGTGAATTGACGAAGTAAAATTGTCTGTAAAAGAATCATACAAGTTAAAAACGAAAAATGATTATCATTAACATTTCAATTTACCTATCGGCTGCGCTTCTTCCATTTCCGTGTTCACAGCTCGAAATGAAACATGAAATTTTAAACGGATTTTGCATTTTTGATATATCTTTAATTCCGTATTCTTTTAAGATTTCTTCAGAGGGATCAATTTGTTTAAATTCAAGTAAAGACTGCAACTGTTTCGAACCAAAAATACACGAAATATTTTCTTTGGTGGAGCTTTTTGCTTGTGTCGACACAATTGTTGATTTTTGTCCACTCTTTGTTTGATTGGTGCACAGAATTCTGTAATATCAGTTGATAAACGAACAACGATAAACGCATATTGATCTCTCTACTAAAATATTTACCTTACGTTCTCAGAAATGAGACAATAAGCATACAGCAGATTGCACATTTTTGAAAATTCTCTTTTTAAATTACGATGAAACTCTTTGTATCTGACCGGTAAAGTTGAGAAAAGATTTAATAATGTTACGGTGGTCCCGATTTGCCTGGCGCAAGGTGTTTTCGATTTTATTTTCCCGTTATGGTCATACTCTACTTTAGTGCCGTGCGTCGAAGAACTGTGTCTTGTCGTGATCATCAAATCAGAAAGAGCACAAAGTGAACTCAACGCTTCACCTCGAAATCCAAATGTTGTCACGGACATGACATCGGAAAATGAACGAATTTTCGAAGTGTGGTGTTTCAACGCTAAAAAAACAGCAGTTACAATCGTCCCAAAAACTCATCATTTTGTTTAGCACACATACTTAATGCTTCGAAATTGCATTCTTCTACTCCCGGTCCATTATCGATAACTTCAATAGCTTCGCTGCCATATTCTTTTAGTTTTATCTCGATAACTGTAGCACCTGCATCGACGGAATTTTCTACTAATTCTTTAACTGCGATTGCCAAACTCAACACCACCTGCAAAAATATAGTTTGATCATAATTTTTCAATTGTCAGTAAATTGAAAAATTTTACCTGCCCAGAACAAATCCTATGAACTGAATCTTTTTCGATCGGCTTAATGCTTTTCGACGGTTCTGTAGTTGGTTGAATTTCTTCAGTTGTTTCTAAATCAATATCCATGTTTCAATTGTTTTAAAACAATCTAAAAACGATTAGGTTATGTTAGATTTGTTCAGAACAAATAAGTTATTAATAGATCAAAATTACTTTAAATTAAAGAAAAATGCACGAAAAATGTCTTGACAGTATATAACACGCAAATGAAGACTGTTTTAATACAACATTCTGCACAAAACTTTGTTTATAATTTCTACCAGATACTGCTATACCTACATGGTTACATAAAACCGAGGTTAGAAAAAACAAAACATGAATATTTGATAAGCATATCTCAGTAAGCAGTAACAATCGGCAGATGTCTCGTATTACATAAGATTAAAAAAAAGAAAGTATGAAAAACAAATCCTATTCAGATTTCTTTATTTATCATGAAGCAGTAAAAAAAATATACAAAATTATCACAATTGTACAATTTGATCCGATAAAATATAAAATGTCATGTTTCAGTATCCAGTTCTCGTTTAGTAGACAAATGTAGATATCCACCAAAACTTTTTTTAACGATCATTTTGTCATTCCATTTTTTCTCCCAAAGTGTAATCAAATTATCGACTAAATGTTGACTTTTTGGACAAGTAACTATAATATTTTCTACATCAACATTGGTTATCCACATTTCAGTCGAATTAGCGTCGTTAAAATATAAATGAAGGCTGTAACAACCTTCTAGACACACCGATGATAGCGTTGGTTTGTGTTTGAGAATCCGTTGTAAGCTTTGAAATGTTAGTTCGTTGTTATACGATAAATCTAATACTTTAAAGTTAGTTAATGATGCAGCTGAAACGCTAGAAAAAAACCAACAATTAAATCAACTCTAACGCATCTTTAACCGTCATATCAATATTAAAACTAACTTTAAAAATTCCCAAATTTCAGCATCGGTTACATTACATCTCGAAAGATGTAGCTCTTCGAATGATTCACTTATACCCGTCTGACTCAAAAAATTAGTGACAACTTTAGTTGCTCCTCCGTTGTACTCAGTAGTCGCTGACAAATTAAGATATTTTAAAACGGTACCTTTGAGACAACTCATAAACCTCGCGATGCTCGATCTTTTTAGTGCATTAAAACTGATATCGAAAAATTCTACAGAAGTGAAATTGAATATCACATCTGAAATCAGAAACATTATAGTGAAAAATCCAAGTAAATCAAGTAGGGCTAAAGCTTATTTTTTTTTAATGGTTTACCAGACGCAAATTCCGTTATATCACACGATGATATGTTGATTGATTTTAATTGGACGTTCCTTGATATAACGCTCAGATGTTTTAACATTCCATTTCCGAGCGAATTATAACTAAAATCCACGTCTTTTAAATGAGTTAAAAGAGGTTTTGTCGATCTTAAAAATACATCGGCGATGTGCTCTAATCCTTCACAAGTTATACAGTTGTTACTCAAATCTAAAACCTTTAACAGAAATAATAACAGAAAAGCACGTAGTCAAAATTGTCGAGCAACACAAAGTCTAAAAACTAAAGGCTACTCAAGTTAAAAGTCTGATAATGTGTGAACAGTTTAAATAGATTTTCTACCTGTAAGTTAGTAAGTGTCGGTAACGATGCACAAAGTGATTTAATGCTGTTGTTCGACAACATGTTCCAAGCTAATTTTAATTCGCTGATACGACTCTGATGTTGTAACGCTTTCATAACCGGATTTACTTGACGATCCGTTAATGCCAAGTCACTTAAACCGAGTATTAAAGTTGCTTGGCACTTTTCAAGATGTTCGGTCAACGACACATCCATTTCTAAAATAAAATTTCAAGTTATTTATAGAAATCTTACGAATTTTCAAAATGTTCGTAGCTCATACCCGAATTGGAACTATTACAGGCTTCGTGGTATCTCTGTAACAGGGGTGGTAAGTCCCAAGAAAGGACAGTTGAATAAATTTCATTTTCATTAGACGAAATAATCATAGAAATTGGATCCTCATCACTAAAAATGGCACCTTCTCTTGATTCAAGTTGTAAAATTGGTTTAATACCTTCTTTACTAAAATTAGAAACAAGTTTCGTAAATATTTATTTCTGTAAATAGTTTCAACGTCTAAGAACCTAAATCGGGTATACAGAGACCTCTAGCAATAGCATAAATAACTTCAATTCTAAATTATAAGTTGCGCATGACATCTACAGCATTTCTTATTTGGAGTATTCGATTTAATACCCAAATCTTTTAAAGAATAATCAAATACATTTCTTACTTAGGTTTATACGTACTTATAATATCGTTTGGCAGCTTCGTTGGCTAACCAACCGATCGTTAAATCGTGAATATTATTCGACGTAACAGGAACGCGCCATGTTTTTTCTTCGATTTTTACATTAATACCATAAATAGGTATTTGTGGATTCTGACTCACAATACAAAAAGGCACTGTATTCTGCCCATGATTTGTATTGATTGTTTCTCTAGACGGTTGTCTATGCCGTAAATCTCTAATCGAGTCTCCGACTTGTCGACTAAAACCAGCATCGATTAAAGATATTTGACTTTTCGGACGTTTCCTGTTGGATAAAAGATTAATCGGTGTATCATTTTGATGCGATTCATCATCGTACATCAAATTAAAACTTTCAATATTTTCAAACGATTCGTTAACTGGTATTTCGTTACGAATATTATGAATATTTCTATCGTTTTCATTAGAAGTTATATCGTCGTCGATAGTCTCGTCTTCTTCATCGTCGCACAGATTAACCGGGATGCATGCAGGTTTTTCGAATTTCTGTTCGTTCAATTCTAATCTTGAGTTCGATTTAACACTTAAAGAAGTTTTAGAACGTTTACAAACAGAATTAGTATTAACAAAATCATCCTTCTTGCTCGCACCGCCAAAAGTTTTGCGTCTTTTTGCTTTCTGATTCAAACCCATATCGTCTTCTAACCAATTATCATCTGTTGCACTTCCTTGAATTAAAGCAGGTTGTTTTGTCGGACTTGGGAATGAATTCCGTTTTTCAGTCGCTGTATTGGAGTTCCTCAAACTATCCATAACTCTTTTATATTCGAGTCTTGCCTTAAAACCAACATTCGACCTTCCGTTATCAGTCGAGCTAGAACTTTCATCGCCGCTAGACGAGTTCTCCGTTACATTTTTACGTTTACCGACGGCCCTTGCTACTGTTTCATCTTCACTATCGCTATTATCTAAGTAATTTCTTGCTCTAAACTCATCCGAACTCCTTTTCTTGCTTTTTGAAGTAGTAGGCTTATGTGGCACAGTATCCGGCGTAAGTGGACGACATATTGCTATGGGTTTATTTGATCCAAATGAGCTCTGTGTTGACTGAGAACCTAATAAAATTAAAATCGATAAAAAACGCCATCGGTTGTAGGAATGCTTACGTTACTTACTTAAAATAGCAGCTCCCGTCTTTTCTTGTACAGCTATCAATTTTGTAAGAATCTCTTCATAGTGAGACTGTTTTATGGGATCTAATTTACCGACTGTTGAACGCCACTGGCGTAAAATATCTAGAGGCGTATCTCCGTCGCCCGATTTAGCGGTTGCCGACGCTCCTCTTTCTAGCAGAAATTCCATAATATCTAGATGACCGTTGCTCGCTGCATCGTGCAAAGGCGTTATGCCATTACAAAGCGTACCACCTATGATTAAAAGTCATTTTAAAAAACGTTAAAAAATAACTTCACAAAACAGTAAACAAAGGTCACCTCTGTCGTTAATTGCAGCTCCTTTATCTAATAGCATTTCAACAATTTCTTTATGACCGCAAATCGCCGCCTCATGTATTGGCAGCCATCCGCAGTTGTCTCTCACATTAACAACATGACCTTGATCCAACAATCTGAAAACAAAAGAAGTTAATAGCGCATCTATCTCTAAAACAATCAAAATTACATACCTGCGGACTAATGTTGCATTTCCAGAAATACAAGCTAGATGTAACTGTGTTTCTCCTTTACTGTTCTTTTTTATAGTCAAACATTTTCCACGCCTGCGTGCTGCCCGAGGTTTATCGGCAGCGTTACCTTCTTCGAAGTCGCTACCTTCCGACAAATCTACAAATCAAAATGCTTAATTAAAAATAACCGGCTCGCTAACAAACGGCTTAAGTCTTACCAGAAATGTCGCTTATATTAATGTCATCTCCAATATTTTGAGTCTCACTGCAATCCTCACTATCGCTGCTGTCTCCATCGTTCATTTTTAACACAGCCTGCAATTCTTTTTCCAACTGATCCGCGAGGTTATTTTTTTTATATTTTCGTTGGATAACAATCGTTTTTTGTATTACGATTTTTTCACATTTCACGTCGGCAGTTTTTCGAGCTTCATCTCTCGCTCTTTTCAAATACAATTCCAACTCAGCATAGTCTCGATTCATTGCCTCCATTACATCGATTATATTGAGTAGAGTTATGTAAGCTTCTTTCGGATTGTTTTTGCAGAGTTCGTAGTCTTTTTCGAAATATTTTAAAGATAAATCAAACTGCCTGTTGTCTTTGTATGTTTGAGCTAAGCTTACATATGCAGCTGACAAACTTTTGCCAGTTTCGCCTAAAACGTAATATTAAAATCATTATTGGTTCGAATCAGCTACAAATTTATTTCGTAGTATTTACGGGAACATTTGACGAGTCCACTCACCAATTTTTTCAGTACACTCTAACATTTTTTTATAATAATCTATAGCTTTAGTGTAATTTTTCAATTCGCAAGCACCGTCTCCCATCTTTTCATATAATTTGCGTCTCTCTACGTGATTATTTTCTTCTATCGTCAGAAGCGAATCTTCAGTGTAGCACATTGCTGCCACTAAAATAAAATAAATGAAGGTTATCAACTCATTCCATTGTTTTTTTTTTGTGTACACTTACCTATTTTAAGACACCTTTCTATATTTTCTCTATCGTCTTTATTTGGTGTTTTTAATTTATACGCTTTGAGTAAAACTTGTTTAGCGCCATTAAAATCTGCGAGTTTGATCATTACTTCCGATTTTAAAATCAATGTTCCACACGTCGCAGTAATCTGAAAAATATATACAGTGTAAACTCTTTATAACGTCCTTCGTTATAACGAAAAACTCCCTATAACGTCGAAATTTTTACGATTTGGTTGGTTTACCTTAAAACCTATACATTAATACCCTCTTTATAACGCAACAGCCATTCTCTATTATGAAGAAATATGTTCATATTTAGGCGTCAGCAAATGTTTACAGACATAAAGTGGACCATTTTGAACCATCACCATCTATTCAACAAGCACTTGATGACGCCAAACTTATCGAAAAATTCCTATTATTTAATGAAGATTATTCCACCACATCCCAAGGCATGCATAAGATACTTAAAATACAAAACAAATATTGGCATAGCGAAAAACGTCAGGCAAATTTAACAAACTATAGGTATATGTGTTTGGAATAAATTAATTTTGTGAAAATTGGTTATTTTTCTTTCTTCCCTCCATATAACGAAAATTCTTTATAACGAAAAAAATGTTCGGTCCCTTAAAATTCGTTATAAAGAGATTATACAGTACATTGAAGATTATTGTTAATTTGGTTGTTTTTCTTTCTTCACTTTATATAACGATAACTCTCTATAACGATAAAAAATGCTCGGTCCCTTGAGTTTCGTTATAAAGAGTTTACACTGTACTTTATGTGGTTGCTGTAAAATTGCAAACTTCAAATACATACTAGAACAATAAAGGCAATTCGTAAAGCAGGACTATCTTATTCGTGAATTTTATTTATTGCACTGACTAATTTTTTTTCAATTCTGTTGACGGTTGAAAAAAAAAAATCGATATATCCGAGTACAGCTGGAGCTGCCTAACATAAAATTGCTTTTACTGACCTTGTTTTCTGTGAATCTTTTAGCGATATCCAACGCTAAATTAAGGCATCGCATCGCTTTCGAATAATCTTTCATCATCATATAAACACCAGACAGCGCGTTGTAAGTTTGATGAAGCTGATCGTAGAGTTCAGTTTGTTTACAGATAATTATCGCACGTTCCATATATTCGACTGCCCTGGCATAGTCTGCTTGGTGCTCACGTACTATTCCCAAGTTTAGTAACAAACGACATCGCATGTCCATCTGTTCCACTTTCCCGATGTTTTTTAAGCTATAAAAAACCTGATATTAATAAAAACATCTTTTATGGAGATGCTCATTTTCCATACCTTTCACAAATCATCAAACTTTTCATGAACGATTTATATGCAGCATTGAGTTCTTCTTTTTCGATATTATCTGGATCGATTATCGCTTTTGTTAAGTGCGTTCTGCCTATTGTTGCCAATGCTCTTTGTTCTTCTAGCGGATTACTTAATTCTCTTGCAATATCTGAAAATATACATTCAATTAGCAATCCAAATTTGAGTTGCAGAATATTGGAAACATTACCTAAATGTATTTCCTGATGTTGTAACGCTTTATCAAAATCGAGTAGTGAAACGGAATAAATTTCACCGATCATACGATGAGCTACGCCACACTCCATTCGTTTACCGAGCTGCTCATTTAATTCAGCAACGAACTATAAATGTTTAAATTAAATAGTAGGTATCCCATCAAATTCATGCAGGCATTTATAAATTTTATTTTACACACCTCATATTCTTCAATGGCCTTGTTGTAATGACCGCGATCATTGTAGAGTCCGGCTAAATCTGAGCAAATTGATATTAATAAATTTTTATTATCTTCATTGCGAGCCTTCTGTTTTCTTCTTTGAAGTTCTAAAAATGTTAATACAAATTTTAATAAAAACGAAATACTTAGGCTCGGTCTTATAGCAAAAAGGTGCGATGCCTAATAAAATACGTACTTTCTTCCATACTTTAAAAAATCTTTAAATCTTATGCAAAATGACAGCGAGAAAATTCATAGCTTTCCCGTACGGAATAACACAAAATAATTCGGACTTCGGGAGGGAAAGATTACCCATGTATACCAACATTTAATAAATTTTATGTCTACTGACAGAATACGGTAATGCCAACAGCATATTTTAAACAGAAGTGACAATAAACTTTATTTATTTATTTAAAAACGTGCATTTATGCTAAAATAAATTTAAAATGCTGAGGTTACGAGTGTCGTGCCAATACAGTTTAAAAATTATAGCTGATTTGGTTAATAAACAAGTATCAGCACAATGTAAAGATAAGTTAGGTTATACATGCTCACATTTTCAAAATAAGCCGCAGTTATTCAGCACATATATAACATCCAAGAAAATTAAGGAAGATAAAGTTGATTCACGTGTAGATGAGAACAAGAAGTCAAATTATGAAACAGAAAGTGATTTGGTTCCGGATCTCAGTGGTGACCCTGACACATTCGGAACGTTGTCTCCTGTTCAAATCAATCGAAAGAGATATGAAAATGATGAAGGAGATGCGAAAGAGGAACAATATTTAGAAAACAAACCGATGCGCTGGCAACAGTTGTCCACAAAAGGATATGCCGATATAATTAAAGGACTCATCCGACAACATAAAATTAAAGAAGCGATCGATGTTTTAGAAGTACGGATGTTAAAGGAAGATCGAGTCAAGCCAGAGAATTACATTTACAGCCTGTTAATCGGTGCTTGTGGTAGAGTTGGATATACAAAAAAAGCTTTTAAATTATTAAACGATTTAAAAAGTCGCGGTCTCAAAGTCCATCCCGGAATGTATACGGGATTGTTTAATGCTTGTGCAAATAGTCCATGGCTCGAAGATGGATTGTCGCGCGCAAAAAAACTCAGACAACAGATTCTAGAGAAGGGCTACGAACCCAACGAGTCAAATTATCACGCTATGATTAAAGCTTTCGGAAGATGCGGCGATCTAGAAACCGCTTTCGGAATCGCCGATGAAATGGTAACGAGAAGACTTCCGTTGAGAGTTGATACTTTTAATTTTCTTTTGCAAGCATGCAAAAGCGATAGTGAAAAAGGATTTCGACATGCATTACTGGTTTGGAGAAGAATGTTAACGAAACGCATCACCCCGGATATATACAGTTTTAATTTAATGCTGAAAATAACTCAAGATTGTGGCTTAGGCGATATAGAAACGTCACAGAACGTCATAGCTCAGCTGACGCAAGCTGAAATCAGAGTCGAACAAATTGCCGATGAGCAAGGTAAGACGAATAAAATATTACGAATAGAGTCACCGAATTCACAGAACTCTATAAAACAGATCGAAACTAAAGCGAAGCAAACTGAAAATATTCAAACACCGTCAAATAACCAATCGACTGATGATAGTTCCGAATTAGATGCAAGTCTGACATCAAATGTTTCAACAAAAGATAGCGATAAAGTATCGTTAGTTTCGAATGACGAGATTGCAAATTTGAAGTCACAGTATACGGAACAATTGTTAGAGAATAAACCGAATTTGTTTGGAAAGACTCCTCATTTAGGAAACATAATTGCCCTGACGGAAATAAAAAAACCCGAAGACAGGCTGCTCTTATTAGGAGGCTGTTCCGGTTTTCTTGAAGAAATGGAACGACATAATGTTAAACCGGATATAAAAACGTTTACGGTGCTGTTACAGTCCATACCGCCGACAAAAACTGCTGAAAAGGCTTTGATGTCGACAATGAAAAGGGCTCAGATAAAACCAGATATCGCGTTTTTCAATAATTTAATAAAGAAGCGAAGTATGCGTTTTGATTACGAAGGAGCTAAGGTAAAGTTATATAATGCTAATAAATTCCTTTAACTCCTAAGTGGAGCATAGGGCCTCTACGAAATTTTTAAATCTAGTCTTATCTTTTGCCATATGTTTGACTTGAAGCCAGGTAGTTCCTTGTTCCATAACTTCTTCACGAACAGTTCTTCTCCAGGATATTTTTGGTCTGCTTCTTTTTCGGTATCCGAGGCTCTCTTTGCTATGTCGTCATCTGTCTTTCGTAGCGTGTGTCCTATCCAATTCCATTTCCTGCGTTTTATAGTTACACAGATTTGTTCAAGACATGCACGTTTCCAAAGTTCGTTGTTCGAGACGTGTTCATACCATTTCACCTTAAGGATTGTTCTGAGACATTTGTTTATGAAGATTTGCAGTTTAGTTGTTATGGCTTTCGTCACTTTCCAGGTTTCAGATCCATATAGAAGGACCGATTTTAAATTCGAGTTAAAAATACGTAACTTCGTTTTTTCAAAAATCATACTTGAATGCTAAATACGATTTAAACTTCCGAACGCTTGGGATGCTTTTTTGATTCTACTATCTATATCCACTTCTGCTCCTCCATCATTGCTAATTATACTGCCCAGATAACAAAATTCTTCCACTTCTTTAACAGGTATATCTTTTATTACCAACTTTTGACGACTCACCTTACCGACTTTCATAGCGACTGTCTTATCTATATTGATACGGAGACCTGCGACTTCTGCCTGCTCCACGAGATCTATTTTTGCTTGCATATCCGCGCTATTATTTGCCAAAAGGCAGACATCTGCATAGTCTAGGTCTTCCAGTCTTTTTTTTTTTTTAATAGTTTGTGGCCTGACTCTTGTCTTCCAGTCTTCTAGTTAATGTCCACCTAATTCCTCTTGGTGTACTAATAACCTTTTCCATTATATAATTAATTACCAAAGTAAATAGCATTGGCGAAAGTATGCAGCCTTGTTTTACTCCAGAATTAATGCCAAGGTAAAGTTATACGAGTTTGTAAATATTCATTCTGTATTTTAAAATGATTTTTAACGTTACAGGATGTACTCAAGTTGTTAAAATACGAAGGATTGGAACCCGACATTATAACCTTTGGAATGCTAGCTTTGGGCTGTACTACTAAAGACGAAGCCGATTCTCTTTTGACGACAATGAGAGAGCACAGGTGCAGGTAAAAAAAAATATTTTCAATAAGTTGAACCCAGTGCCTTTTGAATGAGACTTGTGCTCTTACAACTTAGCTACTCACTCGGTTATTATCGAGTCTAGAGGAAAAGACTGTATTTATTGTTTTGTTTCAGAATGAACGCGGAAATTTTAGGAGCTATGTTGAAACAGGCCTGTTGCAGAAGACGTTTCGGATACATTTTTTCATTAATGGAAATTTGTCAGACGGAAGAAATTAAACCGAACAGACGATTTGTACAGCATTTGGAAGATTTTCAACAGAAATGTGTAGATCTGACGAATGAAAGAGATGACTGGACAAAAACAGATTATTTTAAAAATGGATTTAAGAAATTCAACTTTCAATTTACTAAATGGCTGCAAGAAGTAGAGATCGATAAAACATCTGAAATGCATCCTTGGGAACAGTACAGAAAGTCATCGGGAAGTGAACCAATCTTTTTTAAGGATAAACAAGCGCACTTTAAGGCCAGACGTCTTTCGAGATTTAAAGTTAAAACTTCGACTAAAGTGAGATATTAAAAAAAGTTACGTTTCGACGACTTTGGGTTATAAATTTTTCTTTGTATTACATCGATAAATAAATGAGTTTTCGAATGTTTTTGTGAACAGTTTTTTCTTTGGTACTATTGCACAACGAACCAATAAAAAAAATACGTAATTATAAAGTTTTATTTAAGAAATTGTTAATTAAAATACAATTTTACCAATCTAAAGATGCTCAAATTTATATTTTAATGTGATGCAACTTACGATTGAGTTCTTCAAACTTAAGAATCTTTCTTATAAAGAAATCTCCGTAACGATGAGCAACTTTCGTATCGGCAATGTGTATCATATCGTTATCGATATAAAAATCGAGTTCGCTGCCCGATTGAAACTTTCCGTCCAAACCGGACGCCGCACCTTTGGTCCACACGACATTCTTCATTTTATGTTTAAAACAAAGTAGATGTATAGTCAGTGCTTGGACTTCTTTGTTGATGTCCCATTTGTCACTGTCAGCAGATCTAAAAGTGATAATAGACTTAGTTATTTGTTGCGATCTTTAAAACGTGAAATGAACAAATAGTCTAAAAGCAATTTATTAAAAAAATAGGCAGTCAGAACTTAGGTTTTATTGCCCGAAATACCGTGGTTGTTTTTAAAAACACGTCAGTAATTTCCGATATATCGTACCTTCCCTGACTCATGAATGTAGCCAGTTTGCTTAGTGGCAGTGTGGTATACAACTTCAAATAACTACGAATCGTGGGTAGCATTCGCTGTTGTTGAACTTCATCCATAAACACTTGGGTTTGGTGTTTGATCGCCTCTTTGACATAGTCTTCTGGTGCCGCATCCGGAGGCGGCGGGCACGGTGACAAAAATTTCGGACAAGCGAAAACGAAGCAATTTTCAAATTCAGTCAAATCACCGTACTGCATCTTATACATTTTTTCGTGATAGTTCTTATCTCTCAATACCTGATTGCAAAACAAGAAAATTAAAAACCTGCGGATTCTTTTTGTCAGAGTTTAAATTGCGCTCATCAAACCTGTTGGATCGATTCATCGATGCATTGTGGATGCAATACCAAGCATATCGCTAACAGGTGATACATTTGATCAGTTTGTTTGTTTATTTGATCGTTTTGATAACTTCGCGAGCTGAACAGTTGTTTGGTGCGTTGAATGTACAAAAGAATTGAACTGAATGTACGTATCGCGTCGCTGTATCTACGCATCATCATGTAAGCGAATCCAACGTAATACGATGTCGATATTTGACAAGCCGGTACATGGGAGAATTTCTTGTGTAATTCCATGTTTTCCAATACTTTGATCGCTTGGTAATAATCACCAAGAAGCGAATGAAGACGTAGCAAACCGACCAAAGAAAAGTAGCCTGACGGATGAAAAAAAATCATAATTTTTGTTACAGTTAAAAAAAAAGACGGGTTGCACTCCGGGAGCGCCGGCAGAAGTGAAAACTTGAATATTAACGTCTTACGAATTTTCGATCAGGTCACGTGTCCTGACTCGAGTTTAACATTCTTTACCCATTACAAAAAAAGTGTACAAAAGTTATCGTCTTACGAATTTTCAATCAGGTCTTACGCATTTTCGATCAGGTCTTACGAATTTTCGATCTGACGCGAGTTTAACATTTTTTAGCAATTACAAAAAAAGAATACAAAAGTTTTCGTTCTACGAATTTTCGATCTGACGCGAGTTTAACATTTTTTAGCAATTACAAAAAAAGAATACAAAAGTTTTCGTTTTACGAATTTTCGATCTGACGCAAGTTTAACATTTTTTACCCATTACAAAAAAGTGTACAAAAGTTTTCGTCTTACGAATTTTCGATCAGGTCTTACGAATTTTCGATCTGACGCGAGTTTAACATTTTTTACCCATTACAAAAAAGCGTACAAAAGTTTTCGTCTTACGAATTTTCGATCAGGTCTTACGAATTTTCGATCTGACGCGAGTTTAACATTATTTACCCATTACAAAAAAAGTGTACAAAAGTTATCGTCTTACGAATTTTCGATCTGACGCGAGTTTAACATTTTTTACCCATTACAAAAAAGTGTACAACGCCGCCAAAGAAGTTTTCACTTAAAAAAAATGTTGCTATCATACCGAGCATCTTATATAGAGAGTGTCTCCCGAAATCTCCTGCTACGGAATCAGGATCTCCTCCGCTAGCGTAGACTTCGAGTTGACGTTTGATATTCGATTTGTCAACGAGTGAGTGCAATACGTTAAGAACGCATAAAACATTCCAAACTTTATTGTTTGTGTTCAGCGTATCTAATTCTTCGTCCGTTTTCTTTTGTAATCTACAAAAGATCGATGTGTTAATCTATTCAAATAATACTTATTGTAACTTTTTGTTTACCTGGCACGATATTGTGCAAACGACTGGAACTGATAGACGAATTCATCTACGAGTTCCCAGAGCCACTGATCGGGTAATTCAAGAGGTACCGGACCGTCGGCGCTCAAAATATAATTGAACAAATCGCAGTAATTGAAGAACGAATTAAATCGTTGCTCCAACGACGGGCCGCCTTGAATTCGGGCATAAATATGGCGGAAATATAATTCTTTGTAAAGGATCATAAAAACCTACAACGAATAAATAGTTTAGATATATGTTAATGGCTTTTCAGTGACAAAATAAATTTTGTACGTATTGATTTTTACCGGATCGTTCTCGACTACATGGGCTACTTCAGCCTCATCGGGCCATGGACGTTTTTCAAAATATTGTTCAGTTAGTTTCGGGAACGAATTTTCATACAAATTTTGTATTTCAAATATCATTCCCTCGTTGATTACGTTGCGAAAGTAAACTAAAAATTTCTTAACCATCTCCGGCATTTTATAGTATTGCCTATCGTATTCCATATCCAAATGGGGGTCACCAGTATGGGCGGGCTCAAACTCCGTCCCATAATTATTGTAATCGTATCCCTAAAAAATTACAAATTAGAACAGATTTTAGTACACCATGTGGTAACCTAAACGGGAATCAATAATCGACTTTATATAGCATTTAAACGTAAAATAGTATGTTAATACATTTGTTTAGTTAACTAAAACTGGAAATGTGAAGATTTTAACGCAATAAAGTATTTACCTGCTCATATTCTTCAGAATACATCGTGAAAATTGAAATGTATTCAATGTCCACTAACCACAAAATGGTTGGTCGAACGCCAACTACGCTGTCACTTGCGTCTTTTATAACCTCCTTAAAAACTTAGGAGTATTCAGAAAAATTTTGATTATTCCTGATCGAAAACATTCTCTCAATTCTCTGGACAGCTGTCAAAACCATGGGTAAAACCTTGGAATCAGTCCAAATGTCAAATTTCAAAAATAATCTTTAAAAAAGTATTCTATATATAAACAAATAATCTATAAAAAAACACATTCTCTGTATTTTTTCTCGTTTATTTGTTAATAACTCGCATAGTGTAATTGGAACTAATCATGTTGAGCGGTGAGTTTTGATGCCGTGATTTATTTATTTGATTTTGACAGCGCAATTAAATTGTTTTGATTTCAGCATTTTGGTCTCTTCTGGGTACCGAAAAAGCCCCTACTCAAGTTTTAGACGTACAGAGCGATTTGTATCTTCAAAGGCCTGTACACGATCGACAAGACGGCTTAATACTCTATCTTCCTTCCCGGGACAATTTAAGAGACAAGGAAAAATTTGAAATAGTTTTACATAGGCCATGTACCGAATCGATGAAACATGCTTACAGGTAAGTCTCTCGGAATCGCATAAACTCAATTTAACGAATTACTAAAATTTTGATTTTAGTTTGTTTCGTTCAGAAAATGTCGATATTGCAGAAGAAAAGTTTCATTCGTACTGCGATAAAATTCCTGTCTTACTGGAAATTACTAGAGAGGTTCGTAAAAATATTATCGAGAGTTCGTATATAATTTTTAATCTGTTTGTTTTTTTGTAGTTAAATAACGCTAACGGTTTACAAAAGTTATGCGATGCTTGTAACGCTCATCCGCTTTGGAACGTAGCTCACGTGGCTGCGCATTTGTCATTAACCGATGCTTTCAATCATGCTGCAATCAACAGATATCTCAATAGTTCAGATCCTCGTAGTGGGATGTCTCCACTGCAGGTATAATAATTTTGAGTATTTCTTATTTCACTTAGCTCCAATGGATGTCTTACTTTACATCCGGCTTCAAATATTATTATTTGTTCCTAAACTTAAGCTAGGTTTCTAGTCAAAACATAAATTTATGAAAAAAAAAGACGGGTTGCACTCCGAGAGTGCCGGCAGAAGTGAAAACTTGAATATTAACGTCTTACGAATTTTCGATCAGGTCACGTGTCCTGACGCGAGTTTAACATTTTTTATTCAACTCATGTTCGCTATTCATGTTTTATCATGCCTAAAAACCGAACCCTAAATAGCCATTTACCAACTGGTGACAATTACTTGTCATAACTCAATGAAAATTCCTACTAGCTCGGCCATTGTGGAGTAATGAAAATAAACGTAACTATTTTCTGAGTCGTAACGAAATAGTAGGTAACAACAACTCCGTTGTTACCCATTGAGGCTAAAATTGAGAGGCCGAATGTTTTCGACATTGGAGTTTATTCATAACCGGCTAACCTCAAACCAAAACATTGAATCGTGCTGTTTGGTGCTGTTAGTATTGACAGTTTTTTTTATAAAGAAATAAATAGATATTTACAACATCTCATTAATAACAATAAATAAAACATGAATAACGCGCAATTGTTGAATAAAATTATGGGCGTAACTTGTAGCCTAAGTCATGACCTGTCAGCGCGATGAATGACTTAGACTACTAGTTACGCCAATAACTATTACCCATTACAAAAAAAGTGTACAAAAGGTTTCGTCTTACGAATTTTCGATCAGGTCACGTGTCCTGACGCGAGTTTAACATTTTTTACCCATTACAAAAAAAAGTGTACAACGCCGCTAAAGAAGTTTTCACTTCAATAATCTGCAGGCAAAAAATCATGTTACATAAAAAGCGAGCGAGGCAGTGAATTCAGGCAGGTATTATCATAAATATTGTTAATTTTAGGTAGCGATTACAACGAACAATGTGAAAATCGTTCAGCGGTTGATAGCGGCAAAATGTTCTTTGGAGCATTTGGACAGAGAGGATAATACCGTTTTTCACTATGCGGCGGGCTCCACTAAAGACATTATTCTTGTGAGTAATAAATCTTCTAAATTATTGCTACCCCACCAAACCAGCATCCCAATAAAAGTGTGGTAATTTCTTTTTGAACAGGCTCTGGGTCAAATGAGTACAACGTGCTTAAACAAACGGAACACATCGGGACAAACGCCGCTTCATTTAGCGTGTCTCCACGATAAACCCGATTGCGTCAAGGCATTGTTAATGATCGGTGCAGACGTTAATATAACAGCTTCTAGGGCTTCGAACGTACAATCTAATTCACCAAGCTATGTTGGTAAATAAATTTATAGATTTACGCCAAAAATAAACTGAATATTTAAAACTTATTAATGGGAAAAGTTCCTTTATTAAAACGATTCAAAATTTATTTTTAAGCTTATTTGAAATAAAACGTCTTTTTGTTTAAAATTAACTGCATTAATATAGGACTAGCGTGACCTGTGCGAATTATTCGCACTAAATAAGTATAATAATTATCACTTTACAAAACTATTTTTTAAATATGATTGCAGGTATTCAATTCCTTTCTAATTTTGTACACTGCTTATAACGTTCTTCTTTTTGTTGTAAAAGAAATATTTTACTAAAATTGTCATATAGAGGCGCAAGTAGCAAAAGCGTTGTTCAGCGTTGCCCGTCAGATGGCAGTATGCAGTATTTACAATAATATGATGGTCAGATGACAGATCGAAGTGTTAACGTTACGCCGTCAGATGGCAGACGTTGTTCAGAGTTTAATTAATTTACAAAAACAATAGCAATAATAAATTTTTTAGTTGTCGATGTCAGTAGAGCAAGCAATTATCTGTAAAATGATATATAATTTATGTGGAGAAATTGTGTGGTTTTTTCTAAAAAGGGAGGCAAACATCTTAAACCTTAGCGTATTAATATATGTGATTTTCTTTGTCGAGGCCCTTGAAGTTCCGCCGTTCTGATTTTAGGCGAAATATTGATCGATCATTCAAATAAATTGCACCGCGAAGACATGAAGCTCGGCGGAACTCCATTGCACTGGTCGTTGTCGCGCGAAGTTATAGTCGCGTTACTGAGTATGCACTGCCACATAGACGCTGTGAATTTTGACGGGCGCACGGCATTGCACGTTATGGTTTTACGTAATCGTTTGGATTGTATCGTCGCTCTGCTGAGCCACGGCGCCGAAATTAACATCGGCGACAGCGACGGAAACACTCCACTTCATTTAGCTGTCCTACAGCACGGCAACGCTAACAGCATCGCAATCGTACAGGCGTTTATCGTATTTGGAGCCGATTTAGAGCATAAAAATAATAACGGCTGCACACCGAGACATTTGGTGTTGCAAGATGACGCCAGTAAAACTAAATCTAACGCAGCACCTACTAGTTCCGATGCCGATAAATTATTATATATGTTGCATGCAGTCGGAGCAAATCGTTGCGACAGAAATATGGAAGGTCTGTTTGACTTCTTTCTTTATTGTAAATTATAGATCCTCGACAACTAAGGACATTAGCTAGTGATGTGCCGGATATCCGAGGGAGAAGAAAGATCCGTATCCGTATCCGTTAGTTTTTTGGCGGATCTTTTACCTTATTAATTTTCAATTCATAGATGAAATTTTATATATATAGGTGATTAGGTAATAATGAAAAACTGTTAAATTCCATTCAGATTATTTTTTATTTTTTAAAATCGTATTTGGCACCTTTATATTGCAAACATTTATCGTAGTGAGTACCATACCAATAGTACATAACTCAAAAGTACTAAAAAACTATCTTTATAATGAGATATTGCACATCGATCTTTGGAAAGAGACAATCTGTTATGAGAGTTAAGTCTTAAAGAGGTCAATAACTTTTTCCCATAACAGATAGTTTTTTTCCAAAGGTCGATGTGCAATATTTACCGCCGCGTACTCTAAGAAAGTTAAGATCTGTATCCGTATCCGCGGATCTTGAAACCAAATATCCGTATTCAGCTCTGTATCCGCGGATATACATTTTTAACGATCCGGCACATCACTAACATTAGCGTCAAATAAAATTAAACGACATCACAAAACATTCATGAGCAGAGGTGGAATTCAAATCCCACAACAGCTTGATTCAAAGGCTGGCTGTGATTGATTTTTAAATTTCCAGGATGTTCAGATGGATGTAAATTCGATGGCGATTACATAGGTTTCCCACCTCCTGAAATACTTGGACCGCAAAACTTAAGTCGCCTCGAGAAATTGTTGGATGAAGAATGTGATAAGCGGGCACCCCTGCAAAAAACAAAAGGCGGTCGACTATTATGTTTAGACGGAGGCGGTATAAGGGGTCTTATCTTGATCGAGGTACTGTTAGAGTTGGAAGAGGTATTACAAAAACCTACAATACACTGCTTCGATTGGGTGACAGGTAATTTTTAGCCGAAATATTCGATCGGTAGGCATTAAGCTTTCAATTGGGCTTTTGAATGAAATTTTTTTTGTCATAAATGGAAAGATCGTATATAAGTTTTATAACAAAACTATTTTTCTTTTTTTTATTTTCGTTATAATTCAAAAGTTATATCAAATTAAAAATAAATTTTTGTACCCAGTTCCGAGAACGCGCCGACATTTCCCGAACATAATGTGACGTCATAATGTTTTAGTCAATACACATGTAGAAGCCATTGATAGCATACTGCGTATATACATTTTACCATTATGACGTCACAACTGTCAAAAACAATTTTAGTGCGTTTGCAGTCACGTGATTTTTTTAAATATTTTATCAATTTTAAATTGCTTATAATTAATTTAAAAAAAGTTTTTTGAAAGTTTTTCACAACGATTATCAATATTATTTATAATAAAGTTTTAAAATACAATAAAAAAATCGATAATTATTTTTTTTTCAAAAGCCTAATTATTGATGTTTATCTTTAGGTACGAGTACGGGAGGAATTCTGGCATTGGGTTTGGCTTGTGGTAGAACTATGCGAGAATGTTTGTGCTTATATTTCCGCATGAAGGATATTGCATTTGTTGGAATTCGACCGTACCATAACGAACCGTTAGAGACAATACTGAAAGAATGTCTCGGGACGGAAACTGTAATGGCCGACATCGAACATCCGAAGGTAATGATCACCGGTTTGTTGGCCGATAGAAAGCCGGTCGATCTGCATTTGTTCAGAAACTATGAAAGCCCGTCACAAATATTGGATATAAAGCCGGACAGTAGATTTCCAGATCCTCCCAAGCCAGATAAACAATTGGTTTGGCATGCCGCTAGAGCGACAGGAGCTGCTCCGTCTTATTTTAGGTTCGTAATGACTGTTTTTTTTGACGTGATAACGTCTTATAAATTGATGAAACACCAGCTGCACGCACGAAAAAGTGTAACGTTCCGCCTGACTCTGTGCGTGCAAGCGAGACCGCAGTACGCTTCAGCCCAAGTTTGATAGCTACTAAAATTTAGGTTATGTATCACGTAAAACTATCGTCCATAAACCGAATTTACAGACAACCAATTTTTTTTTTTAAACCGATTGAAACAGAAACATAACTCCATGTACCAGCGCACAGATTCTTTATAAGACACCGCGTTGACATCAGTTATGTCCGCGGTGGATACAGTTATGTTCACGGTGGACATAGTCATGTTTCCGGGCTGGAATAGTTGAATCCAGCCGCCCCTGTATCTGGCGGTCGTTTTAGTAATCATATTCAAATCAAGTGTTATGCAATATCGATGTGGATTTATGTTTATAGCGTTTTGAAATTGTTTTTATAGCGCGTTCGGGCGTTTCTTAGATGGCGGATTGATGGCAAACAATCCGACAATGGATGCTTTAACCGAAATCTATGAATATAACTGTGCATTGAGAGCCAAAGGCCGTGAAGATGAATGCCAACCCGTTACGCTCGTAGTGTCCGTTGGAACCGGACACCCGCCGGTCGTTCAACTGAAATCGGTCGACATTTTTCGACCGGAAACTCTATGGGACACTGCTAAAGTAGCGATGGGAATAAATACAATTGGCGCTTTACTGGTCGATCAGGTAAAAATATCGCAAAACTGAATGCGCATAGTACGCAGATTCCAATAATAAAAAAAAGCTTTGATAATCCTTCAGTTTAGAAGTAACAGATTTTAATTTGTATTTATTTTAGGCGACTCAAAGTATCGGACGCGTGGTCGATAGAGCCCGGTCGTGGTGTTCGATGATCGGCGTACCGTATTTCCGGTTTAATCCGTTGTTATCGGAGGATATAATTATGGATGAGAAAAGCGACGCCAAGTTAGTGAATATGTTATGGGAAACAAAAGCATACGCGCGTGCAAATAGAGAGTCCATGTTACAGCTTGCCGAACTACTGAACCGAGAATAATATTTGGATTAACATATCGAAAGCTCAATTATCCAAGGAAAATAAATAAGTACCGAAGAAAATATCCACTCGATAAAGATTCGGATAAATGAGATTTCACTCTAATATGATATTCGTTGCTCTCATTCCTAATATTTTTAAATATTTATTGTAGTGTATAGATCTCAGATTAGGATAAAAGAAATAAGAATAATAGATCGGATGTTCGTAATGACATTCTAATAATAAATGAAACGTTTCAATGTGCACTTGCCCTGATGGACCTACATTGGCGCCCATGGGGTTTACTATATATTATGATTGTTTTGTTATTTTTTTTAATGCTTATAGTTCAAAAATATTAGATTATTAATGTTATACTTGTTAAATAGTTAATTGAAATCTAGGTTAATCTTAGTAAAATATATTTATGCATGTAGTCAGTGGGGGCTCAATAATTTAAAGCTACAAAGAAACAGATGAAGAAAAATAAAGATTGATTATTGATTGTGTATAATTATTATGTTGTAGACTATTTTAAATCAAATAAAAATAAATGAAATACTTATATTTACTTATTTAAAAATTAATCTATAGACAGTTAGTAAACGCGTAAGGTGCACATAGGGAAATTAGCATTGGGAAAAAATACTTGGATCAGAGTTAGCCATGACTGCATTAATTGTTATTTCTATTGAATTATCGTGATAATCTTGAGGATTTCTATTTTATTTTGATTTATTTTTATTTTACTTGGCTTTTTTAATAATAAAAAGCTCTTATAAATCATTATTTTAATTTTTTTGTACAAAAATAAAACAAAAAAAAACTCCATCCGTTTGGAAACATTTCATTCAAAAATTGTCTGACTGGTAAATCAGTGACCCTATGTCTTTAGGTTCAACACGAATAGGCGGAGATATTTGATCTCGCACCATATTTAAGTATTTTTGGAAATTTAATGTCCCATTAATAAAAAAAGTCCGATTATGTTGTAATCATTTAAATATTTTCTTCGATAGCATACACATTCATTTTGCAAAAGAATATTATCTGTCAAATTGACAAACAAGATTTCAAGGCTCACTCTGATCCAGTCATTTTTTCCCAATGTTAATTTCCCTATGTGCACCTTACGTGTTTACATACTGTATACTATTTAAGAGCGCTTTTATTTTTAACAATATAAAACATACAAGTATTGATATTTATGAATTATATAAGAAAATCCAAAAAGATTTCAAATAAATATAAATAGTGAGTTTTTTTGTACAGGTATAAAAAAATTTAGACACTTTCAGTGTTTAGTTTTGTATTTACATCGTTTTATGATCTATATTCGGTAAATAAAATAAGTCTATTCAATATTATAAAAAATTCTAATACCAGTGATCATATCCGTAATAAGGAGACTCTCTGTACGCTCTGAACATGTCGATCGAGCCTTTTTTGATCCTTCTTCCGATCGGTTCTAAATCGGCATAGCATTTATCGAAAACTTTTTCGACTGCATTAATAGCTTCTTCTGCCGTAACTTTCCGAACGGCTAAAACGCTCCACATCGCTTTCGTTTTAACACAATTCTGATGCATTTGTTTTATTTGGAACAGAGATGCATCGCCTTGAGCCATCGCGCTCATAAAACTACAGTGCGTTAAGTTGGCAGCTCTGATTTCGGTACATGCCAAATGCTCAATATTTTTAAAATCGATTTTATTTTTACAGTAGTCGAACATGTGTATCATTTCGTGTGTAAGAATTCCCTGAACGATACCTTCTCTCCTGATAACATTTTGACAGATGACTATTTGGTTTGTAAGCGGATCGTAGCCGCCGCTAACAGAAGTATCGCAAACTTCACAAGAAATGTGTCTTCGTATGTCGACCGGACATCCGGAACTTCTTAAAGCGTTCATCATGAGTTTTACGAGAGGACTTTTCTTAACGCAGGCGTACACATTGCGTTCGCATTTTATGCGATCTAAATGCTCTTCTCCTCCGCTTCCTAATAATATTTCCTTTGCAGTTGGAGTATATGTTGTACCTTTACGTTCAGGATATAAATCGTAACCCCACTTTTGCTCTTTTTCTTTAGGTTTCTCGCTACTATTTTGTTCCACAAATTGATCCGGTTGTTCACTCATTTTTAATCTCGAGTTAATTCCGATCTATTCAGAATCTAAACATTTCAGTGCTTATTCACAGCTATCAAAAAAGGTTATGATTTTTGAGGTTAAGATCTATGCACATGACAGTGACATAACACCGCGACCATAGACATGAACACATGCAATTTTTCCCCAATGGTCGAGGGTTCGAGTTTCACAAAAACGTTTTTTTTTAACAATGAAATAACGTTTATTTGTACATAAGATAACATAAAAATAAAAAAAAAACTTAATGAGTAAATAAATAAATAAAAATTACTATTAACTTTTTCACATTGTTACGCGATCCAATGGTTTAAAAATTACTGATTTGGGAATAGCATACGATTGTTAAAAATAAATTTCAACGATTGAATATGATTTAATTATTAATCTCCCGTTGAATAATTTTTTTCATCATTTAAAATTGTATCGACTTTCTGTAAGCTTTCATCTAAGATTTTCACTCCGTGTACTTTTTGTCTGTGCCTTCTGAGTCGACAAGCTTCATAAAATGCTTTTCGGCATATATTACAAACGTGAGGTCTATTTCCTGTGTGAGTCCTCATATGCTGTGTCAAAGTACCATTCAATTTAAACGCTTTACCGCACACTGGACAAATGTGAGCCCTAACACCGGTGTGAGTCCTATTGTGGTAACGGAGGTGGCTGGTTTGAGTGAACGCCTTGCTACATATCTACAAAAAAAAAAAAACGTTATTTCAGTTATAAATTTAAGACCGTTACATTTTTTTTAAATTTTACCTTATCGTTTCCCCTAAATTACTGTTCGAGAACATTCTACGAATATTTGCCGTTTATCAACTACTAGCGGTCCCGTCCGGTTTCACCCGGGTGTAAAAGAACGAATGGGAAAGGGAGGAACATGAGTACATTCATCTTAGTTTACCGAGATGAATGTTGTGTCCAAATTTCATGATGATCGGAGTTACCGTTCAAAAGTTTTTGTCGATAAAAAGCAGTATTTATACTTTTTTTTACTAATAATTTTTTTAATTAATTAAATAAAATTAAAATAAATTAAATGTAAGCCTTAGAAGAAAGCAATGTAGAAAATAAAAAACAAAATAAAAATGTATTCGCCCAACGTAGGGCTCGAACCCACGACCCTGATATTGAGTCGTGTGCTCTACCGATTGAGCTAGCCGGCGCTGTATTCTTACAACGCTAATATGAGTATATTTAGTTAGTGCATTTCACCTGAATAGAAGCTTATTTTTGAGATACATTTTGCAACGTTTTTCATTAATGCTCCACTCCTAATGGTCGAAGCCTGATTTTATATAGCCTATAGCCTTCCTCGATAAATGGGCTATCCAACAAAAAATATTTTTTTCAATTTGAACCAGTAGTTCCTGAGATTAGCGCGTTCAAACAAACAAACAAACTCTTCAGCTTTATATATTAGTATAGATGTATGATTATGCAAGTTTTAACAAAAAAAAAAAAAAAATAGCACACCTTTTTACATATACAAAATTTCAATCAATATACATTTTACTTTTAAACGTAGAATATTTTACAGACCGGTGTGTCATTTGAGAGTATTCTATGTGTTTTTACCATCGGTTGAAGAGTGACGATTTTGCGTCGGGTATTTTGAGAAAAAACTTACACTGCACTTGTAAGGTTTCTCCCCAGTATGTATAAGTCCATGCGAAGTGAGCGTACTGGAATGTCTGAACGCTTTGCCGCATCCTTCGTAGCGACAAACATAAGGTCTCTCGCCGCTGTGTCTTCTGCCATGTTGCCACAACGACCATAACGTACTAAACGACACACCGCACTCGCTGCACAAGAATGTACGTTCGCCTGTAAAAATCCACTATAAGATAATAATATACATTTCGTTTAAGTCACGGGTCCACTCGAACTGACCGCTATGAATATTAGAATGCGTTCGTAGGGAATCTTTGGAAGCCAACTGTTTCCCGCAATCGGGACACTGATAAGTACTAGCTGGTGCCGGTGGACCTGGTTTCAAAATTCCTTCGCAAACTTTAACATGTCTATCCAGCTGTGATGACCAAAAGAAAGATTCTCCGCATTTTGAACACTTGTACAGTTCTTTTCCTGTGTGACGACTGAAACGAATTTCCGACGGTAAACAAAAGAACAATTACGAGGTAATGTCGATTGTTTTTAAAAAAACCAATACCTTCGTACATGTTTATCAAGATTTTTGAATTGTGTGAATGCGGCCGAACAAAGACTACACTGGTGTGGTTTAGCTCCCGTATGCGTTAATCTATGACGATGCAAATTGCTGCCCTTATTGAAAGCTTGACCGCATTCTTCACACACGAATGGTTTCGTTCCATTGTGAATCGCCTGATGTTGTTTTAATTTAGCTTCAGTCTACAAATAATCAATTATTAATGTAAGATAGTATTAAGTACAAAAATCAATCATATATATTAATACGCTAAGGTTTAAGATGTTTGCCTCCCTTTTTAGAAAAAACCACACAATTTCTCCACATAAATTATATATCATTTTACAGATAATTGCTTGCTCTACTGACATCGACAACTAAAAAATTTATTATTGCTATTGTTTTTGTAAATTAATTAAACTCTGAACAACGTCTGCCATCTGACGGCGTAACGTTAACACTTCGATCTGTCATCTGACCTTCATATTGTAAATACTGCATACTGCCATCTGACGGGCAACGCTGAACAACGCTTTTGCTACTTGCGCCTCTATATGACAATTTTAGTAAAATATTTCTTTTACAACAAAAAGAAGAACGTTATAAGCAGTGTGAAAAATTAGAAACGAATTGAATACCTGCAATCATATTTAAAAAATAATTTTGTCAAGTGATAATTATTATACTTATTCAGTGCGAATAATTCGCACAGGTCACGTTAGTATTTATTTATTTATGGAGTGGGCTTATTGATAAAGCATACTAAGTGGTAGATTTAAGAAAGTTCTACTGTTTTACAAAGGTTAAAGGTACCTTAAACACTTTGGAGCAATTATTACATTTTAAATTAAATTCACAGCTGTTTTTCTTTGATTTGATTTTCTTGGATGTTTGATCATAATCTTTTCTTTTACGTTTTACGTAGCGTCTTTTCGATTGGCTGATCGGTTTTTCATCCGGACTAGAATCATTTTCATTACAAGATGTAAAACATTCTTGTTTCAATCCGTAATCGGCTTCGTTTGCGCAGTCATCTTCAAACTTGAAGACGTTCTCCTAAAATTCTTACTGTTGAGCCAACAAATTATTATATTCTGTATTCACTACAGTAGAAACTTACTTCAACATCTTTCAACTGATTTCTCAATATGCCATCATTATATTGACATTGTTTTTTGAACGCCAGAATCCTACCAACTTCAACAATGCAACTTTCACATATCTTATCTGGCAGATTATCTTCTTTGTTAATATAAATATCTGTGAAACGTGTCAAAATGCTTGCAAGTTCAACAGAGGAACAATTTGAAGAATCATTTTGGGCTTCATACAAAGAAAATAATGATACAGATGCCTCCGGCTTCAAGCATGTTCTACAAGTTGTGTCTGTCAATAAATTTTGCGATTTCTTTTTGTCAACATAATTCATTTTGTTTTTATTAATATCATGAAAACCCAACGCAAATTTTTCACTTCGACACCCGGCACAGTAAATTTATAACCTAATTTATTTACATATTGCTGATAGGATTCTTGTCCCAATTTTTTAGTTTAAGCGAATATTAATTGTAATTACAATTTTCTTTTTATTCATATTTAGTTTGGTCAAAACAATGATAATACAGTTTAATACGATTGTCAGTATTGTCAAATGTCAAAATTATACTAAGGACGATAGACAAGGTTTATTTTGAGTTGAAACCACCGTTTGACAGTCGTTTGGATCCACCATATATCTATGGGGTTTATTCTTTTTTTTTACCTGAACGGTGGTCCAATAGGTAGTTGACAGTTCAGTTCGAATTGAAGTACTATGATTTTTATTTAGTTTAAGTATTTAATTAAATAAACAATTGTGAGAAATTTATATTGGAATTGAAAAAATGGGGCGTCGCTCTATAAATACCACTAAAAGTGGTAAATTTATGAACCCAACTGATCAAGCCCGTAAGTAATTTTTAGGTTAAAATCTTTAATTTTAACATTCAACAAATAACGAGAATATTTTTCATCTTACAGGTAAAGAAGCTCGGAAAAAAGAATTGAAGAAAAATAAAAAGCAGAGGCAATTGGTTCGGGCAGCGGTTTTAAAAGGAAAAGATCCATTGCAACTTATAGAAGAAATGGAAAAAATCGACCAAATGGGTACGTAAACTACATCCAATGACTATATTAAACGAGTTTACGTTCTAGATAGAAACATAATACGTTAATTTACTTTTACAGAATACAATGTCATGCAACCGTCGCCTCTAAACGAAAAAGTTTTGAAAGAGAAGCGTCGAAAATTGAAAGAAACATTAGATCGAGTCTTAAAAATGTACAACAAAGATGATCCAGAGAAATGGGTAGAATTGAGACGAGCTCGAGTAGAATATGAAAAGCGAAGAACACAACTGATTCAATTCTTTGAATCAGTTCGGCACGCACAGCAAGTACAAGTTGACGATATCCCTTTGCCGACGATAAACTTGCCGGGTGGCCCCATCGGAGAAAATCTGTTTGGACCGGGCATTCCTATGCCGCCGCCTCATTTAGATCCGCTCAATTTTCCATCTCTAGCGGCCGCTCATATTCCGTTGCCTAGCGCTGATTTGAACGTGCCTCTTCCTCCACCGGCCATTATACATCATCAACCTGTGGGAATTCTTAAGAAGACTACGGCGTACAGAGTAAGTATTTTTTTAAAAAAGGTGGCACTGACACGGTACTCACGATAGTTGATGTGTAAACGTGAGAGCTCTTTTTGGTTTAAATATAAATATATATAATTTAGTTTAATGTTTTTATTTTCAGTCAATGGCGGATAAAAAATCTCCCGGTGTTCCTCCGGGGCCCCCGCCCGACTTAATGGAATATGAAGACGATGAAGTAGACGAGCCAGTTTTAGAACAGACTGTGGAACCAGTTGTTGCGCAACCGAAAACAATCAGATTCGCCGACGATATTCAAGATACGGACAAACAAGATGGCGAACAAACAGATGCTGGCGCAGAGAAACAAGTGCCGAAACCGACATCTTTGCAACAGAGAATGCTTGCGTTGTCCGGTCAAAATATAGACGATTTTATGAAAGAGATGGAAGTGGTTCACAAAAAGAGGGAACTGGACAGAGCTGCCGATTTATCGGCAAGATTATCGGCGTTAGACAAAGATGAAAACGATAAAAGTAACGATATACCGCCTCCCGGTACTGAAAATGACAACCAGGAAAAGAGTGCATTGCCCGATAGTGAAGTTTTGCCTCCCGGCGTTGACCCTTTGCCGGAAAATCAAGAATCGCAGCAGCAGTCGGTACCGAGTTCGATACCGCCGCTAATGTTTAGACCGCCTCCGCCGATTCGTCCGCCGGCATTGATGGCTGTTCGTTTACCGCCCGGACCCCCGCCGGGTCGCCCTACTCTACCGCCGGGCCCACCTCCCGGTCTTCCGCCGCGACTAGGATCGGGAATCAGACTTCCGCCCGGTCCACCGCCTGGCATGCCTCCTCGTATGATGCGAATGCCTGCACCGGGACTTCCGCCACAAAGACCGCCGTTGCCTCCCGGAGCACCTTTACAGGCTCCTAATCAAGTACAAGCAAACACTCCTAATGTGTTATCGGCCGGTCCACAACTTATCAATCGTAGTGACGCCATAACGAAAGGAGGCGGTGCAACTATAATGGCTAAACCGCAAATTAGAAATTTGAGCGCAGACGTTACTCGATTTGTTCCGTTAGCGTTGCGTGTAAAACGGGAAGATAAGAAACCAAAGGGCGTCACTCGAGCGATGGTCAATGAATTGAAACAACAAGAAATGCTGAAACCTACTTCAATGCAGACAGCTGTTAAACAACAAACTAAGGACGATGCGTATCTACAATTCATGAAAGAAATGGAAGGTTTTTTGTAAATTTTAGAATACGTTTATTTAATTTTTATTCAATGTGTATGTCACTTGTATATTAGAATAAAGTATATAAAACTTATTGAAATAATTGTATTAAATCATACCTAAGGTTATTGATCTGAATTAGGTAATCGATAAAGTGCGAACAACCCGACCAGCAAAGTACAAAAATCATGTTTAGTCAGAACGATTTGTACAGAGGAGCATCGCTGGAACTAAACAGTCTCTTTGATTGATTGCAAATCTATAAAAGAGCGCCTTCCGCAAAAACATGATTGTGTCATTAGTCCTTTGATTCTGTTTTGTTGCACTAACAAACGTCCCCAACTACATTCATAGGTAGTGATGACCTCAGCTGTTTAGCGTCTATAATCTGCTGTCTCTTTCTCTCAACTAGGTCCACGTGAGCCACTATTACAAATTTTATATCCGCTGATTAACTCGGCAATTATTTGAACCGTCGTTGTTTCAACATGTAACAAGCCAAATAATGAACTGAAATCTTATACTATAACTAAATAATATGGTTTTGCAAAATTAATCGCATTTAAAAAAATTGCCGCTCTACGTATGTAGGTATGTTTATTGATTATGCAAAGAAAGTTTTAATTGGTTCCGTTTTCATTTACTCGTTGAGGTAGGGCTGAGCGTTGAGGAAATTTAAATACTTAAAAATTATTGAGGAAATGTAGTATTTAGTAGTGGAAAGCTACCGTGAATGAAATGACTTGTTTGCTTTGTATCAGAACAGGGATACGCGTTGTATAATTTGTGAATGAAAGAGTGAGAGAAATTATACGATAGCGTTCATTGCGTTCATTTACGACGATCGTCAACTGTTTACTTACTGTCGTCACTATTCTACTACGTCATTCATTTCAATAACAAGAAGTATGGCGGACAGAAACGAGAGAATTTTAATGGAATTACTAAAAAAACCAGGAAACAATGTGTGTGCTGACTGTGGTAGTAAAAGTAAGTGTGATTTTATCAACAAACAAACGGTTCCGGCTGTTTTGAAAATTGTGTTTAATTTAATATATTGTGTTCAAAAATTTTACTGCGGCCGATGATTGATGATCACAACCTATGGGGGGCGTTACATGGGTTAAGATGCAAACAATAGTTTTAGGCGCAAAATAAATAATATGTGGGACGTTTTTCTTCACAACAAAACACGTACGACGCTCCCGCGTACGATTGTCATTTGTTTCACGCAATTGCACGATCACTTTCTACACGCGATGCTCATTTATTTTTGTTTTGAATTAGCTACTGCTGCAATATTTATTAACCACTTACCTCATGACTATCATGCTTTTTGGTCATTGACATTAAGTTGTAAACACTACTTATTGACTGTTGTGCAAAATGACTTTTATTATTCTTTTACCTAATATTGCATGTTTACTTGTTTAATTAAAAAAAAAAAACAAACAAAATCCCGATATTTATAAAAAAATGCGCGATTTCGTTAAATACATTTGACTCAAATATTAAGGACGGATTTGAAATTTCGGCTAAAAGAAGTACTATTATCATTAAATATTCACTTTAAAAGTACAAAAATGTATTAATAGTCTAATTTAGGCACACTTTTTACATTTTTCACACGTTGTGATGTCCCCGAAAGCTTTTGCGTCAGGCATGCAAATCGGCCATTAATATATAAATAACATTGTAGATCCGGAATGGGCAAGCTACAATATTGGAATATTTGTATGCACGAGATGTGCTGGAGTCCACAGAGGTATGGGAGCTCACATTAGTAAAGTAAAGCATTTAAAGTTAGACAGATGGGAAGATTCACAATTAGAAAGGATGAAGGAGGTCGGTAACGTGGCTGCAAGGCTTAAATATGAAGAGAGAGTGCCCCCTTGTTACAGAAGGCCTACAGAAGACGATCCACAGTAAGTAACTATTGGTATAAAGGCCCTGGAAATGTTTCAAACGTTCTTCGCGTGGATTATTTTAACCCTTCGACTTAAGAACTAAGAGATTTTGGATTTTTGTTCTCGATAGCTTAGAGCGACTATCTATAAATACAATAATAATACTCCAAGTTACGCGATAGATGGGAGCGACAAAGATTATGTAATAACTCGGGGTACGGCGTGAAAAGCGGGCAAAATATTAAACTAACAATTAATATTTGGTGAATACAACTTTTCGTTTCTGTTCTGAGTTATCGCTCTTCTAGATTAGAATGCAGATTGAGGTCATTAGCTACTATGTCACATTTTTTAAATATTCTGTTATTGTCATACGAAAATTTCTTTCAATTCAATTACAGTGTAAACTCTTTATAACGTCCTTCGTTATAACGAAAAACTCCCTATAACGTCGAAATTTTTACGATTTGGTTGGTTTACCTTAAAACCTATACATTAATACAACGCAACAGCCATTCTCTATTACGAAGAAATATGCTCATATTTAGGCGTCAGCAAATGTTTACAGACATAAAGAGGACCATTCTGAACCATCACCATCTATTCAACAAGCACTTGATGACGCCAAACTTATCGAAAAATTCCTATTATTTAATGAAGATTATTCCACCACATTGAAAAATTGGTTATTTTTCTTTCTTCCCTCCATATAACGAAAATTCTTTATAACGAAAAAAATGTTCGGTCCCTTAAAATTCGTTATAAAGAGATTATACAGTGCATTCAAGATTATTGTTAATTTGGTTGTTTTTCTTTCTTCACTCCATATAACGGTAACTCTCTATAACGATAAAAAATGCTCGGTCCCTTGAGTTTCGTTATAAAGAGTTTACACTGTATATTATTTTTGTAGGGTTTTAATAGAACAATGGATAAAAGCTAAATATCAGCGAGAAGAATTTTGTCACCCCGAAAGACAAGGCTATACAAACGGACACATGGAAGGGTTTTTAATGAAACGAGGTAAAGAAGATAGTAGATTTCATCCTCGTAAATTTATTTTAAACGAAACGGATGACACGCTTAAGTATCACGTTAAAGAGCGGAAAGATCCCAAAGCAATACTTAGGATATCGGAATTAAATGTAGCGTTTGCTCCCGAAAAGATAGGAAATATGAATTCACTACAAATTACATTTATCAAAGACGGTTCTACACGACACATATACGTTTATCATGACGATGCTGAAGTTATTACGAACTGGTATATGGCTATCAGGTTAGGTTATATTTTTCTTGGTTGAGCCTTTTTAATGCGCGCTTATAAATACTTATATGGTTTGCTTTTTTTAGGTGCGCCAAATTACACAGGTTACAAGTTGCATATCCGGCGGCTAGTGAATCCGAGTTAGTTGGCCATTTAACCAAAGATTTTGCAAAAGAAGGCTGGTTATGGAAGACGGGACCGCGACCTACAGATGGATATAAAAAACGATGGTTCACTCTCGATCATCGTAAGCTAATGTACCACGATGAACCGTTAGATGCACACCCTAAAGGAGAAATATTTTTGGGACACATCAGTGAAGGATATGCTGTTAGTTTAGGAGCACCAGCCGGTGAGAATAAATTAATTAAAAAAAAAATGTCGAATTGATTTAAAATCTAAAAGATTGACTGGAGGAAAAGTGATTTTTAATACTGAAATTCGATTTTGTTTTCGATAGGCGCAAAAGATCAGGGATTCTCTTTCACACTAAAAACTCCGGAGAGGACGTTCAACCTGTCGGCGGCTACTGAATCGGAACGCGATCATTGGATGGAGGTGATCAGTTCAGTATTGTCGAAACCCCTTACACCGCAGGACAGCTCAAGTAAGTGTTCTCGGAGAAACGCCGCCTCCACGAGTAGAGGCAGAGCCTCTACGTGGGCCAGGTGGTGTTGCTGTTGTTGCCGGTGGCTTTTGCCTTACAGCACCAATGGACAAACCAAATGTTTGTCGACAATCGCTTGTGTTTGATTAATCGATAAGTATGCTCGGTTTGTAAATTGTAGATCGTAGTCTGTCATTTGTCATTATGATCGGTAGTACATCTTAACAATCGTATAAAATCATTTTGGTCTTTCCTTATTTCAATAAATATTCAAATAGTAACGGTCGCGCTTAGCAGAAACCATACTCGATTTTTTGGATTAATCACTACTGTCATTTGTTTTCTACGATGAGACCGTTCGTCGAGTTCTACTAAACGCGGCCATTGCCTAACTGAATTTTATGTCTAACAAGAAATTATTATCACTTTTAAAATGCACGCGTTACGCAAAATAAAGTATTGATAGAACTTCATTTGTTTAAAAACAAAAAGTAGTTTGGAAAGTAGAATAACAAAGGTACGTATTCAGTACGTTTTTGTTTCCATTCCCGTGTTATGTATAGAGAGACATGCGAAACAAACTAATGTATTTATTTTATAACAATCTACAATCTACAAACCTATCTGATACACGTTCATCTGCTTTGCGATTCGATTTTAATACTGGGACCAAAGTCATGTTGGTATTTTTAAAAGAGTTAAACGGTAACGATGCTCATTTGTCTTTTTAAAATTCCATTAGTGATAATCTAATAATTTATACTGCTTTTGAAATGATCTTTTTAAAAGAACTGAATTTTCGTGCAATTTTTTTTTATAAATTAAATAAGTACTCAATTCATTTAAAAACAATATGTGAATATTTACAATAGTATTATTATATGCCGAGTTAAAAACTTAGCGCTTACAACTATTACTTTAGTGAATTAGTGTTATAATTATTGTTTTTAATAATGTCAAATTATTAAGCAATATTACGTCATATCAAAAGAAAGCTTATCCAATCAAATTCGTTTTTTTTATTCTAGGGAAAATAACTTGAACTATTTTTATGTATCTGAAAATACATTTACAAAAAGCTCGCTTCGTTTTTCACACGTTGGTGACGGTACGATCACAGTATAATTTCGATTTTCTTCACTTAAAGAATAATTTACAAAAAAATATTTATTGACTCATTTGTTTAAATTACTAGTCGAAATTTGATTGTAATCGCACCGTACTTGCTTGGGCATAATCATATATCAGGGTTGTCATTTTCATAAGATATTCATTTGTTTGACAATACTTGTTTTGTTTTTGCTTAGACACCAGTTTGATGATTATCTCACAAGGTACTAAAGTAAAATCATAATGTACCAACTTCATTTACAATAATTAAATGATGTTTTGAATAGATAATCATCACATCCCTGTATTTGGCTATTTTTGTACATATAAAAATACAGTAGAATCTCGATTATGTGAGCTGTTGTGGATCGATCCTAAATAAATAATGATAATTTTTTGTCTGTAAATGAATAATTGAAAAACTCGACTTTTTAAGAATTTAAAAAAATTCTACATATTAAACTCATTTCAACATTTACTCCATAAATATTTGTCAGTCATACAAAAAACAATCGCTTTGCTCAGAAACTCGGGCTCGTACGCGCGATAGCTCGGTAAATACGGGAACAAAAAAATGAGTAAATCGCAAACTCAGATAAAACGGGCTCGGTTAATCTCGGGTTCTGCTGTACACCTACGTTACATACAAACCCTATGACAAAAAGCACGCACATTTTTTTAAAAGTAGTATTTGTTTATAATTACGAATTTTTGATCTCATAGTTTGTAGTAGTTTTTGCCTGTATATTACTAATATTAAGTTTTTTTTCATTGTATTTATGTAACATTTTATACATTTTTTGTGTGTATTTATTTTATTTATGTACCATTTATTTAATCTTCATTGCTGCTTAACTTTCATCACATACTGTTGTTTGGTTTTTGATTAAACATTTTTGAAAATCATTTTAACGGAGGGAAAAAATCATCGAAATCTAACGATCGAACAGCAGTAAATTTAATTTAATTGGAGAAAATAAGTAAATAATGAGAGAATACAGGAATTGCCAGTCTTTTTGATGGAACTATTTTTGTTTATATTTGAAATCGATGTCATGAATTTTAGTGATAACCATAATTAAAGTGTAAATATTATTTGAATAATAAGACTTTTGTATCGAATACCTGTTTTTCTTTTGATTTTTCTTTCTTTTATTTTTGTAGGCTACATTAAATTGAAAGGAAAGTCTAGATTTTTTCCTGATAAACTAAATGTAACTAAAAATGAGGTATGATATTTTTATTTTAACTAAATTGCTTCAATCAGCTTCAAAGCAGAACGAAAGCGACTGACAAGATTTTTCTTAAATTCACGCAGCAATTGTTTTTTATGCTCTGCTCGTAACAAACGACTGTCGCGTATGAATTAGAGAAAACCTGTCACTTGGCATGCGATATAAAGAGCTTGTGATAGAAAGAAATGATTGTCGAATGACTGAAAATATTAATTATACAATGCAATATACAGTTTATTAAAAAAGTGACATTTATTTACTTATTAGGATATCAATAAAACACTAACAGTAAGTATTAAGAAATGTATCGAGTAGGGTTGCGGATCACCGAATACTTATTTTTTACATAAACATTTTTCATATAATAACGCTTGTGCATGCGAATGCCGTTTTACTATAATATATTAACAAAATCAAATAACTTTTTCAGTAAGCATAACCGAATCTTTGGATTTTATTTTATAATTGAAGCACTTTTTCTTTTTAGTTGCTGCACGACTAATAAGAAAGAGAACGGCAACAAACACGATGAATATATTTTCTGCAAGGTAGAAACAAATGACAGTTACCAACACCGTGTCGTTTATAAATTCAGCATATGGACATACATATCTTGTTCGAGAAGGTGAAGTGATTCTTGGGTCTGTTTACCAATCAAAATTTAGTTACATAATTGAAGTTTAAAATGCGAAACGTTATTTATATTAAACTTACGTCATTGATTAAGTATTGATTGTACAACACCCTTATTATTGGATATCAAGATTTTTTTTCATTTGTAAAAAATTAAATATGAGCAGTAATAGACAATACAATTTCAGAAGTAAACTTTATTGTGCACATAATAGGTTATTTTCTTCTTTATACTGTAATATCATATCCGCATAATTTATCACGATCATTTATCATTAGTTTTCGTAGATAATACCTGCTCGGTTAAGCATTTTATAGTTACAATGACAAATTAAATAAATGATATTCGAACTGATTAATTTATTATATAACAAATTATCATTTGTTTAATTGGATATTTTAACTCGCAGTAAAATCCGGGAATTAAATATTAACTTGTTTCAGCTGTTTTACCACTAGTGAATTAAGTTATTTATCGAATAGTCTTTTTTATCATATAAATCAAATCTGGAAAATATAATGTGTTGTTGGTGAAATCAACATGTTCTCATCGATAAGGATAATTTTTGAAGTGAAAACTTCTTTAGCGGCGTTGTACACTTTTTTTGTAATGGGTAAAAAATGTTAAACTCGCGTCAGAAAAAGTAAGAACTGGATGAGACTCTCTAAGTGATAGTGATTGCCAGATACTTTTTATACAACGTTAGACATCTGGCGTTGAAATATCGTACATAAAAATGCAATCTATGATACAAACCATTTTATTTTTTATACAACGTTAGACATCTAGCGTTGAAATATCGTACATAAAAATGCAATCTATGATACAAACCATTTTATTTACAAGTGTTGCCAATAAATAAACAATGCTTCTAAATGCAAAAAATTAAGACGTTAATATTCAAGTTTCCACTTCTGCCGGCACTCCCGGAGTGCAACCCGTTTTTTTTTTTTGTAGGTATGTGAAATGTAAAATAGTTTAGGAATGGTATATAGTTAAAAACTAATGTTAGGTTGCAAAAAGCATGATGGTCACAAAATCTGATGTGACACTAAATTGTGGCACACATATTTCTCGATAAGAAAAAACATTGTAGAATTTCAAATCGAATGTAATATTCGATCGATTGAAATGAGTTTGACAACGACATTAGACTGTAATTAAATGACCACAAGCTAAGGTCATAGTCGAATAAGATTTTTTGACAATGTTCTCTGCAACCCGGCATAAGTTTACTTTAAATAAATATTATATATGCTCATTTTGTATTCATTAAGTGTAAGTTAATAATTATAATCTTTAAATTAAAACTTGAATGTAATTTAAAACAATTGATTACAAGAATTGTTATGAGTAAACAAACGAAGGAGATAGTATTACATTACATACAACAGCTTGTTTAATCTTTTGTTTTATCTTTGTGGTACAAGTTTACTAGAATACGTTTCAATTTTCTTTTTATTATATTATTTACTATTTATCCCGTGCGTAAACAACATTCAAGATAAAGAGTACTGACCGAAATCAGTATTGGCTCGTGATTCGTTATTTCCAAGTCACAAATAAATCTTTACATATCTACGTTTTTAACATCACAATTTGTTAATTTAGCGTCGTCAATGTTTAATACTTATTATTTAAATTTGATAATGCATATATTTTCAAAACACCGTAATTGGTTCGAAATTAACCGGTTTAATAAGTTCAACAGAATAAATATGTTATATAGAGAAACTTAAGTAAATCTATTATTTGTTTTGCAAGCTAATTATACGAGTTATTACGGATCGACCCTACCTCGAATAATAACTTAATACGGACTTTTTAAGACTACGTATTTCTATATTTGATAATTAAAATATTTATGCCAAACATATAAAAATAACTGCTTTGCTTGGGATAACTTGGGGAAGCAAATATTAGATGTGGTCTGGATAAATTGCGAACTCGGATAAAAAAGGGCTCGGTTAATTCGGGTTCTGCTGTATATTCAAAACAACGCCACTGAGCTTGAAACATGATCTTGGTAAATAATAATATTACCCACAAATTACTTTAATAAGTCGAAAATTAAAGCGTCATATCTAAGAGCATAACAACATTCAAATTTGTTTAAAGTAGTGGTATTTATAACTGAAAAAATAGTGTTTTAGTGTTATAACAAATTCATGTAAGTAATATTGCTTACCATACATTTTTTTTTGTTACAGCGATCTTTTGTTTTCGCAAAATAATTGATAGTTTTTTTATCTTGGTTTTTATTTTGTGGTATTTCGCACTTTTATAGGTTTCCAATGTTGCACAGTAAACTTGTACGATAAATGAATGAATGAAATCCCCACCAAAGATTGCCCAGAATATGGATCTCCACAATATATTCGAATTACTTTAAAATGGCGCAGGGGTGTTATCGTTGTTAACTTCAAATGAGTTGGGACTCTTCTATTATTGCGCTATTTCAAAGTAATTTAACTATAATATTGTTACATATTAATAAAATAGTTCCATACATTTTTTAAATGTGTTATTTTGAGTGCAATAATTTTTTTTTTGTAGAAGACGACAATCTTATACCTAATTTCCAATATTTTAATGAATGTATTTTTTCTGTTCTCACTTTGTTATTTTTTGAAGTTATTAATGCGAATAAATAGTATTGTAAATTTTTGCCGGCAGTTTTTTTATTTACTGATTGTAAACTGCCGATCTATGTTACATGCGCGAGTCAGAAATAATACAATAGAAACGTCTGAACTGACTGTCGTTTTGAAATAAAAGATTACTAAATTAAAAATGCAGAAATAAATCCATATTTCACAGAATAACAATTGAAATAAAACTGAACAAAAATTTTTTTGATATACATTTTTTTATAGTTGCTTTTTGTAAGATGTATGATTTTTTGTTTTCCCATTAATGTTTATATTCAAATTATTAGCTGTGATTTGTGTTGAAGTGAACTCAATAATAATTGTGATAAATCTGGATAAGAAAAAAGTTTGACATCCCCTCGTATGGATTTTCGAGGATCCATAGACATGTATGCAATCATCAAACTATGGAGGGTACTAACCTCTTCCTCTATACGTCAAACTGAAATTTTGACATGTGTTAAAGAAATAGGTTATAATTATCGTTTTATAATTTTATTAAAATTTGGTCGACAAAGTTACTTTGATAGTTTTTTACTATTGACAGGACTATATTATATTAAAAAGAATACGTTTTAACTCAAAAAATGAAACGAAAATTTAAACATGTTGAAGTAAGTAACGTCGAAAATAACGAACGTGTTTGTGCTACGGAAAAATTAAATTTTCAATCAAAAACAAGTGCTATTAAGAAGAAGAAACGTCCAAAGAAAGGCAAGAACATCGATTTTATTGATACTGATCAATTGACCGATAGTTTTTCAAATGTGGAAAATTCACAGAACGAAACCGAAATAAAAAACGCTTGCGAGGAAGAAACTGAGCAGTTAGAATCTAGAAAATTAGACAAGAGTACACGCAAGAAACAAAAAAAGCAACATAAAGAAAAAGAAGACTCGAATGTTAGTGAAGATGGCACATCAAAAAAACGAAAAAAAATAAAGCCAAGTGAAGATAGTTGTTCAACGGAGAATGATGAAAATCATAAGAAAGATAAAAATATGGAAAAACGCAAGAAAAAAGAACAAAAGATGAATGTCGATTCCAGTCATCAATCGTCAGAAATTACCGAACTAGATGAAGAAATTGAGTCTAAAAAACAAAGAACGGAAGATGGTTTGTATGAACCAACTGAAGCGGAATTGAACGAATGTCAAAATCCAGAAAATGTTAAGCAAACGAAAGTTTCTATACGACAACAGAAGCGCGAGAAAAACAGAAAAAGACTTATCGAACAAAAAGAGAAACATGAAGTAGCTGCTAAACAGAATGTATTAAATTACTTGTCCTTGTGGAAACATAGTAAGGACCATTGGAAATTTGAGAAATTAAAACAGATTTGGTTGTTTAACAACATGTTTGATGAAGATAAAGTGCCTGATAATATGTGGGACATTTTGATCGAATATATCAATGGCTCAAAAGGCAAGGCCAGGCAAACTTTATTGGAATCTGCTATGAAGATTATCGAGAAAGCTGAAGAAAATGCAGAATCTGAACAAATTGAGGAAGATTCAAAATATAAAAGGGCTAGAAACATTTTACAATGTTTACAAGAATAAAATTATATTTACTGCATGTCTTGCAATCTATTATGTCATAAAATATAAGTTATAAACGTAATGTTTGCCTTTTATTTTAAATATACATTGGAAATTTGGTATTTAATTCCATCATATTAAAAGTAACAGAACACACCAAGCCTAGAATTTTATCTATACGAATTTACAATAACAATTTACTCAATTTTACAATTTTTTAAAATTTAAAATACATCTGTATTAACTAACGCGATCACAATATTCAGTTGGTGCTTTTAGTAGCCGTTTCTTCCACTTTCGTCTCCTGCTCGAGTACTCGGTCAATCCATTTGCGTAGCTTGTCGGTATCTTGTAAGCCTTCCAAACGTTGTTCGACCTTCCCGTTTCGAATTGCAACCAAAACCGGAATTGAACTAACTTGATAATCTAAAGCCAGTTCAGTGTTTTCATCAATATCAACTTTGGCGAGATTTACTTTCCCTTCATTGTCTGCAATTATAGATTCCAAACGTGGAGCTAGTGCTCTGCAAGGAGCGCACCATCTGAAATTTTTTTAATTTATGAATATGAAAATACATTAACTGACAATACATTCATCCATCAATTAGTACAATAAAATACTATTAAACTTATCACTTACGTAGCAAAGAAATCAACAATGACTGGCACTTTACTTTTTTTGACCTTCTCGTCGAAATCTTTTGGGTCCTGGACCGTAAATGAGTCTCGTAAGTGTGCGCTTGTTGTGATGCAACGCAAATTTGGAACAAATATATTTTTAGCAACGTGTAGATTTCTGCAACTTGACACAATCGCAGGCTGCATTTTTATCAATTATTTTAAACAATTTCACGTGAAACCTTCTAAAGTATCAGTTGTCAAATCTCAACTGGGGATTTTGACTTATCGAACGCCTGAAAAGAAATAACCTCCTTTAGTTCTTAAATACGTCTCTAGCATTAAAAAGAAAGAGAAATAGTGTTCGGAGCATTTTACTCCGATATATTTTCTATAAGTAACCTCATCTGTCAGGACTGAAACACAGGTCCTTAACGAGGAATATTTCTCTGAAATAAATCTGTTTGCGTTTTAGTGTACTAATTTATTGTGTTATCATTCCCAATTTCCAGAATTTCCACTGACCTTTAGAAAAACGCGCAGAAAAATATTTAAAAGTATTTTATTTGATATTATTTGTATAGTTAAAATAAATATACTTCTAAGTACATCCCTGATAAGCGGTAAGTACAGTATGTAGAAAAATTGCCGAACTGTCTAAATATATTTTAATACTTTATAGAACTTGAATAGTTATGTTATTTAATGAAAATTGGAGCTGAACTTTACTCTGATTAGTAAAAGTAACTTTAAATTTAAATACGCCAGTAATTATTGACAATTCGTTTCATCAAATTGCGTTAAGTCTTGAATGTACTTAAAGCCCCCCCACTCTGTTAAAAACCCTTTGATGTTTATAAGTTATAATGGAGGACTACCATAAAAACAATTTGATGTTAACGTATTTAAATAATTATTAGTTTATTTCTCATTTTGCACTGTATAATATGTGAGAAACAGTTGAATATCATTTATCGTATCATTAAAAACAAGTAAGTAAACCGCGTTTTGATCTGATGGGATTAGACACATCGATTTCTCGTAAAACAGTAAGATTCTTACATTAATACTTTTTGTTGCAGCCATCAAATATAATTCAGAACAAATCTTGTTAATTTAGTTACTGTATTAAAAAAATAAATAACTGACCGTTTACCTCATTAAAACTAAAACATCTGATCATCGCATTTAACAAGTGACTAACACTCTTACGAAATCAAATCTAAACCTTTGAGTAGCCATGTAATATGTACAGTTGTCTAAAGTTATGCTATTTTTTTACAGATGTCAAGATATGATTTTTTTATAAAATAAAATATTACATTTTTTAAGATGACAGATACTGAGTTACAAGCACATGAATTTGTGCGCAGGAAAGAGTGGCAAAGAGCCATTGAACTTTACGATCAGCTATTAAATACTGGATCAAATAAACATACCGCAAAAGAAAGAATCGTGGCTTGTCTTTTGGGTCGTTCGGAGTGTTGTTTAGAACTCGGGAGACACGAAGCTGTAGTGCAGGACTGTAGACGTATAATTAAGTTATTGGCCGACGGAAACGAAAACAATAACGGTGCAAGAGCCAGGAAAAGGCTCGTCTATGCTCTGTTTTCTTTGCGGAGATTTTCAGGTAAGTCAACAGTCCAAAAATTGCTTTGAAATAAGGGTTATTTGATCTTTTTGACATATTGTTTATATTTTGTAGAAGCTGAAGTAGCAACAAGAGAATGGCTCTTATCCGGTAGTCCCGGTGCTCAGAATCATCCCGAGGCCGTAAAAACGTTAGAAAGACTTCGTTCGATTTTACAAATGGCCAGCGGTCAAAAAGGCGGTAATGTAAGAATGTTACAGCAACGTTTAGACGAAGAGCTTCAGGCTTTAGAGTCGCGTTTCGAAGCTCTTACCGGTTAGTATTTTTGTTTCATATAACTAATAAAAACAAAACCGTTCGTATAATATGTGCGTATGCTTCCTCTCAGGTCTCGGCTCGAATCAAAAAGATAATTCTCAACATAGTAAACATCGTAATAATAGAAAACAACCGAATAATAGCGATATATCTGTAGATTCAGAAAAGAAAAATTATAACAATAAACATTCGCACGATAAAAAAACTATTTTAGATAAAAATCGACAGCATAATTTTACGGTAACTAATAGTTTTCAAAAACAACTTGATTCCATATCGAATCAGTCGGAAAACAACGGCGATACCGGTAACGATAGAGTTTCATGTACATATTGCTGTATAACTTTTACTGACAGGTAAGAACAAATGAAACGACGTTAAAAGATCCGAACGATACATAACTAATGCGCGTTTTTGTAGATCTGAGTTGCGAACGCACTGCCAATCCGAAGCTCATCAAACAGTTATTATGTCGGACGAAGGTAGAGATTGGAAATGGCGACCGCCTCCCCGAGGCTTCAAGGCCGATACGTATTCGTTGTGTGAAAATTATAGCGGAGGTTCGTGTAGATACGGCGCGCAGTGTGTCGAAGCGCACGGAGCCGACGAGTTAGCGGAATGGAGGGAGAGATTCGAATATAGACGGATGAAATTGCAAAGAGCGTGCGAAAAAGAACTTTACGGAAAATCTTATACGGAGCAGTTATTAGACAGATGGGTGCAAGCTCCCAGTCCGGAAAAAGTGATGCGCGAAAAGCTAGACGGAATCGAAGATAGTTGTTCGGCCGATTTGGTGACCACCGTTTCGTCGAAATTGAGCAGACGCGAGTGGACGTTTATACTTAGAACAAAACGGCATCTGAAAGCTATAGCTCTTTTACAAGATGCTCACAGAAACCATTTTGTTTTAAAACAAGTCATACCGGGTGATAACATTCCACAAAAAGGTGCTAACATGATCGTAAATCAGAATCAGAAAAAATCAAAAAACGCCAATGCACCCAACGTTATCAAGGCTGCAGAAGTAGAATTAAAATCCGATCAAGAATGGGTCGTGCAATCGAGCGATAATCGCGACACTCCGATTAACAGAGAGGATTCGTCCGCTTTTCTCGAACATCGAGTCAAAGTAGCTTTTTCGACCGATATCTACGGTACTTTTCGTCAGTCGGTCGTATTCGATTTCGGATCGGAGCCCGTACTAGTTAAACATCTGTGCGTCGATGTCATACCGATAACTGATGCTGACAAAATAAAAGAGATTAGAAAAGAAATTATTTTGTCGACGGCCGAGAGATGGCATCCGGAAAATGCGGAAATAGTTGCGTTTACTTCGCCCGTAACGCCTCAGATTTCTACGCCGGCCGCCGCTGCCAGAGACGGCGAATGGGAGAGAGATTTGGTCAGTGCTTATCCATCACCCGGAGCCGATACTTTTACGCTGACGCAATCTACGGTAGCCGAAAAAAGACTCACCAAGAATAATTATAGAGCGAGAATGCACGAGCTGTTGTGTGTTGAAGAAATGGCTAGGTAAACAATTGAACTGTAATATTTAGATCTATGTAAATACAGTGTAACCTCTTTATAACGAATCTCAAGGGACCGAGCATTTTTTTTCGTTATAAAGAGTTTTCGTTATATGGAGGGAAGAAAGAAAAATAACCAAATTTCACCTAATTAATTTATTCCATGTTGTCTGTTAACTTTGCTTGGCGTTTTTGCTATGCCAATATTTGTTTTGTATTTTATTTGACTCTTGGGATGTGGTGGAATCACCTTCATTAAACAATAGGAATGTTTCGATAAGTTTAGCGGCATCAAGTGTTTGTTGAATAGTTGATGATGGTTAAAAATCGTCCTCTTTATCATCTTCTTCATCTTCATTTTGTTGTATAAAAACAATTACACTGTTAAATACGCCTAAATATGAACATATTTCATCGTAATAGAGAATAGTTGTTACGCTATAAAGAGGGTATTAATGTATGGGTTTTAAGGTAAACCAACCAAACTGTAAAATTTTCTACGTTATAGGGAGTTTTTCGTTATAACGAAGGACGTTATAAAGAGGTTACACTGTAATTTAAAGCGATGAAGTTTTCTAACATTCAGTTTTTTGTATAGGTACGAACAGGTCGCCCGGTATAATGTCACGTGCAACATCCGCGTAACGCTGAGCTATCTCTTAGCTCCGACGGGTACGGCAACGAGCACGGCCAAATATTCCCATAATGGAGAGCTGTTTGCGCTGATGTCGCTCGGAAAAGACGTTAGCGAAGATACGTCGGCGGGTCGACTCATATTAAACAACTGCACTACCGTACTACTCGCTCCCAAACAAATCAAAACCAGCGCGGAAGGTTAGAAAAATCGTTTGTTATCGTAATACTTATGAAAGTTGTCATACAGTCTTCATCTGTTTTATAAAAGTAAGTTCATTAGCACTGAAATGCGTTTTTTCTTTCTAGTTGCTTTACAACAAAACGAATTATCGGAGGGAATTACAAAACAAAAGCGTAAGGTTTATGAAGCTCTGATAGAGGACAAAGGGAAAAACATGATATATTTGCGTTTGTCGGCGACGACTGTAAAAGATTTAAATATGAAACCGGATACTCATTTCGTAGCCGAAATACAGTTTCAATTGAATCGAATTCCTTACTGCGAGTGGCACTATGCTATCGATAAAATAGCCGATTTCCGCGTCATATTTCCCGACACGTATCTCGAACCGAATATTCCCTGGACCCCTCAGAGACAGTGGGCCGATATAATCGACTCGAAATTGAATTTAAAACAAAAAGAAGCAGTCGTGGCGATAACAACGCCGATAAATATTGCTCTTCCGCCGATTTTGATTATCGGACCGTTCGGCACCGGAAAGACGTACACATTGGCTCAAGCAATTAAACAGTTACTTCTGCAGCCCGAAACCAGAATACTGATTTGTACTCATTCGAACAGTGCGGCAGATTTATACATAAAAGACTATTTGCATCCGTACGTCGAAGCGGGACATGACGAAGCGAGGCCTCTTAGGGTTTATTATCACAAAAGATGGGTGTCTACGGTGCATCAGGTCGTCCAAAAGGTAAGGTCGCGAAGTGATCGGTGCGTCTTCTATTCTTCTAATATTTGTTTTGACGTGATAACGTCTTATAAATTGATGAAACACCGGCTGCACGCACGAAAAAGTGTCACGTTCCGCCTGAGCCTGAGCGTGCAAGCGAGAGCGCGGTATAAGCGATAGAGAGGCACGATCGGCCCAAGCGTCGGCTTGTACGCATTTCTCTCTCTTCTCGCGTGACGTCAGAGAGTTCATCGATGTTTCTTTATGACGTTATCACGTAAAACTATCGTCCGTAAACCGACTTTACAGACAACCAATTTTTCTTTTGCAGTACTGCTTGATCGAGACAAACAACGGAATGAGAAGTTTTCGTTTCCCAACACTCGAAGAAATAATGAAACATCGTATAGTCGTAGTAACATTGTCGATTTCAATGTATTTATCGACGATGGGACTTCCGAAAGGTGAGCTACGTTTATTTTTTTGCGATAAAAGTTATGGCGTTACTCATACTTTTTTTTAGGTCATTTCACCCACATTTTATTGGACGAAGCCGCACAGGCAATGGAATGCGAAGCAATAATGCCCCTTGCGCTTGCCAACGAGACAACTAGAATCGTGTTGGCCGGAGATCACATGCAGCTGAGCCCCGAATTGTTCAGTGAATTCGCAAAAGAACGAAATTTACACGTTTCACTTTTAGGTATTCGTTTGTTTTAACATCGCTGTTTGGAAACACGGTTCGTAAAGTCAGTGGTTTTATGCCGTTTCATTTTTTCAGAACGTTTGTACGACCATTATCCGACGACGTTTCCGTGTAAAATACTTCTTTGTGAGAATTATCGCGCTCACGAAGCGATCATTCAATTTACGTCAGAGCTATTTTACGACCAGAAATTGATATCGAGCGGCAAACAGCCGAGACACGACAAGTTCTATCCGTTGACGTTTTTTACGACTCGTGGCGAAGATGTCCAAGATCAAAATTCGACCGCTTTTTATAATAATTCAGAAGTGTACGAGGTCGTCGAAAGAGTTTGTGAATTAAGGAAAAAGTGGCCGGCTTCGTGGGGAAAACTGGACGATCAAAGCATCGGGATCATGACGCCTTACGCCGATCAGGTTCGAATAATTTAGCTTTCTTTTACAAGTTACTAGTTCGATCGTGCTTCGATCGTTTCGATAAAACAAAGTTATGTTTTTTCAGGTGTTTCGCATTCGTTCCGAGTTACGTAAACGTCGAATGGGTGGAATATCGGTCGAACGTGTGCTGAACGTTCAGGGTAAACAGTTCCGTGCAATATTTCTATCGACCGTTCGTACGCGACGCACTTGTACCGGAGCGACCAAACCTTCCGGGGACGAAATGGATTATGGATTCCTGTCGAACTCGAAGCTACTCAACACGGCGATAACGCGAGCGCAAAGTTTAGTCGCCGTCGTCGGTGATCCGGTCGCATTGTGTTCGATCGGGAGATGCCGTAAAGTGTGGGAGCGATTTATACATATTTGCAATCAAAACAAAAGTCTGTTCGGAATCACTTGGTCGCTATTGAGGAGCCAGCTGGACGGTGTCGAACTAAAAAAGACGTGAGTAAAATTTCATTTTTTTTAGGAGGTTGATCCGTTACAGTCCCAATCAAAAGTAAGTCGAATTCTAAATGGGAACTTTTATAGTTTATAAGTCGATGATATCAATAAATTATTGTCATAAAGGCATAAATAAATAATTTTTTTTTAATATTAATTAATTATTTCAGTATTTTACTTAATGGACTAGCTTTTGAATTTTTTGTACAAAGTTAGGTTAGAAAAAATAAATTTATGTAAATATCTGTATTTTACATGTTTTTTGTAGTAAATAATTAAAAAAAGAAACTAAAAGTAATAAAAATTAAAATTAAATCTTTAAAAAGTTGAAAATTCAGTTAAAATTGTCAAGAATAAAAGTCCATAATCGAAAAGTGCTAAGGTTTAATAATTTTTTTTATTGATTAAAAGTCTCCTAATTAAATTGGAAAAAATATTAAAGTATGCGTAAGACATCGATGCTTTACATAGTTAGTTTTCGGAAATGCTGACATTTTTTGGTTATTTGCAAAAAATTAAAATGTACCGTTTGCATGCTAGATTGACATATTTTCCATAAGACTACATGTAAAAGTTTTTTTTTAATTTCTAACTTTATAAATCTAATGATTTTGGTTTTTTTACAGAAAATTTTGTCATAAAAAAATCTATTAAAAAAACATTTCAGATTTTTTTCATTATCTTCGTAAAACGGCTCAACCTCCTTAAGAGATGGCGGGAGTAAAATAATTCGGTAGATTGACTTTCATGTATTTAATGTTTCAGTTACACGTTAAACCCGTTAGCACCGGAATTCATACCGCGTCAGTATCAGACGGAAGCGTACATAAAATTGCAAGCGGTGATGCAACCGACCGCTTTACAAACCGTAAGCCAGGCGCCGTTCCATCAGTTGGCAGCGGCGACTAGCGGGGTGGCGCCGACGAACTTGCGTTTCATTCCGCCTCAACAGATTCAACCGCCTAACGCAAACGTGAGCAGTCTCGTCAATACGGGACTGCCGCAGCAACAACAGTTCACGACTTTACCGGCCAGTGTTCCGACACCCGTCATAAACCATAACGCTATAGCGCCAGTACAACCGCACGTGTACACCCTGCCGCTGATCTACTATCCGACAACGCAGTCTACAAACGTAACGGTACTTTTCATCAATATACAGGGTGTTTGGCACATGAACCGACACATTTTTTTGGGGGGTTCTCGTGGTCATTGTGATCATTTTAACCCCAGTGACTAATTTCTAAATACCCGTTAATTTTTTTTTACATGATTTTTAAATTATTTTTTTCTACTGGTTTTTATTAATACAGGCACTTTAAAAGTCCATAGGGTCTTTTTCTTGATACTATTTGCATAAAATTATGATTCATTTTGAACAAGGAGTCATTCGAGAACTCAATAAATGTATTTTCGTGTCTCTAGTACCAAAAACAAACAGGTTACGATTTTTTGAAAGCAATTTTTAGGCCAATTTTCGAAAATGACAAAAAATCGTATATCGATAACCACGACACTTAGGGCAAAAGTCATTGGGGTTAAAATGATCACAATGACCACGAGAACCTCCCAAAAAATTGTGTCGGTTCATGTGCCAAACACCCTGTATAGTTTTTTGTTAACCTCAATTCGCTCGTGTTAACACGAACTTATGTTTTTGTTTCAGGTGCCGCCTCAGATATATCCGTTGAGGAACACCGTTCCCCCTCCGATTCCGTTTCCCGGTTCGCATAACGCCGTCACTTCAAATCATCAAGTGCAACAGAACGCTTGGACCGGCAACGCCATCAGCTATCCGGTAGTTTCTCCGAACGGCGCCACTCAGAGGAGTTCCACTCCGACCTGGTCTCCGAAACAAACTCCGTCTCAGTCGATGGCGAAGAAAGTTCCCGGAATCGTACCGAATTATTGCAACGCCGGCGACGCTTTGAGCATAAACGTGCGACCGGTCTCGGTCAACGTGCTGCAGCAACAAGCGCCCCTGGTGAGTCCCGGCGGCGTTCCGTATCATCCGACCAACGCGCTTCCCAATGCCGGATTCATACCGCTCCCGATACAGCGGTCGTGCACCAATAGCCCGACAACTCAACAACAACCGATCACGACACATTTACACGACACGTACGTTCCGGGCAACGTTATTTCGGCCAGTTACAACAATCGAAATAATTTAAGGCCTTTGAGCGTGATGGATAATCGTTTTATCGAGAAAGATCAGATACAGTTCTTGCACAACGTACATTTCCCGGAAAGGCAAAGCATGGCCATACCGGCGCAACCGAACAGCAACTTCCCGATACAGTTGCCGACTAATTTGCAACCGTTAAACAATACGGTAGCTCTGGCCGAACAGTTATCGTCCGTGAATCAACTATTGCCGGCTAACACGACGCTGTTAGAAATGCTGCAGCAGCCTCAGAGCCAAATCGAATGGTATCGACATTTGATCGAAAATGTCGGCATGGAGTCGGCCACGAAATTTTTAGAACTAATAGCTCACGCTAAAAAAGAATGTTTTTTTCAACAAAACTTACTGCAACAAAATATCGCGGCCGCGCAACAACCCAACGACAACCGCAATTTAATCGACGATTTATTAATAAACGATAAAAATGTATATGACGTAAATCCGGCTTTGACGAACGGAATCGGACATTTGAATCAGATCCCACCGGCGGGACCGATACATTTAATACCACAACAACAACAGAACACCGAGTTCTTACGCAATGTTTTACCGAATTGGCCATCGATCGAATTAGAAAAACAAGCGACCGAATATAATACTATGCTGCAACAGAACGGATTCACGAAGCCTATGCAACAACCGCCGACCGGAATACCGGTTACTTTACGGGAATTAGAAGCGTCTTTCATGTTTAACGTGAATTGGCAACAACAACAACAACAACAACAACAGCAGCAACAACAACAACAACAACAACAGCAACAACAACAACAGCAGCAGCAGCAACAGCAGCAACAATTGCAAGACGAAAATATAACTAGAAATTTAGTGAATAGGCCACCGCCTCAACAAAATGCTCCGTTTTTACCGGAAGCAGTCAAAGTACCCTGGCAAAATAATCCTGTACAACAAAGCGTTCCGTTGTACAGAAGACAAGGCGGCCATTTGTCAAATTCAAACGGTAATGGCGGCACGAATACTCAACTCAACCAGAGCGAAGCATCTAATGCCAACATGCTAATTCAAGAAGCAGATAAGCACGGAACAGGCGCCGTACCCGTGAGTTGTTTTTTGTTTTGTATTCTGTGTCTATTCATGTTCAATAAGATAACAAAAGCTTGCGACATAGTTATCTTCACGAATTGCTGAGCTCTTACAGTGTAGTTAACGATGTTTTTTGTTTAACAGATTTCATCGTCGGGCGCTTTTGCCGGTTACGCCAGAGCGGCTATGAATTTACAACAACAGACGGATCAGCGGTACCCGGTGTACAACGGTTTTGCCGGAGCGCCGCCGCAGCAGCCTTTCAACAATCAGATGCAGCAGCGTCCGCCTCAAATGGATAACCAAATGAATAACGATTTTTCAACACTGAGAGGAGGTGAAACGGTACGCTTTTGTTTTTATATGTAAAATTTGAGAACCTACGTCAAAGTCGATAAATCGTATTGCGCGACTTTATAGCTCGTTTATGACTCAAATTCGCTGATATTGTCGTTTGAATTCAGTGTCCTTTTTAACGGCATAGGGTATAGACGGCTAATGAGGTAAAATGGAAAGACAGATAATTTTCTGAACATCGTCGAAAGTTATTATTATAACGCGTATCATCATATCATATATATTAATACTCTAAGGTTAAAGATGTTTGCCTCCCTTTTTAGAAAAAACCTCACAATTTCTCCACATAAATTATACATCATTTTACAGATAATTGCTTGCTCTACTGACATCGACAACTAAAAAATTTATTATTGCTTTTGTTTTTGTAAATTAATTAAAATACAGCAACGCTGAACAATGTCTGCCATCTGACGGCTTTAATTTTGAAACAACGTCAACACTTCGATCTATCATCTGACCTTCATATTGTAATACAACAGACACAATACTGCATACTGACATCTAACGGCTTTAATTTTGAAACAGCGAGCAGCGCTGAACAACGTCACAGCAATGCTGCATGATGCCATCTGACGGCTTAGCTCAACGCTTTTGCTACTTGCGCCTCTATATGACAATTTTAGTAAAATATTTCTTCGATCTGTCATCTGAGCTTCATATTGTAATACAACAAAAAGAAGAACGTTATAAGCAGTGTGCAAAATTAGACACGAATTGAATACCTGCAATCATATTTAAAAAATAATTTTGTAAAGTGATAATTATTATTCACACAGGTCTCACTAGTTAAAATATTATAATAAACCGTCAATAACCGCGTACTGCTCGTAAGGAAGTGTGCTGATGAAGAAGCGATAAAAAGTGAACATTTCGAGGTTAAGAAAGTCGCTCTTTTGTTTCAGGTGGAGGAAATGATAAATAGACAGCAGGCGGCGGCTGCGGCGACTTACGCCAGCGTGCTGAGGGCGAACGCGAACGCGAACGCGGCGGCTCAGCAGAAGAGCGACGCCGAGAAGAATTGCAACGCGGGCAGAGATCCGTTCGCAATTCTGCGAGATTTGGGTCAGAAGGCTGCGACGGCAGCCAGCAATCAAGGTAATGCTGGTCTCTATCAGTATTTTGCTTGATGTGATAGTTAAATCAAAGTATGTACGTTTTATTTAATAAATAGTGTTTTGTAATGTATATAATAATAATATTGTTGTTTTCATTATGACTGAGAAGAGAATGAATTACTTATTTTCAATAACTGTGACAATTTCTCTATTCTGTGAATCTGTATTATCAATTTATCATTACTGTGTGTAGCGTTTCGTTTTTAATATGTTTATTGCGCAATATTTCTATTTTATAGCATCGTCATTCACGATTTTCGGCACAAAGCGTGTCTATTTAAAATAGCCATAATTTTTTATGTTCGCTGGCGCTGTTTCGAGTATAAAATGTTAGACTAATGCCTGATTTTTAACAATTAAATAAAACTGTGACTAACCGCAAAAAATTAATTTATTCAACACGCGTGAGTAATATATAATTTCGGGGCCCTGCTAAATTCGGGAGAAATAATAAATTACTTCATGTTGACGCGTAGAGTGCTAATAATGAGCCGAAACTGTACGATAATGTATCACTGCATAGTTTCTGGACCAATAGGAACGCGGTAGCGAGCCGAAACTGTACGATAATGAATAATAACTGCATAGTTTCTGGACCAATAGGAACGCGGTCGCGATTTGTATATATGAAAACAGCATCGCAATTCAGCGAAAGTCAGGGCCATCTTGTGTGCATCGAGGGCGGTGGGTACGTCAATCAATGAAGTGATTTATTATTTTTCCCTCTTTTATCAGGGCCCCGATTACATATTACTCGTGCTAGTTGAATAAAGTATTATGTGCGACCATTGATCGAAGAAGAATATTCCACTCGCGTGTTACCGCACTCGCTAAGCTCGTGCGGCAAATTTCACGCTCATGGAATCTTCTCCTTCTCTCACTAGTCGCACAATATACTATTGTTTCATGATATTCTGAGTTGTACTTAACCGACGAAATATAATATACAATTTATTTGCTAAATAACGGAGATTTTAGGTTATGATAAACGATCTGAAAAACCATTTATTATTTTATATATTATGAAAACTTTGTTTATTTATTTCCAAAGATGTATATTTCGTGGTACTTTGAACTTAAAGTAGCGTCAACGGACATTATATTTTATGGTACCATTTATATATTTCACATAACGTTGCTGCAATATTCAACACAGTTTGAAATCGTTTTTTTTATTTAGCTTCGTGAAAATATTTATTTTTGAATTCGAAATTGATTCGTAGATAAAGTTTGCCGACGGTTTTTTTATTTCTTTTTTCGCGCGTTTTTTTCCTTTCGTACACAGATTGTAATATTAAAAAAAAATCTATTCATAAATTCAACAGATGCAACTGGTATGTTGTAATGTGCGTGCAATATTAAATTTTTGATAAAAAAAACAACAATACAAAAAAAACAAAAAACAAAAACTAGTTTTCTATCATGACTTACAATGGTTTTAAAAACCCATTGTAATACTTTATTTTCTTGCGTTGAGAGTTATTTTTAAGATGTGCATTTGTTTTTCAAGCGTTTGTTTTTCCAGCTAATCAAATTGTTTAACTCCATTGCTCCGTCTTCATTTGCGCGAATAGAAACCTGTTGTACGAACACAAAAATGTACAAATATCTTGTAACTTGAAAAAATCCAACAAAAGCATCAAATCGCAACAGATTCAATGTATTTTCATGCACTGTACTATATTCATGTAGTTTTAGCAAGCGTAATTCTTCATTCATTATCGTTTTTAGTTACGTAACAATATTTCGACGAAATTTTCGATTGCAGTTTTCATATAAAAGGACCGATATAGATCGTAAGAAAATGTAAACTGCAGTAACAAATGCACGTCTTAATTAAAAACAAATTCAATTTCGCGTAGCTTTTGTGTATTATAATTTAAGCAAATTTTGTAGCGACTTAGTATTATGTAATCAAATATGTATAATTTGAAACACATGTAAAATATAATATAAAATTTAAAATATACTGCACGTTTTTCGTAGATTTATTACTAGTAATAATTTTTCAAATCTGAAATATATATATATTTAAAAAGCCGATGAAAAAGAAAAAATATGTTAGTGTGAATAAATTTTAAAAATAAAATATATTACATTATACAGATTGTCATTAAGATTTCCTTTTTAAATATGCTACCTATGTTTTTGTTTTTGAGTTCCTTCCTTTAAAAACAAATGATACAATAAAAAAAAAACAAACAAAAAGAAAATAACAAAACACTGTACTTATCGGGAGTTTTTTTCTTATTTTATGTTCATGGAATAATATAAAATAAGAAATCCGTATTTGATGGGGCAGATTTTTGTAAAAAAAAAGTATTACCGAATTTTGAAATTAAAGAGACAAAAACCGATCAAAAATTTGTAAGGTAAATAATAGAAAATACATAGCATATTTAATTAAAAAAGTTGCCGAACTGATAAAAAGGTTAGGTAGTTTGAAAAAAAAAGATTTAGTCAAAGGTAAAACTTAAAAATGAAAATATGATGATAAAGAAAATAAAAAAAAATATGTATAATATAAAATATAAAAATAATATGAACGGGGTTCGTAAACTTGTCATAGTTTTCAATTGTTAAACAAAAGAAAAGTGCTTTTATGGCGTTAATATGATTTCAGCTTAGGAACTCCGTTTCGAGCACAATTTTTCAGTGGTAATTTATTAAAATAAAAAAAAAAAATGAATTAAATGTGTAACAGTAGAAAATGAAAAAAAAATATGTATGAAAAATATAAAAAATATATATAAATAAAATACGTAAAAAAAGAGAAAAAATGAAAACGTAAAAAATATAGATCGTTTACAAATATTTTGAAAATTTCTTTGAAAAATAAAATTGTAAAGAGATTTTGAAAAAATTTCAAAGTTGCAATATCAATGTCTCTACTATAGGCAACTCATCGTACGTCGCTATCCTGGCGGGTTGCCTGTACTACAGGCATGTAATGTCAATGAAACTTTAGATTTCTCTATAAAAAAGTTTCAAGACGGTGAATTTTCTTGAAACCGTCAAAATGTTCAATAAATCTTTAAACCTTCTTGTGAAAATCTTCGACTCATTTAGCAATATTCTTACAAAACCGAAATACTTTTTGCGATTCCAAAAACGACTTTTACGTTAATTAATATTAAAAAAATTGGCAAACATTAAAAATAAAAAAAAAGAGAACAAGAAATGGTTTTTATTTTATAACAAAAAAAGATAAAAGAGATGGGTTAATTATGTAATAGTAGCAATTAAACACACAAATTTTTAAAAGGGAGGTTTTAGTCCCGTAGAAGGTTTCCCCCCTGATAAAAATTAGAAATTACAAAAAAAACAACTTTAATACCCTAATGCTTTGATGTTTTCTAAGTTTGTGTATTGAAATTATATGAAAAATTTAAGTTTTTTTTGGTCAACTATGAAAACATCAGACTAGTTTTGTATCTTAGGCATCGGGCAGTGGTCAGACATAAACAAGAACTATAATCGCGGGTCCGCTAATCCTGCGTCGATCAAAGTCGCGACTAATATAGCGTTAAAAAACAAATTGTACGACGACATGACATCGGTTTTTTTGTTTATGTGCTCGATCTTTTCTCAGTGCCTAAATTATAATTTACTTTCGTGAACAATGTAGATATAATAAATATAAAAACAAAAAAAAATCGACTTGTAATAAATCACAAAATTTATAAAAAAAAACTTTTTTGGTTTTGAAGTTTTAAAAATAAACTTGTAAAAATTTTTTTGGAACATACCAAAAAAAGGAGAAGAAAAATACTGAATTATTGAGGAAACGTTTATCGAAATAATTTTTAGGAATTTCCGTTTTACACTATTAGATGATAGTAATTTTTATTTTCAATATTTCACACTTCTTTTGTTTTGTAGTGTTTTGTTTTAAGTTTAGCGCATGCTCAGTCGTACTTATTTGTCTTCGTTATCCGTGTTCGCGACTCGAAGATTCTCGATCTTCAAAAATGACACCGCAAAACGTGATTAAGTAAAATACAAAACAGAAAAGTTCAAAAAAACTAAAACCCGACTACGACCAAGTAGAAAACAAGCTTCCAATATAAACGGCAGTCGGGTAAAAAGATGTTGATTTTAGTTACCCGACGAGTTTTCACGTTGCAAGCTTGCTTTCCATTTTTTCCCGTTTAAGTTTTTTACACTAATTCTATTTTTATTTAGAATTTTTCAGTTTTTAAATCGTGGAGTGATGGATCAGACAAGTTCGCAGGCTAATTTAACGCCGATAATTTAAGTTGTTGAGCGTCTATAATCTACAGTTTTGAAGTCGTCTTTCATTTGATACCCTGCGCAAACTTCAACTCTATTTTTTCCGTAGTTAATAATAATTTGTATTTACCATCCGCCATATTGGATCCGTGATGACGTAATAATATGGCCGACACAAAGAAAAACAAGTTAATTAGTGTCAAAATCGGTTCAGTAGAGTAACATTCGACATTACATAACATAGACTGTTAGACTCATAACCATTCCTTTATCGTAGGCGGGTAAAAAAAGGAGAATAGCCAATCATATTAACGCGTCGTCATTTCCAAGATGGCGTCTCAACACGATGCGAACACGGCTGTTGGACGCGTGTGATTAAAACGCGTGGTTTTTAATGTTTACACTTTTGTAGCCGTTTTGTATAAATTCGACTACTAAATACGACTGAAGATTATGTAAAAAAAAACAGGATTACATACCTTTTTTTTAATTGGTCATTTGCTTGGATAAATTGCGTGTACCAAAGTGGAAATTTCCGCAATTAGCTATTTTAAATAACCGTGTGTACACATTCTTTATTGTATGTCATTAGCATTTATTACAATAATTGTCGGAGAGTAAATAATAAATAAAAAAATCGGGGTGTTTGAAACTTTGGCAGCACCGGCAGTGTTTTCCGTAGGACCACGTCTTAAAAAACAAAATTTTTAAAAGATATTTGAACGAGATCTCTTTGCCTTTCAGATAACACCTCAAACATCGTTATATTATATTATTCGTTTTTCAAATTAGAGTCAGGCTGCCCGTTTATCGGTATAGTATAATACGCGCCACGAATCTAAAAGGCTCGGAAGCTAGACGCGAATGCGTGCTTGCGCTTGTACAGTCTGTTGAAAAACTCGCAACTCAACAAAACTAAAATAGCAATAACAACTTGACAATAGCGTACTCGACTGTACTTTAAAGCAGGAAAGCGACAAGTGACAAAGGCAACGAGCGATCACGGCCAATCACCGACGAGCGCACGTTCCGTGCAGGTAGCTGGGAGGTGGTGGGAGAGTATCAACGGCTCTTAAAACGTGCCTTTGCGACGCTGTTTGTGACTAACTTCCGAGCCTTTTAGATCCGTGGCGGGTATTATAGTGTCGTTTAGAGAAGGTGAGGTATCTGCGTTGTGAGAAGAGTGGGACAAGAGATCAGTAGCGATGTGATTTTCAGGGACAGTCTGCACTGTCAGCGGTGCGTCTCGACTAGCGACGAACAACTGAACATTCATTGTTAGAAAGAAGAGTGGGATAAACGACCAGTAGAGACGCGATTTGTAATAATCACGGGCGGCATCTGCCACCGTCAGTGGTGCGAAAACATTGATCCACCCGATAGAAACTCGTTTGTACGCGGAAACGACGCTGCCATCTTCTCTAAGCGATACTACTCTACGTGAAATAATAACCCTTTGTTTGGTTTTGCCGCAGTTGCATAAAAAGTGTATCATTATTCTGTGCAAGTAATTTAGTTGTACAAGGTTAACTATAATTAAGAAATGATATTGTTTACAGTACACTAATAGTTTGAAAAAAATATAGTGAATTTGTTTAAAATTATACACAAAATTGACAAATGTTTATTAATTATACCGAACAATTAAAAATATCCATTAACATGCGGAAATTTCGTTCTTAATTACGGACAGTGACGGATTGAACGAGAAAGTTTTTATTCAACATTATCGAACTCGGCTTTATTTTAGACATTTCTTATTTTATCTTCTGATTTCCAGGACGCTACTTTTAAAGATTACATTTTTACGGATCCTTTGCATCTATTGTCCAGATCTTCCAGACTTTCTGGAATTATACAGTCTGATTTTCATTTAGAGCAGTGATTCCCAAAGTGGTCTATATCGACCCCCAACTTGTAAGGGGTCCATGAAATGAAAATGGGGGTCAACGATAGAGAATCTCCTAACAAAAAAAGAAACAAACTGGACATCGTTAAGATTTAATCTAACTAAATTGATGCCAAATGTTGAAAATTTATTATTAAAGCATCAGGTTCATCCCTCACACTAAAATCATTTATTTTTTGCTTAGTTATTTTATGTAACAGAAAGTAAATTTTAATTTGATTCGTTTAATTTGAATCTAATTAATAATTAATGTATAAAACTAAACATTTCACACTACATTTCACTACCGTTATAAATTTAAATCGTTCAAAGTGAGTAGCACTATAGCGGTTGTCAAAAATACATTTGAAATTAATGAATTTGCAAAAAATCAATATCAGATAAGCAGGGGGTCTACCCAAAACCGAAAAACAGGGCAAGTGGTCTACGAGACAAAAAAGTTTGGGAACCTCTGATTTAGAGAAAGGCGTGAATCTGACACATGTGACACAAATCCTAGGATTCTGTTTAAATTATGCATTTTGGGACGAAACACTTAAATTTCAAGACACGGACACAAGCCGACGACTTCCGGTACTTTCCCGGAAATTACCTTTATCTGGCAATCTTAGATAAGTACTCACAATGTCTGGACATTTTTTCTTAAATTCGCCCCTGATTATGAACAAGAAAGAGTCTAGAAGAACTTAAGTTGTTCAGCATCAGTAAGCACATAATGATGAACATATTTTTTTTACAATAGCTATATTTTACATAATTTGTATGGAAATTAAACAAACAAGTATCATCTTTTCGATTCGCAATGTCAAATGTAATTTTTACAAATCATTGCCGGCAGTTTCCTCTATATACGCAATATTGTGGGAGTGGGCATTGATGAGATAATTTATTTTAATATTTGCATTGCAAAATGTACATTAGTTCATAATTATTTTCGAGGACGAAAGTTGGCTTTTGACGCGTACCTTGAATCAGGGCCGGATTTAGAGGGGGGGGGTTAACCGGGGCTGAAGCCCCGGGGCCTCCACAAGAGTGGGGCCTCTACAATAGAAATTTCTAGATAAAATTTTGAAAGTGATTTACTCCGGGAGCTGGATTTCACCGAAATCATCAATGATTTTTCGTCGAAAAAAGCTCGCAAGGTTCCATTCGTTAACTTTATAATTTAATTTGGTTTATTTCTTATATTTTACATTTTACCTATGTTTTTGAAAAGAATTTGATTTGTTTCGCAATAAATTATTGGAACACTTAAAAGAAAAAAAAATGGTTTAACATTGTTTGGAAAATAGTTAGGGGCCTCCACTTCTTCTTTGCCCCAAGGCCTCTACACCTTTAAATTCGGCCCTGCCTTGAATACTTGGCCAATTAGGAATTAATAATATTTGCGAAATTGCCAGGCATCAATCTTTTTATTCTACAAACACGCTTTATCAATTTTGAAATTTGATAATTATATGTAAAAAATAACGATTTTCTTAATAAACATAATAATTTACAAGTATTTTTCTTATTTTAATATTTATTAATCAGAAGTCACATTTATTGTCAAATTATTTCTACTTCCGCATCTGCAGATCTGGACGTAAAAACATCCGCATCTGCAGATGTCAGTAAAACCGACATCTGTAACATCCCTGGTAGAGACTGGAGTACTTGTATTTTTTTATCGCATTTTTATTATGCCGAACGAAAATATTCATCGATTTGAAAAAAAAAAACTTTTAAATCTGAGAAACGTTGGATGATTCGACGAAATGCAATAATTTTGAACAGCGTGTTTTGATAAGTTTCTTAAGCAAGAAATCTTTCAATGTTTCTTACGTTTAAGAGTTAATTATTTGTATTTTGCGTAATGAGAAAAACTATTCAAGTATTTAGTACATTATTATTAGCTTTCTTTTTTATGAAATAATATAGTCGTTGCAGGTTGTATTTGGATCATTTTTCATTTATTTATTTTTCGAAATATAAAAAAAGACGAAAATCACGAGGTTGTAGCTAAGACGAATGGGTTTTCGCACAATTAACGGTTTCTTAACTGTACTTTGTTCGTTTAATCTAACGGTTTCTTAACTGTACTTTGTTCGTTTAATCCATGCCATTAGAGGACATCGCTACGAAATTTGCGAAAGCATAAATTTAACAAATTTTAAGTTAAGCTTTGTTGTAAAGCTCTGCATAAGTACCATCTTATTATGGATTAAACGAATATATTTTAACTTTAAACATATTTCACGAATTTTGTTTATAATTTTTAAATTTGTTATTTAGTCACATAATGTTTTAATAATATAATCGTACATTTATATAATTTTAATAGTATATTATAACGCTATATCGATTGTGTAAAAAAATTATTGATTATTTCAAAAATAAATTTTAAAATACCTAATTTCGATTTGATTATTTTTTTTTTATCTATAAACATCTTTAAGCTGCTTTAAGACACGAGGCTTATACCAGGGGCGCCATCAGAAAATTTTCCAGGAGGGAGGTATAACTTCTAGCGCACATGTTTTTTTTTGGGTTCTCTGGCTAAAACGCGTTTCCAGAATTTGTATCTCTCTGTCTGTTTGAATTTATTCATCCTACAATTTTAAGAATTCTGTGTCCTCCTACATAGCTGTATAATTTGAATACCTAAATATAATAGGAAAATATCAACTGGAGACCTTTCCGTAATCGTTCTTAATGTGTTAAGTTTTTATTATAATAGGTCATTTTTTATAAACAAATTCCGCGTTTATTCGTTTCAGAAATGACATTGGACATATTACGATAAAAATTATCTAATTTATTTATTTGCGTAAATATTTATCTGCCTTTTTACAACTGTGTGTTATTTTAAGAGGCGTACTAATTTATTTTTATTCATACACAGCTCGCTGCTCAGTAAATGTAGATGGCCAGATATATCATAGTTTAAAGTCTTACAGAAGGTTTACTGGACACCCTGTGTATAACAAAGTCTTTTCTTGGTGAGTATTATTTCAATCGTGCATCCCGAAGACACATAAACAATCCCGAAAATATCCGAGCTGGATAATCATTTTTCCATACCTTGGCTCGTTTAAGATAGATAGCCCCCGCGACGTGAAAGATTGCATTTCGCATGGCGGTAGAGACGGGTCATTTGTGGTGGAAATGACGGGACGGAATACGGAAATTTCGTCGACGAAAGAACTTACGCAGATTAGAATCATATAAAAGATATTGTATTGTTACCGGAACCGCGTAAGTAAAGTGTGTCTATAATCGTCGGCAAATTGTACCGAAACTTATATTTCGGTACAGTATGTTAGACAGCAATGCATATATACAAATGAACGTATGGGTTAGTAACTAGCAGTTGGACTGTAATAATTAAACCTTTCAATTTCATTGGTTATTTGTTAAAAGTAAGCGGTAGTTGTGGTAAAAATGTTTATAAACTCTATATTCCATGAGTGCGCTGTTGTCAATTGGCAACACACATTTTTTTCGATGAAGAAAGGTTTTGGTTGAGGATCATAAATAAATAAGCTTTACCAATGTTTCGCTAGTGGCCTACGTTTCGAACAATTTATTTTCATCTTCAGGGCCTAGCGAAACATTGGTAAAGCTTATTTATTTATGATCCTCAAAAAAAACCTTCCTTCATCGTAACATTCTATTGGATCAACACTACTTTATGCTGAAGACACATTTTTTTGTTTGATACTTTTCAGCAATAATTTTTTATCATTATAGATTTTTGACGTGATAACGTCTTATAAATTGATGAATCACCAATCTTATAAATTGATAAAACACCGGCTGCATGTTCGAAAAAGTGTAACGTTCGTAACGCGTAACGTTCCTAACGTTCCTAACGCGTAACGTTCCGCCTGACCCTGTGCGTGCTTTTTGCCAATTTCTCGCTCAATTTAAATCAGATCGGTTTGAAACCAGTCTTAAACGAAAGAGGAGAACATTTTACATAGATTTCGTATAACAGAATTTGCCTAAACAGTTTTTTTATACAAGTTTATATAGAAAAATAGCTGTATAAATGCAACATGAAAACGGCTGAATTTCTAATGTTTAATTCAATTTTTTGACATTAGTATTTTGTGAAATGCAACGCCTTCTAAGTTAAGTATTGGAATAACTAATTATTATTAAAACATAATACTTTGACAGTTGCAAACGTCACTTTTGACATTTCTTATCATTCCGACACCAAGGATAAGCGGATTGAAACCAAATTTTGGGAGGTTTAGGTTATGTATTACGGAATACGTTATCACGTAAAACTATCGTCCGTAAACCGACTTTACAGACAACAAATTTTTTTTTTTAAATTTACTTTTCTTCTTCATGTAAATAACCATTTCTTATAATGAATTATTCCCAACAGTGAACTTTGATTGAAGATAATTATATTTTGATTTATTATTAATTTATTCAATATTTACAGACAGCATTTAATTAATTAGTTTGCAACAACATTGATCTCTTTGTATTGCAATAAAGTTTAAATTATTACTCGTCGAGATACGGAGAAAGGAGCGTGCTGATCGAGTTTCCCCCTCCACATCCTCGTAGCTACCAGCCGGCCAATCCGCTAGCAGGTCATTTCCCCACCACTGTTGATGTTTCTACAGAAGTAGTTATACGATCTACGGATTGAAAAAATAAATAAAAATTATAGGGAAAAACCGTTTTCTTCGCATTGTTGAACAATCCTCGTAGATCATTTTCTAAGCATTTGGCACAAATATTAAGAAATCGAATATGATAAGACATTTGCTCTGAATGTATGTCGTAGGACAAATTTAAATAAAAATATTTTGACAACACGACGTATTAGAAAAAAAAATGTCAACAATGAAATTAGAACAAATTGATTGTTGTGACCTTTGCGAATTAGTTAAATTATACAAAAGCAAGATAACGTAACTTTGACACGTTTGTTGAAGACTTGATTTTTCAACAATCTAAACATAAGATATTCTTCAAACAAACCGCGCTTGTAAAAAACACAATAAAGTAACAATATTTTATTTATTAAACTCATTCATGAATCATGACCAATGTTTCTACACAAACTGCGTTTTCTTCAGGACCGTAAAATGTTAAGAAAGCAAAAGAATATTGTTGTTGCCACGTGTCCTTCAAACTTTAACCTCAAATAAATGTATAATGTAGAATTTTTTTAAAGTTTAAAACGCGTCTCTAAAGTTTAGCTTGTCAGCCTTGAGTATTTTTTTAACTTTCCCAAACAAATTTTAAGTCGTCGCTTCGCTCCCCCAAAATTTGACACTCAAATACAAAACTCGATTCCTAAAAACTAAAGGTTATGTAGAATAATATCACAAATTCGATTTCGTAGAGTAGTAAAACACGAGAACAAAAAAAATATTGATCCGTTAGGGTAGCGATAAGCGAGTGCGCTTGTGCGTGTTGCCCTCTACAAACAGCTGACTGTCAAATAATATTTTCATCCATGTGCAGTGGTTATATTAAACGCAAATCTAAACAAAATCTAAAATGAAATACTTATATGAAAAAAGGACTTTTCTATTTTCTAAACAAATCTTGCCACACGGTTTAAGCAAAGATGATATTAAATTGCGTTTGTTAAAAAGTGACCTTATTTAAAACTTGTTAAAAATATTTTATGGGCAAAGCAAATACGCTGCAGTGACTCATGAAAAAAGGTATGGTATGAATAGTTTTTTTTTGCCAAAGGTCTATCTACAATTATTTTTACTTTCCAAAATGCTATATATTAGAGGGATCTTTGTGACTTTCGAATTTTTATGAGCCCAAAAAGTGTTTTCAAAAATGTTGGCCTATTTGTCTTTAGCTATCTATACTAATATATAAAGCTGAAAAGTTTGTTTGTTTGAACGCGCTAATCTCAGGAACTACTGGTTAAAATTGAAAAAATTTTTTTTTGTTGGATAGCCCATTTATCGAGGAAGGCTATAGGCTATATAAAATCAGGCTACGACCATTAGGAGCGGAGCATTAATGAAAAATGTTGTAAAATGTATCTCAAAAATAAGCTTCTATTCAGTTGAAATGCACTAACTAAATATACTCATATTAGCGTTGTCAGAATACAACGCCGGCTAGCTCAATCGGTAGAGCACACGACTGTCAATACCAGCGGGTCGTGGTTTCGAGCCCTACGTTGGGCGAATATATTTTTATTTTTTATTTTCTACATTGATTTCTTCTAAGGCTTACATTTAAATTTATTTTAATTTTATTTAATTAATTAAAAAAAGTATAAATACTGCTTTTTATCGACAAAAAATTTTGAACGGTAACTCCGATCATCATGAAATTTGGACACAACATTCATCTCGGTAAACCTCATGTTCCTTCCTTCCCCATTCGTTCTTTTACACCCGGGTGAAACCGGACGGGACCGCTAGTAATTATATAAATGAATAACTATAGATAGTTTGTATAAAATTTATTATTTTATTTATTATACTTCAAGCCTTGCATGGTATTAATTAATATTCACGATTGCAATGATATCTGTATACAACAAAGCACATCCAAATATTGTACAATAATGAATAATTTCAATAGAATTACTGCCGTATTTGGCACCGGATTTGAATCTATAACAGATTTAAAGCGCTGTATAGCGGAACCCGATTGTAAATAGTGAAATAGAGAAACAAGCGTACGGAACCTTAGAGATTTTAATCATGTTCTGATTATAATCACAACATGATTAAAATCTCAAAGGTTCCGTACGCTTGTTTGTCTGATTAGTGATTATAATCAATGATTAAAATCTCTACGGTTCCGTACGCTTGCTTCTCTATTTCACTATTTACAATCGGGTTTCGCTGTGCAGCGCTTTAAATCTGTTATAGATTCAAATCCGGTAACCAATAATTATTGGTTAGCGAACCCTACGGGCTACGACGAGAAGAGAGTGCGCGGTAGCTTAGTGTTTTGTGATTATTTACTTCACACACTCATAACCACTCTCGAATTATATTTTGCTTCAGAATAATAATTATATTTTAAAACCCTTTTCTAATACGCGATAAAAATGTATAATTTAATTTTACTAACTATTGTTCTCAGTAATGCAACTAATTAAAATGTCGTTGAAAAGAGATGGAATATCTGATTTTATATTGTCTTACATGGTTCTGTCTCTGTTCTGTTTCAATCAATTATTTTAAAAGACTATATTTTATGACATGTTTTATGTACTTATTGTGTCATATAGTCACTTCTAGTAAAACATTAATTCAAAATTTACATACAGAGACCTAAGTAAGCTAGAGACTCTTTTAAAAGACGATAATATTATTTCACTTTACTAATGTTAGCCAATCCATCATTGGCTCCTCTTCATCAAAGAGAGAACAGATAGATTTCTGTCAAGAATAATGGAGGACAGTTCGTATCTAGTCTGATATTAAAGGCTCTCTAGACTTAAAATAATAGGTTCGATAAATCGCAGAATGTTGATTTCATCGAAAGTAAGATCTTTGGCCTGATTTTTGGAAAATCATTTTATTCTGTGACCCGGTACAATATAAGTATAAGTTTTAGGTGAGTCTTTTTCGAAAGATGACGTCATCTTGATCTGGTAGATGACATTTGAAATTTGTAATACTACTTTACAAATATAAATAAAACTCAATTTCATTTTTTGCACGGTTATATTTAATACTTTATTTAATAATAATGCAAACTCAAAAATGCAAAAATACCGGTTTCAAATTTCAAATGTTTTTACGTGTTTTCAACTTTAGTTGACCAAATGAAATTCTAGCATAAAAAACTAGACTGCACAGTGAACATGTAAATAAGTCATAAATTATTATGAGGTATAGGTAAATTGCAAAAATGCAAAATTATGGTGGCCTTGGTCTTGCTTTTTCCCATTACCATTAGTTTTGTTTCGAGACGGCCTTTAAAACAACAATAAATAGTTCTAAGTCAGATCGATTGAATGGTTTAGTGGCTAGTAGAAAATAAGTTAACTATATACGGGGCCTTCATAAACCTTAATTATTTTGTATACCGGTTTTAATCGAATATTGACGAGACGAATTATAATATTATTAGCGGTTCATCTTAGTTTACCGAAATGAATGTTGTGTCCAAATTTCATGATGACCGGAGTTACCGTTCAAAAGTTTTTGTCGGAAGGACAAATTTTGAGTTACATTTTTCATTGATGCCCCGCTCCTATTGGTCGTAGGCCGTAGCGTAATATTATATAGCCTATAACCTTCCTCGATAAATGGACTATCCAACAAAAAATGTTTTTTTTCAATTCGAATCAGTAGTTCCTGAGGTTAACGCGTTCAACCAAACATACAAACAAACTCTTCAGTTTATTATTAGTATCTAGATAGAAGATAGGTACAAACAAATATAAACAGAAAAAAAATGATGAAAACTGAAAATTCGCTCTACTAATCTTTAAAATTGTTCAATCACAGATTAAGTTAAGTACGATTTTATTTATTTGAATTAATTGAGCTAACGTCTGTATAATTCATTAAAAAAACAACTCTCACAGTACGTGGATTTTGTAATCAGTTACTATATATACAGACACCGGACAACCATACCATATTATTGTATGTAAAATATATTATAGACAAACTCTTCAGCTTTATATATTAGTATAGATATCCTTGATGAACACGGACGGGAAGCCATGGCACGCTTTTTCCTCAAAAGAAATCTTACATACTGAGTTTTTCCTTCCAGAAGTTACGGCAGACTAGCAGTCCCCGGTCCGGCTTCGTCCGAATTTGTAGTTTGCCTATTAAAGATAGATATATTATTTTGCTGACGCGGACGTTTTTTTCATAAAATATAGCCGTATTTACCCAGAGTTGCCCGGGAATACCAGTCCCCTATAAAACAATCCCGCATGTTAGGACCTACCTTGTTATACACTGCGCGCCGTTTGTTTTTTACACTATGTCCCATTCAAGTCAGAACACAGATAACCATCAGGTACCAGAATAAATAAAGTATTTACGGGTTATCTCCGTGATTTCGTTTCAAAAACACGGAAGATATTCGACGGTGTGTTCTACAACTGTAAACTTGAAATCAAAACGTAAATAAATAAATATTCTGTTCGTATAAATAGATTATATATTATCGTCGTTGTACTAATGTTTACACATAATTCAATTCTTATACCAAATATAAGATTGGTTAAAATAAAACATGTCCTTATTAGTGTATTTGCCATAAGGCACTTACACTATTGGCGTCGGTCGGATGGCGGGACCTAGGGGTCGGACCAAAATTTCTCGACGTTTCATAAGTTTCTAAGAAGTTTGGCACCATTTTTGGAAAAGTATGTTTATATATGTATATATATATATATATTTATATATATATATATATATATATATATATATATATAGGTGCGGGCAATAACTTTCGAAGGAGTTAATTGATTTTAACGAAATTTGGACCACATGTTAAAATCCATCACCGCACAAAGCCTATTTAAAATGGGCCCGATCGGGCCACTTTAAGGGGGGCATTTAGGGGTTGAAAAATGTTTTTGGGCCCAAAAATACCGAAAAAATTCTCAGAATCGTTTCAAATTTGAAATTTAACCCTTTAGTAATTATTGAAATGTGCTGCTAAAATTTTAATAAAATCGGCCCGACAGGACCGGACTTACAAATTTTATGAAAACGCAAGTTTATTGATATGGATTTGCATACTGAAGGGTGTATATAATTTGATACAGATGTTGAATTGGTATATAGTATTGATATTAAGAAAAAAATGTTTTAAGGGGTGTATTAAGGGATAATTTTTTTCTTTTGTCCAAAAACAAAGTTAAGTTCATACAATAGAGCCACACTGCTTATAAAAGCAAATACACTATATTGTCGGCAGGGTTTCGCACTGCGACCCGAGTTTTTTTATCATTAATATCACCTTTTTATGTACCCCTTTAAGTGATATAAATTTAAAAGTGTATCACTGGGGGTCAATTGATACATTTCATATAGATCAAAGTCGAGGTTTTTACGTAATACAGTTGGGAATAAAATTAAAAAAATGTTTGAAATGGTTAGGTGACTTAACATACGTGCACTGTCAGAAAATCTGGTTCGACAATGAACTGAAAAAACCGCGCATACTGTACCAACACAGCACGGACCTGCAGCACCCTATTAATGAAATTTAAATAATGAAAACGATACATCACTAGCTCGGAAATACGTGCAAAAAATGTATCACGACTCGTGTGACAGTTAAAATTTGCTGGTCCCTCGTTACAGCTCCAAAACTGCATTTACATTCTAGATACAACCAACTACCATTTTAAGCTTCGATTCGCATTTTACAATTTTATTTTGTTGAAATGTTCGGAGACGATTAGATAAACAATATACAATAAATACAATTTGTTGAAATATTTTTTTCATGGAAAATTTTGACTAAATTCTTGACCCCACGATTTATAATGCAGATCAAATGTTAATTAACAGTTGATAGTGCCAGTAAATGTTTGCTTAAAGGCGTCTCAACACAGTTGATGAACTATTATCAAAAGTAAGAGACGGAGAGAGACAGAGAATCACGGAGGGGAACACATGTGTGATGATGCCAGGTTTTGACGATAAAAATGATATCCAGATGTTCAATTTGCCAGCTATGACAGACAATTTACAATTTAATCATTTGCAGCGTCGGAAATGAATCATTTTTGTGACATTGTATGATTGTAATACTAGTTTGTTTTGTTATTTGAACAAGTGAACATTAGGAAGACATTGTTTTTTTATTAAGTGAGTAACTTCTATTTAATTATTATTAATTAATATTGTCTCAACAAAGATTGACAGCTTTTAATAATTACAGATAGTTATTACCTTCGGGAAAAAAACATCGTTTGACGTCAACGTTGCGATGCAATATTAGAAAAATTATATTTTTAGATCAGTGTTTGTCGCCGTCGGGATTCAAATCCGAAACTAAAAATTTCCATTTTCGCGGTGGTTTGGTTATAAAATTACTCTACGGAGCCATGATCAAACAAACGATTTTTTTCTATTTCTAAAGCAAATTGACATTGTAAATGTTTTTCCACATAATGCGAGAGCTGGTATATTGTGATAAACCTCACGCGAGAGCTATTTATTATACGTACGGAGATTCGAAATTGACATTTTCTATCTACAGTATGTAAATACGTAAGGTGCACATAGGGAAATTAGCATTGGGAAAAAATACTTGGATCAGAGTTAGCCATGACTGCATTAAATGTTATTTCTATTGAATTATCGTGGTAATCTTGAGGATTTCTATTTTATTTTGATTTATTTTTATTTTACTTGGCTTTTTTAATAATAAAAAGCTCTTATAAATCATTATTTTAATTTTTTTGTACAAAAATAAAACAAAAAAACAACTCCATCTGTTTGGAAACATTTCATTCAAAAATTGTCTGACTGGTATGACGTATGCGCGTTGGTAAATCAGTGACCCAATGTCTTTAGGTTCAACACGAATAGGTGGAGATATTTGATCTCGCACCATATTTAAGTATTTTTGGGAATTTAATGTCCCATTAATAAAAAAATCCGATTATGTTGTAATCATTTGAATATTTTCTTTGGTAGTATACACATTCAATTTGCAAAAGAATATCATCTGTCAAATTGAAAAACAAGATTTCAAGGTTCACTCTGATCCAGTCATTTTTTCCCAATGTTAATTTCCCTATGTGCACCTTACGTGTTTACATACTGTATATTATTTTTGGACAGGTTCCCAAAAAGTTGTTGAAAGACGTACAGTTTTTTTAATATAATGCGATTTATTTCGATTTTTCTGGGGTCCCCTTCCATCTGAACCCCTGTTGCCGTATGCATAGGTTGATGATTTGTCCACAATAATTCCTATATTCTTAGGTGCTAAACTTAAATTTACATTTGTCGTGTGATTTGTTCCGGTAAAACGTCTTGAAAAAAAAAACTTGTATTAGAATAATTAGCAAACGAATGAGTGATATATATTTATAATTTGCGTCTAATCTGTCATTTTTTCGTATACCTATTATTAATAATTACATGTTGATCTTTTTTGTTTCGTTTATAATTTATTATAATTATACAATTACTTATTATTTTTTTCAATATTTTTTAAGCAGAGTATAATTTAAGAACGACGTTTCTATGTTTTTTTTGTGACTTATGGTTACAATGTAAAACGCATCTTGGCATTTTTTTTTTCAACAAGAATTGTTCCACGAGTTTGTAAAAATTTCAAGGAATTAAAAAATAGGGATAGGTACGCACAGAAACAGATCGATTCTCAAGGTAAATTTTGATCAACATGCGTAGAAAAATGTCGTAAAAATATATTTCAATCGGTCGACTTAAAATTCTACTATAGGCTTTTCTCATGAATAAAATTATGCGTGGCTACAAGGTCATTACCAAACCAGATTTTTTAAAGGCCCCCATACACCTCGTTCTTTTTTGGCAGTTTTAACCGCCGGGTAAAACTGTACGGTTAAACACGAACAACGGCCATCCCCATACACCTCGTTCTTTTATGGCAGTTTTAACCGCACGGGTAAAACTGTACGGTTAATTTAAACACGAACAACGGCCATATCCACACAGAGGCGTAGTTTCGTTCAGTTTTTCTGAAGTCGTGGCATCATTAATACGATCTGCTTTGATGGAAAATACAATAATATTGATATTATTTTATGTTTAATAAACATTAATAAACAATATAATGCAAAAATAATTAATAAAATTGATTGATATTAGTCTAAATTAGAGTGTTTTATTTGACACCATTATTTTTTCCTCTAAATTAATCAATATGTTTATAGCAATTTTCATTTATTTTTGTCAAAATTGCTTAGCACTAAAACGGTTAAAATATAAATCAATACTCAAACTAATTACAATCATTTAATTAATATGACTTATTTGCTGTACGTCGCACCACTGAATAAACACGTCGATTCTTATCGGAAAGCGCCACACATTACGATTTGAAACGACAACCAGCAAACACGTCGTGTTTAAAATCAAGCTTCGGCAGATAAAAAAACTGCCGTGTTTCATCGACAGTTTTTGCCCATACACTTCGGTTTTGACCGACGTGTTTTATCGTGACGATGAAAACTGCCAAAAAAGAACGAGGTGTATGGGGGCCTTAACAATCCAGCAATAATGTATCTATAAATTTATTTTTGTGATATGTCATTAAGTACGTTGAAACATTTCGCGTGTTAAATAAAAAAAACCATCTTCCGTGATCTTGTTTTTTTCTTTTTGACATGAAGTTTTTCTGATCATAAAAACATATCATTACTACAAATTGGACATTAAGACAGGACCGACCTAGTAAATTTTTCAAAAATAATTATCAATAGAAATGTGTTTATTCATAACAGCGTTGCCAGTTTTTTTTTTGCCAAGTCGGGATTTTGGAACTCTTTGAGTGGAAACAGCGGGATTCTTTCGTCGAAAGCGGGACATAGTAAAAAAACGTATACCAGGTGAGGCAAAAGTCCCGGAACGGTTGAATATCTCGCATACTACGCATCATATAAAAAAAAAAATATGTGTTAAATATTTTTCGAAAAAACTATTTTTTGATACCACACATGACTCCCCACCCCCCACCCAGTTGGTAAAATTTTAAATAGGAACCCCTATTTTTTATTGCAGATTCGGATTCTACGGGAAAAATTACATCAATTGTATGTAATTTTTTTTTTATTTTAATATTACTATCAATACAACAAATTAAATTCACCCTTCACTAAATAAATCCATATCTACAAACTAACGTTTTCATAAAATTTTTAAATCTGGTCCTGTCGGGCCGATTTTAATAAAATTTTGGTAGCACATTTTAATCATTACTAAAGGGTTAAATTTCAATTTTGAAACGATTCGGAGAAATTTTTTGGTATTTTCGGGCCCAAAAATATTTTTCAACCCCTAAAACCCACGGGAAAAATTACATCAATTGTATGTAATTTTTCCCGTAGAATCCGAATCTGCAATAAAAAATAGGGGTTCCTATTTAAAATTTTAAAGTTGCCTCTCCCCCCACCAACTGGGTGGGGGTGGGGAGTCATGTGTGGTATCAAAAAATAGTTTTGCGAAAAATATTTGACACGTATTTTTTTTTTTTTGATATGATGCGTAGTATGCGAGATATTCAACCGTTCCGGGACTTTTGCCTCACCCGGTATAATCAGAAGTTTTCAAATATTAATTATCTTTTTATTTGAATTAAAATTTCGTTTACGTGACAATAGATAGCAAAAATAGTCATAGAAAATGTATTTTAATAAAAATATAATATTTTAAATCAGATTTACCCTATCGTTAAATAGTTGAGTCTTATTCGTCTTCAGAATAAAAAAAAAAAAAACAGAAATCAAAATCAAAAAAGTTTTATTCATTAGAAAAATATGGCGTTTCAAACATAGTCTGTGGAGTGAGTGTTACAAAGTGCAACTTGCAATAAGAGAATAATTATTTATAAGAAAAGCGGGAATGAGCCTGTCCCGCGCGGGACATTTAATTTTGATTTAAAAATCGGGACATCCCGCCAAAATCGGGACGTCTGGCAACGCTGATTTATAATCAATATCATTTTATCAACTAGAACTGACCAGAGTATATCAATTAAAAATTCTTCTTTTTATCTTTATTTCATCTATATTGAATTTTCGTCTGAGGGCATGTAACTTTTTGTATCACGACTGTGCGATTAAGTCACTCGTAGAGCGTCTAAAAGCGTAAGTGAAACCTAATTTATATATCACTGATGTGAATTAGAGCTGTAAAAGTAACGAGAAATTGTGTACCCGTATGTATTCGTTACTTAAAGAACCAGTAGCCGTTACTTTCGTATCGTTACCTTACTCGTTACTTTTCATACGACATACAATCGTGTACTAACAGCATCAAGAAGTGTATGTTCTCTGGCATCAAGCATGTACCATCAAGGCGCTTCGCATACGTGATACGGTATGACTTCATTCGTATAACGTATAACCGCATCAAACGAATCGAACTGACTCCATGTCAGTTCGATACGACAGATGCGAGTAACGAAATGAATTTGTAAGTAACGATTCGGTACTTCGAGTCAGACGATGTACCCGTTACTCAGTAACGAATACATACGGTTTATTACAGCTCTACTGTGAATTAATAGATACAGCTGAAAAATTAATTCCAATATATAATAATATTTGGACAGTCATTCGGCAATTATAATAGGAATTGAGCGCATGCCGATTATTCTAGAACTCAATAAATTATATAACCGCATTGATACTGATACAAACTATACACGTACACACACTACAAATCGCCAGTTCATTAAAAGTGGTCCGCGAACCTGTTGCCCGGTATAATACTCGCCACGAATCTAAAACGCTCGGAAGTTAGATGCGAATGCGGGCTTGCGCTTGTACAGTCTGTTGAAAAACTACAAGCTCGCAACTCAACAAAACTAAGGTAACAATAACAACTCGACAATAGCGTACTCGACTGTACTTTAAAGCAGGAAAGCGACAAGTGACAAAGGCAACGAGCGATCACGGCCAATCACCGACGAGCGCACGTTCCATGCAGGTAGCTGAGAGGTGGTGGGAGTCTCGACGGCTCTAAAATGTGCCTTTGCGACGCTGTTTGTGACTAATTTCCGAACCTTTTGGATCCGTGGCGCGTTTTATAATCGACACAGAAACATTGTTGGAATGCAAAAATGTGAATACTTTTTGCTGCAAATAATTAATATTATTTAACCTTACACTTCGTAATTAAGCTAATAAAAAAATTAAGATAATAAGATTGCTATTAGTCTTCACAATTAATGTGCTTTTTTCTAGTTTAGAAAGTAGGTAGCTCTTGCTAGAGTGAAAATTCATATTCTGCAATGTCTAAATGTAAAATAAGCTCTCGCAGTAAGTAGAATACAAATGCAAAACACGCTTTTTTAAGATAATGATCTATTGTTCTGATGTGTCATTGTAGACTGATTAAGTCATCCGCCGCGATAGTGGAAGTTTCGGGTTCGAGTCCCGACCAGTGACGCTGTTAGGAAATGAATTTCTCTTGTATGGCATTTGTAACTGTAACAATACAACAATAATAGCAAACACTGTGCTATACAATTAATAATAATAATATTTAATCATACACTTCGTAATTAACATATACTTAACATTATTTATTACCTACGCCACAGAGAAACTTAGCTTAAGTGGTCTAAGTAAAAAAATAAAAAAAAAAATTTGTTGTCTGTAAAGTCGGTTTACGGACGATAGTTTTACGTGATAACGTATTCCGCTCGAATATCATATTTAATAATCACGCACAAGGTCAGGCGGAACGTTACACTTTTTCGTGCATGCAGTCGGTCTTTCATCTTTTTATATTGACGTGATTCATCAATTTATAAGACGTTATCACGTCAAAAATTGTAACATAGAAGAGATCGATTTCTTGTACGCTAAGAGAGCTCTCAAACGACCAAAGTTGAAGTACCACTGCTATAAATGAAAGTGCACGAAGAATGTCATAGCCACGCTCTACCAACAGGTAGTTTTTGTGTAACGTCGATGCGGCTAATTTTTTTATAATAGCTCTCATCGCGATTGACTAAAATCCGTCAATGTTTTTTCCAACCTTTCAGTAAACGTTTGGTTTCGTCGCGGTACCTAGAAATTTCAGAATCAGTCAATTTTATCTGTATTTTTAAGAAGTAGTAATTCTAGGATGCAATAAAAATAAAATATTTGTTGGCTTTGTTCCTTGGTCATTTCATGGTCTCGAAGAAGACGATTATGACAAAGTAAAATTAGCAGTTTTTTTCTTTTGACGTGATAACGTCTTATAAATTGATGAATCACCAATCTTATAAATTGATGAAACACCGGCTGCATGCACGAAAAAGTGTAACGTTCCTAACGTTCCGCCTGACCCTGTGCGTGCTTTTCTCGAAAACGGCCCTAACGATTTGGATGAAATTTACTGAAAAGGGATTTTGGGGGGCAAAAAATCGTTTTAGCTAGGTCTCATCTCTCGAAAAAATCGTTTTCTTACAAATTTTATCATTATAAAAATCAATTTTTTGACGTATGAAAATACTTAAGTATTGTAAGTAGGTTTTGGAATTTTATATAAACAATGAAACAATTGTTTCCAAATATTATGACAGTTAATCTTTGAGACTTAAAATAAATACGAAAGAAAGAAAGTTAAAAAAAAAACAATTATTATTATAGGTGGTGAGTAATTTTAATAAAATTAACCTAAATTTGAAGCGAAAGATGCAATATCATAGATTCGAATTATTATAATTATTATATGTAGAAGATAGGAGAAATAGAACATAAATTATTGACGTGATAACGTCTTATGAATTGATGAATCACGTCAATATAAAAAGATGAAACACCGGCTGCATGCACGAAAAAGTGTAACGTTCCTAACGTTCCGCCTGACCCTGTGCGTGATTATTAAATATGATATCGAGCGGAATACGTTATCACGTAAAACTATCGTCCGTAAACCGACTTTATACAGACAACCAATTTTTTAATTGATATTATAAATTTTGGTTGCTAGTCATCATCTACCAAACGGACCGCAACATGTATATATTTTTAAAAGGGACCCGTAATGAAACTAATTGGTGATCCCTGTCCTACACCTTTGGAATCTTTTAGTCATATATCTATTAATTTAACTATATGAATCATTGCCTATCTACTCAATGTGCGGTGAGTGAACGCAACAAAGCGTATAGAAAATATATCTGCGTCTTTTTCTTCGATGTAATTCCCTGATTTCTCCGATGATAGGATTGGTTCATGTACTTGCATTCAATCTGAATAAAGTATCTCTGTTACAAAAACTTTGTCTTTTTCTATGACGTTAACATGGGCGTACCCAGCTTTTGGCCCAGGAGGGGGCAAATTAGAAATTTCTTAAGCCGGGTTCTCCCGTGCTTGTTTTGCCCTCCTGGATACGCCAGTGCTTACGGCTTAAAAAAAGACAGAAGTATATGTTTGCACCCTAATAATTCGATTGCCATTTAATTCCTATGCTCAGAATAAAAGTATACGCTTTTAGCTCATCCTGTACGAAGTACAGCCCTACACGATTCGATGTCTAGCTTCTAGAAAATTAATTCGCCAAATTAAAATTTTAAAGAGATTCTCAATCTAGACATTATTTCTTCAGTATTTATGTTTCAACCTTCAATAATGTTGACATATTGATAACAAATACCGCTCGTCTGAACACAACTTGCGGAAAAAATCGAGTTTATTTAAAAAACAATTTTTTTAGTTTGATTTTTAGTGTATTTGCCATAAGGCACTTACACTATTGGCGTCGGTCGGATGGCGGGACCTAGGGGTCGGACCAAAATTTCTCGACGTTTCATAACTTTCTAAGAAGTTTGGCACCATTTTTGGAAATGTTTATATATATATGTATATATATATTGTAGCAAGCTATATATAGTCGTAAAGAGGGCCCCCCTTTTTGAAATTTCAAATCCACAAGCTTTAGAAAACCTGAAATCATTATTTAACTTAAAGAACGAAAATTGCATAAAAAAGAAAAAAGTAAAGTGTAAACCGGGCTTTAGGATGGATGAAGCCGTAACACGCTACAAAAAAAGGGAGAACTCACGAGACTGCGGACACGAACGGATGTAGGTTGAAACTGAGTTTGTTTGATTTTTTTTTAAAGACGATACGAAAATTGGATTCTAACGTCGCCGCTAACTTACGTTAATATTGAAAAGTGTTTTGCTAAAGTTATCGTTCCTGTTTTACGTGATATTTTAAGAAGTGATCAACGTAGCAATAGAAACCTCGTGTTCAACTGATTTGAGTATTTAGAGCCGTGGTGTTTTCAAATCGCGAAAATATTTTGCGCTGGACGTTTGTGTTGTTCGTGGATGCTGTTTCCAGCTTGTGAAAGGTGCTTTGGGCCCGGATTGCTGCTTTTACATTTGGGTACTTGGAATTGAAAATCACTCAGCCATTTTGGTCTTGTGGCGAGTCACCTTGTCATGACCTGATTTCTTCTGTTCCCGAATTCTGCAATCTCACGCTCTACACGCCTGGAAGAAGATCCAGGACTCATTCAATCGACTACAGACGCTGGCCGGCGTACCAGGTATTTGGAAATTAACTTTCGGTTTGGTGTTAAATCTTAACACGGTTCCGATTACACGATTGTAATAGTGTTACATAAACGCTACCGCGTAAATCCTATTTGCAAATCTACTAGCTCAATTCAGTGTACTTAAGTCTAATTTTGAAAATAAAACGCAATTTCTACTTGAATTTTATTATACGAAAAATCTATTATAAACGGGTTCACTTCATGAACGTTCTAGCGAATGTCAATTCGACATACGTCCTTTAAGAAATAATTACCACTTATTTGAATAAAAACGGCATCTCAACGTATTTGCAACGTATGTCGTAGCTTCACCGAACATGCGCACCGTATCATAAACTGTCTGATTCCGCGCAGCTCATTTGCTTTTAACCTCAACTTACAAGTGTCAGACTATGTTTACAAAATAAAGTGCCAATAATTTGATGTCATGAAAGTGTCGCGGTTTCTGAGTCGTGCTGTGTTTGTTTAACTGCTTTTAATTTGTTAAATTTAAAAAAACTGTTAACCTTTTTGCCAACGTTAATTTGTAAATTGTTGTACACATTGGACAATTAATCAGTTAAGAAAAGTTGTTTAGTTACTGTACAAATTGTCGATTTCTTGAGCTGGTTACTCGCGTTGTTATTGCTAGCTTTAATACATGGTTATTGTCGTCTAATACTTTTAGCTGATAAATTGTCCTCTATAACGGATATATTTTTAGTGAATAAGATTTTTTATAGTAATGATATTTCGAAATACCGGTATCTCACGTCAGTTGAGATGCCCTTGTGTTGATTATTGATTAATCGTTAACAATCTCGGACTGTGTCCACTTGGTAGCTTGGAATGCTATGTTAACTTTTGGTAAACTTAATGTTTACGTTACGTTCAACGATTTTAGACAATCCTAGATTGGCTAACGATTTGGCAGTATTCACTGTGTTCACTTGGTAGCTTGAATGCTATGTTAACTTTTGGTAAACTTAATGTTTACGTTACGTTCAACGATTTTAGACAATCCTAGATTGGCTAACGATTTGGCAGTATTCACTGTGTTCACTTGGTAGCTTGAATGCTATGTTAGCTTTTGGTAAACTTAATGTTTATGTTACGTTTAAACGATTTTAGACAATCCTAGATTGGCTAACGATTTGGCAGTATTCACTGTGTTGACTTTAGGTAGCTTGAAAAGCTATGTTAGCGTTGGTAAAATTGTAGTTTATGTTTTGTCTACGCTTTTAGAACATTTATAAATTCTATTCTAGGTAAATTATGATAATTATGTTTAGCGTCTCCTGGCAGAATTTTCTGTGCTAAATTTTGGTAGTCTATAACGACTATGAATTGAATTGTGTAAATTTTGTATTTATGTATCACGTTCTTGGCAAACAGTTTAATTGTGTTTCCGTTTTAGTCAACTTTAAATTTGATTGCTGCGCTTGACCATTATTGGTAAATTATCGCATTTGGTTTTCTATAATTGCAATTATTAAATATTGTTCGTCGCGATTGCTTGTAGATCTAACGATCAGATTGTGTGGACCTTCAGTCCGATATTTATAGTTATCAATTTTATCTTACTTGTTGGGGTCAATGACCTGTTGTTTGAAATTCACTTTATATTGTATATTACATATTTTATTAAGGGCCTTCTGTCCTGCCGTCAACCCTCATTGAGAGTGAACATTAATTGTTGTTAAATTTAAAATGCATGTAAAAGTTGTTCTATAATAATTTTCAGTATTAAATATTTGTTTATATTTTTCTTAAACTACTTCAAGCGTTTTATTTCGGAAGTTAGGACCCTGGCTTTTCTTACAGGCGTGTGCAGCGTCGTGAGATTGCTTAACAAGATTGGTTCTGTACTGGCGCCCTCATTGACTTTACAGCTAAAACACGACCCTTTGGGTCAGCTGACCATCTTGGTTTTTATAAACATCAAAAGGTAAGTCCTTCGCTTCCAACGTTGCGGTAAACTACTGGTACTTGTCTAACTTAACCGACCTACGACTCGCCCCGCTGAAAAGGCTAGCCGTGGCAATAAATAGTTCCGAGAGGATTCGGTCCTATAAACTCGCGCTCACAACGTGGGGCCTTTCGTTTTTCGTAGTTCGCGCATCTAAATTCGCCCTTCGTTTTTTTGTTCCGCTCTCTAACGACTTCGTGTGATAATTATATCGTTTTCGTCTGCGCATGATAACTTGAATTGTGGTCATATTTGTGAAACTAATAAACGAATTGATTTTGGTTTCGTCTGTGGCAGTTCGTTTGAACTGTGATTTCGTTACGTTTTCTTTGGGAAATTTTATTTCTGTTTACGTTTAGAAAATTTCGCTATAAAGAAATTTTTGGTCGCTTAGCTACTTCGTGTAAAGGGTAGTTCCTACTGTTTTCGTAAAATTTTTGATTCCGTCGCGTCAAACTAACTTTCGTAAAGATGTCGTTACTGGGATTAACTCGTGAGGAATTGATCTACGAATTGAGATTGCGTCACGTCCAAGGGATTGAACACATGAACTTAACGTTACTACGAACTTCATTAGCTACACTAATGAAACAAAACGCAGACTTGGACTTTCCAGATGTAACTTTAGACGTCTCCGCCGAAATAACTGTCTGTCGCAAGAAAATTATTGAACTTCGCACTCAAGTACAAAATTTTTCTGACTCCATCGACAGCTCCACTTTCAATATTTTGGACGCTCGCATCTTACATTTGATTAGTCGAACTCGACGCCTTATGCCTCGTGCTACTACAACGTCACTGATTTCGGACGTCACGACGCTAATCGAAAATGCTTTAGCTTTGGACGAAGAATTAAGCTCACGTGGTTTGCAATGTTCTACGCCGTGCAACGATTCTACAATCTCGCTACCCGACTCCCCGCCGATTTCGACTTCGCCTCAATTGCAAATACCCGTGTATAAATGGGGTATCAAATTTTCGGGAGATGAAGCTGGTTTAAGCTTAACTGACGTGCTTGAGAAGATTGAAGAGCTACGTATCTCTCGTGGAGTATCTAAGGATGCACTGTTTCATGCCGCTAGCGACATTCTGGAAGGCTCCGCGTTAATTTGGTTCCGGTCTGTCCGCAATACCATTCACTCTTGGGATGAATTGTCCACTCAACTAAAAGCCGAATTTTTACCTATTGGGTATGAAGACGAACTGTGGCAGGAAATTCAGAATCGTATTCAAGGTCCTGACGAACGAGTAGGCCGGTACATTGCCTGCATGAAAAATCTTTTTTCACGTCTCCCGAGTGTTGTGTCAGATGAACGGTGTCTACACATCATACAACGTAATCTCGCTCCCTACTTCCTGGAACACCTCGGTGCTTTTGAAGTAAATTCAATCGACGAATTATCTAGAATTTGTAAGCGTCTTGAACAAAACCGCCACCACGCTACTCGTAACGCGATGGCTAAACTTCCGGTAACCCGACCCCTAGAACCGACTTTCGCTTATCAAGCTTCCGCGTCCATTACTCCGACTAAGATTAACCGCCGTGATACTTCAGCTAAAGCAGCTCAGCTTTCTGCTTCCACTCCTGTCGAAACGACCAAAACGCAACCGTTAACTTCAACTTCCGTACCAGCTCCTACTGTAGTTGTCACGTCCGCTATCAAGTGTTGGAACTGTCAACAGTCCGGTCACCGTTACAACGAATGCACTGCTGCTAAACAAATGTTTTGCTACCGCTGTGGCGACAGAGGTCACTTTGTGAAGAACTGTACTCAAGCGCCGTCGACAAACTACCAAGGCGTAAACTAGTTCGGAATCGCTGTCTACGCCCTGCTTCTCAGATTCCAACGCGTATTACACCCGATCCTATTTCCTGGAAACGGTGGCTTCGAACCGTTCGCGACTTCTGCTCAACGAAAACTAAATCTTCTTTTGTGGAAGATTCGCCTCATCTCCGATTTACGTCTAACGCCGCGTCCTTGTTTAAAACGCGCACTAAACTTTACCGCTCTCGCGTAATATTTCCCTCGTCTGGCCGTGAGCCACCTATTTTTCCGAACTTACAAACTCGCTCGGGTGACTCATCGTGCCGCGCTCAACAATCCGCGTCTTCTATTACTCCTATCACTCAATTACCCTATTCTGGGCCTCGTGTTTGCCCCGCTTTTGCGTCCCGTCACGGCGATAACCGTCCATATATAACCGTCAACGTTTATAACCAATCCGTACTTTCACTAGTCGATACTGGTGCTAACCGCTCTGTTTTAGGTAATTCTGGTCTCGTTTTATTAGAGATGTTTTCTTTGAAACTGTCGAAAACAAATGTTGATTTGACGACAGCAGATGGCGCTATTCAGCGTGTAACCGGCTTTGTCAGACTACCGATCGAAGTAAATGGAATTCTTCGCCTTTTTGATGTTTTAGTTGTTCCGTCCTTACAGGTACCTCTAATTCTAGGTATGGACTTTATAAAAAGTTTTGATTTCACTTTTGACTTTCGTGCTAACGCTTACTCAGTGTCGAAACCTACTGCTTCTTCGAACCCCGTTCAGATCATCAACGTTATCAACGAACGATCCGATTTATCAGATACGCAACAAACTCAGCTCACTGCAGTGATTGAAAAATTCAACGCACTTTCCTGGAAAGATGGTGAAGCTCTTGGACGAACTAATGTATTGGAACATCGAATAGATACCGGCGACGCTCGACCTTTAAAACAACGTCAATATCCGCTCTCACCGTACATGATGCAACACCTGAACAAGGAACTTGATCATATGTTGGATCTAAAAGTGGTTAAACCATCTCACAGCCCTTGGTCGTCCCCTGTTTTACTTGTCAAGAAATCAAATGGAGAGCTCCGATTTTGTTTTGACGGTCGTCAACTAAACGCTGTAACTAAACCCGACGCGTATCCGCTTCCACGTGTAGATCAAATCCTGAGTATGCTTTCAGGTGCGCAGTTTTTAACTAGCATCGATTTAAAATCTGCATTCTGGCAAATTCCTCTATCATCCGACTCCGCTGAAAAAACCGCATTTTCAGTTCCTGGACGCGGTCTTTTCGAATTCAATGTAATGCCGTTCGGGCTGCGCAACGCTCCCCAAACCCAACAACGCTTGATGGACCGCATTCTTGGTCCCGAACTCGAACCGTTCGTGTTCGTTTACTTAGACGACATCATCATTGCCACTCCGAATTTTGCAAAGCATCTTGAAGTCCTGCTCGAGGTACAACATCGCTTCGCTAAAGCCGGCTTAACCGTCAACATTTCAAAATGTGAATTTTGCCGTTCTTCGTTAAAGTTTCTAGGCTTTGTGATTGATCGTTTAGGTCTTCGTACCGATCCCGCTAAAGTTTCAGCCATGGTTGAGTACGCGCGTCCCACTACTACCACTGAGGTAAAACGTTTCATTGGATTATGCTCTTGGTATAGACGTTTTATACCGCATTTTTCTTCGCTCACCGCTCCGATAACTGAATTGATTAAAAAACGAAAAAAGGGCCAACCGATAACTTGGTCAGAACAAGCTGACGCATCCTTTCGCGCTATTAAACAAGCTTTGATATCGTCTCCGGTCCTTGCTAACCCGGACTTTACTAAACCATTCACTATACAGTGCGACGCTTCCGATCGAGGTCTTGGCTGCGTGCTGACGCAGACAAACTCTGATTCTGTGGACATTCCAATCGCTTTTGCCAGTCGGACTCTCACGACAATGGAGCAGAAGTACACCACCACGGAAAAAGAATGTTTGGCGGTTTTATTCGGCATAGAAAAGTTTCGACCCTACGTGGAAGGCGCTCGCTTCACAATTCTCACCGACCACCACTCATTACTATGGTTAAAAAATATTAAAGATCCGTGTGGACGTCTTGCTCGCTGGGCTTTGAAAATTCAGCAATATGACATCGAATTCGTACATAGAAAAGGTTCTCTGAACATAGTTCCCGACGCTCTTTCGCGCTCTCCGCTTCAAATTTCTGTTCTCAACTTTTCCGATGAGGTCTGTTCTAGTGATCCGTGGTATCAACGTATGGTTATATCTGTGACCCAGTCACCACGCGAATATGCTAATTGGCGAGTCACCGATGGACGTCTCTTCAAATTGTTGCGACCGAACTTCAATCAAGGCTTAAATCAAAGCGAATGGAAACAAGTAGTGCCGAAACCCGCGCGATTTCAACTTCTCTGCGATTGTCATTCTCCTCCAACCGCCGGTCACCTAGGTATGGCGAAAACTTTATATCGACTTTCAGAACACTACTATTGGCCTAAGATGAGGTGCGACGTATCCCGTTTTGTATCGAAATGTCAAAAATGTGCTGCACAAAAGATGCGTAATATTGCGAGACCCGGATTCATGGGACAACCGAAGAAGATAAAGTATCCTTGGCAATTGGTGGGTGCTGATATAGTCGGACCGCTTCCAAAAACTAAAGACGGATTTTGCTACATTCTCGTAGTCGTCGACTGGTTTTCGAAGTTCGTATTATTGAAACCGCTCAAGAAAGCTAATGGTCAATCTATTGCTCGTTTCCTGGAAGACGAAGTTTTTCTGATGTTTGGAGCTCCTCAAATCCTTTTATGCGACAACGGCACCGAATTCACGTGTAATGATGTAAAACAACTGCTGGACAAATACCATGTTAAAGCCTGGTTCACAGCGCGTTATCACGCACAAGCTAACTTTGTCGAACGAGTAAACCGCACCATTGGCACTGCGATTCGGTGTTATCTCACGGACGCGAACCATCATCAATGGAACCTAGAACTCCCGAAAATCGCTTATGCTTTACGCACAGCTGTGCACGACAGCACTGGCTTTGTCCCTTGCTTTTTGAACTTTGGCCGCTTCGTACCTATAGACGGTCGTTATTACGGTGAATTAAATCAACACGATATTGTGGATCTAGATTGGTCATGTGACTTTTACGCTCATCAGATGCAAGAGCATCCGGCCATTTATCAAGACGTGCGACGACGACTGGCTGAGGCTTATCAACGTCAAGCTGCTGGATACAATCAGCGAAAACGTCCCACTGACAACTATGAAGTTGGTCAGCGTGTCTGGAAACGACATCATGTTTTGTCGAGTGGAGCACATGGTTTTTCCGCCAAACTTGCACCACGCTACGTACCGTGCACTGTAACCGCGAAAATTTCTCCCCTTGTATATGAACTGGCTAACGATGAGGGTCAGCTCATTGGGAGATGGCATGTCAAGGATTTGAAACCTGACAAAGGCGACAGCGACGAAAAGTCTTCTGATACTCAACGGAATTCAGATGAAGACGAAACGAAACCGGCGGATCAACCCGATCAGGCCGCTTTTGATAGCGATGACTCGATGTTCGAACTCTTTGATTAAAAGAAAATGACTTCGTCCTTTTCTTTTTTTTGAGGAAGGGGGGGTGTGTAGCAAGCTATATATAGTCGTAAAGAGGGCCCCCCTTTTTGAAATTTCAAATCCACAAGCTTTAGAAAACCTGAAATCATTATTTAACTTAAAGAACGAAAATTGCATAAAAAAGAAAAAAGTAAAGTGTAAACCGGGCTTTAGGATGGATGAAGCCGTAACACGCTACAAAAAAAGGGAGAACTCACGAGACTGCGGACACGAACGGATGTAGGTTGAAACTGAGTTTGTTTGATTTTTTTTTAAAGACGATACGAAAATTGGATTCTAACGTCGCCGCTAACTTACGTTAATATTGAAAAGTGTTTTGCTAAAGTTATCGTTCCTGTTTTACGTGATATTTTAAGAAGTGATCAACGTAGCAATAGAAACCTCGTGTTCAACTGATTTGAGTATTTAGAGCCGTGGTGTTTTCAAATCGCGAAAATATTTTGCGCTGGACGTTTGTGTTGTTCGTGGATGCTGTTTCCAGCTTGTGAAAGGTGCTTTGGGCCCGGATTGCTGCTTTTACATTTGGGTACTTGGAATTGAAAATCACTCAGCCATTTTGGTCTTGTGGCGAGTCACCTTGTCATGACCTGATTTCTTCTGTTCCCGAATTCTGCAATCTCACGCTCTACACGCCTGGAAGAAGATCCAGGACTCATTCAATCGACTACAGACGCTGGCCGGCGTACCAGGTATTTGGAAATTAACTTTCGGTTTGGTGTTAAATCTTAACACGGTTCCGATTACACGATTGTAATAGTGTTACATAAACGCTACCGCGTAAATCCTATTTGCAAATCTACTAGCTCAATTCAGTGTACTTAAGTCTAATTTTGAAAATAAAACGCAATTTCTACTTGAATTTTATTATACGAAAAATCTATTATAAACGGGTTCACTTCATGAACGTTCTAGCGAATGTCAATTCGACATACGTCCTTTAAGAAATAATTACCACTTATTTGAATAAAAACGGCATCTCAACGTATTTGCAACGTATGTCGTAGCTTCACCGAACATGCGCACCGTATCATAAACTGTCTGATTCCGCGCAGCTCATTTGCTTTTAACCTCAACTTACAAGTGTCAGACTATGTTTACAAAATAAAGTGCCAATAATTTGATGTCATGAAAGTGTCGCGGTTTCTGAGTCGTGCTGTGTTTGTTTAACTGCTTTTAATTTGTTAAATTTAAAAAAACTGTTAACCTTTTTGCCAACGTTAATTTGTAAATTGTTGTACACATTGGACAATTAATCAGTTAAGAAAAGTTGTTTAGTTACTGTACAAATTGTCGATTTCTTGAGCTGGTTACTCGCGTTGTTATTGCTAGCTTTAATACATGGTTATTGTCGTCTAATACTTTTAGCTGATAAATTGTCCTCTATAACGGATATATTTTTAGTGAATAAGATTTTTTATAGTAATGATATTTCGAAATACCGGTATCTCACGTCAGTTGAGATGCCCTTGTGTTGATTATTGATTAATCGTTAACAATCTCGGACTGTGTCCACTTGGTAGCTTGGAATGCTATGTTAACTTTTGGTAAACTTAATGTTTACGTTACGTTCAACGATTTTAGACAATCCTAGATTGGCTAACGATTTGGCAGTATTCACTGTGTTCACTTGGTAGCTTGAATGCTATGTTAACTTTTGGTAAACTTAATGTTTACGTTACGTTCAACGATTTTAGACAATCCTAGATTGGCTAACGATTTGGCAGTATTCACTGTGTTCACTTGGTAGCTTGAATGCTATGTTAGCTTTTGGTAAACTTAATGTTTATGTTACGTTTAAACGATTTTAGACAATCCTAGATTGGCTAACGATTTGGCAGTATTCACTGTGTTGACTTTAGGTAGCTTGAAAAGCTATGTTAGCGTTGGTAAAATTGTAGTTTATGTTTTGTCTACGCTTTTAGAACATTTATAAATTCTATTCTAGGTAAATTATGATAATTATGTTTAGCGTCTCCTGGCAGAATTTTCTGTGCTAAATTTTGGTAGTCTATAACGACTATGAATTGAATTGTGTAAATTTTGTATTTATGTATCACGTTCTTGGCAAACAGTTTAATTGTGTTTCCGTTTTAGTCAACTTTAAATTTGATTGCTGCGCTTGACCATTATTGGTAAATTATCGCATTTGGTTTTCTATAATTGCAATTATTAAATATTGTTCGTCGCGATTGCTTGTAGATCTAACGATCAGATTGTGTGGACCTTCAGTCCGATATTTATAGTTATCAATTTTATCTTACTTGTTGGGGTCAATGACCTGTTGTTTGAAATTCACTTTATATTGTATATTACATATTTTATTAAGGGCCTTCTGTCCTGCCGTCAACCCTCATTGAGAGTGAACATTAATTGTTGTTAAATTTAAAATGCATGTAAAAGTTGTTCTATAATAATTTTCAGTATTAAATATTTGTTTATATTTTTCTTAAACTACTTCAAGCGTTTTATTTCGGAAGTTAGGACCCTGGCTTTTCTTACAGGCGTGTGCAGCGTCGTGAGATTGCTTAACAAGATTGGTTCTGTACTGGCGCCCTCATTGACTTTACAGCTAAAACACGACCCTTTGGGTCAGCTGACCATCTTGGTTTTTATAAACATCAAAAGGTAAGTCCTTCGCTTCCAACGTTGCGGTAAACTACTGGTACTTGTCTAACTTAACCGACCTACGACTCGCCCCGCTGAAAAGGCTAGCCGTGGCAATAAATAGTTCCGAGAGGATTCGGTCCTATAATATATATATTTATATATATATGTGTTAGCACGATAACTCTCGACAGACTTAATCGATTTAAACGAAATTTGGTCCACACGTTGGAACCCATCACCGCACGAAGCCTATTTAAAATGGGCCCAATCGGGCCATGTTAAGGGTGGTATTTAGGGGTTGAAAAAAGTTTTCGGGCCCAAAAATACCGAAAAAATTATCAGAATCGTTTCAAATTTAAAGTTTAACCCTTTAGTAATTATTAAAATGTACTGCTAAAATTTTAAAAAAATCGGCCCGACAGGACCGGACTTACAAATTTTATGAAAACGCAAGTTTACCGATATGGATTTACATGCTGAAGGGTGTATATAATTTGGTACAGATGTTGAATTGATATATAGTATTGAAATTAAGTAAAAAATGTTGTTTTAAGGGGTGTATTAAGGGGTAATTTTCTTTATTTTGTCCAAAAACAAAGTTAAATTCATATAATAAAGCCACACTGCCTATAAAAGCAAATACACTATATTGTCGGCAGGGTTTCGCACTGCGACCCGAGTTTTTTTTTAAATCACTTCTTTAGCGATTTGTTTATGAAAATGTTTAATGCATACTACATGTTAAGATTGTATTAGGTGTGGAATTTTAAGTGGTAAAGTTGTATTTTATTAATTTTACTGTTGGCTTATCGATAGGTTTGTTACGCAACAATTCAGGGCTCCGGCGTGTTGACATAGTGACCTAGACACCAGTAAGTTTCTGGAGGGAGTGGTTCCGATCCGTGCTATTCAACTGTCCAAACAACTTTCTTTATAGTCTGTACGGTTTGCCAATATTTTCACACTGTTAAGAATATATACATCTACGGACGATTGCAAATTTGTATATCGAAATAATCAATTTTATTTTTAAATTTACAAAAAAATATCAAAATAGCTAACTTCGTCCGCGTTTAGGTCAGTTTTGAGAGGATCGGTACGCTAACTACCTAATCAGTATAAGGCATGTACAGTAGAACCTCAGTAACGTGAACTAATTACTAAGTATGTGGTGTTCACTGGACAGGCAAACAATCATAATTGATTCAGTTTTTTATAAATTATACATTGTTTAAAAATACCTTGAAAATTGTTAAAACAACTTTTCTTTATTACGTGTTTACAACATAACCAATAATATAACGCATACAGTATGTAAACGCGTAAGGTGCACATAGGGAAATTAGCATTGGGAAAAAATATTTGGATCAGAGTTAGCCATGGCTGCATTAATTGTTATTTCTATTGAATTATCGTGGTATTCTTGAGGATTTCTATTTTATTTTGATTTATTTTTATTTTACTTGGCTTTTTTAATAATAAAAAGCTCTTATAAATCATTATTTTAATTTTTTTGTACAAAAATAAAACAAAAAACAACTCCATCTGTTTGGAAACATTTCATTCAAAAATTGTCTGGCTGGTATGACGTATGCGCGCTGGTAAAACAGTGACCCAATGTCTTTAGGCTTAACACGAATAGGCGGAGATATTTGATCTCGCACCGTATTTAAGTATTTTTGGGAATTTAATGTCCCATTGATAAAAAAAGTCCAATTATGTTGTTACTTACTTAAATATTTTCTTCGGTAGTATACACATTCACTTTGCAAAAGAATATTATCTGTCAAATTGAAAAACAATATTTCAAGGCTCACTCTGATCCAGTCAGTTTTTCCCAAAGTTAATTTCCCTATGTGCACCTCACGTGTTTACATACTGTATAGCCACGCTGCAGCGCGTTTACTAATTAAAAAAAAACTTTTATTTATAAAATAGATCACATATTATATAATTCAGAAAGAATTATTTTAGTATAGAAACAAACACAAAAATATGCATGTAGTATTTGTCGTTCACGTTTTGGGGTGTTCACGTTACCGAGACTAGTATATTTCATAAATGATAACGTACCATGTTTCACCAAACGGTTCTGCCATTTTCATGTGATACCGATACAAACAAACATAACGATTATTTCGTCCATAGATATCGAACAAAAACACTCGAAAAATTGTCGAGAAGACGAAATTGCAGACATTTTTATTTTAGATGCATCGATTCCAGAAATCCATTTTGCCAATATTTTAGTAATCTATACTTCTATAACTTTTTAAAGTTATAAAAATGACAAATGGTTAACTGTTCACTCGTCCGTTTTGTATGATGCTTGGATCGTATAATATGTTTGAAAAGTAGACAGCAAAATAATCGCCTCTATCATATGTTTGGCTTGGCTTAACATTACATAACATAATTATTAGTTGTTTTGATTGCATCACTGTGTACTCCAAAATTGTCATCTGGTTACATCTACTATGTCGCAATGATATGCTCACAGAAAACCGGACTTTCGGCCATTGTTTGCTCTACAAATGCAAATTAGAAATAATTAATAACGAGTGCAATTTATCAACTTTTCACTATTTTTACCGTATTTTTACTTCCATAAACCTACATGGAAATCTGGCGAGAGTTTCAAAAAAATAAACGTTTGTATGAAAAAAACCGGCCATGCTCGTGTTTGGAAAACATATGATTGTTGGTCGCGTCCATTGGTTGACAAATATCATACCCTAACCTAGAAATACGGCACTGCAATATGTTGATACCGTTTCGTAGATTGTCAATAATTAAAAGTCGATTGAATTATCTATTATTTGCACTATGAAAATCACTTTGTGACCTAAAAACTCTAAACCTAACAATATATGTATTGCTTATATGTTTTACTTCAACCGCACGTAAAGGTCACACTTTTTTCGGGTTGAAACGGTCAAAGAAACTGATACTGATGCCAGCGAAGCAACAAGCAATATCAAATCTCGTGTTTAGACGCAGTAGCTAAAACGAAACTGCTTGTATCGGTTTTTGAGCGACAGCGCAAGACTTTGAGCTATTGCGCAAGACGGTGACGGTTTATGTGTCCGTTTTCAGGCTGCTTGGTACATGCCTCGCATGTTTTATGTATTATAGGTAAACACTAAACATATAGGTAATACAATATTTCATTCCTGCCACTTTTTGCACTCTTATGTTAATATATGAGTAAGTTTAATCAAAATTACAAAACATTTTTTTTTATCTTGAATAGATTTAAATCTATTGTGTTTTATTTATGAAGTATTTATAATAGTACACACCGTACACGTGTATTGGACAACATTACTAATTTTTTTTTATTGAATTTAGCAGATAATATGACGCAAATATGCAATCTGCGAGATTGAATTTTTTTATCATTTTTTTTATCATAAAAAAATATTTACAATAAATATTTCGTATACTTGACAGATCTCTGTTTAATATGCGGTCTACTAGGTATCCAAAAAAAATCTGCAAGGCAGACGATGATGATATATAAAATATAAATATATAAATATATAAATTTCAACACGTTTTCGTGATAGTGCCAATAAAAAATGATAAACAAAACATTGAACTAGTGTGCCACTGATGTTTTTCGTCATGTTAAATTCAATAGAAAAATTTTTTAGTCTTGTCCAGTAGATGTTTGCACGATCGGAGCACAATAAAAGCATAGGTAAAACAATATTTGTTTATTTCTTCCAATTTTTTGTACTCTTGCTTGCCACTGGCTTAATTAAACTTTCAAAACAATTTTCTGTGCCTTTGATAGAAAGGAAAAATGCAATTCACTAAAATAAAACATTAATTCCAGTAATTAAAAAATAAATGAATAATAACTATCTTACGCTGTACAAAACGTATTGATGTTATGTGAATCATATGTGATATCTGCACGCTCAAATTGTAGAAGAGAACTTCACTGTTTAATTAAAAAACGTGTGCTATTGCTGATAAACGGGTGTGATTATAAATAATATGATTTTTTTAGTTATACTTTTTATGCATAACGCGCTGTACAGTTTACTGTTATTTGTTAACGGTTTTAAGGGACTGTCGACCAGCTGGCCCATTAGCTCAGTTGGTTAGAGCGTCGTGCTAATAACGCGAAGGTCGCGGGTTCGATCCCCCCATGGGCCAAATTTGCGTTTTTTTTTGCGGTGTATGTTTGTTTCCAAATTAAAAATGAGTAACTTTTCATTTTTATACACCTAATAGTAGTAAACTTGTATATGTCGCCGGGATATTGTCAAATCCGTAATTTTGTAATTTCACTAGTGAAATTACAATATCACGATTGACAAAGATTCGTGATATTATAATTTCACTAAGTGAAATTATAATATCACGGGTTTGACAATATCCCGGCGACATATTATATACGGTCAGTTAGAAGAGAGATGTGTTTCCGCGTTCCTCATTCTTCCTCTGGCAGTTTTACCATTCCAACCCACAAGTGGGGAATGGTACTAGTTTAAGTCAAAAATCACTTTTCAAAATTTTTACAATATTTTTCCGTTTTGAGGTCCCCCGAATCCAAAAAACATATTTTTGGAAAATCTCTGTGCGTCTGTTTGTTTGTCTGTGAGCACGATACAGGTCAAACGGATAAGCGGATTGAAACCAAATTTTGGGAAGGTGTTTGATATGCAAATATGAAGAGCGCTATTGTTTTTGGGGAAAATCGGCGCATGCGCAGAAGAGATATATGCTAAAACGGTATTTTTTATATAATAATGGTATGCTTTTCATAACGGCTTATTATTCTATTTATTTTTTCAAGAAAGTTTTGTTAATTTTCTAAACTTTATAGTTTCGGAAATATTTTGAACATAAAAAAAATCATCCGCTCTTTTGTTTTATGGATCTGTCAGAAATAAACTAGTTAGGCATGCTTTGATTAATTTTTACGTGACGTGGAACATAGGTAACCATGGCAACGAATAGTTAATATCATATTGAATACTAGCCATTACCCGCGTCACCTCACGCGATATCAGAAATTTATTTTTTTTTATTATAATCAAATGTCAACATTTTGGAAGTTGGAATGGTCCCGTCGCCCAATTGGCGGGAATTTTTAACTATACTGATGATCGGTTTAGTATGACGAGCGTGCGGCTAGCACACAGAAATATTATATCTATGTATTATTTAATAGTTTTGCCGGTCGGTTCTTTTATTGCGACTTTCACTTGTTAAAATCGACTAGAAATCTTTTATTCTGCAGCAATTTATTTGTCAGTTGCGATCCGCGCACCTTTGATAACAGCTGACAGTTTGAAACAAAAGCGAGTGCTGATTATCTATACGGTACGAATATTTTCGCATCTAATGTGTTCGTGCTATAATTTAATGAATATTTACATCAGTAGGGAAATCTATTCATTTAATTTTTGCCACAACAATGAAGCGACTGATTGTTGAAAAAATATTATGGTCGTTTTTTTTTTTTTTAAATTTGTTATGACGTCACTTCTTAAAATGTCACAAATAGGAAGAGTATAAAAATAAAAATTTAATCTTCAAGGTGAAATATTTTATTGATAAAAAGGAAATCATAATCAGGAAATTAGTTTCAGCGTATTTTTCACAATTTAACTTGTCTGATGATTTCATGTTAGTTGAAACAGGTAACAACAGTTTACCTTGTAGAAATTAAATTATGAATTTTTGTATATTTAGTTGGACAGATCGGCAATTGTTTCGATGTTTAATAATAATTTTGTTTGTTGTTTAGGTGGATGTGCTAAGAAAAGTTGCTGCAGAAGTGTTTAAAATAGAGAAAACAACTGAAGACAGAAAGAAAACAAATTACGCTTGTTTTTTTATCGAATAACTTATCAAATTAAAACTGTTATTTCTTAACATTTATGTGTGATAAAAATACCTACGCAATCAAAATGAAATAATCTTTGATGTGGATTAACAGATAATGATACATTAATATTGATTAAATGTTTACTTAATAAAAATAATTATTTAAAAAAAAAATTAATAATTAGTGCAAACATGGATGTTGAATTCAGTGATTTATCTTATGTAGTGAGGAACGTTAGCATGGGTGAGTAAGCTTTTTATTGTTTGTTTATTTACACAAATATCTTATTTCAATGAATTTATTATTTACTTTCGTGAGATGATTTAAACACGTTACTTTCCATTTCTATGGATTGGAATCGATCTGAATGTTTCTTTTTCGGTATATCAATAGACCTTCAAATTTTGATACCTTAGGATTCGTTTCAGTTCATTTTCTGATTGATTTATCTGAGCGCGTATATAACGTAGTAACATTTTATATACCTTAGTACCAAAAAATTTACGACCATGCGGTTTTTTCAAAAATTAGGAGATTTCAAATGAAGGATTATTAAATAATAATAATTTGAATTTTTTGAAACAACATAATATATCATTTTAATCAAATTCAAGAATCGGTTTTTTAAATTTTATAATTTTTTTGCTGCAAATCAGTTCACGTTTTTTATTTAGTTTAGTAATCAAATATCAAGAAAGAATTCCATTAATAACGCAATGTCACTAAAAAGTAACATTTTTTATTAACAAAATTGAACTTTTTAAAAAGCCACCGAAAAGAGGAAAACAATAAAATCTCGAGGTCAGAGCAATTTAATAAATGTAGGCATTATAAATATATCTATTTTTTTTTTAATTGACACTAATCTCAAAATTTTAAGATTCTTCTTTTTAGTGTTTTTTTATTTATTTTTTTTGTTTTGTTTTTCTTAGCATTTCATGGAATTTTGTATATATGTTACGGTTAATACAAGAAAGTAGTTTATTCGCGAATTAACCGGCTAATACCCGAATTAACCAACGTCAAGGATTGGTTAATTCGGGTAATTAGCCGATTAATTCGCGAATTAACTACTTTCTTGTATTAACCGTAACATATATATTTTTTATGGTGAATTGGAAATGAATAATCATTAATAGTTTTGCTCTACTGGATGGGAAGTATAGGGTTTGGTTCCCCAGTCGATTTTTCATGAATTAATTATAAACTAGTTTTATTTTGAATAGAAATAAAGAGCCACAAAGTTTTTTTTATTACTGAGGTTAGTTCGTTCTATTAATAAACATTAACATCAGTGGCTTTTCAACATTATTTGCAACTGGGATAAACAAAAATGAATAAGTGAAGTAGATACTTCGAGAGTCTTTTGACATGATAGCCGATCAAAATACCTTTATATTTCAATAGGTTATAACTACGAAACTAATAATGCGTTAACAGCGGTTAAATCCGCAACGGGTAAAGCATGTTTTTACGAGTTAGTCGCGCAGGATTTTTCTTCACCTACTGTTGCAGTAAGAAACTAAAAAAAAACCATTGTATACGCGTCGAATTTTTGCATTTTTTTAAGTCGCTTAAAAATCATATTTTTACCACCATCGTCGTCTGTTGCAATACAAATGCTATAGGTATGATTTGTTTGAGTAACATTGGGTAATAAAAAATAATTTATTCTCATAATAATTGACACGCCATCTTCGTTTTATGTACGCTGTTGCAATCGTTTCAAATATCTAAAATAAATCGATAAAATACCGGATTAATTAGTGATTGAAACGTTACGAAACTATAAATACGCGATTAAAATATATAATAATTAAAGAAATACAATTTTCGGACAATGTTTTTATTTAAAAAACGCGGCAAAATAATAGCAGTTGTATTACAAATGGAGATAAAATTTTTATTTTTGTTTCCGATAGTCTTCTTAATAAAAAAATCGAGGGTAGAGTGCCAGGATCGGTTTAATTTTTTAAATCATCGCCGCCACTGTCAATTTAGTGTTAATTTTAACTAATTTTCTATTCAGATATTTACATAAATTCCGTATATAACTTCAAGATAAATGTTGCTATTCTGTACGGTCAGTGTAAGAATATACACTGTTGTTAATTTTTTGTCACTTTCTAATAAATTAAATATCACGTAAGCTAAAGTGAGATAGAAATTTAACAGCGTTGTTAATTTTAACATTGACTATACAGAATATAGCGTCATAATCTACGAAAAAACTAGTCCATTAAGATTAAAATTTTTTGACCAATTTTAAATTTACTACTATAATAAAAAGACACAAGTATAAATTTAGAAATTATAATGTTATAATTATAATTTAGATTGACAAAAAATAATAATTAATACATTAAAGTTTCGGTCCGCATTTGGAACTGATCTAAACAATATAAAAAATGATTAATAATATAATTAGTTTCTAATTGGGATTTGAAAAAAAATTCGCTTTAAGTTTTGAATTATCAAAATTGAAAAAATAATAACAAATAATTTTTAATAAGTAGTCGTGGATATTCTAATCAGGCGTTAATCAAAGATTTGTTATAATTTAGAGTTGAAAAAAATCAGTATGGAGGAGTCATATATGCGAAGACAAAACATAGTTAGATGCTTTTATGACTCGTGTGACAGTTAAAACTCGCTGATCTCTCGTTTTAACAATGTCACACCCGGTACTACAAACTAGATAAATATAAACTACTCTTTTACGAGTGTCTGTCTGTCTGTTCGGATGTTCGAAGGCCTCCGTTGACCCAGGAAGTTGAAACTTTGCGCATGGAACAGAAGCTACCAGAGCCGGTTTTCCCATTTTTTCCCTAGAGAGTGAGATAGGGGCGGGATTTTGAAAATAAGTGTAAAACAAAAAACGATAATTAATAACGTAGCCGTTTAAATATTACAAATAACCACAATTAACCGGCAAAGACAGGTGGAAATAAATGATCTTCCTCAACAGATGATTTCTTGTATACAGAATAATAATTAATAAAAGGAATGCAGAATGTAAAAGTTGATCTTTTAGTTCTAAGAAGACAGCAAGTATCGTTGTGAAATCGCAATTGCTTAATCGCTGCAAGAATAATGGAAAAAGAAGAAAGTTATTGTATAAATATAAATAAGTTATGAAATAAAACCTTGAAATTTGATTGTTGTGTTAGAAAACGACTCATTATTATTGATTGTATTGACTTTACATATGGCCCGTTTGCTTTTTTCGTTGGTCCTATGGCCGGACAAAGGGGTCGAAACGCTAGATTTCGACGTTACACATCATTTTTAATATGAAGTAGTGTTGATCCAATAGAATGTTACGTCGTTACGATGAAGGAAGGTTTTTGGTTGAGTACCATAAGTAATGTTGGTAAAGCTTATTTACTTATGATCCTCAACCGAAAACCTTCCTTCATCGTATCATTTTTAATAGCTTGATATTTTTTAAAAAATGTTTACAAATTAGATCAAAGAGTAGGTATTTAACGTTCCACCATTTGTGTAATGGGAACCTTACATTAAGTGTATCGAATTTGTTGTTTTTGTATTAAAAAGTAGTTTTTACATACCTCTCTGTAAACTATAGCTGCTTTTCATGCATTGTTATACAGAAATCCGAAATATAAACGTGACTATTAATTCAAAAATTCTCAAAGTTTGATTCAAAGTTTTCAGTGGCTGAAAGAGTTATTTCAATTTGATAAACTAATTGTAGAGGAACTGTTAAACTGTCAAATCAAGATTATTGCTATTCCTTGACAATTGAATCTAGGGTTGATCAGCGTTGTCTGCCCTTGATAAACACTTAATGATCAAGTTCAAATGTTAAACTAACAATAATATTGAGAATCTGTTTGTTTTAAATATTATAGACAACGGATATGAGCCACTTTATTTAGATTTATAGAATACGTGCATTTTTACGCGTGATCACTATTTGCAACAATCGAAACTAATTTTAATTTCAAAACCAAAAATAAGTAGCTGTTCGTTTTAAAAGTCACTAGCGGCCCGATCCGGTTCGGTCGAATTTGTAGATTGCCACCGTTTTTTTCGTCAACTTGCGTTGCAAAATTGGGCTCCACGAAAAGTGTTTTTATTTTAACGCGATAATATATATATCCTGAATGTCCATTCTAAATATTGGTGAAAACATTTTTGAAATCGGATGAGTAGTTTCGGAGATTACCTCCTATATCCAAACTTTACCTCTTTATAATATTTAGTATAGTTCGTGATATACAGGATGTCCCACGACATGACTGCCATAGCCTGGGACTGTGTTGCTGGGGTGATTTCAAGTCAAAAATGTTTAATGAACATCCTATACCTGAAACGCTATCCTAACTGAGCTAGAAGTATTTGCAATTTTAAATAAGTAAGCTCACTAATGCAGGTATTAGGTTCGGCTGTTGGTTTTGTTATAATTAAAAAGACCAGGTGGCTGTGAATCACCAATAGTATTTATTGCGACAGTAAACGCAGAGCTACCACTTCAATTCTAAGAAGAGCTAGACTATGTATACAGCAACTGGGTGGACATTTTGAGCAACTAATTCAATAAAGCGATTTCTATTTAAATGGTTTTTAAATTAGTAGGGAATTCCTACTATTACTTATCTAAAATTTCAAATGCTTCTAGCTCAGTCAGGATAGCGTTTCGGGTATATATGTTCATTAGACATTTTTGATTTGAAATCACTCCAGCAACACAGTTCCAAGCTATGGCAGTCATGTCGTGGGACACCCTGTATATAAGTATCTAAATTAATACATTTTTTGTGGTTTAAATACAAATGTTGGCGGAAGCGGTTTGATAATAAAGTATGGTTGTACTTTGGGATCATTGATGTTGTATTTTACTGGGTTGAAAAAGATCCATAGATAGCGATCATCTTTCAATGCTCAAAAATATCTGAGGCCATCGACACTGTAAAAAAAAAGGATCGTCGCCACAAAAAACAAAACCCGTTAAAATTTTAGCATAAAAATGACGTCAATAAGTTTGATTAATAGTTCAACTTATTTCCCAGATGCATATAAAATTCAGAGAACAGACAATATTCCCATTATTTTCTTGAACAGAATTCGATTCATCTATGATATTTCCTTTACGTAAAAAATAAAAAAAATGTTAACTAGAATTTTTAAAGGCATTGGGAAATACAGGCTGAGTATTATTAACAAAAAAAAATATATATACACAAGGTGTCTCACGATTTTATTTCATAATTTCGGGATCTTATTTCTGATGTGATTTTAAGTTAAAGAATATGAGTATGGATCCCGTTCTTTTTTAACTTATTTATTATAAATTACAGACGCTCGACAATTAGGGTCATTAGCGTCTAATTACATCATATTATTAAGGGATGATTCAAAGGCATGCTAACCATTTGCCTTCGAGCTCGGTTCTTAATTCTTAGTACCGAAGTTGTAAATAACCACTTTCAGCAAACAGTATTCACAGGCGTTTTTTGGTAATCCGGAGTACTAATTTTTGATATGTTTAACCCTAATACACTGCTGAACCGATTTAAATAAATAAAAATTATATGGGACCATTCCGTGAATATCCTGAACTCAAAATTATTCATGGTCGTTTAAAGATAGTCATTCGAAATTCGCGATCGCGACGGGAGACAACGGCACTGTGTCTCGTGTTATACTCGACGCAAGCGCAGACGTCGATATGTCGTGCGACACGGTCGCTCATCCAGAACCGTTTCCATATTCGGTTCCATTTTTAATCATCGCTTTTGAAACCTGTCGCATGTCTCTGTGCCGTGTGTCGTTGTCTCTCGTCGCGGTTGCAAACTTGGAATGATCGTCTTTAATCACGTTAAGATTGTAGGCGAATGCCGCGTAACTTCTTCGGGATTTTTTCCCGTGGAGATATTATCATTTGATTTTAAAAGTTGTCTGCCTCGATTGCAAACTATTTATTGACAACTGAGGTTATTGTTGTCGTAAGTAAATAACATCACAGTAAAAATAGCGGAGGCGAGATTAGAACCTATTAGTCTGATCTAAAAACGAGTACGCTAGCCATTACACTAAGCTCTCAAGAAAAAGACGCAAGTAGAGTTCAACGAGTTCGACCAAAACCAGGCGGAAGTCAGATTTACTGAATTATCGAACGAGGCAAATCATTTTTAACCGACTTCAAAAAAGGAGAAGGTTCTATGTTCGACTGTATATTTTTTTTTATGTATGTTCACCGATTTCAATTATGGACCGATTTTCAAAATTATTTTTTTTTATTCGAAAGAGTGCACTTCCGAGGTGGTCCATCGGAACCAAGTCAGGATCTGATGGTGGAATCCGGAGAAATCGAGGGAAACTCTCAAATTTCAAAGGCACGCATACTTGGCCTACCCATTGCAATACTTTAACACTAAAAAGAGAAAAATATAATATTTTTTACAAAAAAATTGAATGGACTTCAAAATATGCACTAAAAAGTAAAAAATAATAATTATTGTTATTTTTGGAGTCGGTGTCAGCCAAAATGAAATCTATTCCGAGAACTAGAGACATGTAAGATTTAAATTATGCTACTTTAGAATTCCGATGTGACACCGACTCTAAAAATAACAATAATTATTATTTTTTAATTTTTAGTGCATATTTTGAAGTCGATTCAATTTTTTTGTTAAAAATATTTTATTATTTAAATGCTCTGCGAAAAAATAATATAAAAAATATTACTTGAAAACATTTTTCGGCGGTACTGCGTTCAGTTTGCAATAGTAAATTAAATATTTCTTAGTATTATGCAATACCTTCGGCTTCGGTAAAAAGCCGAAGTTCGACTTCAATTAAAACGCGATCTTCGTTTCGACTCGCAACACAACCTGTATAAAATTTCTTTCATGCTTTTCGGTTTGATACCATAATATCTCTGCTATCTTTAATGTATCAAAGTCAATGTTCAACCACTCCAAGGCTGAATTTGTTTAATATATTTTATTCTCATTAGAGATTAACCATTATCAAGGCTGAGCGCGTTTATCATTTACTATAAATTATTTATCAAGGTTACGATAGCTCTATTTTTTATTACAATGTTAATGACACTCAGAAATTAGATACAGCGGAGTTCATTATAAAAACAAGAAGATAAAAATTAATTATATGCACAAAATAAAAATTCGACGATGGGACTATTCCAACTTAAAAAATAGTGACACTTGACATATTTTTATAAACGCGCTGACAAACAGACAAACAGACCTTGTCCTAAAATATGCTTTTTTGGACCTCACAACGAAAAAATATTGTTTATTCAACACGCGTGAGTAATATATAATTTCGGGGCCCTGCTAAATTCGGGAGAAATAATAAATTTCTTCATGTTGACGCGTAGAGTGCTAATAATGAGCCGAAACTGTACGATAATATATTACTGTATAGTTTCTGGACCAATAGGAACGCGGTAGCGATTTGTATATATGAAAACAGCATCGCAATTCAGCGAAAGTCAGGGCCATCTTGTGTGCATTGAGGGCGGTGGGTACGTCAATCAATGAAGTGATTTATTATTTTTTCCTCTTTTATCAGGGCCCCGATTACATATTACTCGTGCTAGTTGAATAAAGTATTATGTGCGACCATTGATCGAAGGAGAATATTCCACTCGAATGCTACCGCACTCGCTACGCTCGTGCGACAAATTTCACGCTCATGGAATCTTCTCCTTTTCTCACTAGTCGCACAATATACTATTAATTGTCGAGTTGGAATGGTATTTAAAAAAAACATTTGGGAACTTCTCGCCAAGCTAAGAAAAATGAGCAAAATCGCTTTCAAAAAAAAAAAAAATTTTTTTGTTTTTGAACTCGCTGTTAAACGCTGAAAGGTTAATTACAATGAAAACTTATTTTTTTGCGTAGGTAATATAATTTTTTATCAACATCATTACAAATTTATATGTATTATATTATATGAGTGTATATTACACTAAACATGAATTTGCAATTAAAAAAAAAGTGTACCGTGTCTTCGAAAAATCTTGCGATTGCATAATTACGTTTTGAAGTTCTTCTGACTTTCAAATAGGTTTATCGAACTCTAAACGGGCTTTGTTATGAAATTGTGAGATTTATTGAAGACATTGTATGTACATTTTTATTACATTGGTGTCTTTTTACATTTAACGATATAAAATAATAAACTTTATGAGTAACAACAAAATAGAAAATTTATAGTTTAATCTTCAATCTTTAGCACAATAAAACTTTTGTAGACAAAAAATTCCAGCCAATTGAAGGACTCCAAAAATTGTTATTATAATTATACTGTTTTTAAGGTAGTACGAGCACCAAGGCAATTTTAAATAAAAGGCATGATTTTTTTTAATATGAAGTTGGACTAAGTCTAAACCAATTCTGAAAATTTTAGGGGGGGTTGCCCGATTATTTAAATAAATAAATGACTTCAAAAGTAGGCATATTTAACATTGGCTTTATGGTAAAACGGTAGATGGATGATATGTTTTCATTGATTTCTCCAAAACTAGTCGGTGGAAATTAAAAAAAAAACTATTTAAATTAAAGTTAAAACCTTAATAAATTATTGAAAACAAAGAAAACCCTTTGTGTCCGGCTAATTGAAAAGATATTAAATCTTTTCAATTAGTCGGGCACGACGGGTTTTCTTTGTTTTCAATAATTTATTAAGGTTTTAACTTTAATTTAAATAGTTTTTTTTTAATTTCCACCGAGTAGTTTTGAAGAAATCAATGATAACATATCATCCATCTACCGAAATATAAAAAAATCAAGCCTTTTATTTAAAGTTGCCTTGGTGCTCGTACTACCTTAACAGACGAACAGGTTTTTTTTTCAATAATATGTTTTTTTGGACTCGGGGAACTTCAAAAAGAAAAATATTGTAAAATTTTGAAAAGTGAATTTTGTTGACTTAAATTCTCTACTGGTGAACTTGGGAGTAATAAAAAACAACGAATTGAGCAAATACGAATATATATAAATTTTGAACAACTTGTCGCTAAATTTAGTATTTTAATTAAGACCACCAGTCGTCAGGTTTGTCTGAGTCTAATACAAATTCGAATTTTATTTCACCGACTCTCAGATAAAAACGAAAACTGGAGGTTTACAATAGACTAGCTCTGATTTACAATCTTCTTTTTTATTTCAGGTGGATCGCGGACTATTTTGAAGTCCGTAAGTGGTCGTTTCAGATCCGGTCAGCTTTCGGCTATTATGGGTCCGTCTGGCGCCGGAAAAAGCAGTCTCCTAAATGCCGTTTCTGGTTACAAGTACGAATATTTTTCTGATGATCCATGCTTTTTTGATACGCTTTGTAGCACACCTTGAATGTCAGATCTGTAACAAAAATATCTAAAGTCAATAATAATATAAATAAACAAATAAAAAGTTGATCTTATAAATAAAATGTTGGTGGATTTTTGATCAAATAATGGGAAATTAATTCGTTTTTTTTAATGTGGCATTCTTTATATTCCCATTCTGTTAAACAAGTGCTTTTCAATTATTACCGGTTTTTCGAATTTTAAAGATTAGCTACGTGACTAGTTTTCCTATAAACAATTTTAAGCAGATTTTTTACACACATTAAGGTGACTGTTCACTTAGATTGTGAAAACTTCTCTCGGCAAATTAAAAAAAAAAACTATTGCTGCAAAAAGCGCTTTACTTCAAATATGGCTTGTTGCTCAAAACTTTCAAAAAACAAATTTTTTGTCTGTACATGTGTCAAACATATTCTGTTTTTGCCATCTTTTACTGATTTTAAATCATTCATTTGGATCAAACAATATTTAAAAAAGAATGATTATAGACGCTCGACAACTAATTCAACAGAACGTATTCATTTTAGATCTGTCGGCGTCACGGGCGTCCTAAAAACGAACGGCGCCCCACGCGACGAGTTTGAATTTCACAAATCTTCCTGTTACATCACGCAGGAAGATCTGTTGCAGCCGCTGCTGAGCGCCCTCGAAGCTATGCAAATTGCGGCCAGTCTAAAGTTGCCTACGAAGACGTCCCAAGAACAACGCAACGACGTCATAGTCGACATACTCAAAGATTTAGGTTAGAATTCTAACATACACTTAATAACTTCTATATTGCTAGTGGTCGTAAGTGGAAGCGTGGTCCATGAAGTGAGACGACAAATTACTGTTTTCTATCCCTTTCTTTTTACTTGACCCGTTGTGAGTAAGTGTCGAGTCTGTAGTGGGGCAACTAGTAAGTCATCTCCCTTTCACAGCTTAGTTCCATGTGCAAACTGACGCGCATCCATTCACGGACATGCGCATGAGATTCAGAGCATAATAAGTGAGACAGACGTATAAATGTCTGCACCGTAGTGTTTAAGTCTTTCTCCTGATCTTTGCTAGCATTATAGAGGGTATTAAATATATGGTTTGGGCTATTTGGGCACCAATTCATATTGAATACGCAGCCAGCGGTGTGTGTCCTACAAACATATTTATATTTAGGTTTATTTTGCAAGAAATTGTTTCAAGTTGTACATTTCTAAAGATACGACATTCTGTTCTACAAAATGGATCTATTTTCGGATTGATTCGAGTTCACAATAACTCCTAAAATTGATTATTTTTTTAATAATCGTACAAACTAATTGCTACTTTTATCAGTTCTCTCACTAAAACCAGAGAGCTGAGAGCTTGTAATAGAAACAACAACATAACTATTCTTCGAATGCGACGACAGGGCCTTTAACACATTTCTCTAAAACTGTGAATTAATTATTGATATCTTTTGTCAATTCAGGATTGTGGGACCATCGTCACACGCGAACCGAGAAATTGTCCGGTGGCCAGAAAAAACGTTTATCGATAGCTCTCGAGCTGGTTAACAATCCGCCGGTCATATTCCTCGACGAACCTACAAGCGGTCTTGACGACGTTTCGACACGGCATTGTGTCGCCATGTTAAGACGTATCGCCCAACAAGGAAGGACAGTCGTCTGTACGATTCATCAACCAAGCGCAGCTCTTTTCGAAACATTCGATCAGGTAATTCGGTGTCATTAATATTACTAACAAGTGCGACACGACCACCTCCCACTACAATTTTTTTTGAAAAATTCTAAAATACACTTTTTTCCGGTCTTTTTGTTTAAATAAACGGATTTTGATAACATTTCTTTCGTCTCAATTTGACGTAAAAACGTTTCGATTGGCAACCCAACGAAGTTTTCTATTCTCGAGATTTCGTCTTATAGAACGAAATAACCAAGTACGTACGTATTGTATCCCCGTCAAAGGTGACATCAACGCGTGGAAATGTTGAATAAGAAATATAATCGGCGTTCTTTTCATTCAGATTTAATACGGTCGAATATTGTTCACAGGTGTACATTATTGGAAAAGGCATGTGCGTCTATCAAGGTTCCACAAAGGCCCTTGTATCTTTCTTGTCGTCGGCTGGAATCGAATGCCCGAAACACTACAATCCTGCCGATTTTAGTAAGTGATTTTAATTGCGCGTTCGTTAAATGTTTTGTACAATTTTTAAAGTGAAACTTTTATTCTATCGCCCCGAATTTTTCTGTCCGTCTGTTGCATGTCGCATTACAGGCGTGCCGCGGAGTAGGGGTAAAGTGAAAGGCGTTCGGAGTAGGCGCTCGGTAGAGCAGCCAAGGCCAATATGGCGGTGCCCATGGTTAGCATCAGCTGACCGTGTAGTATGTATAACACATAGTCAGTCTGTCATGCGGGCAAGTGCTGTACAGTGTTTACATGTTTTTATTCGTGTATTCATGTGAATATTGTTGTTTATAATTAATCGTGATGGATAAGTGTCTACAATCCAACGCCTACAATCCAATAAAAGTTTCACTTGCGTCGTGGTTCCTTAAAACCACACAACTGTTTTTCCCTTCCCGTCGAGTTTAAGGAAAGCAAAGAATTAAAACTTTCGTCTTGTATCACCAAGATTGAAATTTAATTGTCTAAAGCAAGAATAAAAGTTCCATAATAAACTAAGCAAATAAGGAATTACATAATCACATTTCAAGCGTGCAATTATATCGTGATTACAAAAAAAAAATAATTTTGGAAAGTTTGTAGAAGCTGTAAATCCGTTGAATTGCAACACGTTTTTCCCGAAATAAAATCCGTAATAGCAGGTACTTTATACTAAACTTTTTGTGTTTGTTACAGTATTAGAAATATTGGAGACTGGTCCAATGGTAAAAACATTATCCGAAATGATCGGCAATGGTAAATTGAATAAATGCAATTCGTCAATAATTGAACCGTTAAGCAAACATCAAGGAATAAATATTGATAAGTCAGTCAAACGTTCGAGCGTCAATTCGTTGGGTGTTAGAAGGAAATTGTCTTTCTGGTCAAGCAACTTATATCTTGATCATCCGACGACCAATTGGATACAGTTCTACATTCTGCTCAAGAGAATGTTTATACAAATCTTAAGAAATACTCAAGGTAACTGGTAGTTTTTTACTATTTTATATAGCATGTACGTGTAGAAACTAAAAGCGAATATTATAGTAAATAATCGTACGGTTCCCAAAGCGTGTGTGTCTTTATCGATTTCAGCGTGTTATTTTCTATACCTACACCTTTTGCATTTTGAAAAAATCTATTTTTTTTTTCTAAATTTGTTACAAAAAAAGGCCTTACGCATTTTTTTCACTTTGGACATTTTTGAAGCTTTTACAAAATAAGTAGCGCACGTGTTCTCTATCTTTCGTGGTTTATCTATTGACGTTTAAAGTTTTTTGCTTTTGGAGCTTAAAGTCAATAGAGATTTTTAAAAAAATGTCTCGAAAGACTACCAATATACTAGAATTTGTCTATCAACATTTTCAAATTTGCTTTTATACCATTCTAGTAACAGAAATGCGCATTGCCTCGAATACATAACAGGAGACTTCAATGCAAGCATAGAACGGAGACTTCAACGCTGGTATAGAACGGAAACATCCGTTTTGAATAATGTGCCGAAAAACAAACTTATTAATGTTTAAACGTTACATCGTACCTTTCTGATTTCTAGAAAAAAAATCTTAAGCAGTAGATTTTGACTGCTAACTGAACACTGAGAGTCATAAAATCTAAAAGTTAGTAATTACAATCCTCATGTTTTAGGCTTGAGGATACAGTTCTTTCATCACTTACTGTGCGGTCTGGCCGTTGGAGGGATGTTCTATAATAACGCAAACGACGGCACGCAGATGTTTAACCATCTCAAGTTTTGCGTCGGGGTGACCCTTTTCGTGGCCTACACTCAAGTCATGGTGCCTGTACTTGTCTGTAAGTTTATTTAATTGTAGATAATCGTTCTTGTTTTTATTTAGGCAATAGTCGTTGGAATGTGATAAAATACAGTCAGAAACAATCCGATGTCGTTGTTAAATCAAGATTTTCTGACAATGGTTTCTGCAACTGTTATTCTGCCGTAAAAAGGTAAAAGGCAGCAAGTGACCAACACAACGCGCTACCGGCACATTTAACTACAATGCCATATTCTAAATTTAAGTCTGAATTAAAGAAAAGATTGCAATCATGTTGTTTATACTCAGTTAACGATTTTAAATATTAATATAAATCTTTTTATTCAAATTTTCTTTGTGTAATTTTAATGTACCTACTTGACGCTATAACATTCCATTGGAATTTTAAATAAAGATATATTTCTATTCTATTCTATGAAATTGAGTAAATCAAGATTTACTAAAAATGTCTTGACCGTCCAGAATTTTAGATTATGGAAACCAAAACATGGGGGAAACATTTTTTAAAGACAATAAAATTATTGCTGCAGCACTTTTTGCTGTCGTTGGCTTCAGTATGAACTCATTTTTCAACAAATGTCACTTACTGCCCTTTGCCTTTTTAGGGCAGTATTAGAAGTACCTAATGTGTTTATTTCTTTGCAGATCCGCAAGAGGTCAAGCTTGTCAAAAAAGAATATTTCAATCGATGGTACAACATAACTCCGTACTACGCGGCGCTTACAATTTCAAAGTTGCCGTTCCAGTTCATATTTAACATGATTTTTCTAACGCTCGTATACTTTATGACCGGACTTCCTGCCGATGTATCACGATTCGCACTCTTTTGTTTGGTTACCAATTTGGTTTCGTTGTCTGCTGAAGGCATCGGTCTAGCCATAGGATCGATTTTCAATGTTACGGTAAATATGTTTATTGAATGAAATACGATTTTATTAGTGAACTAGTAATATACAAGAGGTAACAGTTTATTGTATTGATGTTTCTGATTTTGGCGAATTTTAAAACGAAAAACCATCCCGTTATCGTCCACTCCGTGATCGTTTTTTGTTAGGAACTCCCCCGAAACGCACTCCTGTTTTCACTGCGCAAAAAAACGCCATCGCATCGACACCACCCCGTTATAAGAAAGTCCCCGAAACGCCAAAATCGGAAGCGTTAATTCAGTAAAATTTTACCTATATACAAGATTATAAATCGGACGAGTTCGCTGCTTTTGCGGCAATCAGAAACGACATTTTTGGCGCCCAACGTGGGGCCACATACAAATAAGCGCAACTGAACTGATCGCTTTCGACGCGGGTACTGTTCGACTATACCTTGAGAAGCTATCGATCCGGGGTATCATCACTGGAGCATGTGACGACATCGGAAAAAGCATTATTATTATTATTTAATGATAAAGGATTCTCTCTTTTTTTAGAACGGGTCCGCCGTTGGTCCAATGACAATAGCGCCGTTCCTCGGCCTCGCCTGCTACGGTTTCGACTTTGCCAAAGAAATCACGTGGTACATGAGCTGTCTAATGAAGACGTCGTTTTTACGTTCGGGCGTTGTCGGCTTGATCCTCTGCGTGTTCGGATATGGCAGAAGACGACTTGACTGTCCGGACGTTTATTGCCATTTTGATAAACCGGACGTTCTCCTTGAATATCTCGACTTAACGCAAGTGTCTGTGTGGCATGAAGTAGCCACACTGACGGCACTCATCTGTATATTCAGAACTATTAGTTATCTCAGTCTTAGAATGAGGTTCGTTTTATAATTTTATGATTTTCTTCTGTTTTTGTGTGTGTTTGTTGTTTAATGGCGCAACGAATCTGAATAAAATTTTGCATCGTAACGTTTGTCTGCTGTTTGCCTGCCTAAACGCGATAAACTATTCAACCGGTGTTCATGCGATTTCCACGAAAAAAATGTGGGGAAGTTTTAAGTTAAATGTTACTATGCTATAACAGGGAGCGATGCCGGGTAAATATGGCCTTTTATAATTGGAATATTTGATTCTAATAAAAATGTTTTAGTGTTTTTTTTTGCTTTACATTTTAGAAGAGCTGTATTTGTTTTTTACGGGTGCTATTTAGACGTAAATATAAAAAATATTTTTCTTGAACATTTTAGTCAAAAAATAATGTCTTAATTTTTTTTTCAAGTAAAATATTTTTTACATTAAAGACGTTGAAAGAAATTATACGTTTCGGTGATTTAAAATTTTTAAAACTTATTTATACCCTTCCTTGGCGTACCGTAGTCGGGTAAAAATAATAAACCAAATTATAAGTATGTTGATGGAAAATTGACAAAATAAATTTTTATTTAATATTATTATTTATTTATGTTTGTTTAATTTTTTATGTTTTTTTTTAAATATTTATTTATACTGCGTATGTTCCGCCAAGTAAAGACTGTTGAAAGTCTACTCAAATAATTGAGGCACGACAATGTTTTGTTTTGAAACAACTGAGTCCGTTTTCGGTTGATTTTATAATAATAATAATGAAACGATATTTTAATATTTAAAAAACTTAAAGATATTTAAAAAAAACCTTTGTATTGTATTTTTTATAAGTGATATTTTGTAAATATTTTTATATTTTAGTCTTTGTAAATTGTACATTATAAAATACGGAAAAATAAAAAAAAAAATACCAATAGAAATACTTATTATTTATTTCTCAAATTGCTAAAAATAATCTCTTAGAGATACGAAAATATTGCGTGAACATTTAGATATAGAAATACGAAGTCAGTACCGTCATTGAATGTTTTCTGCAGGGGAGAATTTCGGCAAATCTTTGTTTGTTCAAGGTATGAAACCTGTGAAACCGGCCGATTCTCGTACGCGAAGCCGATAAAATTTGATCGGAATTGGAAAACACAAATTGTGTTCGTAATAAAAACAGAACAAATCCATTTGCAAAGCAATTTTACGATTATTACGTAAGTGGTTTTATAAAAGGGGTTAAAAGCGTGCAAATGATTTACATACATACCTGGTTACAAACATCGCCTGTTTTCAATTAGCAGAACAGCGCTAGAGAACTCGTCTGAGAAGGAGTGTAAGGGCGACGAAGTGTATTTGTTAGGCAAACATTTTATATATATATAAGCAGCGCTAATTTCCACCAAGCCGCGCCGCGGCAGTGCAGTCAGTTTTATAAGTCGACAGATTTATTGACCGCAGATTTGCATTAAGATAGCTCCAAGTAAAGAGCTGCTAGTGAGCTATATCGCTTCATTCTACTGTTATATACACAGTTACCGATCGGGGCCCGTTCGTTCGTTTATCTGCGATCGCAGTGCCGTACGCCGGCCGTTATCCGAACTTTAATATAGCTCCAAATATCTGTACAGGGTCAATATTTACGTGATGTGACACTCATCGATGCGAAAAATGATCGTTTACTTTGGGCAATTGAAGCAATTGTCAATTTGACAGAAAATGATAGAAATTTTGAATCGCAAATGATCGTTTCAGGGACCTTTGCGGGTGAAAACAAACTGCAGTCTTGCCTCACGGAGCTGCGCTCCGCTGGACAGCGACAACAACAGTGGGGCCTTCGGCTCTACCGTATAGCAATGCCACTTTAAAACATAATATTTTTACTTATAATTTTTTTTGTTGGGCCAGAAAACTCATCAAAATTTCATTGTAATCGGATGAATGGCTTAGGAACGCATAGTTCCCGAACAGACAAACAAACATACATTCATTTTTATAGATCGGCTATACCGTAGACTCTCGTAAAGAATCAATCAGACATCATTTTATTTTTATCTAGCGCTTTAGAGGATTTTTGAGTAAAGAGCTATAATGCAGTTTATGTTGAACGATTATTTGATCGTACCTGGATGCTTTTACCGACAATCGACATTATTTTAATATAGCTCCGATGTAAAGAGCTACTTAAGGCTGTTAAAATAGGCATTTAACTAGTGTGACCTGTGCGAATTATTCGCAATAAATAAGTATATAATAATTATCACTTTACAAAATTAATTTTTAAAAATGATTGCAGGTACCTATTCAATTCGTTTCTAATTTTGCACACTGCTTATAACGTTCTTCTTTTTGTTGTATTACAATATGAAGCTCAGTTGACAGATCGAAGAAATATTTTACTAAAATTGTCATATAGAGGCGCAAGTAGCAAAAGCCTTGAGCTAAGCCGTCAGATGGCATCATGCAGCATTGCTGTGACGTTGTTTAGCGTTGCTCGCTGTTTCAAAATTAAAGCCGTTAGATGGCAGTATGCAGTATTGTGTCAGTTGTATTACAATATGAAAGTCAGATGACAGATCGAAGTGTTGACGTCGTTGCAAAATTAAAACCGTCAGATGGCAGACGTTGTTCAGCGTTGCTGTATTTTAATTAATTTACAAAAACAAAAGCAATAATAAATTTTTTAGTTGTCGATGTCAGTAGAGCAAGCAATTATCTGTAAAATGATATATAATTTATGTGGAGAAATTGTGAGGTATTTCTAAAAAGGGAGGCAAACATCTTTAAACTTAGCGTATTAATATATATGATGTTCACATGTATAATGTACGCCGCTGGTACCTACATTTCAGTTAGTTATGGAGTGTGGTATCTACCTACGTAGGTAGTATATAGTAGCTTGGCAAGCTACTGTTTGGAAGCTATGTGCAATAAGACAGCGCGGCGCTTGCCGAATGATTGTATTTACCTATCGGAACACTGCTTTGTGATGCCGCTTATATAGCTCAAAGGAACATTTCACGTATTACGGCGGAAGTGAAGAGCTAAGTGTCTTATATTGTTTATTTCTGTAGCGTTTACTTTCATTCACAATAACATATTTTTTAATGACTTTAAAAAAAGTTATTTGTTTCATTACATAAACAATAATATTATGAAACACCGTAGTGATGAGAGCACTAGACTAGCATTATAGAGGTGCCAGGTTCGAATCCCGGCGGGGACAGATGTTGTTGGGATTTTTTCCTGCTGCCTCTCGCTGAGAAACGGTAATTCCTGTACCGGCCATCTTGTTGAGGTTTTCCATGGTTTCCCTCAATGATTTCAGATAAATATCGAGATGCGTTTTGCAAATCTGCAACTTTTTAAGACACTAAGCGACTTTTGGACCGTTTTATACTAACCGAACTTATAGAAATTTTCAAGCTGAATCGATTCCGACCATCCGCAACCCCGTAACACTTTTAGTTTCGGAGACATGAGCGTTTATTCATATTATTAGAGAAAAACTTAAAAACGCTGTAACTTCTAAACGACTAAAGATACGGAGGTGGGAGTGATCGGAATCGATTCAGCGCGATTTTTTCTATAAGAATAACCTCAGTATTGTAAGTCGTATGCGAACAATATGACAGTGATTTGTGGATTTTTTTTAAATCGGAAAAAGTAAGAAGAGGGACCCTTCTTACAAAATTGAAAAATTATTGAAAAATACATATGTTTGATATCATGCATATACTTATAGAAAAAGTCATTCTGAATCGATTCCGACCACCCGCAACCTCGTATCTCTTTTCGTTTCGGAGATATGGCCATTTTAAACTGTTTACATTTTTTTACACTTTAAACCGTCTTTAAAACGACTTTGTGCTTTGGCCTAATCTATTCAGCGTACTTTTTTCTATAAGACACGTCACAATTAAGCATACCGGAAAAATCTTACTCGACCGAGAGCTGTCAAAAAAACAGCCGATTATCTGCACCGAAATTAATAGCATTAGCGATATTTAGCGTGCGGTATTATATAAGAATAATTGAAATCTGCGCGCGCTAATGGAGCGAACCTCTCGAGAACGAAATGCAACGTATATTAAAGTGCGCCGCTCAATCGCAATTGTGGCACGAACATAAGCAGTCCGTATAATCTAATGAGCTATAAGGTATAGCTACAGAGCTTCTAGCTCTCTACCTCTTCTATTTCTATACTGTTGATATTGTTTGGTTCGGAATTTATGTCTGGCCAAATTATCCGATCTGCATTTATTATAAGAAATTTAATCAGTCGCATTATTAGAGCTATCTGAGCTACAGTTTTATTAAATCAAGTAGTTTGACGTTTTTACTAATTAGTTAACTTGACAATAAAATCCGATTCTGCTCTACCTTAAGGGCTCGTTTTTTAAAACATAAAGTTTGACAAAACTGATTAAAGCTGTGTTTTGATTTAGTTTTAAAGTGTGCTTTAGAAGCAGCTTACGATTGCACATTTTTATTTGACGTAAAACGCTTGTAATTTTGTATTAAATTATATGTTTGTTGCTTCAATTTTAACACAACATATTTCCGAATCGGGCCAATAAACAACTTCTCTTACACTGCATATATAGATATTATTATTATTATTATTATCAAACGGAGCTGACACAAACGATTTTTTAATGAATTTATGTGACAGAATCTTCTTTGCTCTTCTGTTATTCAATTAAAATTTTTTTATTACATCTTCGCCGCATTTCTGTGTTTTCCTCTACATCCGCGCATCCTCAACATTTTTTGCCTACAAACCTCTCAGAAATCAGCACAATTGTCACGGACTTCCATTTTAATATAAAGTCATATTAATTTATTCATTAATTTTTTTTCACGTGGAAATGTCAAGTTATAATATTTGGATTTTAAGTGAGTTTCGCTTCTGCAGTGTGTAGTTTAAACAACATATTATCACAGTTTACCGGACGACGTCCAAACAACGAATTTGTGTTCCACGTTGCCGATTATATAATCACTTTTCACCAGAGACGAGACCAAGGACTTCCTCAGACGGACTTTTTAAGAGGCGCTGCTTTATACAGTACTTTTCTTTCTCCCTCATTTTCTTTCCGATCATTATTATCTCTTTTTCTCAAGACAACGCGAAACGCTGTTTGACCGTGCAGAATAAATGGATTTTTTGACATTTCCGCGATTTTCATCAGAATGCAAAAGGCAATTTTATTGGATTTATTTGTGAATATTGATCAAATAAAGCTTCGAATTTGCGATGTGAAATTGTAATATTCTGCGAAAAATCTTCCTTTTATTTGTAAAAGTCGTTATCAATGTTTCGCAGGATTTTTTTTCAGCTACGTAAAAAAATAATTTATAGGAATTCCTACAAGTTTCAAATAAAATGATGTAACATTTGCAAATTTTATATCTCAACAATTCTGAATATTAATTAAAAATCAAATTGAACTATTAAAAATAATTTTGATTGCAAATCTTTGGTTAACGTCTAAATAGAACTTTTAAAATAAATAAAATTGTCGACCAATTTTTTTCAGACTATATATTGGCAAAAATAAAATTATAAATCAATATTACAAAAAATGACGTTTCGATCTGGGTGTATATCTTCTTCAGAAATATCTAAAAATATAAAAAATTAATTAGTAAAATCTACTTATTTTATAATAGAATGCAGAAGTTAATTATCGAAAATTATGAAAAATTAATAACAATAATTTTGATTGTTTTGAGTGTGTAAAAGTCTGGAACAATTTATATTAAAATTGAACTATTGCTCAAATCAGAATTTGGTAAAGTACCCACAACTATGTGCCATTTAAAAAGGCGACAACGCCATTGCGTAAAGAGGGTAAGGTTTCAAAAAAGATGACGATTTTGATTAAATAGATGATCTGGAATTTTTTTTTGTGTCGACTGTCCGAAACTAAATTTAAACACTGCAGTACAGCATTTTATTATCACATCTGACATGATAAAATCATTTTCAACAAATTAAAACGCATTTAAAATGATACCTTTTAACTTTTACGGCAAATGAAAATCAGTTGTGGTGATTCAATTTTCCAACAAAATTTCTCGTAACTTCGCGGATAATTAGAAAAAAAGCCGGTTAACTTTAAATGAAAAACGGAAGGCAAACTTATAAAAGTAAATTGATTTCGTAAATGTTGCAAATTTTATGAAACTGAGCATCGTTTAAAATAATATTCATTTTTGTGATTGGTCGAGAACGTTTGAAATAAGTCTGATAAAAACGCAGATATTTTTATATATTTCTAAAAGATTTAACACGATTACATTCGTCAACTGTTTCTTTTCGTAATTGAATTTTCTAAGAAAGTGAGTGAAGTGAGTTTAATTTGACTGTTTGGAATTTAGTATAGCTACAAATAATACAAATAATATATACAAATAATAGGCAGCTTAGATTAAAAAGTATCTAAGATACCTACACGATAGTATCAGTGGCCTACACAATTTGATGTTAGCTGCGATGCAGGCATCGACTTTTATGTTTCATGATGCAAGTAGCAGTGTGTGTAGTACTGAATCACGTATTTGGCATCAGTTGCGGCTTGCAGCGATGCAGAGTCTGGAATCCCATTTTGGCCGGCGAGTCACGACGCCGAGTCGGTGATGCTGATGCAAGTTTCAGCGTGTATAGAATTGCGTCGATGCCAAGACGATATTATTTATTTTCCCGCGCCATTTTTGAGGTTACTTTGTTGTTTGTGTGTGTAAATTCCATGATGGAAAGTGATCGTGTATCATAAACATTTATCATCTGCATACGTGTCTTTGGAATACAAAATGTAGCTTTTAGCTCTTCCAATAAAGCATTTGAATAAAGCTTTCTTTCTATAAACTATCTTTTTGACCATTTCCTTTTTGATTTCCTTTTTCTTTTATGGAGTATAAAGAGTGCCCCAACTACTGCTAATAAAACTGGTGTTGGCAAAACGTACCTCATTTTATTCGTCAAGCACTAGGTACTTAGAAAATAACTTAACCATACTTCTGTTCTTGTGTTGCATGAACATCGAGTCGATTCAGACATCGCAATAGGTTTCGATTTAAGTAGGCGTTTATGCAACTGATGCAAGTTTCATTTAACATAAGATCAAGGTGTGTAGGCCGCTTTAGATACAAGATATTCCTTAGCTGTGATTGTTTTTAATAACTAAGAAAAATAATCTAGTATTTTAGAAATCTAGAATGTAACCCTATATTTTATGTACGAGTTGTAACACAATGGAAAAACGAGCGTAAGCCACACGAGCCATAAAAGCATTACGTTCTAGATAAGAACGAATTTTTTCGTCTTATTTGACGCACTAGTGTGAAATTGGTCATTTTACTATCGTTATCCAGTCATGAAAAGCAGCTATTTCATAGAGAGACGTGCAAAAAAATAATGTTTAGCACGAAATTATATTGCAATTTAAAAAGAAGACATTTAATTTTTAAATGCAGCGTAAAATTTTTATAAACAAAATTATGCAAATACGAATAATTGTTTTATTTGTTTTATAAAAAAAAGAAGTTAAACAATGTCTCAAAGAGAAAAAGACTTGAAAATCTCTAGTAATAAATAAATAAAAAGCGAAATGGCAATTAAAAGAGTTTTAATTATTATTTGACCAAAAAGAGAGACACAAGAAACAGAAACAGACGACTGCCTCCATCCTTTTCTACGTAACGGCGAGCCGACTTATATATTTTAAGTATTATATCGCAAAGTATATCGAGTTTATTTTCTTCTGTGTTTAAATTGAAATGTAGATACATTTTGTATTATTCCTTTATATATCAAATTTACAAGTGTTAGCGAAACAATCTATAGTCGGTTCCGCAAGACGAACTTGGAAAATGGAAAGAATTTATAGATTGTCAGCGTTTTTTCGTCGACTTGCGTTGCAACATTGGTCTCCACGAAAAGTGCTTTTATTAATATACGTCTGTTCTAGATATTGGTGTAAATATTTTTGAAATCGGATGAGAAATTTCGGAGATCACCTCTTACATCCAAACTTACAAACTTTACCTTCTTATGCCGGCACTTCACATGGCTATTTGTATTTGGCATATTTGGCAAACAATTACCAAGTGTGGAGGGTCTATTTGACAAAGTGTTGGCCTTATTTGCCTATTTGACAAATAAGGCCAATACCAAATACGCGTTACCGTGTCGGTTTTTCGAGGCGCATCAAAGGAGTCAAATAGGCAAATGCGGCAAATAAACCGTCCACACAATGGCGATATTCAGAAGCGCACGCGCCGTGAACCTGTACGGACGTGCAGTATTTTTGTGTCTGTGCTGTGAGCGAGAACTGGAACAATTACTATTGAAAATAAATTGGGACAATGAAACAGTGCTAAAATTCCTGGAATTTTGAACCTTGCGTTCTGCTGACAAATGTTTGTGTGTTTGCTATTTGACTGCCATGTGTGGATGGTCGTATTTGCATGTTTGTCTTGAATGCCATATATTTTGCCAAATACAACAAACAACCAATAGCGAACACAAATAGCCAATGTTTGTTAACTGTACATAAAAAACAATCGGGTACAAGTCGAACTGGCGCTTTGAAAGTTTAAATTTAATATAGTTCGCAATCATAGCGTAGGATGGCGCCACTTTCGCTTACTTTCGACGATGCACGTATTGCAAATAACTGATTTTGTAGTCAAAGGCCGTCTCTTTTTATTTGCATAAGAGACTGAATTTTTTGTGATATACAGACAGACAGACAGACAAGGAAGGCTTCTGTTTTCTGTAAAGCTAAACGAGCCTGTCTATTAGGTCCGTCAATTAGAGGCGTGTGTCAATTAGTCTATCTGCGTTCATCTATTGAAGAGCTGCTCGTTTAAAACGATTTTCTACAATGTATATTAGATATCGTGTCCATCGATAATAATTAATAAGAAAAAATACGCAGGTTTGTGGACAAAAGTTATATTTATAATTGTACGACAAATCTTAAAGATAAAACACCTATTTTAGATCAATCTAATATTATTTATAAAATACCTTGTGAATGTAGTAAGTGTTATGTGGGGCAAACAAGACAGTTACTAAAACATAGAATTTACCAATACAGAATGGACTCTGTAGAAACATAAATTTATTAAGTGATAATAAGACCGCGTTGTCATCTCATTATTTCGACACTGAACATATTATATACATTTCTATTTAACGGAAGTTCAAATATTAGATAAAGAGTCAAATTGGAAGAAACGTAATATCAGTGAAATGTGTTTTATTAGAAAAAACAATTCTATTAATTATAGAATAGACACTCAAAATTTAAGTAGTCAGTACAACTATATTATGGAATTGAACTAACTTTCGAATTTTTAATTTTTATTGTTTAAAAATTTATACATAAACTTGTTGCCATGTTTTTATCTCATGTTCCTTAACTTTTGTTAATTGCTATGGTTAGTAATTAATGTTTATTTTCATAATAATTATTGTTTTAAATAATTTTCAATTTGAACTTGAAAAAGTCTAAATTTATAGACGAAACGTCGTACAATTATAAATATAACTTTTGTCCACAAACCTGCGAATTTTTTCTTATTAATTTTCTACAATTTTAATAGACAGTCAGATCGGACTATATATACTTTTCCAGTAGTCCCAGCGTCACGACGCTGGAGAGGTTTATTACAATATCGCTTTCATTACAAGTCAAATATGATATGAACGTTGTACTCAACGGTGACATAAGGACGGAGTGAATAAGACTATTGTATAATTATTATATGTGACTGCTGGGAAAGAGAGAGAAAAAGATACACGAGACGTCGCGATAATATCCATATCTACAAGGAGTTGAAAGTGCGGGGGTTGTTTCTTTATTCCCTCAGAACATCGGATGTGGGCATGGTCCGGGTGCGGCGTCAGTACGGGACGCCGATGTTATTTCTTTATAACAGAACTGCGATTTTTAAAATGAGGGCACAGGCGTTTTTTTATTTCTTTTACGAAGAAAAATGAGGTGATAAAAAATTAGTTATTTGAAAATAACACAATAGCAATAACAGTTTGTACTGGTAAAAAGTCGCTGTTACTTAACAATACGTGAACATTCTCATCTGACAAGTTGTTTAAAATATTAGTAAGTAAAAAAAAGTGTGTGTGTGTGTCAGCTCCGACGCACGACTAGAGTTTACTCCTTAGATACGCTGTGTAATGTATTCCATCTCATTCTTTCGCACGTTATATCCTACAGATTTATATGTTTGTGTCTTTTGAAGCGGACGAGCGTAACGCCACACTTGAAGCGGTGGAGCGTAACGCCTCACAAATTGATTTCACTGATCATAAAATTTCCGTACCGGGCCTTATAACTCAAAATCGTTTCTTAAGGAGTAAAGTTTTCTTGGGAACATTTTACATAACAAGTCTATAACCTAGCAGGAAACGTTATTTTGGCAATTGTGTTATTTTTCTAATAAGAGTTCAAGGTAATCTTGTTTAAATTTTATAATATACTAGCGGTCCCGCCCGGTTTCACGCGGGTGCAAAAGAATGAATGGGGAAGGAAGGGACATGAGTATCTACACACATTCAACTTAGTTTACCGAGATGAATGTTGTGTCCAAATTTCATGATGATCGGAGTTACCGTTCAAAAGTTTTTGTCGATAAAGAGCAGTATTTAAACTTTTTTTAACTAATAATTTTTTTTAAATGAATTAAATAAAATTAAAATAAATTTAAATGTAAGCCTTAGAAGAGAGAAATGTAAAAAATAAAAAAAAAAAAAAAATAAAAATATATTTGCCCAACGTGGGGCTCGAACCCATGACCCTGATATTGACAGACGCACGCTCTACCGATTGATCTACCTGATGTTGTGTTGTTGCATCACTTATATGAGTATATCTAGTTAGTGCATTTCACATGAATAGAAGCTTATTTTTGAGACACATTTTGCAACATTTTTCATTAAAGCTCCGCTCCTAATGGTCGTAGCGTAATATTATATAGCCTATAGCCTTCCTCGGTAAATGGGCTATCCAACAAAAAAAATGTTTTTCAATTCGAATCAGTAGTTCCTGAGATTAGCGCGTTCAAACAAACAAACAAACAAACAAACAAACTCTTCAGCTTTATATTATATTAGTATAGATTTTTGTTTGGGGCGGGAATATAACTGAAATAAAATAAAATAATAAAACGGTACATTCGTGTTTTATTTTTAGAATGTTTAAAGCCGTCCCTGATCAAATATGCGAAATGAAATCTGATTTACATCAGAAGCGGCCGAACTGCGATTTGCGAATGTTTTAATTCATCATCAAAAGATGTCATTCGGTTCGCTCTTTCTATTCTCTTTCTTTTTGCCCATCTGCACATTGAGCTAAGAGAAAAGAATATTAAAGGAGACCGAAGGACACAGCATTGTACCAAAGTTTGTCCTCCATGTCGCCATCTTGGACTAAAAAAAGAAATAAAAACTATTTTCCAATTTTTAATCGTTCAATTTGTCAGTCGCCGTTCGACAAACTCAACTAATAGATTCACAAACTATTTTTTAATCGGCTGATTTAACAGAGCGCATGCTCATAGGAATGCTTGGTAGTCACTCGTGCAACAAACTAGTCGGCCGACTAAAATTTGTCAGTCGGCGGCAGGCTTTATAGAGCCAGATAGCTGTGGCACGGATCGACAAAAAAAAATAGTGAAAACTGTGCTCTCGAAACATGAATAAGTAAAATTTTCGCTAATTATAGAAATTTTATTTATAAATCTAAAGTTGTTCTTATTATGTTTATTTTTAAATAAATAAATAAAGTAAATTTAAAAATTTATAAATAATTTACTTAAATATATTAAACCTCCTAATTTAATTTATTTAAGTTTATTTAGTTTATAAAATTTAATTAAATTTTGTTGCAAAATTTAGCTTTCTATATTAATAATTTTAAATTTTAATAGGGAAAAGATTTTATTTGCGTTAAAATAGCTGTTCCGGAGGTTGTTGCTAAATGAAGCTTGTATTCACTTGATAATCAGTGATTTTCACAACAAATTAGTGAATTTTCACTGATAAATTTGCTCTCTAAAACTGAAAGAGTGAAAATGTCACGTATATACTTAGTAAATTTTTATATTCACTTATATAATTAGTGAATTTTTATATTCACTTATACAATTAGTAAATTTTTATATTCACTTATATAATTAGTGAATTTTTATATTCACTTATATTCAGTATTGTGTAGGATGGTGACACTAGTGAATAGTCTGCAAGCTAACAAACCATTTTTAGACTTTTTACAGATTAGCTATAAGGCTTTAAGAAAATTAATAAGATCATGAATTTATGATTTAGATATTAGAAATATTTTTATAACGTGTTTTTCTTTTTTTTGTTAACATGTATTCATTTCTGTAATTTGTAATTTCCCTGTTATTGGAGTTATATCTGTTGGGAAATAAATATTTATTATTATTATTATTATAATTAGTGAATTTTTATATTCACTAATTTATATTGTGGGTATTCACTAACTCTACGTGGTACGATTCTAGCATTGACAAATATTGAATATGCACTTGTAATTAGTGAAAAATCACCTGATTCATGTTTATAGTGTGCGGATTCTCAAAAAACAACAAATTTTGATTGAAACGGTCACAGTTTGGCTTGATAATTATACAAAAGGAGGAGGGTTCCTTCTTTTATTTATTTACTTCGAGACGCTTGGGTTACCTCCGTCCTCCTCCTGAACTATGACATTAATACATACAGAAGCAAGTATTTACATTCGCAATTTATTCAGTTTAAAAAAAACATTACGCAAATTGCAACAAGCATGATGTCAATATGCGGAGGCTCTACTATACAGCGCTTCGGTATAGTAAACCCACGTTATAAGCATATCTACGATGGTTCAATTAACAATTTATAACAATGTGTGTAAATTGGAGTGTTACCTATAGCGCTGTAAAAGTAACGAGAAATTGTGTACCTGTATGTATTCGTTACTTAAAGAACCAGTACCCGTTACTTTCGCATCGTTACGTTACTCGTTACTTTTCATACGACATACAATCGTGTACTAACAGCATCAAGCATGTACCATCGCATCGAGGCGCGTCGCATACGTGATACGATATGACTTCGTTCTTATAACGTATAACAGTCGAACTGACATGGATACGACAAATGCGAGTAACGAAATGAATTTGTAAGTAACGATTCTTTACTTCGAGTCAGACGATGTACTCGTTACTCAGTAACGAATACATACGGTTTGTTACAGCTCTAATAACGTATAACCGCATCAAACGAGTCGAACTGGCATGGATACGACAAATGCGAGCACCGAAATGAATTTGTAAGTTTCGATTCGTTACTTCGAGTCAGACGATGTACCCGGTACTCAGTAACGAATACATACGGTTTGTTACAGCTCTAGTTACCTATAGGTATATTTTAATGTAATTTAGTCAGCTAATTTTGAATACTGAATGTTAGAAATCTAATGTTTCGAAATTTTTTTTTTTTTTTTAATTTACAGAATGAGATATTTGAAGTCTAACTTTAACGGTAAAATGTAATTTTAATATACACTTAAATTACATATCGAAATTGTAAATTATTTTCCGAGCAGCGCGTGTAACAATACGTCATGTTAATTTTCAAAAAAATAATACGTTTTTAATATTTAATGATTTAATTTTCAGGTTCCTATTTTGGCTGCAATATATTACACGCTTATTTGTATTTTGTTTATTCCATTTTCCCAGCTGGGAAAACAATAATGAAAGCGTCAAATGGATTTACAGTTTTCCATTTAAATAATATAAACTTGGCTACTTGCTCGCTTTGACTAATAAAATATTCCTGTTTCGTTTTTTACATTAAAAAATAAAATACTTCCATCACTGAAGCAATATTGAATATACGCAATTATATTTCATTTAAATATTTTAAATATTAAACAATATTCCAGAAGAAAATTAATTAATAAACAACGAGATACAATTTTAAGGTTGCGGATATCAAAGTTGTTAAGCCGCACAGGCAAACAAAAATCTCTACAGAAGCTATATGCAAGTTTATAATAAATAAATGCTCGTATAAAAATTCGAGTTTACCATTGCAAACGTTTCATTAGAGATTTGCTGTTTCCAGACAACAATTTATACTGCTGTAATATCCATAAGAACAGGATACACTTAAATAAAATAACAGAGGTATGCATTTCAACTAGTGATGTGCCGGATATCCGTATCCGTATCCGCGGATATCCGAGGGAGAAGAAAGATCCGTATCCGTTAGTTTTTGGTGGATCTTTTACGGATCTTTTACCTTATTAATTTTCAATTCATAGATGGAATTTTATATATATATAGGTGATTAGGCAATAATGAAAACCTGTTAAATTCTATTCAGATTATTTTTTATTTTTTTAAATCGTATTTGGCACCTTTATATTGCAAACATTTATCGTAGTGAGTACCATACTAATCTATAATATAAAAATGAATCGCAAAATGTGTTGGTAAGCGCATAACTCAACAACGCCTGGACCAATTTGGCCAAATCTTTTTTTAAAATGTTCGTTGAAGTTCAAGGATGGTTTTTACGGCGAGAAAAATTAGAATTATTGCTGGAAAAACGCTAAAAATAGCCCTTTTCTTTTTCCCATACAAATGATTTCTAACTAAAACGTAGTCAATTTGAGCTTTATTGCTATGGTATAAAGTATTATTAAAGACACGAATTTTTTTTTAAATTCGTATCCATGGTTTTAAAATATAAACAGCCTTATGTATGATTTGAAAAAATTCTGTCAAAAATTAAAAAAACATTTATATAATATACTTTTAACATTTTTCATCATTAAATAATTTTCAAGTGATTTTATAACCTCAAAAGTACTCAACACGTGACACGAGCTTCCAATAACAACGGATTTTGTGTTGTAAGTATACTTTTTTTTATTCATATCGAAAATGTTGTTGATCTTATAAAAATTGGTCGATAATTTATTTATTGAAGAGTACTAATCAGACGTTAATCAAAGATTCAAATATCCCCATTCGTTCTTTTGCACCGGGCACGACGGCGCAGCCGGAGTGTTCGACATACACACATATACGTCCATGTATATTTTAAAATAAATAAAATAGATAGATAGATGTTCCAATTATATAGATATATATATATATATATATATATAATACTGTTAGGCGGTACGAAGTTCGCCGGGTCCGCTATATATAATAAAATTCTCGTGTCACAGTTTTCGTTGCCATACTCCTCCGAAACGGCTTGACCGATTTTGATGAAATTTTTTGTGCTTATCCGGTATCTATGAGAATCGGCCAACATCTATTTTTCATCCCTCTAAATGTTAGGGGTAGTCCACCCCTAAATTTTTTTTCTTCCTTCCCCATTCGTTCTTTTGCACCCGGGTGAAACCGGGCGGGACCGCTAGTAGTACATAATTTAAAGGTACTAAATCAACTATCTTTATAAAGAGACATTGCATTTCGATCTTTGGAAAGAGACAATCTGTTATGAGAGTTAACTCTTAAAGAGGTCAATAACTTTTTCCCATAACAAACAGTCTCTTTCCAAAGGTCGATGTGCAATATTTAACGCCGCGTACTCTAAGAAAGTTAAGATCCGTATCCGTATCCGCGAAACTTGAAACCAAATATCCGTATTCAGATCCGTATCCGCGGATATACATTTTTAACGATCCGGCACATCACTAATTTCAACTAACAGAATTCTTTGCACGACGTAAACAATGCAACATTATAACGCAATTAGAAATCAGTACAACGTTAAGAAAAAGTTCAAATGTCACCGTCAAGACTCGAACTCGAAACTTCTAGAACTCCAAATAAAGGTGAATTTGTATTGTGAATTACATAAACATGTATATTTTAAACAAGCGGTTTATTGTTATTCATAAGCTACCCAAAATTATTTTACAGCTGTCTTTGAAAACTTATTCAGGAAACCGTTTTTGTATTTCAACATATTTTTAAATTGTTTTAAATTTAAAAGACCATTTCGATATCTTGAGTTATTATTCTAAAAGTTCAATAAATAAAATTATCTGAAAAAATGATCGATAATTTTATTTATTGAAGAGTTCTAATCAGACGTCAATCAAAGATTGATTATTCTAAAAGAATGTGATAGCTTGATTCAAGTTTTAAAAATATGAAAAAATAAGACTATGATTTCAATTGAACAGACAGCCTTAATATAAAACGAATACAACATTTCTGAAGCGGTTGCTCAATTAATTTCATATAAAATTCTTTCGTAAATATTGTTAATCTCATCTGTTTCCAAGCAACTTGATATTTGAAGTGAAACAAAACAATACCAAAGGGAAAAGCTGTCTATTTCATAGCTTTGAGCGAAACATATAAACTTTTAATAGAAACTGCATTTTAAAATAAACACTCGAAAGTTTTTGCGTTTAAAAATTAAAAAAATATACATATAATTTGAACACAAAACTAAAAGGGAAATTTTCCTTTGCTTATTAGAATCATACTGCCATTTACTGGAAGCATAATTCATTTGAAAAGTTTTTTGGGTTTGTTCGGGAGAATCTTAAAAAAAGATACGACTGAAATTTTTTTATTTTATTTTTTGGTGCATATGACGTGCCGCTATAGATGTCGCACAGGTACATTAGCTATCAGAAAACGACCTTTCGAATGTTTATACACATAATTCTGAGATACTTCTTTAAAGTCGCCTCATTAAATTAAAAAGAAAAAAATGGAAAAATAATAATTGTTTTTCAAAAAGAAAAATAAATATAGACGAACGAATAAATAATTGTACTTCCAGACATCGTTATACGATCTACTAAGACGTCGTTCTGTGTTTAAATACGACAAAAAATGTGCTACCGATACGCTAAAGTATTATCAGCAAAACACGTTGCTTCCACCATAAAACACGTCGCCTCCACCGCACGAAGCATTTACTGAAGACAATATTTATGTCGTTCTTAAAGGTAGAAGTAATATCACAATTCGAACTGGGTAAGGCTATGTTGTTGATTATAGACGCTCGACAATTCAGATCATCATTTACGTAAGGCGATTTTAGAGAGAGACATCGTAAGAGACGGTCAACAGCTGTGGTTGTTAGTTATTTAATTAGGTAATTATTTGGACAATATAGATTGAACAGTGAGTTTTGACTCATGTAACTAAAGGGTCGATCAACTTAAAAAAATTGTATGTGAGCGCCAGTGTAAAAGTCAAATGTGAAATCTCACAAGGCGCGATCTAACGATGTGTAAACTCACATGATGTCAAAAGTTTTGCCATTTTAGGTTTTGCACACCGTTTCAGACAGTTGCATATAACTCTGAAAGTATGATGCATTTTCGTAGCTTACACAGGTTTGCTATTAGTTCCATGAATATTTCAGTAGTTTTGTATAAATCTCACAGAAGATAACGTAAATATTTGATGCTGAATCGGTAACTTGTTGTAGCAAAAAACTGAAAGAATGTAAACAAAATGATACGACTTCTGTGCCAAAAACTGCATGCGTTGATTTTTCGAACTGAAACTTATTTAACGAACGCTTAAAACAAGTTTCAACAGTCACACGAATCGTAATACCATTACGCACGAGGTATATATGGTGTTTTATACACGTAAATAGCTGTTTTTCACTTGTGAGCGAATTTCCACTTCTAGTTGTAGTAGGTAATAAAAAAACAACTGACAGACAGGCAGACGAAATCCCGTATAAAAAAATTGGTTGTCTGTAAAGTCGGTTTACGGACGATAGTTTTACGTGATAACGTATTCCGCTCGAATATCATATTTAATAATACAAACCTAAATTTTAGTAGCTGTCAAACTATATTTTTACCGACTAATAATTTGATCAACCAAAGCAAAATACATATTTTTAAGCAATTATAAAAGACATTTTAAAGAATGTATATATATTATATATTTGTTAACAAACCGTATAATTTATCTGCTGTTATGAAATGCAGATATCTCCCAAGATTTGTTTTTGATACAAAATGTAGCTGCGTTTGTGTACAAACTATCAATTGATCAATACATTTCCATTCGTTGTGAATAATATCATATTTTATCCATAATGACGGCGATCAGTTATTTTTAACAAAATAAAATGACATTTATTAATTATTATTAGCGTCCTATTGCCATTGTTGATAGTGTCTCTCTATCGCTTATATCGCGCTCTCGCTTGCACGCTCAGGCTTAGGCGGAACGTGACACTTTTCAGAACGTTACACTTTTTCGTGCATGCAGCCGGTGTTTCATCAATTTATAAGACGTTATCACGTCAAAAACCGCATTTTAAAAGAGGTCCCAATTCTTTTGTCAACAGATTATAAAAAAACTGGTTAATACAGACGTGTTTATATTTCGTAAAAAAAGACAATGATATAATGGCGTATTGATCGTTGAGACAGACAGTCAACTGTTTCGTAATACATGTGTGTCAACTGTTTTGTGTGACGTAGCGAAACGCGAAGAGCATTCTTTATTCAATGTTAAAAATGCGGAATTTGATTTGCTGACGTGGCTTATATATTTACTGTGAAGATACACGAGATTCAGGTACAACCGGCATTCGAAAAATTGTTCCGATTCAGAAGAAAGTCGTGTCCATTCTGAGTGCCTTGGGTAAGCGCAAACATGCGCGTTTGCGTTTAGACTGTTTGTGCGTACATCGGTATCAATTTCCCACCTTCGACAGCTTTACATATGTGTGATGAAAATTGAAAACTCTATTTTCTCTCTCTCTCTCTTTATATTTCAGTGACGGCTCACGTTATATTTCATTTAAGATTAAAAAAACTATAGTTCCTCATTACATTACTAGCGGCCCGTCCCGGTTTTACCCGGGTGCAAAACTATTCCGGAAATATTATATTGACTTTCCCATCGACACAGCAAAACTATCAAAGTACATTGTATTGATTTTTTTTTTTTAAATTGGTTGTCTGCAAAGTCGGTTTACGGACGATAGTTTTACGTGATAACGTCATAAAGAAACATTGATGAACTCTCTGACGTCACGCGAGAAAAGAGAGAAATGCGTACAAGCCGACGCTTGGGCCGATCGTGTCTCTCTATCGCTTATACCGCGCTCTCGCTTGCACGCACTGGCTCAGGCGGAACGTGACACTTTTTCGTGCGTGCAGCCGGTGTTTCATCAATTTATAAGAAGTTCTTAATTTATTGTCTTGTATATAGGATAAAATATTGATTTCCGATTAGAAATCTACACTCAATTTTTTTTACAAAATTTTTTCCAGTCTGAGAGGTGATAAAAATAATAATACTAGTTAAAATCTCATAAAAAAATATTTTTACAAATTTTTCACAAATTGCACTTATACTGGCTTCTAGCAGAAAATTAGTTTTCTTTGCACAGCCCCTTATAAAATAGCTGTTTTTCATGCCTGTATAGCGGTTGTAAATTCATTCATTTAACACTGGTGCTATAACAATAAAAAAATGCAATCTGACCGATTCAACAGTAAGGTGGCTGAAATTTACCGCCCTACTCCTAATAAAAGGACAAATTGGGTTCTGCACGGCCCTCAAATCAAATTTTCGTCAGCGAGAGAAGGCTGGCGCGATGATTAATTTCGGTTATCGACACGAAGCGCCACTGAAATCTTTTTCGTGTTGTGTTGTTGGAAACGAGGGTGGAAAATAGCAAAGTTTTCCTTCTTTTCGGATCACATCGACAACACACATACACTTGGGTACAAGTATATCATTATGTCTACAATTCGACGCACGTTTCGTCAAAAACTAAAAATTGAATTGTGTGGTTTTCTTTTCTACAAAAAGCAACGAATGAAAAAAGTATTTCATAATATGTTGCGGCGTATATTGTTCTTTTACTGTACAAATGTTACAGGATGTAAACGTGTTAGCTGCCAGAAAAGTTCATAGAGGGTGACGCATCGTCGATGGTCGATTCGGATTTTTACACAAGGCAACCGACTGGTATCGGATACGACAATTTCTCGCGAACGGGGTGGTCCAGTGGTGAGAGCACTATACTCGCATTCGGGAGGTACCGGGTTCGAATCCCAGCCGGGGTAGATGCAGCTGGGACTTTTTTCTGCCGCCTCTCGCCGAGAAATGGTAATTCCTGTACCTTGTTGAGGTTTTCCATTGTTTCCCTCAATATTTTCAGATATATTGAGATGGTTCCTTATTCAAGGCCATGGCCGATTACTTGTCAAACTCCTATGCTCAAAATTTGTCTACCTTATCCCAATGTCCTAAAAATTCCTTCATTCGCCCATTTAAAATTTTAGAAAATAACGGGAAGTGTGATAGATGGAAAATAATAATGGTGCGAATTGTGTCTGTTATGACATAAAGTCGAGAAACGGACGTTAAACGCATTATTATTAATTTCTTGCGAGACAATTCATTCTTTTTTCATTATTCTCTAATTTTTTTAAACTTACACCTAAACAGCCCTTACTGACAGGGCTACTAAGAAACGATTTTTATTTCTTTAAAATTGCATACAATTTTACAGGTACCTATTATTGTGGTGAATTCATTTATTTTATTCTTACGATATATTTTTTTACTTTACTTACTTGTTTATTAGCTGTGTTCTTTATAAGCTATCCGTATTATTAAAAATTCAACTGCCCTACCCTTAAATTCTCTAGCATGAAATACGTTATTAAAATAATTATGGATATCAATACTAGTGATTTTGCGATAAATTCCTGTTGTAAAAAATTGTCGTTCGAAAAAACTGTCATAGCGATAAATTGTTGCCGCGGTGTCGGCCATCGGCGTAGCAAGCCCCCCCCCCTTGCTACGCCGATGCCCACCCTTAATTGTTCACGTACAAATAAGATAAATCTGCAATAATCTACATATTTTCTTTGTCGTGAAATTTCTCTAGAAAGTTGATCGATTTCGCTTCTATGAACAGTTTTCAAATTATGTATAAGTGGCAGGTGGTAATCAGTTCCGGATTAGCCTATAAGCAAAGTAAGCAATTGCTTAGGGCATCACGTCTCAGGGGGCACCAAAAGTCACAACTTAAAAAAGTACCTCATTGTACCGTCTATATATAAAAAAATTTTTTTTTGTAATGTTCTCAAAAATTTGATCTACTGATATAAAACTGTATTTAGAAGAAAAATGAATAATAATTTTTTTTAACTGTATAAAAATGCCTAAGGACCAATTTTATACACTTAAATTTTTAATGAGAGTATTGATTGAAAACATTAAATTTTTTTCTTAAGTTCTATGCTTCTTCCCAATTTGGATTTTTTTTATAAACTTAACATGACAGAGAGCGATAGTATTAATTTTTTTTGAACTGCTATTAGAAACGGGGGCCCTATAGGCAAGAAATGCTTGGGGCATCAAGGAGTCTTAATCCGGCACTGCTGGTAATGGTAGGTAGAGTTGTAAATTTGGCCCCCCAAGGATAAAATCATTGCTACGCCGATGGTGTCGGCTATGAGAGTTGTCTTGCACCGCATTGTCGCGCGATGAATTGAGTTGAACCCTGTATTTAATATTTTTGTCTAAACAGGAAGTATATAAAAATATATCAACATAAAATCAGTGCTGTGAAGTTGTCACAGATGTATCGGAGTCAAAAGAGTGCTCCGGTCTCGCGTGGCGGTCGATGCGCTGACTTTAGTTCCGTATCTACACAGTTTTTCTATTCATCATTTCTCGCGTTGATTTTAGAATACCGGCGAAAAGTTTTTTCCTTTACAATTCACCAACACACACGGCCGTGCAGTCATTTTCGTTTACGCGTACAGCGTGTTTAGCATTTCTCGCATGTACAGAAAATTTCCGAAATTGTATTCAAAAAAACAAGATGAAAATTTTTACAGTTTCATGTTCGCAAACGGTAAAATATATCTATGTACTATAGAACTTTTATTTATTCAGACTCACATATTTCGATGTGAAACGTCTAGTGGCGCGTTTGGTTGGGAGTAAAACCGTGCAATCAGAGCGACACGTTTTATGGGAAGACGTTACGTTTTTTAATTTTTAGTTACTGGTATTTCGTTAGATGACAGCGCGTGATGCTTGCTTTGTGTTGCGTTGGATTATAGCTTGGCTTTTGTTAAAGGCGACAATTAGATGACAAGGCGACATTTAGTTACTAGAATTTCGCTTTTTATGTTTCACATCTGACAGGCGTACCACGACGGTTCACAAATATTCCCAAAATTAACTAGAGCTTAATTTTGCGAATGCAACTGTTAGTTTAACGGTTGGGAACTTGTCAAAAATCTAATTTGAAGATTCTTGAAAAATGCTACTTAATACAAAAGAATTCTCATCCAAATTGAACAACGGTTATTTTTTATATTAAGTCGCATTTTTCAAAATTCTTAAATCAGTCTTTTTCTAATTTTCATTTGGCCTATTCAGCTGATAATTTCGTGTCTCAAAAATACAGTAGGTAATATTATGCAATATATGCGATAGTTACTTGATGTAAATTAAAGTTATATTATAAATAAAACAGCCTTTTAACTTATTTAGGTATATCACTTGAAAGTCTTATTTTATAACAACTGTTCCGCAAAAAAGAGCAACTTCTTCAAAGACGATCTTTATCTGAAGAGGTCCCTGTGTTCTACGAAATAATTGTTATAACTCTGTGGCTGATGAGGCCACTGGATGATTTAAAACGCTGTTAAAATTTAATCTATACCTACTAATATATAAAGCAGAAGAGTTTGTTTGTTTGTTTGAACGCGCTAATCTCAGGAGCTACTGGTTCGAATTGAAAAATTTTTTTTTGTTGGATAGCCCATTTATCGAGGAACGCTATAGGCTATATAATATCACGCTAATAGGAGCGGAAAATCAATGAAAAATGTTGCAGAATGTCAGTCAAAATTTTTCACCGCATATTCTTATATTCAGGTGAAATGCCCTAACTGAATATCCCAATATTAGCGCCGCGCGTACAGAAGCTCGGTTAGCTCAGTCGGTAGAGCGCGCGACTCTTAATCTCAGGGTTGTGGGTTCGAGCCCCACCTTGAACGAATATGTTTTTAATGTTTTTTTTTTTTTTTATTTTCTACATTGCTTTCTTCTAAGGCTATCATTTAAATTTATTTTAGTTTTATTTACGACTAATTAAAATTAAATAAATCTAAATAATAGCTCATTTGAAAACTATTACAGTACCTACCTATATATAAAAATAATTTTCCTACAGTGTTTTCAATTAAATATATATGATATTTTATTAATTATACAGTAATTATTGATTAAAAAGAAAAAATTATTACTTAAAAAAATATTTTCATCAAAAATGGAGGTTTGAGTTCAAAATAAGTAATAAAGCAGGGAACTGCCGAAAACTGCAAAAAATTTGGACCCAACATTCATCTCGGTAAACTAAGATGAATGTGCGTACTCATGTCCCTCCCTTCCCCATTCGTTCTTTTGCACCCGGGTGAAACCGGACGGGACCGCTAGTTCAAAATATATAACAATCTTTATCAAATCTCTATTACAAAATATGTATTTTTGGAACACGAAACTTTTAACAGTTGAATTGTTCGACTTAAAATGATTGAATTATTTAGTTGGAATATCGCGAGTGGTTGATTTATACTTAACGAAGTTAATAACACAAACATAATGTACGTTTCAAAGTACGGCCAGTAGAGGCAAGTTTAGTTTGTGGGCATAGCTCTCCTTTCAACAACATTTCGTGAGCATCGTTGCACTGCGATCCAAACATTCAATCGTCCAAATTATACTTCACTCGACCAATTAAGGACGTAGTCTGGTGTTCGGGTTTCGGAAAATCGAATTTATTTTTTTTTACATTTTTAGTAAGTATAATATATTGAGAAAATACTGTAAAAATTTTAGACCGAAATACTAAATATTTACAAAGCTATAGCATATAGTCGAGAGCAGCAACGGTCTTACGGTAAGACTCTTACCTGCTCTAACCTCTCAATTGTTATCACGTTACCTTTATACTCTCGCAGAGTAGAGCAAAAAATTAGCAGAAAACGATGCTTTTGAAGAAATGGAAGGTTTAATATACACCAGGCATAGCTGATTAGTGTAAATATTCATTTTTCTTTTTTTGTAAGAAATCTGAAATTAAAACTTTAAATGCGTTTTTCTCAAACTTACGTTTTTATAAGCGGCGCGGGTGATTGAAACAATTGTATACAACCGATTGCTTTCAATTTTGCACAGGGTATTCTACACAACAATAGCTCCGTCCGGTACTAGAATTACTTAATTATAAAAATTATTTCTATTTTTTTAACCGAATATCAACTACAAAATCACGATTTTCTCGTTGTTTTTTTTAAACCCGCCATTTTTTTTATTTATCATTAAAAATGTTTATTTTTAGTACGGGATAGAGCCACAAGCCTACGAAACAATAACCAATTTAATTTTTATAATTCAGATGACTCCAAGTGACGTTATTATCCGCGCTACCCACCTACCTCAATTTAAAGTTGTCTACTTTAGGTTAAAAAAACAATTATAAAATGACGTAAAATTAAGCAAAAAAATGTTTTTTCTTAGTTTACGATGTCAGTAAAAACATGTAACAAAATTGAAATGATTGTACATTATTTTGTTATTAAAAAAAATTCTGAAATAAAGGTTGAAAACGAGCCTGAACATAGGACTACGTCCTTAAGTGCATTTGATGTATAAATTTCTATTATAGTGATCCCTCTATTATTATTATTACACAACTTCAAATAAAGTCGTATTTACGTGTTTGGCATGAACCTTTATTTTTTGCATAATTTCTACTCTAAGCAACGTAGAATAACAAAAAAACTTGTAAGAAATGTCCATGATCCTCTATCTTGTTTCAAAACAGCGGCCGTTAAAAGAAATAAAAAAAAAACTTCTGTTTATCGTAGAACAAAGTGACGGGTAGGTACCAAATACATAGTAACAGGGCAACACGCATACTCTATCCTACTCACTCAGTGAATCCGAAAAATAACTACAACAATATACGGTAGCGTCCACTCGCAATTAGTCTATGTGGGATAGATCTTGAACGGAGAACAGTTGATACGCGCCACAGACACGAAGTTAGGCAAAGTCAATATTAGTTAATTTGTAGGTTATGATGAAAAGTGCGGGAAACAGCGGGTTTTGAACGGAGCACATGAGGTCGGTAAGCGCGACAGACATAACTCTTGTACACATGTACCTGCCTTCATACTTGTTATATTCACATATAACAAAACCTCGAGGGAAATTAGTATTGCTGACCTTTTCGTGTAGTGGCAAAACTGTTCACAGTATATACGGCGTACCAACTTCCTCAATAAGAATCGAGTGGTTTGCGTATCTCTATTGTTGCGCGTTCTCATTGTTGAACCAATATCTAACGGATACCGCAATTCATTGTTTTAGAAAGCATAAAGATAATTAACTTTCACTGATAGTTTATTCGTCAAATTTAGAGTTAGTCGACGAAATGTCGCGGAAATGACGCAAAGCTATATTAACCCTCCTTAGTCAGCTATAAATTTAAATTGTTAAACGTCTCCTGAATGGACAAGAATTACATTTTCTTTATCATATATATTAATACGCTAAGGTTTAAGATGTTTGCCTCCCTTTTTAGAAAAAACCACACAATTTCCCCACATAAATTATATATCATTTTACAGATAATTGCTTGCTCTACTGACATCGACAACTAAAAAAATTATTATTGCTGTTGTTTTTGTAAATTAATTAAATTAATTATACTCTGAACAACGTCTGCCATCTGACGGCGTAACGTTAACACTTCGATCTGTCATCTGACCTTCATATTGTAAATACTGCATACTGCCATCTGACGGGCAACGCTGAACAACGCTTTTGCTACTTGCGCCTCTATATGACAATTTTAGTAAAATATTTCTTCGACCTGTCATCTGAGCTTCATATTGTAATACAACAAAAAGAAGAACGTTATAAGCAGTGTGCAAAATTAGAAACGAATTGAATACCTGCAACCATATTTAAAAAATAATTTTGTAAAGTGATAATTATTATACTTATTTAGTGCGAATAATTCGCACAGGTCACGCTAGTTTTCTATAAATGATTAGGTATATTCCCAGAAAAAACTGACTATTTAAGAAAGTTTTCTGAGAGAATACCTAAAACTTTCCAAATTGATAATAAAATAGAAAAAAAATTTATTTTGAGTTTAATGAATTAAACGCACAATATTCAAAGTAAAATGAATGTCCAATAGGTCGAACATGACCGTATCGAGTCGGCTTGACCTTTAGTGATTTGGTCGGCTGTAGCGGTGTAGTGGGTGGTGTCATTCATATGTCCAATGTTCTCACGACTGTCGCTACCCGCTTTTTAACATAGACCGATATATTGTGATCAGAGAACCAATGCACACATGTGATCCCAATTTTATTGGCTTCGAAAACAAACCCGCCCGCTGTATTACTTCTTTTTTAAATATATATTTTTGCACACCCCTGTATAAAATTGCATTATAAAAATTCGGTGAAAATCAGCTATTTTACAGGGGGTGTGTGCGTCATGGCTTTATGTTAAAACCCACTGAAGTTTGATTTACCTAGAGTTGCCATCCGTCCGGATTTCCCCGGATTTGTCTTCTTTTTAAGGGCGTCCGGGGAGCGTCCGGGCGGGGTTTTGTTTACAGTTCGGATTTTAATTTGACTAGATAAATATTTTTTTATCAAGAGACGATAGTAGAATTTTGTTTCTTTAATTCGAAAAGATTTATTTTAGCTTATTGGAATAAAGAAAATAGAGTTATTGTTTTGTTTTTCTAATTTTTATACGGCTCCTTATAATAGTGATAAATGAAAACTTGCAAAATTCTATATATTACTTTAATTTTGTACGTTAAAAGAATTTTTCTTGGCAATAAAGTCCGGGTTATGAGCTCAAAAATCTGTTTTTTTTTAGCTTCTTGTCCTAGTTTATTGACTTTACAGATGGCACACATCATCATAATATAATTACGCACTAGATACATTCATAACCTACCACTTTTCAAAGTTACGTTATGTCGTGGTAGGAGGTAAAACCATATCAAAGCTCATCTTATAGTTTAGTGGCTAGACAAACAGACAAAACAGAAACTATTCCTAATTTTTATTTAAATTCAAACAATTTTGATTCACCTGTATATGAAATTGGCCACTTGATAGTTTTTTTGAAAAAGTGAACAACAAATATTTACGATTTTATGCAATAACTGGCACGAAAAACGCTTCAAGTATCAACAACTGATAATCATTAAAAAACAAAGTAGGCAAACTGATTTGTTTTTTTTATGTTAATTCGCAAACGAACATTTTAATTACGATTTTATTGTTTACAATCACAAAAGTTTTTTATAAAATTGCGTTAATTAATATGCTTTGTATACAAAATAAAAAAATCAGATAAACTGGCCTACAGCGAAAGTAAAAATTTCGTTTTAAGTAAAAGGAATTTTTCAAATAATTTTTTTTAAATCTGCTAATGATAAATGATACGAGCGGGCGTTCCACTAATGCCATATGAATATCTCAGTTAAGATGGATTGCTCGCATAACCGAACTTTCACTTTTACCTCGACTCAGAACAATTTTTTGATGCCACCGTTCCGTAGCTTAAAAAAAGCAGGGTTAACCAATTATTAAAACTGTAATGTATCGTTAGATATATGGTATGCTTTAATTTATAATGATTTTATTTTGACGGGAACCTTATTTTTCCTACAATATTAAAACAAAATAATTTTTAATTGTTTAAGTACAACAAAAGCCAAAAAACTACGCAAAAATGTTGTTAATGTACTTACTATTTTAACATATAACATTGTAACAGAATTTCTTTCGGTAATATTCAGGTGGGTGTAGGAAAACTTTGAAATTTATTACGAAAAAGAAGTAGTCGTGATAAAAAAAATAGAAAATTATTGTTCAAACCTACAAGTTAACGGTGGAGTCATAAATACATTCTGAACCGAAGCTTGTAAGTTGCTGTACTATTCCTCTCTCTTTCTGGCACGCACACATTCATGAGCTTGAAGCTCGCTTATGTAATTCATTTCTTACTTAACACATAAAAACGTGTATAAAGCACACGTTTCGTTCACCTTTGAAAGCGCCGCGCTCTACGAATAACTTTAGAACATGCCCTAGAAAAAAAAATATATATACGCCCTAGATAAAAAAACAAACAAACAAAAAATCAGTACTGAGAACACATGACTTTCATGTTCAAAAATCATTTTTCAAAATAATTTTGATTATAAAAAATTCCAGTGGAATTTCCCAGAAAATTTTTGCTAACGAGAATTGATATATGGAGTTTAGGCCATAATATGTAATGTCTAATCCGCCATTTTACATATAATACTAGTGGCCCGGTTCGATTTCGCCCGAATTTGTAGACTGCCACTATTTTTTCGTCGACATAGGTACGGTGTCTCCATAAAAAGTGCTTTTATTTCAACGCGATAATATATATAGCCTATGTCCATCCTGAAGGCCCGTTCTAAATATTGGTGAAAACATTTTTGAAATCGGATGAGTAGTTTCGGAGGTTACCTCCTACATCTAAACTCACACACTTTATCTCCTTACAATATTAGTATAGACTAACAGCGTGTAAAATGAAATTTGTTTATGTCAACAGATGTCGTATAGTTTTATGTCAAATCCCAGTACTTTGACGACATGATTTTATAGATTTCATCGTTATGTTTCTGTACACCTATCTGGGATATATGTTGTGGACCAAATGATAAATAGGGCATAATTCATAATGCCCGGGCAATTTAAAAAATGCCCAATATGAGAGGGCAGTGTGATAAAAACTTTTCAAATAATTAAATTGACAGGGAAATATGAATAATGCCCTTCACCTATTGGGCAGAATAATAAAAAGATATTTTTATTAAATTATTTTAATGTTGACATACATTATTATTATAAAATAATTATGGTAGGAAGGTAAGAATAGTATTTAGTAACAAATTTAAAATATAAAACGAATATTAGTTTCGTTTTTAAGACAATTAATCAGTCTTAAATTAAAAATATGTTTTTTGGGTTCGGGGGACCTCAAAACGAAAAAATATTGTAAAATACATTCTGTTGTGAGCAGGGGATGAGTTGCGTGCTCTGATTGGCTAGTGCGTATCACATATTTGTCCCTGCTCCACACGTCTTGCCAAATGCAGGTACTTAAATTATCAAATTGCCCAACAATCACATAGCAATATTCATAATGACCGGGCACTGTGATAAATAATGAAGTTTCAATGATTATTTATTACATGACCCGATTTAACTTGTCATTATTCATATTGCCCGGGCATTATACACACTGCTCTGATTAATCACATAGTCCATAACATATATATAGTTAAAAAAGTCGTGGTTTTGAAATAGAAAGTATTTTTGAAAGTTTCGTATTCTGACAAAACAAAAAAAGTCTCTCGGATATTTTTCATTTATGCCCTTGGCAGTTTAAATACGACCTTCTTTCGTCATTTCTTCAAGAGTTAAACATTTTAAAGTATCGCTTGCCGGCTGTAAGAAGCGACAATTTAAAGTCTTGATGCGACTTTTCGACTGCCTGCTTTTCATATAAATGCTAATTCTCACTTAGAGAAAATATACACCATCTAAATGTATGTCTACATACCGAATAGAAAAGAAGCGTAACTCGCTTTTTTAGGGTTCCGCCATGTTAGAAAAATAACAGACCATCACGAACTCTGTAATTAAGACACCCAGCTCGAGCGTAGCGGTGGACCGGTATCTGTCGCATGAGCCAATATGGCGTCAGCTACTGGGCAACGCACACACGTTCATGGCTTACATGTGTATAGTGTCTGTGAAGTTAAACAACTTCGGTAACTATGACGAAAACAGGCGAAAGGAACCGAAGTTTTCCCGGGTAGTGATGACAGCGCCATCTCGCATGCGCCAGAAAACGGTGCGTCTCGAAACACAGCAAGCTAGGTCTCCTGGTTACAGACTTCGTGCAGACCATGAATATCCTGTTTCATTAATAATGATAGCAACGCGTAAAAGTGAGTATTTTAATCAATAAAAAAATCGTTTATTTTTTCCGTTAAATCTTTTTCAAGAAATTTAGAAAATGACTTTTTTTCAGTCATTTTGTTTAAACAAATAAACGGCTGAACCGATTTTGATAAAATTTCTTTCACAATCGAGTTAAGGTTCTTTTATTGAGATCCAAAAGGAGACACGTTTTTATCAATACGACCGCTATCAGAAATCAGGGCTTTACGAAGTTTTGATAACGCTAAAAAAAATAAAAAATAATTTTATATTTCTCGGGACGGTTTTGTGCGAGTGTGGCCGATAAATCTGACTTTGTATGAACCTGTGCCACATTCACCACTCGGTATAATCATCCACTATTTCAACTTACCAGAATAAATATCTGTCTTTGTCTTTATAACACCACACAAAGATTGCACTAACTTTTACAAATGCATCACAGACTTTAATCGACTTTTCGTATTCTTTAACTTTGTCATATGTGGCAATTCGCAATGTGCTTTGGCTGCTGTACATTTGCATTGCTGAGTCTACGTGACAAGTGTACCAATTCTAACAGTACAAAACACACGTTGAAATCTACTTTTGTTTCATTGTCTGACATAATAACGAAATATTGACACATCTTTACAAAACTGTGCTTTAATAGTTCCAAGCACTCTGCAGCGAACGGTAACAGAACCGTCACAGTCTTGCGCATAGCAAGCCAAAAACCGGTACTACTACAGCTACTGCGCAAGATTGTGGCGGTTCTGTTACCGATCGCTGCAGAGAACTTGGAACAGGACTACATACGAAAATTGTATCCCCTTCGGGGAAACATTGAACTGTAATCAGCTTATAATTGTCTCTCATGGGAAGTCGTACTCCCAGGAACCCGAGCTCATACCAGTCGGTTTGCGTATGTTGGCTGAAAGAATCTCTAATATTCACATGATGACCTTAGCTGTTAGCATCTATATATATTTAAAATTGGGTCATCTGAAAACCCCCAGTTATTGCACGAGAACTTAAAAATATCAATAAGATTAAAATTTTTAAGTACAATTTGTTTTGGTATTCATGAAATTAAAATTGTAACGAAACACTGCAAAGAAAAAGGGTCTAGGGATCCAATCACTACGGAACCTTGTACGTAACGTTGTCTTTACGTGACTCGGCGTTAATGTAACAACACAGAGCCAATATTTTAACACGACGTTCTTTTTATACGTAACGTGACGTAACGTCACGTGACTCGACGTTAATGTTAAAACACAGAGCCAATGTTTTAACACGACGTTCTTTTTATACGTAACGTAAAGTTGCCGTCACGTGACTCGACGGTAATGTTAAGCGCAAGACGGACCGATTTGAACGTTCTCTTCGTAGCGGATTTACTATACCGAGCCAGACATGTATTAAAGTGCATACAAGGTGATTAAGGAACTTTACAGTAAGTTTTCTCAGCGGCTGTCTCGGAGCGGCGAAGCAAGGGAACGGGGAGGAGGGGGCGGTGTCTGTGCGGTGTGTGCGTGTGTCGTGCTTACAGGTGCACAACCGGAGGCAAATGGAGGAGCGTGTGGCATGACAATACCTGTTTTGCATAATTGATTATATAACCATATTCCACTCAGACGATCGCGCGCGAAATTGTACCTTACATGGCTTACTTCCACTGTTATTTTGACATTAGTCAGGCGATATACCCGGCGCCTCCACCGCGATCTAATCAACGCTATACGAGGGACAATGCTCAACGACGAATTACCGAGTACACTGAAACCTATGACATTTCTTGCGCTCGAAATGCATAACTACTGCTCAGTAGTCCTAAAACTGTTTACATTTTTCTCCGAAACTACTCATTCGATTTCAAAAATGTTTTCACCAATACAGTGTAACCTCTTTATAACGTCCTTCGTTATAACGAAAAACTCCCTATAACCTACAAATTTTTACAATTTGGTTGGTTTACAATATATACCCTCATTATAGCGCAACAGTCACTCTCTATTACGAAGAAATATGTTCATATTTAGGCGTCAGAAAATATTAACAGACGTAAAGAGGACGATTCTGAACCACCACCAGTTTATTCAACAAGCACTTGATGCCGCCAAACTTTTCGAAAAAATCCTATTGTTTAATGAAGATGATTCCACCACATCCCAAGTCATGCATAAGATACTTAATAAAATATAAAACAAATATTGGCATAGCAAAAAACGTCCGGCAAAGTCAACACACTATATGTGTTTGGAATAAATTAATTAGGTGAAATTTGGTTATTTTTCTTTTTTCCCCCCATATAACTAAAACTCTTTATAACGAAAAAAATATTCGGTCCCTTGAGATTCGTTATAAAGAGGTTCCACTGTATTCAGGATGGACATAGGCTATAATATCGCGTTAAAATAAAAGCGTTTTTGCGTGGCGATCAATTTTGCAGCATAAGTCGACGAAAAAAAAAGCGGTGGCAATCTACAAATACGGGCGAAGCCGGACCGGTATCCTTGCGGCGTGTCGCAGCCGGGTAAAAACCGAGCGGTACGTCAATGCTGGCCAGAAGCGTCTTTGGACGAATTCTCGCTACCAACCGAATAAAACTGAAACGCAATCGAGTTCACTTTAAAATGGTGATTAGATTCAGTTCGAACGATTAAAGTTTCAAATTTATGTTGGCGTTTAAGAGAACAAAAAATTCATGCCGACTGAGACATTCATATTCGAACGAGTGGTTTTAGATAATCCCAAATGCGTAAAGAGTTATGCCTCCATAGCATGCTTTATGAATGAGTAAGCCTTCTGTCCCACACACACTTACACAACAAACTGTATTCTAGGGAATTTGTCTTAATTAAGGTTCCTACACTGTCCCTTGGTTAATATAATTTAACTAAATTCATTAGTTCTAGTATAATATAACCAACCATCTTCAGTTGTATGTCTGGTTGCTTTGTTAGTGATATTAGCTGTTGAATACTAAAGATGGTAATTTTATGTTCTTTAAGTTGGTTATATACGCGTGTGTACATCGCTGTATCTGCTACTATCTTCACAATTTGATTTAAATGGAAAGGCCTATACACGCGTGTTTGTGTTTTATTATGTTGGCTCTCCTGTGTACAATGTTTATTTATAATTTCATTGTGTTATTATGCAGGTCTTTTCTTTTTTTATTACAATAACAAAAAAAAAACTTTTTTTTTCGTGTTATGATATTCACGTTACGTAAGTACATCGGCGGTTACAAAACAAAATCGTTTTGTCTTGATCTTCTATATCTTCAGATAAACATATTTAATTATATTTTTCGTAATACCTTCATCTTTAGGATGGACAATACAAATGCAACAGATAAAAAGTTTATATATAAAATCGTATTTATAAATAGAGTTAAAATATTCATCCAAAGAATAAAACAATTTACTAATGGGATAATCTGTTAAATTTGCTTTTAAAACCATTAAGTGATTGATTTTTTTGCTATCAAAAATTTGATTGAATTTATCTACAGGAGAGTACATAAACAGTTTAGGCGCTATAGGCTGTGTGCACGAAGCCTATTAGCGCCGCTAGTTGGTAATAGAGAATTATTGAACTCACTTTTTATGGAAATCGCGACATATTTCTAAGGTTATAAGTCAAAAACTTTAGTTGGCCATGCTGTGTCAAAAAAAATGTAATAAGGAAAACTGATGTTAATTTGTTTACACTGACAGAGGAACGTCAAATTAGGGCGCCAATGGTCTTTATTTTACTTAAATCGCCATCAGCGCAACAGCCCGGAGCACAAGAAGCATTTCTAGATCGCTTAGTTTTCCTATGTTTTCTTTGTAATTAACTTTATAAAATTATAGCTACTTTCACTTTTAATAAACATTGCTCACTGACATACGAAAAATTTGAGTTTGAAGTTTCCCCTAGTGCCCACCACAAACGCTCGCATCGAAAAATTTGTAACTCCGCCTCCCTGCACATAGCCCATATAATGACATCAAACTTGGACCTAGCCAGTACGCATAAAAAAAGCGAGGCATGTCTATGGAAAGAGATGCCAATCTTACTCTAATCAATATATTAATAGGCAAGCCTTTCTTTGTACGGTTACCTCCTCTTAAACTAATGGGCCGATTTTGACGATCGAGTGGTCGTTTGAAAGGGCCCAAAGTACAAATATGCCACGCGGTGTCAGAATTGCGATAAGCCGATTTTAAATATTAAAAACCGAATTTTAATGTTTCAAATGGATAGTAATATATTATGAGCCGCATATTATGCAAACGGCGAGTTTCGATTCTGCGCATCTGCGGCTCATTTGAAAAGAAAGAATTGCTGTGAAACGGGACAAATAAGAACATACGATATCCTGATAAACCCTATTTCTGAAAAGAACTCCGTTGAGATATCAGCTCATGTCAGACAATATTGTCAGTAGTTAATTCACAAGATTTTATTAAAAAAAAAGAAACAAACAACATTTCAAAAATCCTCAACTTTTATGATATAATGCGAGTAATGTTGACTATACACAGGTATATAAAGCAACTTCTATTACACCGAGATATAATAAAATAGAAGATTTAATGCTTTCTGTGCGCGCAGTTGATGATTCAGGAGACTGTATTACCGACATAGGTACTGCCGTGTAACGCAATTTTGTTTATCGTCGTTCACAACAACTGATTTCATAGTTAACTTGACGTTATTTATTACTTTTAAAACTGACCTATACCAATCCCTGACTCTTTTGATTTGTTCGTATTTTAAATTCCTTTATGTGTGACTAATATTTTTGATATATGTACATATTTTTTCTCAAATTGCTGCTAGAGTAACTCGGTGAAAAATTACGACGCAAAGCTCGTGGTCAGTTTTTTAACATTTTTTGAGGTTAAATTATATTTTGTATTTGAATCTGAATACCGAAGACTCGCTTTCATTTTTATAAATATTTTTATCAGTTAACAAGCTATTAAATATAACTAATTTTTTTAGTTGCTTAAAGCCTTCGCGATAATTGAGGCGCCAAGAGTACGCTTGCTATAATAAGATTGAATTTTATAGCGATACGTTAACACAACATTTAAAACCGGTGAATTATTGTGAACGAGCATTAAGATTTATGTATACTCATAAAAAGGATGCGAACAGATCGAATAATCGTGCGGAATGACAAAGAGATAAGAGACTTTTTGCTTGCAAAAGTATCAGATGTCCAAACATTAGTGAAATTTCAAAAAGCAGTTCTTTACAAATAGAATTTTTTTTCGAAAAATATATTTTCATCATCAGGGCCTATTCATAGGTCCTTATGATGAAAATATATTTTTCGAAACGGCCACAAGCGATACTCTGGTAAAGCTTATTTCAAACTTGTTCCTCAACCAAACAAATGTCCTTCAATACATATTTTTGGAACAAAACTTCTACTAAGATTTTTTTTTATTAATTATTGGAGCAAACATTTTTTTTGTGGAAAAGTTCTGCTTCGTCCAAAACCTCTAAAACACCAAAGAAAGAAGAACTGTTCTTTGTATGAAGAGAGATGGAGGACATGTTGAATTCTTATTTATATAATTCTGAATAAATAATTAGAAGTTAGTTATGTTATTTTGAATTAAATTTGATTATGTAACTAATTTATCGAAAATCTTCAATATCACAGTAATTTTCATTTTTATTAAAATAAAACTTTTTGATTTCCCTCGTATAACTTTAGGCCGAAAAAAATTTCCTTTGGTGTTTTAGAGGTTTTGAACGAAGCAGAACTTTTCCACAGAAAAAAAAATATTGCTCCAAAAATTAATTTAAAAAAAATCTATTTGTAATGTACTTTCGTGGACACGCTTTATAGAGTTTACGCTGTATTTGCGAGCGTTCACAATAACGCAAATCCACTGTAAATTTTATTTGTGTGGGATGGGCCCATCGTGACGAACGGGACGACATTTGTAATGTAATAATAATCGGTGTCGATGAATGCGGCAATTATATTAAAGACGGCCGGATTAAGTATGTTAATGGTTCGTCATTAAAATCCGAGCGAGTCACATTCTGCGACACACCGTAACGCTAACGATATACGTTATGCCGCGATGCGACTGTGACTGCGTGGCGAAGTGAAGAAAAGTAATTCTTTTCAATGAGTACATTTATCTTATTCACCTCTTTCGTGTCTTTTATGGCTCAACACATTTTATTATCCGCGTTGCCCGCACCGCGCTCTTCTTTCCACTTCGCGCTTATTGAAGCGACGTCTGCCCGCTTTCTTCGCTTTAAACTCACTTTTTTTAAACAGCGCCGTCTGCTCGGCATTTCGGCGAACTAGCCTATGCGAAGCGTCTGATGTAGTAAAGCGTTGCGCGCCGCGTATTTTTGTAAATGTTTATTGTTTACAGTTATGGAAGTTGCGCATGTCATTGAGAAATCGAAGAAGAAGCATGCTCTGTGTTGTGCAGCATCTAGAGTTTCAATTCCTTTTTTCGACGTGGCATAGCACAAAGTCAATGTGGAATTTTTGGTAATGTTGATATATATAAATACATTATCATTTAGAAAAGTGACAAATGTTTGGAATACTTTTTGGAGCTATATAACTGTCAAAGTACTACGTAACAGAAAAAGTATGAGTTTATGTACAGTGTTCATACCTATATGACGTCGTAATCATATTATATTAATACGCTAAGGTTAAGATGTTTGCCTCTCTTTTTAGAAAAAACCACACAATTTCTCCACATAAATTATATATCATTTTACAGATAATTGCTTCCTCTACTGACATCGACAACTAAAAAATTTATTATTGCTTTTGTTTTTGTAAATTAATTAATTATTAGCAACGCTGAACAACGTCTGCCATCTGACGGCTTTAATTTTCATAATAATATATACCTACATTAAGACACAATACTGTATGATGCCATCTGACGGCTTAGCTCAACGCTTTTGCTACTTGCGCCTCTATATGACAATTTTAGTAAAATATTTCTTCGATCTGTCATCTGAGCTTCATATTGTAATACAACAAAAAGAAGAACGTTATAAGCAGTGTGCAAAATTAGAAACGAATTGAATACCTGCAATCATATTTAAGATATAATTTTGTAAAGTGATAATTATTATATTTATTTAGTGCGAATAATTCGCACAGGTCACACTAGTTTATTTAAATCGGTTGAACCTTCTTTAAAATTTATATGTATTAAATTATGGTTAGTTGCCTAATAGTTATTATTCTTCCATTTTTAAATGTATTTATCCTACTATAAAAACCAACTAGCATGTAAAATTTTTCCAATGAGTTTTTTTAATGTGCAATATTGAATGCGTTCGTTGTTCGCACAGCTTGTATAGAGAGAGATTGACGTCTTCGTACAATATAAAATTACACTGTATTGGGTAACCATAGTTACTGACTTGTTATTTCATACCGAGATCATATTCTCAGAAATGCTTTACAATTTTACAATTATTGAAAAGTCCACAAAGGAATTGATACAATAAAAAAATATTATGTTAATATCATTGTTAACTTTTCGAACAAAAAAAAAACCTGTCTTATAAAGACGTACTTAAAATTCAGTAAAATGATGTCAAGCGTCAAATTTAATTGTTGTATTTGCATTTGAAACAAGGGCGTTGCGCAACATCTTCAAATACAATTTTAGGACCTCGTTATTTTGTCGCGAAAATTTTTGAAAGTATGCCAAAAGAAATTATCTATAACAAGTATTAAATAGTAGTTTTATGTATCTACGACGTAATGAAGTAGGTATATTATCCACGACTAGTGAAATTATGTTCAAACAAGTTTTAACAGCCACCCAAAACATAACATCATTACGCCAGAGATATATACTATATTTTTTCACTACCCCTTGAAAATAGCTAGGTTTCACTTCATTGTCAGTATATTTTGGCTTTTTAATTTTATTTAATAACTGACAGAAGTACTTTCATTATTAGAACTTAGATATTGTTGACTTGTTGAGGTTTTCCGTGGTTTCCCTCAATAATTTCAGATAAATATCGAGATGATTCCTTATTCAAGGCCATGGCCGATTACCTGTCAAAATTTGCCTACCTTAACATAATGTCCTAAAATTCCTTCCTTCACCCATTGCTATTAATTAAGTGGAAGTTTAAAAATGTAGAAAATTACGGGAAGTATGATAGATGGAAAATAGTAATGGTGCGAATGGCGTCTGTTATGACAAAAGTCGAGAAACGGACGTTAAACGCATTATCATTATTAGAACTTAGACATTTGAGGTTAGCAGTAAACAATCCCACAAAAAAATTAACCTTGTTTAAAAATATTTCTAGAATTCTATGCGATTCGATGCATTCACGAATAAAGAAAACTACCCATCAACGATATCTCGAATTCTCAAATATCCACTGATTTAAAAATAGTGAGCTGCTTCTATGCGAACAAACAGGAAAAAAAGAAAATAAGAAAAAAAAACAATCGGTCGTTTTTATCAACTTTTTAAAAACGCAATGCGACTAAACGACTTCCTTCCGTTGTCGGGGCGTACCTGTATGAAAATGCCGTCATTCATCCTCGACTGTACGGTATATATGACTTTATAACCTGTATGCATCCCCAAGGACCCGGGCGCACAGGATATATATGCACTCTTCCCCTTATTTCATACGTAACATGTGTATAACAATCCCGCAGGACAGACTTCTACACTGTCTTATACATCTCCGAAGAACGCGCGTTGTAAGTAGGTCCCCAGGTCTACCTGTGGACAGTTGCAGACCCGGCGCCTACACCATAAAACATTTGAAACATAAAATGCCGTCACCAATACCGCTTAGGGCTTTTCATTTGTTTGTCGCTTTCTAATCCCCCTCTTCTCTGATTGTAAGAGAAACAAAATTAGTCTATAAGAACTTCTCTTTCTCATCTCGTATTTATTTTTTCTGTTGTATTTACAAACAATACATAAGTAAGACGTTGTCACGACTACTTTATATTTGAAAGAATATTTAAGATGTTTGAAAATCCTCTCCCCCAAGACCTCTAAAGTTATATAAAGGTCGACGAATATGCACAGACCCGGCGCCTGCACCATATAATGTCTAAAACAATTCCGTCACTTCCACCATGAATAAACAAAAAAAACTTTATCCCTTTTATATTAGCACAGACAAATTTTGGAAACACTTCTTCCTACGAAACAAAAAAAAAATTGACAGACTTGTATTTTTCAAAAATTTTATTATAAAACTTCTCTTTTATTTTCTCACGTTCAAAAAATTTTAGCCATTGTACAAGGCTAATAAAATATTTCAACTTAACAAAAATCTACACAAATGAATTTAATATACCGAACAAGTGACGAGAAGAAAAGAACGACTTTCAATTGTTCTTTTATCTCTTTCCAAAAAATAATTCTATTGTTTCACTTTGCCTTTCTGATTGCAGCGCCTCTCTCACAAACTAAATTTTCTACTTCAATCTCACACCAATGTATTCTGTGATATTACCATATATTTAATACCCTCTACATTGTTAGCAAAGATCGGGAGAAAGACTTAAACACTACGGTGCAGACATTTATATACGTCTGTCTCACTGAGTCACATGCGCATGTCCATGAATGGATACGCGTCAGTTTGCACACGGAACTAAGCTGTGAAAGGGAGGTGGCTCTATTCCACTTAATAATTGCCCCACTACATGCGCGACACTTGCGCAACAACGGTTCGAGTAAAAAGACAGAGATAGAAACAGGTCATTTGCTATCTCACGCTTCCACTTACGGCCACTAGCAATATAGAAGTTATTAAATATATGGATATTATTGCAGCGAGATAAGTCTGCAGTGTTGAGGGTTCGTTTGCTTTCGAGCGCCATATTTAAGACGCAACGGCCGTATTCTGGCAACGGTGTGTGATTTTACATGACAGACGCGATTTATTCAATATATAAATTGACACGTGGTGCAGCTGCTGTCGTAGGATCCTTTGTCACGGTGTCGCTGCTGGGCCTCAGTGACTGATGCTCTCTGCACATGACGCATTGCACTCTGGGTATTTATATAATCCATTATATTGAAGTGAAAATCAAATTTAACCGAGTTCAAATCATTCATAGTGAAACTTCTTATGCGGCACCTCGTCGATTTGGGGAGTAAAATGAATGAAACGAAAAACACTGACACAAATTAGTGACGATGAAGTCACAGAAATGCAACGTAAACAACGGGATTCTATTATCTACAGTTAGAAATATGTACAATTGAAAATAAAATTAAAATGAATTGCAAACGTTTGTTTAGATTAATCTTACATAAAAAAATAAACCAAGGCGATCCGACCAAAATTGCGATCTGTAGAGCTCGAATGTACAGACCAACCAACTACTGCAGTATGTGATTTTCAATTACAATTTTAGTAGTAATTATGAATTCGAATCGAATATTCTGTTTTATAGAACAGAATCTCCTCTTTTTAAAAAGCTGCATTTTGAATGGGTTTCGTGTGAACATAACTTCTTGTATGAACGAAAGTCAGATCTGACGGACGAAGCGACAATAGAGCACGTACCAATTTAGTTTGAGAAATTTGCGATTAAAAAAAAAAAAACATTTTACGCTGCCCGTCAAATTATTCTAGTTTACAATGGACACTTGTGCATTTCTTTTCTAGTGGGGTGCAGAAGAAAGTTCTTCTTATATAAACGGGGAGTTTCCATGACTTTAATTTCCCGTTTACGTATTGAGAAAAACGTTACGAGACGGCAACCACACGACGGTTTGCGTTATTGTCTATCTGTCTGTCTGTCTGACGGGACGCAGCGATCAGATCCGTCTGACAGTCGTACCAACTCACTTGGGGTTGCACAGCGACATCAAATATGCACCCTTTTTATAAACACGCGTCATGTAATGGATTTGTGTGTACAAGATGTCTAAAATTGTTCTTTCAAAAGATGGCTCGTTGCAAATATCTACATTGTGATGTCACTTTCTCTATCATAGGCACTGCAGTGGAAGAGGTTAGTTCACAATAAAAGACAAAGGGGAAGGGGAGGGGAGGTCTCAACAGGTTCAGGCAAATTTACGTGCGTGGCAGTAACAACTCTAAGCAAAATTTTTGTTTGACGATACAAGAATGATATCAATTGGACAAAATTTATTTGAAGAATTCTATTCAGACGTTAATCAAAGATTTGGATATGAATTGAACTTCAGTCTGTTGGTAAAATAAAATAAATAAATAGAAGATTTATTGGGCACAATTTTTTTCTACAAAAAAAAGTTTTCAACAGATAATCTACAGCCCCGAACGAAGCTGAGATAATCCGTAATTTTGAAGACAAGAAAAACGAAAGAAAAACGATAAAGACTATACAATTAATAACAGTGCAAAATTCATTATTTTTTTTCAAACGTTTTCAAAACCGATTATCAACTATCAAGAAATATCCTGTATGGCAGACATTTTATATTTTCTTATTCGATACCACGATGACCATTTTGATCGACATGTAATTTCGATGTGCTTCAAATGTTTTAACAAACATTTTTCCCCTGTGACTTTGTAAACATACTTTAGTGCATTTGTTTTTGTGTGCTTATTTTCTGCAAGCAAAACATAAATAAAGCTTTAAATATGAACTTTCAAATAGAAACTGTATTCGCTTTGAAATCTGTATTAGTTTTTCAATCGTGTGAAGTCGCCTATCTGGAGTCAGAGTGCGTCACGTTAGGCGATAAAAGTATTAAAAATAGTATTTTAATTGCGATTTTCTTCTGACTAAACCTTAATAATAATAATAATAATAATAATAATAATAATAATAATAATAATAATAATAATAATGCGTTTAACGTCCGTTTCTCGACTTTATGTCATAACAGACGCCATTCGCACCATTACTATTTTTTTTCTACCACACTTCCCGTTGTTTTCTACAATTTTTAAACTTCAACTTAATTAATAATAATCGGCGAATGAAGGAATTTTTTGAAAATTAGGATAAGGTAGGCAAGTTTTGAGCATAGGAGTTTGACAGGTAATCGGCCATGGCCTTGAATAAGAAACCATCTCGATATTTATCTGGAATTGTTGTGGGAAATCATGGAAAACCTCAACAAGATGGCCGGTATAGGAATTACCGTTTCTCGGTGAGAGGCAGTGGGAAAAACTCCCAGCCACATCTGCCCCCGCCCGGATTCGAACCCGGCACCCTACCGAATGCGAGTCTAATGCTCTCACCGCTACGCCACCTCGCTCGGTCTAAGCCTTATAACGTAACTAGTAGGTATGCTAATCTAGTCAAATGGCTGGGTTATATCAGAAACGCCAAAAGATCGAAAGTATAAAACATCGTCTTCCGATGTTCATCCCTATTGAGAACTACTGTTAGATACGCTTCAACTAAATATGAATCAAAAAGTGAAAAATTGCGTTATTGCGAGGCAAAGTTTCGCGTTTATTTCCAACGCATCCCGGCCCACGTGAGCTTACAGTCGACTCACATGCACGTACAAATAATGCAAGCGATAGTCGTCAGTGTAAATATTTTATTTAACGCAAAAGAAAGTTTTTTACGATCTTTTTTTCCCCAGTTCCTGTGTAATACCGCCTGCATGTCTAACTGTTATGACGTTGTGGTTAACATATTTTTTTATTGCCTACATTTGTATCCCGTCGCGTATTTTTAAAGCAAAGAATTGCGTTGCTACGTTGGTACACACTGAGTTGTCAATAAATCCGCCATTGTTCTTTAAAAATCCACCATAAATCTGTTTTAATATAGTTTTGAAATATTTTCGCAACGGCCGTGTATTTTTGAATTTATGTAGGTCTATAGTTAGGAACTTTTAAGGCCCCTTCATACGATGCAGGATTTCGTGCTCGCTAGCTTGCTTGGAGTCTAGCAGGCAGCTTTGCACGCTACTGTTCGATGTGACGTCACTGATTGGTTCGCTGCTCGCTATATTTGGGTGATAGGTTCAGTGCTATTTTTTCATGCAGCGCTGCCTGCTAGTTTGAGAATTTGCCAATTATTACTATGGAGTCGTATTTTATCACGTGATATCGTCTGACATTCGTTAAAATATATTGTTGTTTTAAAAGTTTAAAAAAAATTTCATGTGAACAGCGATGGGGCCAACGGTTGTAAAATCAAAATGTAAATGGACTCGACAAGAAATAAGTGTATTAATTGACGCGTACAAAAATGAACCTTCTTTATACGCCATTTCTTCAGTAAATGATCACAATAAACATTTAAGAAATGAAGCTTTAAATATTAATAAATTAATGTACCTGATTCAATTTTATTAGAGTATTTCTAAATTTTAGAAAAGGCGAAGAAACATTTTATAGCTAAAAATAAGGCAATAAATACAATAATTTTAAATGATTTTCTTTTAAAAACGATTATTTTTTATTAAAATAAATTCTTTACATTAATAGTAAATTGCACTACTAAGCATATTTTCAATCATTATTAAAGTCATAGTAGCAATTCGTCTACAACAAATTATTTCTTGCACAACCATTAAATCCATATTTAAATTTCAAATATAACTGTCAATTAGTGTCAACCTAGCAAAACAGCGAGCAAACAAGCAAGCTGCGTGTGAAGTGAAACTAGCAGTGCTCTCTACCAACCACCAAGCAGGATACCATGCATGGCAGCCTGCAAGACTTCAAGCAAGCTAGCGAGAACGAAATCCTGCATCGTGTGAAGGGGCCTTTAGTTGTTTTAAATTATTTTAGTTTTTTTTATATACCGTCATAATTTCTAAAAAAAACTCGGGTCGCAGTGCAAAATCGTGCCGACAAATATAGTGTATTTGCTATTATAGGCAGTGTAGCTCTATTATATAAACTTAGCTTTGGTTTTGGACAAAATTAAAAATTTTACACCCCTTAAAACAATGTCAAAACTTATAGACTGTCTGGTTGTACAAAAAAAAAATGTTTTAAAAAGACGTATTTTGAAAATAAGATATCAAACGCCATATATTTTGACACAAATTAACGGGTCCAAGTACTGATTGCGTAATAATAAAAAAAGTGTAAAAACACAGATTGAAAACAATTTCATCGGAATTAATTCAAACTTTGTAATTAGTATTTTTTTGCATGAAATTTAAAACTTTTCACATGTATATAGATGAAAAGAACGAGGATAATATATTCGGCTGTAGTATACTGAATAATATATACCGAGTGATCTTGAAATACGTAGCTAAGCTCAAAAGTGAATTCCGCTCGAAACAATACATCGAGTAACAATTACATTTTACGATCAAAACATTGTAAGAAAATGATACGAACTCACGCGAAAATTTTCCTCGCGTTTCATTTTTTTGCCTTTTGAGTTTCTAAATTGGAAACAGTGCGGAGCAAAAACGATTATTTTTATACCACTGTAATTTCATTGCGTTACATAAACCGTGTTTTGTCTTCTGGACTCTGTCTGTGATATCAGAGGACAAAACAAGTGTCTAGCTGTGGGGCAAATAAAAGATTAATCGCATTACTTGGTTCTGTAGTCTGACTACTTATTTTGCAAACACCCTGTATTGTTTGGAGTGCTGTACGTGTGATGATGTTTGTGCGGCCCATGAAACTTTTTAATTTGTACGTTAATTCCTTCATACGAGAGTTACATATATAGGCACCGTCTATACACACACATAATGTGAAAACAGAGAGCGTGCGACGTATTAGAAACAAATGAAGTGATTAAAAACAAATGAGCTTACGTACGGAGAGATGTACGCACGCGCATAACATTGTTGTGAACAGAGACGGTTTTGGCGCGACGCGTTTAGTATTTGTGTGGCGTCGCGACGCTCTCAACGTGCTACAGAGCTATCAATTAGTTTTGAAAGCTACGTGAAATATACGTAAAAAACAGTCGACAATTCGTTTAAAAGCCTGCGAAAAATATAGCCGAATATTACTTTTTTTCGAATTAAAACTACGAAATGATTAGCGATATATAGGTATTTTATGAGTATCTTTTGATAAATAAATAATTGACATTAATTAAAAACGTTTGAAGATTTAATAATTTAATGACTTTAATTATTCTTCTAAAGAAATTAGAAACAACTGTTGTTATAAGTATTTTTACGTAGAAATTTAGCCAGTGAAGTTTTTTTTTCGGAATGGAAACATAACACGGTGAAAAAAGTTGTAAGACATGTTGAAAAAAGGAAATGATTCGTGTGGTAAGTTATTAAATTTATTCTTTATTTACATTTAATTTCGAGTCGTTTTTTAAAGTTGTATGATATGCAAAAATGAATGAATAATTTCCCGTTTGAATCGTTAATAAATCGAAAAAAAAAACAACATATAAAAATGCATACTATGCAAATACCATCATAGCAGAATTTTAATAGAGTGATAGCTATGAACTATTTGAATTCTTAATGACTATTTCTATATAGAAACATTGATTAGGAACACAGAACCGAACTCATATACCTAAACCGGAGAATAAATAAATACTTCTATTTTTAATAGAATAGAATATAATATTTTCAGATAAGTATTCAATATACCTGTGAAAGACAGTACATAAAAAAAGATTAAATTCGTTGGTATATCACAAAAACTGTTGTAAGTTTAAAAATGCTTTAAAAAAGTATAAATCAAAAATTAAATCCTATACAGTAGAGCTTGAATTAATTATTGACCGAACCCGTTTTAACCGAGTTTGTGAGTTTGAACCGAGTCTGCGAGTTTGAGAGACCAGATTATCCTAGTCTACAAAAAATCTTCACTTTTGATATTTTGTAAACTTCTCAAAGAGACCGCATTATTAGAACTATCGATTAATTAATCATTGTATAATCGAGGTTCTACTATATTCACCGACATTATTACATAGCCAGTTAAGTCGATATCATTGTGTCAAATAAGAGGTTTATACAAACATGAGTACGGTACGAAAATAATTGTCAGCGAGTCATACACAGTTACTAAAAAAGCTTAATGGAGCGGCAAAGCAATCAATGTAAATCATATCCGCGCCATGCATAAAAATTTGTGAAGTATAAGTGTATGACTCACTGACAATTATTTTCGAACCGTACTATGGAGGGAAGCGAAGAAACTTAAATTATCAAATGTTCTATCCTCGCTACGTCAACGGTCTGAGGTGGCTAGAGAGCGTTGACGCGATGAGACCCTGTCATTAGAAGCCCTCAGGTTCCAGATTCAAGTCCGAGAGCTGTATTATTTTTAATAATACTTCAAAAGTTCAATTGATATTTTCACCAGTTCCCGGATTGGAACTTGTAACACAAGAGCCATGGAACATTCATATAAACAAGGGAACAATTATTTGACTGTTATTTTAGGCACTTGCATTATTGGTATTTTTTTATTTACACAACAGTGTCGAAATACGAAAAAGATTTCTTTTTCTTAGTTTCTAACACGTAACCTCACTTTTATGTACAACAACGAGCTGTCAACTGTTTCCACACGGTAGACATATACATGCAAACGGACCTATCACATTTCACTACAACTAGATGCCAGAACAATAATTAAAAAAGAATGCATATTAAATAGTTGTGCATATTTAAGTATGCACGTCTTCTAAAGTTGACGACGCGTCACCCCCCCAAAAGTTATAAATTCTACTCGTTTTACAACCACCTTTCCTAACCGGCATTTAATTACAAGTCGGCGGAATTATTTTTCTATTATAGTCGCAGCGATTTATTTACGACGAATATCCATTTTAGAACTATCCTAACCCCTTTGTTGGATATCGGTTCAATTTATTTTTATTTCACACTTTTCAGCGTCGGTGCATTTTATTGGAGTATTAAATTTACTATGATTCAAGCAAGAATAAATTCGACATTCGAATTGCATTAGAAAAAAAAAAGATAAAATATGATGGTGGAAGTGCAGTTATTAATCCCGGCACCTCAACCATATATGTTTTAAACGAATTACTAAGATTATTTTTACCATTCCAATCCACAAGTGGGGAATGGTACTAGATTAGGTCAAAAATCACTTTTTAAAATTTTACAATATCTTTTCGTTTTGAGGTCCAAAAAAAACATATTTTTGGAAAAAGTCTGTGCGTCCGTTAGTCTGCTAGCCCGATACAGGTCAAACGGATGAGCTGATTGAAACCAAATTTTGGGAGGATGTTTAATATGCAAAAATGAAGAGCTCTACTATTTTTGGGGAAAATCGGCGCATGCGCAGAAAATATATATGCTATAACAATAATGGTATACTTTTCACAACGGCTTATTATTCCATTTATTTTTCAAGCAAGTTTCGTTAAAAAATTTTTTTTTTAAACTTACAGTTTCGGAAATATTTTGTAAATACAAAAAACCAGCTGTTCTTTTGTCTTGAAGATCTTTCAGAAATAAACTAGTTAAGCACGCTTTGATTAATTTTTACATGACGTGGAACATATTATGTAGTTAACCATGGCAACGAACAGCAAATATCATATTGAATACTAGCCTTTACCCGCGTCACCTCACGCGATATCAGAAATTTTATTTTGTTTATTATGCTAAATCAAATGTCAATATTTTTAAAGTTGGAATGGTCCCGTCACCCAATCGGCTGGAATTTTTTATTTCATTCGCATTCTACTCGATAATAATAATAATAATAATAATAATAAATTCCTGTAACTCCTAAGAGGAGCAGAGGGCCTCTACGAAAAGTTTGAATCTAGTCCCATCTTTTGCCATTCTACTCGATAGTTACCCGGTATTTCTAGTACTTGCACATCCTGACTGTACATTTCAGTCAGGTACTGACGCTCTGGCAGTTTCGCGAACGCAGTCGAACCCTAAAAGAACGGGTAACGAGTCCCGCGAACAGGTCCTTCAATTCCCGGGACATAATATAATAAACTGTAACCTACACTGTTAAGATAAATACAAAGCTAACACAGTGCTAACAGCACAGTAAGTCGGTTTGATCTAATTTAAATATTTATGAGCCGAGAACATAAACCGGCACCTTTATTTTTACTCGTTATTATATAATTTATTTCAATAATGGAAAGCGAGAAATACATTACGAAAATATATACACGGCCCATATTGTGACGGGCGTCATAAAATCTTGTAACGCGATGTGTTTTTTCGGGGAACAAGTGACGCGCTGCTTCATTAATCTATGTAAATGAAAAAAAAGGTGTTCATGCGGTGGAAGAGACGTGACACGCAGTCAAAATAATAACACTGTACGTATTCGAGTCACTTTCCGTCATTAGTAAGCGCAGATTTCAGTTGTTTTTGAACCGACAAGATTGTAAAATAAATTTTCATGTCAACTGTTTAATCGGTCTGTTGCGCTGAAGAGGTCCAGTGGCGATGGCGGGCGATTTTTTAGTCGATCAACTGTGGCAGCCAAGCATTCTCATAAAACATGTGCTAAAATCGGCCGATTGTATTTAATTGAACAATTGGGCTTTTGAATGAAATTTTTTTTGTCATAAATGGAAAGATCGTATATAAGTTTTATAACAAAACTATTTTTCTTTTTTTTATTTTCGTTATAATTCAAAAGTTATATCAAATTAAAATAAATTTTTGTACCCAGTTCCGAGAACGCGCCATTTCCCGAACATAATGTGACGTCATAATGTTTTAGTCAATACACATGTAGAAGCCATTGATAGTATACTGCGTATATACATTTTACCATTATGACGTCACAACTGTCAAAAACAATTTTAGTGCGTTTGCAGTCACGTGATTTTTTTAAATATTTTATCAACTTTAAATTGCTTATAATTAATTTAAAAAAAGTTTTTTGAAAGTTTTTCGCATCGATTATCAATATTATTTATAATAAAGTTTTAAAATACAATAAAAAAATCGATAATTACTTTTTTTTCAAAAGCCTAATTGCGTAATTAAAAATGACGACATATCTCTTAAAGATGAAAGGTTGAAAGCCACTGCTGTAGTTCGAGTAAAATTATTATTATGATGTCTAAAATTCTCAGCACTGCTTTTTATGACTGATTATGTAATTGACCGGAAATTTCTATTTGAAATCTGAAATACCTTTAAACCAATCGGTAAAAGCTATTTGGTAATAACATTTCACACATATATAAATTATGTGAATATTGTCCGCCATTCGTCATAATTTTAGGTTATAAGTGGAGAAAAAACGTGACACATAATAATGTCAGTAACTTTTCTTTCACCCTTGGGTATTATGGACGGATTAAAGGTACTAAATTGGTGATTATTCATATCGTAAAAGAAAGCTACCCAATGCGTCGTATAACCTACATGGTGGAAGCAAAGAAGCGAATTACGGTGGAAGATGCGTGACGACAATAAAAGCACATTTTACAAGTACAAAATTGTAGATTATAATTTGTGAGTGAACAGGGTTTTTGGTTTGATTTTATTTGTTACGGAAGTAAATATCGCGTATTAATATCATGTATTTGATGATTTTTTAACGTGTCTTTGTTGTGATTGTAATTTTAATGATTTTTTACTTATTTTTACCGATTGTTACATATTTTTATTTTTTTAATAAGCTTTTTACTGTTAGCTTGTTTTTGATATTTTTACGCTGTAATTGGCACAAATAAAAAAAGAAATTTATTATTATTATTGTTTAAAAAAAAAAAATTGGTTGTCTGTAAAGTCGGTTTACGGACGATAGTTTTACGTGATAACGTATTCCGCTCGAATAATACATAACCTAAATTTTAGTAGCTGTCAAACTTAGGCCGATCGTGCGCGGAACGTGACACATTTCGGAACGTGACACTTTTTCGTGCATGCAGCCGGTGTTTCATCAATTTATTTCATCAATTTATAAGACGTTATCACGTCAAAAAAAAAACCCGAACAGATTCGAAATCGTAGAAGCTGGTTCTGAAACAACAATAAGTTAAAAGCTCTGTGAAAAAAAAGGTAATAAAACAAATCGATTTACGAACATTTAACGGCCAACATAAATTTAGTTAAATGAAATAAAATTTGTGCTGCCTATACTTACACGTATAAACGTATTACAAATACTATACACGATATGTAGGGTTGATATTCCTCTATTTCGATCTCGCGTACAGGAGGGTACATTAAGAATTTATGAACTCTTAATAACATACAGGCGAAACAAAACTGCCAAGATCGAATAACGCCCCGTGTTTTTCGATGACCAAAATATAGTCAGTATAACAATGAGCTTAGCTTGTAACAATATAATTATTGTTTTTAGATGCGCAGAACCCATGGAGGGAATTAAAGAATTTTTACCAAGGGGGGGGGGAGTCTTTACTTAGCTTACATGACATGGGAGACGGGGGGATCCAGATATTTAATATTTATTTATGACAACACAGAAACTTGAACAGTTTAAAAAAAATATAAACCAAATTTTACGTAAGCATAGAAGGGAGGGGTAAGAGCTTTGCTACTTTTGCTGACAAGGGGGAGGGGAGAGTCAAAAATTATTAAAATTGTGCTGGCCCCTGGTTAATAAACTTTTTAACGTGTTCGCTCGTTAAGTACAGTGCTGATACCCTTAGATTTCAATCGCTAATAACTACAGGACTAATAATCCGTTAACAACGGGTAGAGCATGTCTATACGAGTTCGTCGCGCACGATTTGTTTTGCCTGTGACGGTAGTGTTTTGTTTTGTAATCACTTTCGACGCGGGCGATGATGGGAGGGCAGAAAAAATGTTTACACCTAAATATGCTGTGCGCTGTCTTAAAGTTTATATATCTACGTTACAAAAGAAAAATAAATAATATAATCGACCTGTAGACTTTTCGTACGTGTACGAGTTCACAGGTAGAACACATGCGCGCCAGCGTCAGTCAGTCATTTGTTTGACAAGTGACGGCTACACAACGCAAACGTACGAACCAAACATAATTACTGTTTTGTTTTGGTTCACCTCGGCCCTGAGCTGTCAGATTTACTATATTATGTTTTAGGTTTGCTAAGTTAGGGAAAGATGTCTATCCGTTTAATTGTTAATTGGACTTGATTGGCTGTTTTTTTTTTTCAACAGCGCATTCACTTGTTGTTAGTATTGTTCCTGTTTTGTTTTTGGAAAGGTCTCTGCACTTACTTTTCGTACGATTGATTTTGAAGTCTTCATACAGATACGGTTGATTTTTATTAAAATGTAAAAATATAATTTAAAAAAAAAAATTAAAAAACACGCTTTATATCGAACTAAACAGTAAAAAATATTTTTTTTAAAATAAGCTTAAAAAGCGTGGGGCACTTTGTTCCACATTTTCGTACATCGAGCGCCCCACGCTTTTTAAGCTTATTTTAAAAAAAAATATTTTTTACTTTTTAGTTCGATATAAAGCGTGTTTTTTAGTTTTTTTAAACTATATTTATTTTTTACTTTTTAGTTTGATATAAAGCGTGTTTTTTAGTTTTTTTAAACTATATTAATTATTTTCCACTTTTTAGTTCGATTTATTGTCAAAAATTTGCCGAAAAAAAATTTTTTTTTCGGCGTGGACGGAATTAGAACCCATGACCCGTGATGCCGAGAGTTGACGTCAGCGAAGACCCGTGCTTTAGACCGCACGGCTACCCATTGTACTTACAGTGCTGGCATATTATACCACTATATAAAGCACTTGCTGTAATCCAAATGGAGATTACAAACATACATATACAAACTTACAAGTGAAACTAATATAAAGCGTGTAAAAAGATAGGAGAAGACTTGAAAAGTAACATCATTAACGTTACAAAAATTATATCACGTTGCTTATTTAGATTCATTTCTGCCAATAAAGAAAATATTATTATTTATACTGAAAATCAGAAAAAAAAACAGTTTTCAGTCTAAGTCAGATGATAATATAAAATCGTTACTTAGGCGGAAAAACGACAGTTCTATTCTTGCTAAATTTTTTTAATCATCCAAGTCTCTTAGAATTTTCTAATATCAAGAACAGTTTTATAAGCAGAAAAAAGATTTTTGTTCTTAAAACCAAAATAAGAAAACTGCGTTACTGAGATTTTTTTTCAATTTGAGGAGAGATACATTAATAACTCTGCAAAGTTCAAGGGCAACTTTCCTCATTAATACCCTATTACCTGCGTGACGTATAAACTGTATTCACCCGTTTTATTAGAGATATATGTTATTTCTAAGTGTTTTATTGAATGCACCTCATTCATGATTTAATTTGTGAAAAACGTCGAAGGCATTTTAAAAGTACGACTCTTTGTTTATTTTATTAAGACATTTTATTCAAAGTAAGTAGATAAAATTAAATGCTTTTGATTGAAACAGAGGTCCCCAATCTTTTATGTCTCGTAGACCACTTGCCATGTTTTTCGGTTTTGGGTAGACCTCCTACTTATTTGATATTGATTTTTTGCAAATTCATTAATTTCAAATGTATTTTTGACAACCGGTATAGTGCTACTCACTTTGAACGATTTAGATTTATAACGGTAGTGAAATGTTTAGTTTTATACATTTATTAATTAGATTCAAATTAAACGAATCAAATTAAAATTTACTTTCTGTTACATAAAACAACTAAGCAAAAAATAAATGCTTTTAGTGTGAGGGATGACCCTGATGCTTTAATAATAAATTTAGTTTAGTTAGATTTAATCTTAAATCTCTTCGGTTAACGATGTCCAGTTTGTTTCTTTTTTTGTTAGGAGATTCACTATTGTTGACCCCAATTTTCATTTCATGGACCCCCAATTTTTTTCCCGCCAACATGGACCCCTTGCAAGTTTTCGCCGATCCCAGGGCGTCGATATAGACCACTTTGGGAATCACTGGATAAAAACAAGTAGAGGTCATAAAAATAAAAATAATTTTTTTTTGTGTGATAACCGGCAACAATTAAATTTAGCTATCTAGATTTTAATGCAATATTTTATGTACAAATTGTGACGTTATGGAAAATCAGCAACGAGTTTTGCTTTACAATACCATTTCTTCTTCGAAAGTTGATATTGTATTTTTGATTGAGGTTTTAAACTGAAGTGGTTTATTAAAATAGAAGGTATTTTATTTAGCATACAAATTATGTCATCAATCGATAGATTATACAATTCTTAAACTAACTAATATATAAAGCTGGATATACAATATTTAATTATCGCAAGGTATCAACTCAATTTAAAAAAAAAGTGTTCATGCATCGTACATATAGCGGCTTTGAAATTGTAGTGATTTTTCAAAACCACGCCACGGTATAAATAATGTTTATAAAGATAGGAACATGTGTAATGTCCAATCAACCTATTTTTCGTAATAAATGTTGACACAATAATTCTAACATTTATGTTCACGTGACATTTTAAATAACAGTTTACGATGACAGCAGACAATAATGGACTTAGTTTAACGACATGTTTACAGTTCATGTGAGCGTCCATTATTTTTGAACAAAAACTTAAAGTGTCATAACTACTTACAACGTAGACTAAACTTTTCGAAACTTATTCATATAATAATCGCTATCAAATATGTGTGTCGCTGTCAGGCGGCATGTGATTGTTTAAGGACGTAGTCCTATGTTCAGGCTCGTTTTCAACCGTTATTTCAGAATTTTTTTTAATATCAAAATAATGTACGATGTTTTCAATTTTGTTACATGTTTTTACTGACATCGTAAACTAAGAAAAACATTTTTTTTGCGTAATTTTACGCCATTTTATAATTGTTTTTTTAACCTAAAGTAGACAACTTTAAATTGAGGTAGGTGGGTAGCGCGGGTGATAACGTCACTTGGAGTCAACTGAATTATAAAAATTAAATTGGTTATTGTTTCGTAGACTTGTGGCTCTATCCCGTACTAGAAATAAATATTTTTGTTGATAAATAACAAAATGGCGGGTTTTAGAAAAAAAACAACGAGAAAATCGTGATTTTTTCGTTGAAAATCGGTTAAAAAAAATAGAAATAATTTTTATAATTAAGTAATTCTAGTACCGGACGGAGCTATTGTTGTGTAGAATACCCTGTGCAAAACTGAAATCAATCGGTTGTATACAATTGTTTCAATCACCCGCGCCACTTAGAAAAACGTAGTTTTGAGAAAAACGCGTTTAAAGTTTTAATTTCAGATTTCTTACAAAAAAATAAAAATGAATATTTACACTAATAAGCTATGCCTGGTGTATATTAAACCTTCCGTTTCTTCAAAGGCATCGTTTTCTGTTAATTTGTTTGCTCTACTCTGCGAGAGTAGGTATAAGGGTAACGTGATAACAATTGAGAGGTAAAAGCAGGTAAGAGTCTTACCGTAAGACCGTTGCTGCTCTCGACTATATGCTATAACTTTGTAAATATTTAATATTTCGGTCTAAAATTTTAACAGTATTTTCTCAATATACCTATTATAAATGTAAAAAAAATAAATTCGTTTTTTCAAAACCCGAACACCAGACTACGTCCTTAAGTTCATGACATTTTATTCACGATTCATAAAACGTCAATGATTACCAAAATATATTTATCCTCATACCCCGATCGAAAATACACATACTTTCGGCATCAATTGTAAGGCAGAAAGTCTACCGTTTACGCATTGGCGGGATTACACGCACTGATGCGGGAAGTACGTACATTTGGGCGACAGTAAAGAAAATTTAATCAATCTTTGATTAACGTCTGATTAGAACTCTTCAATAAATAAAATTATCGACCAATTTTTCAGACAAATATAATAACAAATCCGGATCGAAACGTTAATGTAATAATTATATTTTTTGTTAAAATATTTGTCTGAAAAATTGGTCAATAATTTTATTAATTGAAAAGAAAAAATAAACTATAAAATGTTAAATTGTCGTTTCCATAGCAACCCTATTACATTTTAGCTAATATAGTCGCCAACAGCTGTCATTCGTGTTTTTACGTATAACCTCAAAGCTGCCTGTTTGGAATTTATCTGTGTTTTTATGTAATTAATTAATTGATGTATTTAATAAGCGTACTTACGACCGGGTTATAAAGAAAAATAGTATACACCACACTGGCCGAAAGTTTGATAACGTGCACTGCGCGTCATCATGTCCTCGCCTTGAGGATTATAGCGCGCAGTTCAAGACATCAAACTTTCGGCCCTTATGGTATAATATACTATTTTTTTTCGCATTCAAACTTTACAGCGCAACTAAAAATGTAACTGCGTCTAGTTTCTTAAATACGATAAAAAATGCTACATAGTCAGGCAGGAACAGCGGACTGCCCCACCCTGTATTTGTGCCTGCAGCAAGTGTAAAAATAATTATGTAATGTATGAAAATATTCCGGTTATATATCAATGTGAGTAAACGCAAAAATAATTAGTTGATTTTTCCAGTCCACATGAAATATTTAATATATTTCTATTTACGAATAACAAACAAAAAGCTTTTGTTCAGCTTCAGAATGATAAGTCCGGGAACGGTTATGAAATATTTCTGCACTAGAATTTTGAAGTACTTGAAAAGGTTTACATACACACGTACATAAATTATAACATTTTTTTGTCCACATACCCAGAAATATTTATATTATTATTGCGAAGGACGCGATATTTAATCTATATTAATATATAAAGCTGAAAAGTTTGTTTGTTTGTTTGAGCGCGCTGATCTCAGGAACTACTGGTTCAAATTGAAAAAAAAAATTTTTGTTGGATAGCCAATTTATCGAGGAAGGCTATAGGCTACATAATATCACGCTACGGCCATTAGGAGCGGAGCATTAATGAAAAATGTTGCAAAATGTATTTCAAAAATAAGCTTCTATTCAGGTGAAATGCACTAACTAAATATAGGTACTCATTGAAAAAATTACTTTCATCCATGATTTATAAATATTACAGTGGAAAATTATCAGGAACTTGGAAATAAGTAAAAACAAATGTTACGTTTTCAAATGTTGCTAACATTTGAAAACGTAACATATTTTGTTTTTACTTATTTCCAAGTTCCTGATAATTTTCCACTGTAATAGGTACTCTTATTAGCGCTGTGAGTAAACAACCCCGGCTGGCTCAATCGGTAGAGCATGCGACTGTCAATATCAGGGTCGTGGGTTCGAGCCCCACGTTGGGCGAATATATTTTTATTTTTTATTTTCTACATTGCTTTCTTCTAAGGTTTACATTTAAGTAAATAAAATTATCGACCAATTTTTCAGATAATATATTAACAAAAAATAGAAAATTAATACATTAACGTTTCATTATTTTGATAATCATAAATAATTTTGAAAGATTGTATAAAAAGCGAATTAGATTTTAAATATTAATTATTTTTATATTTTTTAGATCAATTCTGAAGAAGATCCAAATCCGGATTGAAACGTTAATGTATTAATTTTATATTTTTTGTTAATATATTGTCTGAAAAATTGGTCGATAATTTTATTTATTGAAGAGTTCTAATCAGACGTTAATCAAAGATTTGTTTACATTTAAATTTATTTTAATTTTATTTAATTAATTAAAAAAAATTATTAGTTAAAAAAAGTATAAATACTGCTTTTCATCGACAAAAACTTTTAAACGGTAACTCCGATCATCATGAAATTTGGACACAACATTCATCTCGGTAAACTAAGATGAATGTGTGTACTCATGTTCCTCCCTTCCCCATTCGTTCTTTTACATCCGGGTGAAACCGGACGGGGCCGCTAATACTAAATATAGACATTTTTGCGCTGATTTCAATATAGTCGACTGTAAAATCAAAGGATCATTTGAATCCTTGTTTGATGTTTTTAAAACTTAGATTACAAAAAAAACAAAACGAAAGCTCGTACCTGCGCGAATCTTCGATTTTATACGTTTTTCTAAAAGTAGGTATCGATTGTTTTGTGTCGCGTCGGGTCAGAGTTAATACAGTACGTATCGTGCTAAACATTGGTATTTTCTAATTAAAAATTAACAACTGCGGGGCATGTTATTAAAATTCAAATTAATTAATATTTCCCGCATACCACGCGAATGCAACGATACACGATATACAGAATATAAAATGAAAAAAATGTATATCTTTTATTAACGCCATTCATTGACAGCAATTCTGCCTGTCTGAAACTCAAGTCTTCTCTTGGGAGTTGGGATTACAGCTACAGGTTGAAGTGGAAATACAGTAGCCTTTTTTTACCCGACAGCGACGGGTAACGGCTCATCAGAGTGGCTGTATATAAAGGCCGATGCACACGAGGCTGGGTTTCTTGCTAAAATCACTGTTGGAACTTGTGCTCGCTGACGCGCTGGCTACGCGCATTGAATGACTACACCGCGGGCGAGATCACAAGATGGATTTAAAAAGTATATTTTTCGTGCCAGTTTGTCTGCTTGCAAGAATCGGTCAGGAAACAGTATCTTGTGATTTAAAAACAACGAATCAAGTTTTCTGACATAAAAATAGTAAATCATAAAACACATCTATTTTATGTTTAGGTTTAATAAATAACTTTTCTGAATATGAAACACAAATCTGCACTTTATAATATTTACATTCCATGGGTAAAATATTTCTTTTTTAAAATAATGAATCAACAAAGAGAATAAAATATTATTCAAAAAAAAAGGTCTATACTTAAACAGAAGAGTGAAAAATGAATTTTATTACGTTTGTTTCAAACTAAATAAAATGTAAAAAAAAAAACACTTGAATAAAAAATCTCTTCAGATACATATTTTCAACTGAAAACTTTTTACACTTATATTAACAAAAGCTAAAAAATTCTACATCAAATAAATTATAATGTTTTCATATTTGCTAAAAAATTAACATGTTTTCGTATCACAGAAGATTAAAGTGTTGTAAGTTTGTTTTATTTTATTTTTACATTATATTTGCGTTTAAATGTTTGATTTGCTAATTTATTTATTTATTTCACGCCAATGTTTTAAGGCCTAGCATCAATTCATATTTAAATTTTTTAATAATTAAAAATCCAATTGATACTCAGTTCTCGAATTAAAACCTGGCAGCTGGGGGCTTGTAACAAGAGGCTTGTAAACAAAGACAACGTTACACGCTTAGCTATACTGAAGCCCCAAAAAAATCCATACATATACTAGCCTTTACCCGCGACTTCGCAATTAACATCCGCTTATTTGACCCCTCGGTTTCCTTCCTCATAAAATCTAAACAAACTCGTCTGACAAGCCAATTATTTCTTCTGCTCGCTCAGAAACCGCGAAACTTCGGGGTATTACTGTACTTGAAATAACGAATTATATTAAACCAACATCAATATCCCCGCACAAAATGGCGTCGCTTGTAGTTCTGCGGACATAATGTACAGTGAACTATTTCACCGATATATTCGGAGAGCTATAGTTCAACGCTAATTAATTTGCTTTATTTCATTTTAGTCAGTGCGTGTGATTTCTGTAAATAGCGAACTAAACAAAACAAACAAATCGCTCCACATCAAAATGGCAGCTCACTCGTAATATCCATGTCACGTGATCTATTTTGCAGATATAATTTCATTTTATAGTAACATCAGTGTAGGTGGCGAATTCTGTAAATATTAAATTAAATGAAACAAACATAAAACGCCCCACATAAAATGGCGCACTCGTAACTATGTTGGATGTTTACAGTTTCCTATTTTGCCGATACGCAGTGCACACTGCATATAGTAGATATTTTAAAACTTGAACAACATTAATTCCGAACACAAAACGTACATGCGGTGTAGATATATAGCGATATATTTTAATGGTATTCGTATTTTTAAAATATAAATACAAATTATTTGTTTTAAACATCCGACGTGTGCGGAGTCTCTGGAGGTCGAATGCGGCGCGTAATTCCACGTACGATCGTGAATTTTGATTAGGTGAATAAATACGGACTATTTAATTTCGAACGCAATTTATGTACGCGGGAACAAATCGTCGAAGTCGATGCTAAAACTGAACGCGTTTTAAAATAATAAATATAAAAAAATGAGGTATTAAGATGGAGTTTGTGAGAATCTCTTTATTTGTAAATGCGACAGTTTCATAGTACATACGTAAAAATAAGGGTTTCTCTACCTATTGACACATAAAATATACTATAAGGGTTCCATTTTTTCATCGGATGCACGGAACCTTAAAAAGATTACCTTTTTAAATTAAAAAAAAAAATTGGTTGTCTGTAAAGTCGGTTTACGAACGATAGTTTTACGTGATAACGTATTCCGTAATAAATAACCTAAATTTTAGTAGCTGTCAAACTTAGGCCGAAGCCTACTGCGCTCTCGCTTGCACGCACAGGGTCAGGCGGAACGTTAGGAACGTTACACTTTTTCGTGCGTGCAGCTGGTGTTTCATCAATTTATAAGACGTTATCACGTCAAAAATCAATGGATTTTTATTATTATAAAAGATTACAAAACTCCGCTAGAAAGTAATCCAAATATTTTGTACACATATTTAAAAAGATAAAATTATACGGGATACAAGGCTAAGTATAAAAAAAAATTATTCACTAGAACATAATTTAATAGTCAACGTTTCGGCAGAAATTCATGGCTTCTTCAGGACCTTAAAAATGTCTAGTAAATAGTCACGAAATTAAAAATATAAAATAATTTAAAAACATTATTATCAAACATTTAAAACTAAACTTCGTAAATAATAAAATAATAAAAACCTTAAAAGACCTATTTAAAAAAAAAATTATAAAAATATATCTATCCTTTCTTTCTAAAATATTTTGAGATTCTTTATATTTAAAAAGGTGATCTTTCTTTGCATCCGATGAAAAAATGGAATATAAGGGTTCATTTTTTATCGGATGCACGGAACCTTAAAAAAAGATCATCGTTTTAAATGTGTACAAAATATTTGGTTTGCTTTCTTGGCGAGTTTTGTAATCTTTTTAACCGACTTCAAAAAGGAGGAGGTTCTATGTTCAACTGTATATATTTTTTTATTTATTTTTTTTTATGTATGTTCACCGATTTCTCCGTCAATTATGAACCGATTTTCAAATTTTTTTTTATTCGAAAGAGTGCACTTCCGAGGTGGTCCCATCGGAACCAAGTCAGGATCTGATGGTGGAATCCGGAGAAATCGAGGGAAACTCTCAAATTTCAAAGGCACGCATACTTGGCCTACCCATTGCAATACTTTATCTAACACTAAAAGAGAAAAATAAAATATTTTTAACAAAAAAATTGAATCGACTTCAAAATATGCACTAAAAAGTAAAAAATAATAATTATTGTTATTTTTGGAGTCGGTGTCAGCCAAAATGAAATCTATTCCGAGAACTAGAGACACGTAAGATTTAGAAATAGAAATAGAAATTGAAAGAAGATTTATTTTTTCAAATTGTACTTAATTTGGTATTAATAATATATAACAATTTTATAATTGAAAAAATAATAAGTATATCCTAAGGGTTCCCCGTATTAGATATACTTTTCCAATATACTATTGATATGTCTCCGTTGAAACGGAAATTCACATATATGTATGCATATTAGAGAAAAAATTTTAAACTAATCGAACTGAACGTTTACTTCATAACATCAAAAAAATATTCAATATTTTCAACGGAAAGTAGCCATGATTTTAAATCTTTACTAAATTTATTGTAATTAAATATATTAGAAAGATGTTTCGGTAGTTTATTATAAAAATACGGGCCAGTGAATACGAAATGTCGTTGAAAAATGGTTTTATTCGATTTTGGCACATAAACGGCTTGATGTCTGAGTGGATAGATGCTTACTTTATAATTATCATAGCCGCATCTTAAATAGAAAATTTTTAAGACTTTATAAACGTATAAGTGACGAATAGGTAAAATATTTAATTTTTTAAATTTTTTAAATTGCTACTTTCGAATTCCGATATGACACCGACTCCAAAAATAACAATAATTATTATTTTTTACTTTTTAGTGCATATTTTGAAGTCGATTCAATTTTTTTGTTAAAAATATTTTATATAATAAAAAATCCGTTGATTTTTTGTTGTTGTTAAAAATCTAAAATAAATTTAGTAGTTCATGTAACGCTGTGTTGTCAACAGCTTTTTTTGTCATCCCCCCAGCGACACAACAAATTGAAACGCAATTTTGTTAAGTATTATAGTAATTGGAATTTGCATGAACCACTATTCGGAAGTATTATAAAATCCGGGTGATACAAATTCTGATTGCATGATTTGACAAGCGGCGCTTAATATGGATTAAAAAGTTGGCGCTGAAAAATATCATTTTTAATTGAAACAGAGTGTCGCGTTATGTTGTTGACTTATAAAAAAAATCGCATTTTTTTCAATCTATACAAAAACATCATTGATCGCATCGCTAAACTAAAATACAAAAAAGTCCGGTCGCAGTGAAGTACCCTGCCGACACAAAATAGTGTATTTGCTGATCTACATCTATACTAATATATATATATTTTTTTATATACTGACTTATAGCTTCTGCACTAATTAGTATAATTAGCCACGGATTGTTATACTAATATTATAAAGAGGTAAAGTTTGTAAGTTTGGATGTAGGAGGTAATCTCCGAAACTACTCATCCGATTTCAAAATTTTTTTCACCAATATTTAGAATCGACCTTCAGGGTGGACATAAGTTATATATTATCGCGTTAAAATGAAAGCGCTTTTTGTGAAGACAAATTTTTACCCACGACCGAACGGAGCAGTTATAGTACGCGCCACGGATCTGAAAGGTTCGGAAGTTAGTCACAAACAGCGTCGCAAACGCACATTTTAGAGCCGTTGTTACTCCCACCACCTCCCAGCAACCTGCACGGAACGTGCGCTCGTCGGTGATTGGCCGTGATCGCTCGTTGTCTTTGTCACTTGTCGCTTTCCTGCTTTAAAGTACAGTCGAGTACGCTATTGTCAAGTTGTTATTGCTATTTTAGTTTTATTGAGTTGCGAGTTTTTCAACAGACTTTACAAGCGCAAGCCTGCATTCGCATCTAACTTCCGAGCCTTTTGGATTCGTGGCACATACTATATATGCGTTTAGGGTGAGCTATTGTTTGTTTGTTTTGCAACGTAAGTTGACGAAAAAACGGCGGCAATCCCAAATTCGGGCGAAGCCGGACTAGGCCACTAGTATATAGATAAATGAATACATCGATTACGGTATTTAAATTGTATTCGGTATTATCTGAACTTTGTTTTAGGACAAAATACAAATTTAACATTAAATTTATTAAATTTTGTAAGTTCGTTCGTCTGATCATTTTCACTAAAGGGTTAAATTCTTCTATATTTTTAGGGCCGGATTTTCTTTTTTGGCAAGTATAGTTTCGGGAATAAGGTAACAGGTATTAAATAATAATTCCTTTCTTCATTTAATTGTTTTTCTGATGTGTTAATTTTGGTTTAATTTACATGAGAACTGCTGATTAAAAAAAATCTTGGAAAACTTACTTTAAAAAAAAGGGTACACGCATGAACTTTTCTACTTTATATACATAAATAAACGTGATCTTACATATTTTTTGTCTCAAGTTTTACGAACGTGTACATGCATAGTTAATTTCATATAATTAGTAAAGTCAGTGGCTCACGTAACGATCGTATTCGGCCCTATCACAATTTCTGACTTTAAATATCACCTTGGTTAACGTAGCTGTGTTCACACATTCATAAGGTACTGGGTTTCAATCCCGGCTGGACGGAAGTGCCTAAGTGATCCGAAAGCACAAATTATCCACGATTTAATTTTTTACTAAAAATTAAATTCAAGTTCACCTATATTTAGACGGGAAAATTTTGAAAAATATTCATTTGAGGACATATTTTATGAATTGTTTATTAAAGAAATCAGCAATAACTTTATACACGAAACTTCACTCATTATTCAACTGTTTGTACAGTCGTAATAATCAAACAATAAAGAAAAAAATGTTGATGAAAGACGCTCGACAACTGAGAACATTAGTGTCTGAGTAAAAATAGAATAAAATACGCAATAAACAAATAAATGAAATAACCACGAAGCGTTCATAATTATATTATGGGAACACCGAATAAATCGTTTTTTTGGCTCTTCTGCAACATTTACAAAATGTCGCTAACGCCTTTTTGAACATTAATCATCGATATATATTTATTTTGGCACACTTCTCTACAAAAATCTTCTTTTCATGCCTGTAAAACGACAAATTTCGCAATAGTACGTCAAGGAAAACAAAAAAAAAATGCGATCTTATCATTTCAACAGTAATTTTCAATTTTATAAGATGAACAGGGATAGCGCAAATCATGCGTAATTTTCGTAAACAACCCAAATTAAATGCAATATGGCCGTTCAATCAGAACATGACAGCTGTCAGATATATTATTATGAAGTGAAAACCAGCAACTAGCACATTAAACATTGCATTACAATCCGAACACACAGCCTACTATTTTATTTATGTATCTGTCGCCGGGATATTATAATTTCACTTAGTGAAATTATAATATCACGAATCTTTGTCAATCGTGATATTGTAATTTCACTAGTGAAATTACAAAATCACGGATTTGACAATATCCTGGCGACATATCCATTTTGTAATTCAATGTTTTATACGCTAGTTGCTGGTTTTCACTTACATCTGAGAGCTGTCATGTTCTGTGTGAACGGCCATATTGCATTTGATTTGGCCTGTTTACGAAATCTATCTATAGAGTCGTACAATAAATCAAGCTCGGCGTTTCATCGGATTTCGGACGCGCACGTCTCGAACAGTAAAATACCGTGTTTTGATTCGCAATTTCCGTAGCTGGGATTTACCGACACCGCCGGTAATAGTGTCGGACCGCTCCGGCATCTTCCTCGTTACCCGACGACAATCTCGCGATGCGGCGAGGATCGGGTATTAGAAGGATGCGTTCACGCACACGTACGCGCGCGCGCTTTGTACGGAGCCATCGCGCACGGGGAATCCCACGTGGCCAATGTGTCACCGCGTATACCGACGCTTACATACACACTCAGGCCCGCAAATAAGGGGGTACGCCTGTGTTTGTGTGTGTGTATTTTGTTAACGTTCTTGTGCGAGCCTTGGGCCGGAAAGGCGACGGCCCCGGTGCTCTCTACGCCATCGCATCAACTATTCATTACATTTGTTTTTAACCCATTAGATCCGCGATATTTTTGACGGAAGCTGCATTTTCTTATGATAGATAGATGGCCTGTCGAAAGCAGTTTTAAGAGTTACATGTAGTGTCCGACCGAAATTTCGGGAGGTTTTGCGCTGAAATGCTGTGCAAGCTGCGAGCGACGAAGTGTCTTTTAAGCCTCCGTGCTCCGCGTTTTTTTTTTAGTTTGAGAGAAAACTCTTTTTATTTTGATACTTTCGATTGAAGTATTATTTGCATTAAAAATATTTATTTAGTTGTTGTATTTGGTAGGTAGGTTATATAACATAAAAAAGGGTCATTTTCTATTAACCATGGTTATATTTATGAAATTAGGTGACTAAAAAAAAATATCGTTTGTTTTTGCATATGCCGATGTTTCTTATAAAAAAATAACTTAAGCTGTTAAAAAAAGGTCCTTCCGTAGCGAACTGTTCCGCATTGTGTTGCGATAAAAATGGTCACTCTACTTTAAGGAGGTTGAGCCGTTTTACGAAGATAATGAAAAAAATCTGAAATAAAGTTTTTCTAATAGATTTTTTCATGACAAAATTTTCTGTAAAAAATTCAAAATCATTAGGAGATTTATAAAGTTAAAAATTAAAAAAAACTTTTACATGTAGTCTTATGGAAAATATGTCAACCTAGCATGCAAACTGTTCATTTTATTTTTTTGCAAATAACCAAATAATGTCAGCAGTTCCGAAAACTAACTATGTAAAGCATCGATGTCTTACGCATATCTTAATATTTTTTCCAATTTAATTAGGAGACTTTTAATCAATAAAAAAAATTATTAAACCTTGGCACTTTTCGATTATGGACTTTTATTCTTGACAGTTTTAACAATTTTAACTGAATTTTCAACTTTTCAATGATTTAATTTTAATTTTTATTACTTCTAATTTATTTTTTTAATTATTTACTGCAAAAAATATGTAAAATACAGATATTTACATAAATTTATTTTTTTTAACCTAACTTTGTACAAAAAAATCAAAAGTCAGTCCATTAAGTAAAATACTGAAATAATTAATTAATATTTAAAAAAAATGATTATTTTTGCCTTTATGACAATAATTTATTGGTATCATCGACTTATAACCTTTTGTAAAAATTTATTATGGAAAAGTTCCCATTTAGAATTTGACTTATTTTTGATTGGGACTGTAACGGAACAACCTCCTTAAGTGTCAAAAGAACGCAATGAACTCATTAAATTAAAACTGACTATTTGGCGCTTAAGCCCTTTCGCTAGAAGGCTCTCGATTTGTACGTTCAGGAACGAAAATGGCGAACATATTACGTGTTAAGATATTCATGCGCCTGAAAAGAATGGCGAAGGCAAAATCACTATACCCCGGTCAATTATTGGTATCGAAAATTCACATCTCGGTATAAAGAATGCAACACGTACACGGACGAACTTCGACAATACAACGGTTCTATGTAGAGTGAAATTTTCGATTGAAGGAAATAACTTCAAAAGGGTTACTAATGAAGAACTGTTTTCTGAGTTCTGATTAACAATACATATCTTCTTGGTTTCCGAGCTTGTATGACGTTGTCCATTGGTATTGCTACCTGACGTTTCGTCTACAACTGCGGTAGGCGATGTGGTAGCGGACGAAGTGTCCTTCTAGACTGCTCACAGGTAGTTATACCAATGGACCACGGCATACAAGCCCGGAAACCTAGAAGATTTGGATCAACACGGGTCCTGAAAGCCTACACGCTTGGATAACAATACATATGTTAGTAACCTATTTGCAAACAAGGTTCTATTAGGCCAAGCGGTGGATGTAAAAAATGGATCAGTTTTTATAGAGGATGAAACTGTACATACGAGTAGAGTGACTTCAATCACTTGCCTACGTAACCTTGAGAGTACCTAATCTGACAGCGGAACGCTCCGCTTCTAGTTTTCAATTTGATGTAGTTACTAGTCCCATAGACTTAAAGCTTTTAATTTTTTATAATAATAATAATAAATTACGGTTGTTGTTCTCGTCCATGTTATTATTTATAAATTACAGATTTTCAGACACTTGGACAGTTTAAATAATAAGATATTAATTTTTAAAATTTTTTGCTACGTTTCGTTGATATTTTTCAACTTCTTCAGGCAATCTACAAAATTCTATCTATTTGTTTTATGTGTTATACCTATTATATATTGTAATTATTTTGTAGATTGCCTGAAGAAGTTGAAAAATATCAACGAAACGTAGCAAAAAAATTGAAAAATTAATATCTTATTATTTAAACTGTCCAAGTATCTGAAAATCTGTAATTTATAAATAATAATCAATGTTTATTGCTCTCAATGTACAAATTTAGGCAATAGGGACAGGATCAAACTAGAGTTTGATCTTCCTCCTGTCCCTGTACATAAGACTTTATAAAATAACATTTACAAAAAGAAAAAAAATTAAATCTAGTTGGTTAACACACAGGCACGAAAATTATTAGTATTAAGTTGCCTTTTATAAACAAATTGTTTTATCAATATTTTTAGTTTTGCTGGTTTCAGATTCAAAATTTTGTTTGTTATAGTACTAACAGACGCTCGAACTTGGTCCGGTCCGACAACGAACATGGTACGGCGGATCTTGCAACAGACGACCGAATCTGTTCCCATCGAACCGGGCGGACACGCAGACTACTGTACAGACGAACAGATTTGGTACGGAGCGAACCAGATCCGCTGTCCGCTTCGAACCAAGTACGACCGTCTGTTAGTACTATTATATCTGCCAAGTCAGGTGATTGGGACATGTCATTTAAAAGTTTTGGGGCTACATATGAAATTGAAATTGAGAGGAGTGAGGTAAAGGTAATATGTAAATAAACCATAACGGGGCCTATGAGGATTTTGACTGGCAGACAGTTTTCTAAGTAGATACTGGGGCTCATTAGATTTTACTATTTTTTTTTTATGAACTTTATGAACTTGCTGATCGGTAAGGTATTTTTAAATAATGACTAAACATAATGGCAACTCAGTTGTTTCCATGTTATTGCATGAAAAAAAAAGAGTTGCTATAAACTTTCATTTGCCCTACCGTACTTGCAGAAGTTTTGCTTCGTAAACTTGTAAAGATTGTCTATTTACAGTTGATTAATAGATAGTAAAATCTTTTTGTACAATTTCCAAGTTATACTGAATATTATTTTCTTATCTAGAGATTGCTCTGAAGTAGTTCAAAGTTTTCACAACTGGCGGCTCTGTCAGACAACTAAACTGTACCGTTTGTTGTTTTGTTCGCAGGTTCTGCGAGTAAAGTATATAAAGGTTAGATACTTGATACGAACACTCGTAAATGAATTAATAAGTATTACAGAAAGACAGATCTGTTTTAGTTATAATTAATGTACAACGTTCGTGCAACTACCTACACTATCGTACAAAAGAACTAATATTTACTAGTGTGACCTGTGCGAATTATTCGCATTAAATACATAAGTATAATAATTATCACTTTACAAAATTATTTTTTAAATATGATTGCAGGTATTCAATTCGTTTCTAATTTTGCACAATGCTTATAACGTTCTTCTTTTTGTTGTATTACAATATGAAGCTCAGATGACAGATCGAAGAAATATTTTACTAAAATTGTCATATAGAGGCGCAAGTAGCAAAAGCGTTGAGCTAAGCCGTCAGATGGCATCATGTAGCATTGCTGTGACGTTGTGCAGCGTTGCTCGCTGTTTCAAAATTAAAGCCGTTAGATGGCAGTATGCAGTATTGTGTCTGTTGTATTACAATATGAAGGTCAGATGACAGATCAAAGTGTTGACGTTGTTTCAAAATTAAAGCCGTCAGATGACAGACATTGTTCAGCGTTGCTGTATTTTAATTAATTTACAAAAACAAAAGCAATAATAAATTTTTTAGTTGTTGATGTCAGTAGAGCAAGCAAATATCTGTAAAATGATATATAATTTATGTGGAGAAATTGTGAGGTTTTTTCTAAAAAGGGAAGCAAACATCTTTAACCTTAGTGTGTTAATATAATATATGATGTATTTATTTTCCGGTTCAACTTCGCCTGGGAAGATTTTTGCCTGGCAACGAAAAAATCAAGAGCAACAAACATTTCATTGAATCTTTTAATTTAGGCAGTGTACAGTATTAAAAAAAAACGAATATCTTTCTATAATTACGTGCCAATTTTTCATTTCAATCAACGCCATGCCAATAACAATCGGGTCGTGCCACCTGGTATAGAGCGGTGTTTTTCAAAATTTCGCTCGCTACATCGTCTTTGATAATGTCTACAGCAGTTGTAGACGAAACGTCAGATAGAAATACCAGTGGACTACGGCCTACAAGTCCGGAAACCAAGACGATTTGAATACGTTTATTTTACTTTTAACATTAATTAATTACAATCTGAAAAAATAAAGGTTTCCATCCAATCACCAAAACAATAAAGTTAAGATGCTCTGGTGTATGATTTTTATATTCGGTCAGTTTCTCGAAGTCATAATTCACCTGACTACTCTATTATCAATTCCCAATCTTATAGTCTCGTTGAGTTCAAAGCTTACTCCCACCGAATCTGTCTGTGCGCGCGTGGGGGGGGGCGCAAGTGGAGGGGGAGAGTCTTCTCAGGTCACGCGACTATAGATGGCATTAGTGTAAAGGGTATTATCTAAGCTCCGCGGGGCTAAACCTAACTCAAACTGTAATCTGACAACAATAGAAATTTGTTATATTGTACCAAAACGCGGAGGCGAACTCATGTAAAGACTGGACCATAAAAAAGGAATATAAATTCTCGAATATTTTACAAGAACGACCCGAGATAAGATGCCGGGAATTTTGATCATTTTTTTTTTATGATGAAACTAGAAAAAGAAAAATGCATTTTGTACTTAGATAGCAATTGTTTCGTATAACGTAGTGGCAACGTCAGACAAAGATTTCAAACTAGTTTAAGATCTTCGTCTTAAGAAGCGAAATCAAGTTCTTAAGTAGTCATGATAAAACTTAAGCGCTGTGCTTTATTAAATTTGAAATGTATAACATTTATTGACATTGCGTAACGGCCGAAAACAAATCATGAAATTTTGATAATGCGATTATTTATTTGTCCTTAATCTCGTATATATATCTATTTTTATTTTATAGTCATTTCAAAAGATACTTATATTGTAACAATTATTATTATTTTATTCAACATATTTATTAACGTAAGTTTGTAACATGAATATTATTTAATTCAACATATTTATTAATTTAAGTTTTTCTACATGACCACCAGAGTACACCAGTGGCGGCGTGGCTTTTTAAGACGTGGTGTTACAATATTAATTTTTTTGAAATTTTATTTAGTATATACCTATACATTTTTTTAAAGTAAAAATTTTAAAATAAAAATATAGGCCACGGATATTTAAAAAATCATAAAAATAAAATTGTTCATATTTCGCGGTCCACTTTGTATCCGTATACTACGTGTGTGTTCTAAAACTACACGTAGAATGGGGGCGGCACACCATGACAAACAACAAACTTTAACTTCTCTGTATCGAATCATAACAGTGCCGTAGCAAAAAAGGGTTAAAATGACAATAAGTATTTTTACAAACATCGTAAATCTTGTCATGTTTTTTAAAAAAGTAAAAAGGTGGGACCCTTCTTTCGAAATTGATACTATGCATACGTTATTATTAAGCATATCGGGGATATTTATAATATATTTTTTCAAATATCGTAAATTTGTTCATGTTTTCATGCGTTTTGAAAATCTGCAACTTTTTAAGACACTAAACGATTTTTGGCCTGTTTTATATTAACCCGACTTATAGAAAAAGTCATTCTGAATCGATTCCGACCATCCGCAAACACGTATTTCTTGTAGTTTTGGAGATATAGCTAATTTAAACTTAAACCGTCATGTCATAGCGTTTAAACTAATCGAGATACGACTTTGCGCTTAGGCCTAATCGATTCAGCGTACTTTTTTCTACAAGGCACGTTAATATTAAGCATATCGGAATATTCGTACTTAATTTGAAAAAAAATTGAAGCAACTGGCACTTACACATTCTGACTGGGGTGTATGTCCACGGTGAATACCGTTATCACCTGTGGCCACGATGGACACTTCCTATATGTATGCTATAACAGCGGATTATCTAGCATTTATAAGTTAGTACCTATATAGCAGGGGCGGGCAAATCTTTTGATCGTCAGGCCACATAAATTTGACCGTCGGCCAAAAATTTGGAAACAAAAAAAAAAGGTCCTTTCATTTTCGCAACAAAAAGGCCCTTGCTATTTACTATTTTTCTAAAATTTTTTTTATAAGCCAAATTATATTGGCAAACTATTTTCGCTATAATAATCATTTATAAAATGCTTCGCGGTTCGGACAAAATTCCACTGCGGGCCGGATCCGGTCCGCGGGCCGCCATTTACCCAGGTATGGTGTATAGTGTTTTTTACGTTAGTCAAGTTACACGTTGGACGTTGCGCGACGCGTAGAAAGTAGGGGAAATAGGTGAAGCGACTTAGCGAGACTATACTGTACGTCACTGACGCACCTACACACATAGACAAAGAGAGAGACAGAGATAGGAAACAGTAGTGCGGCGGTTGTTTATCGTGTGAACATTTGCACGTGTGACTGTGTGTTGGTTTAGTACAGAATCTTTGCTCTTTGCTCTTATGTGTGCGCATGGCGGTTGCTGTTGGCTCTTCGCTGTTACAATTATCTCTGCAAGTTGAAATTGTTAATTAGTCACTGTCAGTGGTGTAGGCGTTTGTACTCTGCACCCACCGCAACAAGCTCCTCGCTCTTCGGCGTTCTATTCTTCTTGCGGACGGAGACTTGAGGTTTTTTGTTATGCGCCAAGGTTCCCAAAGTCTCCTCTGAACAAGCGTTTCTTATGCATTATAAGAAAGTATATGTAGGGTAATTCCGGGGGAGATGGCCTTACGGGAGAGATGGCCAACAGAAAAAAGTCTAACTAAGAGTAAACAAATGGCTCTATTTTCAATATAGTTTGCTTCATTTCACAACAAGCAATAAGTGTTAGTGGATTTGTGTAAGAAAAAGAAAGGAAAGTTGAGTAATTTGACTTTGATTTTTTAAAACATGTTTGTTATTAATTAAGGGTTTGACATATTAAGTGATCTTAAAGGGGTTTTGAAAGTTTTGTTATTTTTTTGTACTTTCCTTGTGAGGATAATCATTTTCACGTGTTCTAACCTCAAAATTTATTCAAAAATTTATACGCTGCTTTAATTACCTAATGTAATCATCTCATCCGGACAATCGGGAGAGATGGCCACATTTTTTCCGGGACAGATGGCCATAAAATAGGGCATGCAGCGCAAGCTCAATCAGTTTCAGATCCAGGCCCAAGTACGTCCAGTCAGACGATGGACCAACCAACACCAACAAAAGCACTGAACAAAGTATCTCCACTGCCTGTAAAACTCAACAAAGTCCGCAAATGAGTCAAGGAAGTTGTCATCCTCTTGACGTCTAAAGAACATATTAAAAACCAAAAAAGAAAAGAAAAAGAGAAAGAAGAAAAAGAAGAGAAATTTAGAAAACCAAAGATCAAAAAAGATCAAAAAAGAAATTAAGACCGATACATTTAAGCAAAACAAGAAACGTAAGGCTATTCTCAGTATCTCAGATAGCAGTTGCGAAGAAACTCTCATGGATTTCAGTGACACCTCAGAAAGTGAAACTAAAGACAGAGAGGAAGAAAACTGCAGAGGTTGTGGTGACAACTATCATAAGAAAAAAAATAATTGAAGATTGGATTTAGTGCAGTGTTTGTATGCTCTAGCTTCATGAGAATTACAGCCAGGTCGAGAACATGTCTTCCAAGTGTGGTAATCAAAAAAAGAAGGAGTTAGAAGCTCTTAAGTGCAAAGGGAAAGGCAAATAAAGTACTGGCCATCTCTCCCGACCACTATGGCCATCACTCCCGTATACTCCGGGAGAGATGGCCAATTTTACTTTTTTTTCAAAGTTTAAAATTACATGTTTTGGTTTATTTAAAAGTCATATTTCGTTAATGTTCTGTAAGAATTATAATTAAAGTTTCGTTTCCCGTAGAATTCAATATATTATTTATCTTAGTTCCTTCACAATAGCTCCTTAAAGTTAGTAGGGCCATCTCCCCCGGAATTACCCTACTTGAACATTGTGTTAATATCTATTCATCGAAACTGAACCTTGTACTCTGCCATTAGTTCGAACACAACAAACGCATAAATGTTGTTTGTGATGAACAGTCGTGGCCCTTTATTTAGCACTACCGGTCCAGTCCGGTTTCACCCGGGTGCAAAAGAACGAATGGGGAAGGGAGGAACACGAGTACGCACATTCATCTTAGTTTACCGAGATGAATGTTGTGTGCAAATTTCATGATGATCGGAGTTACCGTTCAAAAGTTTTTGTCGGACGGACAAATTTTGAGTTACATTTTGCAACATTTTTTATTGATGCTCCGCTCCTATTGGTCGTAGCGTGATATTATATAGCCTATTGCCTTCCTTGATAAATAGACTATCCAACAAAAAATAATTTTTCAATTCGAACCAGTAGTTCCTGAGATTAGCGCGTTCAAACAAACAAACAAACTCTTCTTTATATATTAGGATAGATGAGCGGCAGTTGCAAAGCTTTTGAGTTTTGGTACAAGTTGCCAGCACCTTATCTGTATAGGAGCACTGGTGAAATTGATCAAAGGAGGACTTGTGTCATAAAATTTTTAAAAAACGATTTTTTTAAAATTTGGCAGTAATATAAATTTTACTGTCAGCCGATGCCCCATTACTTCGGGCGCCTCTGGCGTTGAATCTTTGATACGGCGCTGCAATGTTCTCTTACAACGAGAACGTTCGGTATTTTTTTAAGGTTAAATTTGAATTTTAAGATTTGCTATTTAAGGAAGTTGCAATCTATTTAAGTTAATGTGATCTTATATAAATAAAAATTGGAAGATTAAAAGGATGAATCCTGGTGGCATAGGATCGATGAACTAAGCAAATACTGAAGGTTTTTTTATTGCATTTTATTGTCTGACGTTTCGGAAATCTTCATGCCATCTTCGGAGATTCATCGATCCTATGCCACCAGGATTCATCCTTTTAATCTTCAAACATTTAAACAGGATCATCATCACTCTAAATTATTAGAGTTATTTTTCACAATAAATAAAAATATTTTCGCTGTTGTGACATATTAAATTTGACAAATTATACATTTTCTATCAAATAGAAGAGAAACATTGTTTTTTAATATTCGATTCGAGGTATTGAAAAAAAAAGATTTCTTCAAAATACATCGCCAAAAATGTTTTCATATAATTAAATTACGTTAGCAGAAACAAAAAGGATTTAATAGAACAAAGAAATCTTTTATATTTTCGCAAACAAATAAAAAAAATCATTACATTATAATACGAAGGTATACACTTTAACTTAGCTATATATAGACTCAAGCCGTAATAATATTGTATTACATTAAAATTCCATAGCTGCCATACAGTTCACGCGTCATTTGTTTCACAGTAGTGTTTCTTTTGTTTCAAAGAAGTAAAATCTACGTGAGTATATAGGCGCACACAACGCGAAACAGAAGCGAAGAGGAAAACAAAAGAAGAAAGGGAAAATACAAAATCAATTCTCTGATGGAATAACAAAATTCTTTTTATTTTTTTAATAGCATCAATTCGACCGTAATGCCTCGGCTTCAACTTACATAATATAATTGTATCTAATTATTATATATATAGTACAATGTGCTTTTCACATGCGTGTCGACAATTTGCTAACTTTTTTTAAGTTGAATCGATTAATTAATATCATCAATTTTTTGAAGTGAAACTTCTAAAAGTGCGGTCTTGGTAGAGTAGTACCGTTTAGAGAAGATAGTAGTTTCATCTTCGGGTCGATCGGGGGGGAGGGGGGCTATGGAGCAAGGAATAATGTTTTGGCGGTTTTAAGTCAAAATAACAATAAAAATTAAATAAAGACGAAATTGATATCCAAAAAAAAAAATACAATGTCGTCATAATTTGTAGTATTATTAAAAAAAAAAAAAAACCCTAAGCATGAAGTAACCAACGGTGTGCCAACCTTTAGAAAAGTCTACATAATAATCATCACTAGGCACTATACTGCCAACCGGGAAACATAAAATTAACTGTGACGTCATTACTTTTACAAGAGTTTTAAAAAAGTTTTCGCTTTAAAACACATTGCAAAGCAAAACACATAATGCTGTCCTTCGACCCTTTCTACAACGGATCACTATAGCTAGTGTGCGGATTCTCTCGCGTTTTGCTTATTTATGTATGTATAATATATTACATATGCTGAACCCAGCTACTCTCAAAGTAAACCGGGAAATCACAGACTAAGAAAACGTGACGCAATACGATATATACCGGGTTACTATTTATTTATTTAGACTGAATGGTCAAGCCAAATATTAATTGTTTCGTTTGGAATTCGAACCCCCACCGCTTAGTAGCGGTACTTACGTACTTATTTTTGTAAAACTATATTATTTTAAATTATGTTATGAACTGACAATTTTTTCTCGTTATTTTATTATTTTTCATAATGTTTCGTTTTTACTGGTCTACTTCATTTTCCGTAGATACTTTGAAATATTTTATTTATGATTTATTCAATATCAGATCCATACAAAAAGTAAGATTAACGATATTAATAGTATATTGTGCGACTAGTGAGAGAAGGAGAAAATTCCATGAGCGTGACATTTGCCGCACGAGCGTAGCGAGTGCGGTAATACGCGAGTAGAATATTCTCCTTCGATCAATGGTCGCACATAATACTTTATTCAACTGGCACGAGTAATATGTAATCGGGGACCTGATAAAAGAGGGAAAAATAATAAATCACTTCATTGATTGACGTACCCACCGCCCTCGATGCACACAAGATAGCCCTGACTTTCGCTGAATTGCGATGCTGTTTTCATATACCTATACAAATCGCTACCGCGTTCCTATTGGTCCAGAAACTATGCAGTAATAATTCATTACCGTACAGTTTCGGCTCGCTACCGCGTTCCTATTAGTCCAGAAACTATGCAGTAATACATTATCGTACAGTTTCGACTCATTATTAGCACTCTACGCGTCAACATGAAATAATTTATTATTTCTCCCAAATTTAGCAGGGCCCCGAAATTATATATTACTCACGCGTGTTGAATAAAAGTAATTAATTGATCAGTGAATAATAATATTTTTTTGTAATTTGAATGTAAAACATAAGTGAACAACTCATTATTATTTAATTTATTTTATTTACTTGAACGCATGGTTTTGGTTGCGTTAGAAAAAAGCCTTGCAAAAATCTGCCGCCCGGGGCCTCGCTATGGCTAAGGCAGCCGCTGATATAAAAAATTGATCCGAAAAATGCAGATATTAAAAAAAAAAAACAAAATCCGCGAACTAAGAAATATGAGACCGCAAACAGGAAAAAAATTGTATACATTCAATTTAAAAAGTTTATTTCAAAACTGAGTGTTTTTAATCATAATAAAATATTTTAATATTTCACCATAAAAATTATAGCCAAGTGCATTTTTTCAGATACTTTTTTTAAATTACTTCACAAACTGTGTCTGTATGGCGTTTTAACTACTAAAAAGACAGTAAAGCGGTGTTTTATTTTACAGCGCTGGAATTGCAACGTTTTCTAAGTATGCGTTTCACTGACAAAGTGTCAATTCATCTTAAAAATCGGCCAAGTACCGTTTGTGGCGTACAGTAAAGTCTCGTTTATCCGAGGCAGCCCCGGATCTAGGGGGGGGGGGGGCAAACCGGGGCGGCAGTTTTGGAGGGCGCCAAAACCACATTTAATCTGTCCTTTTTCCGATTTACTCTATCTGCTTGTTTTCTGACGGTTTGCCGTTCACGAAAAATACCAACCATTATATATTTATGAGTTTTTTTAAGTAATTTATCTCACATGCTGGAGAGAGGGGGCGCCATTATCAAGTTTTTGCCCCGGTTCGAAAAAATCGTAGATCCGGGGCTGATCCGAGGCAATGTGGGGAGGAGGTATCCGTTTTATCCGAGCATACACCTCAATTAATGTGGAGTGCTTGGATAAGTCCGTTGCTTCGAATAATGCGGACACTCGGTTGGTCGAAGGCCGGATAAACGACGTTTTACTGCACTTGAAAATTATTATTATTTAGCTAGATATATCAGACGTGAGTCGTTCTTCGGCGCTAATCGTTTTTTGTTTATTCCCTTCCTAAAAACTTTCAGCGTGTTTCGTTGAACGTTTCATTTTACTAAAAAAAATATTTTTTCCTCATACCTCGATCGAAAGTACGTACTTTCGTCCCTTATAGCAGGGACGAAAGTTTGACATTTACTCCCTCTATAACGGCGAGAGGAAAAAATGTCTCATGCGTATTTATACTCGTAACTAGGGACTATTTATTCTGTCAACGTATTGTTCATTTTTACTAATAGGTTATTGAATTGACTTTAAAAATACTTTAATATTATATTAACTGACGACAAAACAACATTAATAAATATTTAACATTAATAAATATTTTTAAGGTTAGAGGTAGCAACAGTACTGACAGCTCGGTAAACAATATGTCATAGCGACAGAATAAATAGTCCCTAGTTACGAGTATAAATACGCACGAGAAGTTTTCCTCCCGCCGTTATAGTAATGACAACGGTAAACAATTTGTTATAGCGACAGAATAAATAGTCCCTAGTTACGAGTATAAATACTCATGAGAATTTTTTTCCTCCCGGGAGTAAATGTCAATCTCTCGTCCCTGATGACGAAAGTACGTACTTTCGAGCGGATATGAAGAAAAATCGTATACACCATACGGGCCAAAAGTTGAAATCTCGGCCCTGCGCGTCATGATGCCCGAGGCGAAGCCCTTGTGATGTTATATACTATTTTTTATAATACGCACCCCTCTTTCCCCGCATCGACTTGAATGCGCAGGGGGATCAGATTAGTTTTAATTACGGTCCGAAAGAGCTAATACGTATCGTCAATCGATCGTTCAATTAATTAATTAATCCATTAATGCACTGGCCAATTGCAATCTATGTATGAGCGTATATACCTAAATGTCACCACAAATCGTTGTATAAACGGAAGATTCTAAAATTATACTCCGTAGTCTGCAGCAGACTTGTTACAAATGTGAGTTTTATTGACAGCTGCAGATGTGGATGTTCAAATAATAATATATTTAACAATAAATGTCACAACTGATCGGTAGATATTAAATAAAAAAGTTTATAATTATCATTTTCATTATGAAATTCATTATTGTGAAAAATAACTCTAATAATTTAGAGTGATGATGATTCTGTTTAATCCTGACAATTTTTATTTTAATTTATTTTATACATAACAATACTGAGAAAACAGACAGCATTGGTAAGTTGATTTATTTTACTTCCAATTCAACTTTAATTTTAACAACAATAATTTTAACAATAACAACTTTAAGAACAATAACTTTAACAATAACAACTGTAACAATAATGATTTAAAACTTTTATATATAAATCTTCTAGATTCTCCGAATATGGCATAAAGTTTGCCGCAACGTCAGACAATAAAATGCAATAAAAAACCTTCAGTATTTGCTTAGTTCATCGATCCTATGCCACCAGGATTAATGCTTTAATCTCACAAAACTCATTATTTTCATCTATACTAATATATAAAGCTGAAGAGTTTGTTTGTTTGTTTGGTTGAAGGCGCTTATCTCAGGAACTACTGGTTTGAATTGAAAAACATTTTTTTGTTGGATAGTCCATTTATCGAGGAAGGCTATAGGCTATATAATATCACGCTACGATCAATAGGAGCGGAGCATCAATGAAAAATGTTTGTCAGTTCCGACAAAAACCTTTGAACGGTAACTCCGATCATCATAAAGTTTGGACACAACATTCATCTCGGTAATCTAAGATGAACGTGCGTACTAATGTCCCTCCCCCCATTCGTTTTTTTGTCCCGGGTGAAACCGGCGCTAGGTACTTAGTCAAATTGGGAAATTTTACAGGAAGAATAATAATACCGAAGCTTTTTTTCAGGATTATAAGGCGATTTCGCAAAAGTTGAAAATATATTAATTCCTTTGGCCGAGTGTTCAAGTGCCGGGTTCGCTTCACATTCGCATCCGCAAAAAGATCCGTAACAACTTTTGCGGATGCGGACGTCTGCAACCACCCCACCTTGTTTTCGGGGTCATGGGACACACAGGATGGCCGGATTAAAAAACTGCCTGTCATGTGAGCTTTTATTTGATAAAGAACCAAACATTTATCATGAATTGCTGAACTAATGTAGGTTTACTTGTTTTCAGTGGCATTTAAGTATGAATAAACTTTCGAATCGTTACTAGAAACTGTTTTAATTAATTAATTAAACACGGCTAACGTTAATTATTCCAACTATGACTGTCCCTTGCCTAATATAAATAAATATATACACAGTGACAAATTAACTGGTGCTCCGCCATTAAATTGCATATTTAAATATGACGTGACATAAATTGTCATCGGTTTATTCCGGATGCATTCAAAATTGTTATTATATATAAGCAGTTTTTTTTAAATTTTACGTAGTTGTGACGTAAATGTTAATTTATACAGCAGTCCTATTTATTAGGGTTTTTCGTATTTTTTTTTCGGAATTCTTATTTAAACCGTATGAAATTTGGTACACCTTGATATTAGCTGCGATGCAGGCATCGACTCTTATGTTACATGAAACTTGCATCAGTTGCATAAACGCCTACTTAAATCGAAACCTATTGCTATGCCTGAATCGACACGATGTTCATGCAACACAAGAATAGTAGGGTTAAGTTATTTTCTAGATACCTAGTGCTTGACGAATAAAATGAGGTACGTTTTGCCAACACCAGTTTTATTAGCAGTAGTTGGGGCACTCTTTATACTCCATAAAAGGAAATCAAAGAGGAAATGGTCAAAAAGATGGTTTATAGAAAGAAAACGTTATTCAAATGTAAATTTATTGGAAGAGCTAAAAGTTCATTTGTATTCCAAAGACACGTATGCAGATGATAAATGTTTATGAACTCTTCCAAAAATACACGATCACTTTCCATCATGGAATTTACACACACAAACAACAAAGTAATCTCTAAAATGGCGCGGGAAAATAAATTTATATCGTCTTGGCATCGACGCAATTCTATATACACGCTGAAACTTGCATCAGCATAACCGACTCGGCGTCTTGGCTCGCCGACCAAAATGGGATTCCAGACTCTGCATCGCTGCAAGCCGCAACTGATGCCAAATACGTGATTCAGTACCTACTACACACACTGCTACTTGCATCATGAGACACAAGAGTCGATGCCTCAAGGTGTGTAGGCCGCTTAGCAATTGAACTTCAAGTGCAATTTTTGGCCATCGCCCACCGGCGACTAAAATCAAAGTCGCTATTTGTTACTTCTTGCCAGTTACATTCTATTATATACGGGTTCTCTACAAAACCTCAGCGAAACTGTTTGTGAACGTGTAAAAATGTTAATTATTCACAGACGTTGGTTAGCATGATCCGGATCAATTAAATCTTAAACCGTGCGCGGTTTATCCGACCGCTACCGCTGATAATAAATACATCATACGCAAAGTACTGCCGTTATCCTTTATATGTGTACATAATAACTAAACCAGCAGAAATGGGATTAAATTACAGTCGAACTCATGTATTTTCAACACCATCTCTTGTCAACTGATTTTAATCACGCTGGAAAAATACGTTTCACAACATATTTACAACATACTGTTACAAATATGCTTTATTATGGCAAAGTTGATTGTTTAGATGCGTCACTATAGGATAAGTGATATTTCAGCCGCCGCGATAGTGGGAGATTCGGATTTGAGTCCCGACAGTGACGTTGAATAATACATTTTTTTTTTAATTGAATCATAACGTCAACAATAGGTGTTTTATAATAGCTAACTTGAGCTCTTTATTTTTATGTTTAAATAATATATCAACCATATCCAGTTCCACCAAGAAGCACCACTCAGAAATGAAAAGTACCTCACTAAACCGTGTGAACATTGTTTTTATCTTTTTTCATGTTCTCAAAAATTTTATTTACTGATACAAAACTGTCTTTAGAAGCATAAAAGTTAAAAATAAATAATAATTTATTTTTGAAAATGAAAACGAAAAAAATATTTTTTCAATTAGTCGTATAGTTGTCAATTAATTGTATAAAAATGCCTAAGATCCGATTTTATAGACAGCCAAATTTTCAATGGGAGCATTGATTGTAAAATTTAATTTTTTTCTTAAAAATCTATGCTTTTTAACTTTTTTCCATCAATTTGAATTTTTTTATAAACTGAACATATTAGAGATGGGGCCCATAAGCAAGAAATGCTTTGGGCATCAAGGAGTTTTAACCCGGCACTGACCATATCATATATTTTTGGTTTATTTTGGATAGTTTATTTTATTTGTAATTAGTAATTTTAGATCCTGAAGAAGAAACAATTAAATGCCGAAACGTTGATCAATAAAGTAAGCAAATAATATAAATAAATGTCGTGGGCAGCATTTTCTTTTAACACTTTGACGGACACTTACAAATTCAGTTTTGTTCCAATTTTGACACTATAGTTTTTAAATTTTTTCATATGTTTGAATTACTTTTAAAAGTTGTTATGTTGTGACAATATTGCCTTAGTAGATATTTGTACGGTGACACAAAGCACACAGGGTATGTATTCTACACTGGAAAATAGACTGCTACACCCGTCTGGGTAATAGATAATAGATAATATATTTGTACTGCCCTAAGTGGATACATCGTCAATAATACATAAAATTTAAAAATTACAATTCAAAAATTCATCAATGTTATAAAAACAGTGTTTGATAAAAAACAATTTTAAGCTACTTTTAAATTTTTTTAGGCATTGAATGCTACTTAAGCTGTTAGGAAGTTTATTATATAATGCACATCCAATGTATTCTGGGTTTTTTTGTGATAGGGATAACCTACATTTGTCTAGTCTGATGTCACCATTGTTTCTAATACTGTAACTATGTATATTATAACCTTTAGTGTATGTATTAATGTTTTTTTTTATCTGTAAAATACATTCAAACATAAAAATACTAGGAACTGTCAGGATGTTATTATTTATGAAAACATTTTTGCACGTTTCCATCGATTTCAAATCAAAAATTAATCTTAGTATTCTTTTTTGCAAAATAAAAAGTCTTTGAACATCTGATGATTGACCCCAAATAACTATATTATATTTTATAACTGTATAAACTAGTGAGTAGTAAGCTTGTAATAATACTTCTTGATTAACAAATGATTTTAATATTTTTATTGCAAAATATGAAGAGTTAACTTTTTTGCATATGTGATTTACATGATCAAACCACTTTAAATTTTTATCAATATATAGACCTAAGTATTTGACACAACTAACTAAATGAAGGGTATGATCGTTCCAATGCAGGTTTAAGTTTGAATAATTTTTGTTTCCAAATGATATTATTTGAGTTTTATCTTCATTAACCAGTAACTTATTTTTTTTACACCAAATTGAGAAGTCACTTAAAATAGTTGTAATTTTTGCTTGTAATTGATTTGATGATTCAGCAGAAACTAAAACAGAGGTGTCATCTGCAAACATAATAACATACCCTTCATTAATGTAGTATGGTAGGTCATTGATGAAAATTAAAAAAAGTAGAGGCCCGAGAACAGATTCTTGGGGAACGCCAATATTTATTTGTTTTTCTTGTGAGTATTCAGTTGCGATCTTAACTATTAATTTTCTATTTGTCAAATAGGAACGAATTAATTGCAGAGCATTTCCCCGTATACCAATATTATATAATTTTTCCATTAAAAATTCCGTCGAAACACTATCAAATGCTTTGGCCAAGTCAAAAAATATGCCTACAACGTAAAGGTTTTTATCAATGGCTTCATAAACTCTTTTAACGATATCAAGTGAAGCAGTTAATGTAGATTTATTTTGCATAAAGCCATGTTGATTTGGACATAGAAGATTATATTTCATTAGAAAGTTCATTATTTTATTAAAGATAATACGTTCCAAAACTTTAGATAGTGCTGACAGAATAGATATAGGTCTATAATTATTGACATTTTTGTGATCATCTTTTTTATAAATTGGTTTTACTAAGGCTGTTTTTAATTGATCTGGAAATTGACCTAATCTAATAGAACTATTAATTATGTTTGTTAAAGGACATAATAGTAATAATTTACATCGCTTCAAGATCCAAGAAGAAACTTCATCAATTCCTGCTGTTTTTTTGTTATTTAGTGAGTCAATAATTGAGCCTATTTCTTGTTCTGTCACATATTCAAAGAACAGAGAGTTGCAAACTGTTAATGGATTAATTGTACAGTTTTTATATATAATATTTTTACACTGCTCATTTATTTTATTCTCCACAACTGTAGAATAATAGTTTGAAAAAATGTTAGCAACGTTTAAGGGATTAATTATATCCTGACCATTATAGTAAAGTGAAATTTGATCAGTTGTATTCTTATGCCGGTCTAAAGTTTTGTTAATTATGTTCCAGATTGTTTTATTTTTATTAGTAGCTTTTTGTATCTTATTCAAATAATAGCAAGTTTTGGTTTCCTTAAGTTTTTTTTTATAACTTAGCTTGAATTTTTTGTACAGTTCATTTAATATTTGATTGTTTGAATATTTTTTACGTAAAACATTTAGAAAGCGCATAGTTTCGCCACTTTTTTTAATTTCTTGACTAACCCAGTTCTGATCATGTGTTTTATTATCAACTTTTTTGTAGCAAAAACTAGAGTTAAAAGACCATACAAAATGTTCCATAAAAAAATCAAACATTGCATTTATATCATTAAATGTTTTTAAATAATCCCAGTCACAAGTACTAAAAAGATAATTAAAATATTTTATGTTTTCGTCACTATAAGATCTTACAAATTTACTGGTTGAACTTGTATTGTTCAATTTTTTTCTCGCAGACAAGTTACAAAAAATATCAAATTTAAAAATTAAAGCTGAGTGATCAGAAAGTCCCGGATCAAAAACTGAGGTGTAATATAACTGTTTACTAATATTTGTAAATATGTAATCAATGACAGTTATAGACGAATTTGTAATTCTTGTAGGTTCATATGAAGTAATGCCTAGCTGAAAGGAGTTCATTAAGTCAAAAAGTGCTTTTTTTTGTGAAGATTCACATAACTGGTTTACATTAAAGTCACCACAGATGATAACCTGCTGATTTCGAGAAATAATCATATTTAGAACTATATTTAGTTGACCAACAAAAGTGTTCCAGTCACCTGAAGGGGACCTATATATATTTAATAAAAATACATTATTATTTTTAAGAACAATTTTACACCCCGTATACTCAAAGCACTTTTCAATGCTTGTTATTGACGATAGAATTTTCAATTCTTCAGTTTCGATTGAATTTTTAATATATATAATTACACCACCGCCTTTATAACAAGTTCTGCAGTATTTTGCTGCACATTTAAAACCACTAATATTTACATTGTTTGAGAGGTCCTCATTCATCCAGTGTTCATTTAGGCAGATTATATCAGGTTTGCATTCTCTAAGATAGACCTCAAACTCACTAAGTTTATTTGATAGTGAACGTATATTTAAACTTACTAATTTTAATTCACTTTTCAATGTTTCCGGTTTCAGACTATTCCTTGGAATTTGTCGATGAGGCCCGAAAAAACCAAAATCTCTTAACTCTAACATTTTTAGGCCAGAAATAAGGGTCATTTAATAACTCATGTAGTTCATATTTTGCTCCTACTTGAAAAGAACAATTTTGGCTTTTTGATTCCAGTTTTTTACACACAAATGTTTCATTTGGACAGTTTGATTTCAAATAATTAATCATGTCGGTTTCAGTTGTTCCATTCTGTAGTTTGCTAACATGTAACCATGTCATCCTTTCAGCTGCACTTAAACCTTTAATTTCATGGCAAGATCCTATGATTCCCTTATTACGCTTTTTTCTTGACTTTACTTCTTTAAAACTAGCTTCGTCATCTTGTACATTGTTGAGGGAGATATTTGGATCATCTATAATGTTTGAATTTGCTAAAGTAAACATAGTTTCATCACGTACTTGATCATTAATGAGTGACGTAGCAGTTGTTTGATTTTTTTCGGAGCTATTAAGAGATGTGTTAACATTAGTTTTATTTATTTCGATTTTTTTATTTTTCCTATTCAGATTATCTGTTTTGTTTAATGACTTGATTTCAGTACTATCACCCACATTTTTAGAATTAGGTTTCGCAGTTTTAGTTACTGTTTCTTTTTTGGTTGAATTTACTTTATCTACAATTTTAGAATAGGTAGATGGCACAGCTTTTGATTCTGATTCGAGATATTGAATTTTGTCTCGAAGTAAACAATTATTCTCTTTGAGAATGTTTATTTTATCTTCCATTTCTAACACGAGTTTTTTTAACAACGCATTTTCACTTAACAGACTTTCATAGTTTTTTGAACTGCATTTAGCTTCTCTTTCACTAGTCATTTTATTTGGTTCATCAGCATTAGTTTCGCCAGAATTATTTTCAGTATCATTCACTGAATTATAAATTTCATCATCATTGGATATACAAGAGTTGCATTTCCATTGATTAATTTTTTTATTATTTTTTAAGTCAATAAAGACATCTTCAGAAATACCTACACAAGAAACGTGAAAACTGTTTTTACAGTCCCCAGTACACTCTATAATGTCATTATAACGAAAGTTTATTTTAGTATTACACTTAGGGCAGATTACACCTCGTTGAGAAGTCATATTGTACCCAAATGGGTCATTATTAAGTTATCAAAATATAATTAGTAAAACAATCATTAATATGTAATAACACAGAGTCTAAAATTGCACAGCACAATAAAAACACGTCCGAACTATACAACGTCCGCAATAGTATAAAACGTTCCGTAGTATACGACGGCTTCAGCCGTCGTGTCAAACTTTTGAAGTTTTGTTTATGACGGTCTAAGCCGGTTTGTCCGTCAAAGTGTTAAAATAAATACTTTCTTATCTAGAAACATCAATTTTTTGCATTGACGTTCTGGATAAACTACTATCCTTAAAAAATCTGTTTTAATGAGATATCTGCAATCGAAGTCAACGCAATAGAGGTAGGTATATATCGACTACACAACACGTATCTGTATAGGTAACACTCAGTGGGTTGAGGTACGTTATATTACTGTACTAGAAATAGAGCCACTCTCAGATAATTGGTATCATGTCGATTTGTATCCGGTCTGTGGCTTGAATGGGGCCTATGCTTCTGTTATTCGCAAACTAAAGCACAGTTGATTCGTTTTAAACTGACGCCTAATCACAACATCGTTGAGTTACACGGGTAATAATTTAACAATTTGTCGGTTAAGTAATTACTGCAGTGATTTTTTCTTTGAGAGAAAATAGAACGCCTTGTCAGAAAATCTGGTTTAGATTGTGACAACACATATTTCTTAATAAATAAGTATAGTTTAAAAACTAAAAAACACGCTTTATATCGAACTAAAAAGTAAAAAATATTTTTTTTACAATTAGCTTAAAACAATAATGAATAAAAAATACAAGTACCTATTATTGTGCAAAAAGCGTGGAACGATTTGTTCCACATTTTTGTACATCGAGCGCCCCACGCTTTTTCCACAATAATACTTGTATTTTTTATTCATTATTGTTTTAAGCTTATTTTAAAAAAAAATATTTTTTACTTTTTAGTTCGATTTATTGTCAAAAATATGCCGAAAAAAAAAACAATTATTTTTCGGCGTGGACGGGATAATAGTCCGGGGGCCAGCGACCTATTTAGGTCGTCCATTTCCGCGCGGCTGAAAAACTCGCAAAATGCTCAGACAGTAGTACCATATAGCATAGTGGCCGTCAGCTGCGCCAGTATCGGTGGAATAGCCTCCCACGCACGGTTAAAAAGATAATAATTTTTATATCCAAATCTTTGACAAACGTCTGTTAGGTACATAGGTATCCATGACTACTTATCAAAAAACTGTTCGTTATTAATTTTTCATTAAAATTTGATAATTCAAACTCTATTCTATTAGAAAGTAGATATTATACTAATTAATTTATATATTTTTTAGATTATTTCGAAACGTCATCTAGTGAAATATTGATTTATAATTTATTATTTTTTGTCAATATAGGTATAGTCTGGAAAAAATTGGTCGATAATTTTATTTATTTGAATAATATTTTTTATCATTACCTATCGATTGAAAACTTGTCAAAAGATAGTTATTAATAATCTTTCATAAAAAAAAACGTCAGCTGGCTGTACGATGGTGGATGTTACGTCAGCTGATCATACGAACTTGACGAAATTAATATGAATTCAGTCATTCCCTATCACATGAAACTTTGTCGAAAGGTAGTTTTTATAATATTTAAAATAAATAAAATCGTCAGCTGCTTGTATATTGGGGGAAAGATTGTCAGCTGATACAAAAAAGGGTGTGGTAGAAGAGAAAGTTGGGAACGTCGATATTTTGGCGGTAAGGCCTAGTTTATATGAGAGGCGTTCAACGCGCGTTAGCCCAACGCGCGTTTACAGTTTCTATACAATTGTATAGAACTGTTTATATGATAACGCGCGTTGGTGGCGCGTTGAACGCGCGTTATCATATAAACAGTTCTATACAATTGTATAGAAACTGTAAACGCGCGTTGGGCCAACGCGCGTTGAACGCCTCTCATATAAACTAGGCCTAAGCTGTAAAGCGTCGATAGCAATCGCTATGATACAGTTGAAAATCATTAGGTTGTTCAGGAAGTATTACATCTCTTGCTGCTAAATTATAATTTTTTCGAATAGTGAGTATATTACGGCACTTGCACAAATCTTCGTTGATTAATTTTAACGTTGAACTTTTCTTTTGACAAAATACACAAAAATTCCAGCCAATTGGGTGACGGGACCACTTCAAAAATGTTGACATTTTATTATATTAAAGAATTTCTGATATCACTCGGGTAATGGATCGTATTCAATATGATATTTGCTATTCGTTGCCATGGTTAGCTACATAATATTATGTTCCACGTCATGTAAAAATTAATCTAAGCATGCCGAACTAGTTTATTTCTGACAGATTTATAAAACAAAAGAGCGGCTGATTTCTTTATTTTCAAAATATTTCCGAAGCTATAAAGCTACCTATTCCCCCGATAGTGCCGCAGCTGACGGCCACGATGCTACATAGTCCAACTGTCTAAAGCTTTTTACGAGTCTTTGAGGCATGCGGAAATTGGTAAGAAAAACCTGTTACTGGCCCCCGGACTATAAGAACACGAAAGAAAGAAAGTTAAAAAAAACAATTATATTATATGGTGAGTAATTTAAATAAATAAAATTTACCTAAATTTGAAGCGAAAGATGCAATATCATAGATTTGAATTATTATAATTATTATATAAATTTAGGTTATGAATTACGGAATACGTTATCACGTAAAACTATCGTCCGTAAACCGACTTTACAGACAACCATTTTTTTAAAAATAAGCTTAAAACAATAATGAATAAGAAATACAAGTATTATTGTGAAAAAAGCGTGGGGCGCTTTGTTCCACATTTTTGTACATCGAGCGCCCCACGCTTTTTCCACAATAATACTTGTATTTTTTATTCATTATTGTTTTAAGCTTATTTTAAAAAAAATATTTTTTACTTTTTAGTTCGATATAAAGCGTGTTTTTCAGTTTTTTTTTAAACTATATTTATTTTCCACTTTTTAGTTCGACTTATTGTCAAAAATATGCCGAAAAAAAACAATTTTTTTTCGGCGTGGACGGGATTAGAACCCACGACCCGTGATTTCGAGAGTTGACGTCAGCGAAGACCCGTGTCTTAGACCGCACAGCTAACCACTGTAGTTACAGTGTTGGCATATTATACTACAGTAATAAACCACTTGCTGTAGTCCAAACGAAAGTTACAAACAAACATACATACATACAAACTCACAAGTGAAGTTAATATAAAGCGTGTAAAAAAGCATTTACTAGGAACTAAAGTGAGACAATAAAAATTAGTCGCCATAAATTAAGTGCAGTAATTACAAAACAATTAAGGATGTCGTCTCATAAGACTTGTACACTCGGAATTATAGAAAACGCGTCGGCGGAATGCTCGCTTCGAGAGGATTGCACTAAAAAAAAAGTTCAGAGCCGAGCGAAAGCGAGAGCTACGGCAGCGTTTCGAAAAGAGAACGAAAAAACCCAAACGTCTACGGATCGTGTTCAGACGAACAAGAAACAATAATTCTCGACGTTTTACGGCGCGGACCCGAACTGTTTAATTTTCACTTGGTTTTGCCTACTGTCATACAGCGCGGTGGCTGCAGAGTATGGTGCGTCTTCAGTGTATCTTTCGTAGCGAGCGATTATTTGTCCATGTAGGGTAGGACGGGGGAATGGCGTTCACTTAAGGAAAACCTGGTGTATTTTTTAAATTATTTATTATAAATCAAAATTAAGAAGAGTAACAAAGTCTTTAATTATCGAGTAATCAACAATTTAACAACGAAAGCATATATCTTTCACCTACTAGTAGTAGGAAAACATTATTAAAAAAACATGTTTGAGCGGCGTTGCCCCTGACTTTGGGTAATGCCGCTCAGGGTCTCATAAAGAAGTGTACCCAATCCAATCCGGCTGTTTTGCTGCTTTGATAAAAATTGTTTTCGATATTGTTGCGCTCAGCAAATTTATAAACAAGTTTACGCAAATCTGCAACACTGAGTCCATAGTATAGCGAGCCCAGCAACTTAACTTGTTCAGCACCTAATTAAAAATTAGATCAGCGCGGCCGCAAACAAAGAAACGCTCTTCACGGTCGCATGACGCGAGCTGACTGTCCGTTTGCATCGCTGTCTATTAGAGGCCCCCTCCCCTCGCGCTTCACGCGACGTGACGTGTTGCTACGTTTCTTTTTGACAGAGTTACAGAGGTGAGCGCCATTACCCAGTGAGCGCCATTCCCCCTGCCTCCCCTATACCTTTTTGATTCCGTGTCTGAAGCATCAGTTCAAAACACTTTGAAGTACGTATAAATGCAAGCCGGGTTTGTGTACAGTGTCAAATAAAACAGTAATTGGACCAAACATGAACATTTGATACTCATTCCATTCGCACTAACAAAAAAACATACTCGAATCGACATACGCTTGCAAAAAAAATTCCACTATACGTTCGGTCAGTATTTAGTAGTGCACAAGCAGTTAACCAAAATAAAAAAAAAAGAGAAACGAAAAATATATAAATCTCGCTGATTGGGCACCGATGCTATTTATCAACCGGTATTACAGTAATCTGTAGATCGACCGAGAGCAAGGAGAAGCGGGAATGGAAACTGGGAATATTGCATGTTGTCTGTAGTTATACGGAGTTGAGTTGAAAGTAAACATTTCAGTTTTTCAGTTGTAAATTTGACAGTCATGTATCCACTTAGATACTTACTAATCTAACACTATTGGATAAATGATACAACAATTACGACATTAAAAATGTTTAGGAGATACATTCGTAGGACAATGGCTTACGTTCAAATTGCTAAACCGATCGTGAACGAGTCCAATGCACACGAGGCTGGATTTGCCGCTAGGTTCCTTGCTAAACACTACTAGTTTTTTAGCGTTGGTTTCCTTAATTGCTATCATAGCGAGTGTGGCACCTAGACATAGCTGTAGAGAGCTATTTAAAAAATTTAAAATTCTAACCGTTTACGACATTTTTATTCTAGAATGCGCACTATTTGTAAACAATAATCCTTCTCTTTTTATCGAGAATAATTTTGAGCATAACTACTCGACAAGAAATAAAAATAATTTTAAAACGGTAGCATCTTTGCTAACTGTAATTCAGAGAGGTGTCCGCGACGCTATGATTCGGATACATAATAAAGTACCTGCACATATAAAAAGCTGTGGTTAACCTGAAAAAAAATCTAAAAGAATTTTTATTTACGGAAACAAATTATGATTTAAAAAATTATCTTTGACAATGCTATTATGACAAGCCTGACGCTATTAATACATGTGTACATGTACTATTAATAAAGTATATTTATTATTATTATTATGTGTTCGCTTCACGCGAGACGTCTTTACAAGCTTGCTCTGCAGATAGATTCGGTGTGCGCGCAGTGGTAGTTACAACGGCAACAAAATTGCATGTTTATTGTCTCTGAACAGAACACACATTATGGCATAGTGTTTGTTTGTGGGCGTTTGTTCAAGTCGCCTACGTGACAAGATATACTGCTTCCTGATTCGTTCTTGCTCAGACCTAGCAGCGGACGTAGCAAGAAAAATAGTCCCTGTCCTGATTTTAAAACCAATCTTATGAGCCAGCAGGTGAACCTGCAGTGACGTCATTTCCAGCTTCGTATACACCCATAAGTCCAAGCAGTGTTTCTAGCCAAGTTGCAGCGGTCTTAAGATGTTTAAATATCACAAAGATAAGTAGCCTTTCTTTCATTATTGTCTCCAAAACTGTACCTTTAATTTTGAAAAACAGTTTAGCTGTCAGTTTCTATTCAACACATTGTATGCAGTGGCCAATAGGTAAATAGTGTTTTTCATATATAGCTTTGTTAATTTTTAACATAGATATACCTGCATTCAATTGAAACGTGTTTATTTTTATTGCAACACAAGAAAAAGTAATACTTTATTTCACTTGCGCATTTATTTTATGGAAAAAGTTTTAAAAATTGATTTATAAGATCAATTGTACGTTTAAAAAAAACAACAAAACGTAGAAACATTTATTATTAGTCGTTCATATGAACGCATTATAAAATATGCACTCTGTTCGAGATTACTAAAGTTATTACAACCAGATCGAAAACAAACGAACAAAGCCAAAACAAAACACTACCTAGCAACTGCCATTTGCCTTTATTTGCATGCATTACGACCTGACGTAATATATTCGTGCTTATTGCCATTTTTAATAGTCATTTTGACTGCCATTGAATATATAAATGCAAATATATGCTGAAAATTGGAGATTTTCTACTGATAATAAAAATGAGATATTTAAACGTAAATAACGACCTTGCCTAAGGGCTATATCAATTGATAAAAGGGGGTGTAATTTTTTTATTGTAAAATAAACATTTAGACAGCGTCGTAGCTATAGGGCCTGGCAGCCGGAGGCAGCGCCAGGAGCTCAAACCCGGGAGGGCACAATCAGCGATGCTATTATGATTGATTTTATTTGAACCAACAAACTTTTGAGGGCTCAAAATCTTGCCATGGGCGCCGATGAATCTAACTACGACACTGCGAAAAAAATAAGCTTCCAAGACGCACATGAGTAGTCTAGCTGCGCGTCTTCGTAAATTAAAAAAAAAAAAACTTCCAATATGGAAAGTAAGTGGGTAAAATTATGTTAGTTTACTGTTTAAGTTATCCGTCATGTTGGGAGCTTGTTTACCACTTTTCCATAGTTCGGGTTTTAGTTTTTTTATTTTTATTCAGAGCTCTACGTAATATTCAAAAGTTCCGTAATTGCTGTTTGTGGTTCGTTTGTTAAATTATTATTTCATTATTATAATTAGAGATTCATCAATTCAAGCAGTTTGGTAATTTTACAAAAGCAAGCTTTTTAAAAATTTACTTCTTGGCTTGATTTTTTATCGTTTCTATACTCGACTTTCTGTCAAGTACTTGATAACGAACCGATTATGTACGAAAACGCGCGAATCATTTCCGTAAGCTCATTTGTGCATTTCTAAAAACAAGATGCGGGGTTCCCCGAGGTGAAAAATTATTTCGTTAGATATTTTAAGGACAATATGTTACGTTGATGTTTACTTGCATTTTAATTTTACTTTTGTAGTATAGAGCCCGCGGTGAGAGTTGAAGCCAGGCACGACATCAATAATATGCTAGTGAACGCCGCAGACAGTGGCACCATGAGCCTTCCGATACGGTTAATATTGTGTAAACTGTGTTTCGGCGGCGATTTCCCGATCACCTGTATAATCTATAATAACATAAATTGAATTTATACATCGTAAAGCCAGTAAATTGTTAACAAATTTCTGTTGTGGTTTGTACGACTCTCAATTCAACGTTGTAATATCAATTCTCATGTTTTCAGTTTTTACGTTCATCTACTAAAATTTCATTGTTTTTTTCTTTTTTTAGCTGCAAATATTTTATGGCTTGAAAGCTGTTTTTACAAAATAACGAAATGTTACTGGCGTAATACAAAAGCTATTTAGATCGGTTAACATTGTTCGGGAGATGAACTAATGCACGGTTTTGATACTAAGAATGTCATTTGTTTTCAACTAAACGTTAATTATGATTGACATTCTTAAATTTAGATTTAAAGCTGAAAATCGTATCAGGAGCCCAGTATTAAAAAGTTACAGCAAATATTTTTTAAGTTATAATTAAGATATTTTTAATATAATTCGTACCTGATAAAATACATTATTATATAAATTTTCTACAAATTATTTTTAAATAAAAAAAAATAAAAATGAATTAATAAGTAACAAAAAAGAGTTATTATAAACAACTAGGTACTTGTCTTATAAAAAACAATAATACTGATAAAATACATTGAAATTGAAACGGGAAAATGTAAATTGTTATTCTATTGTTATACCGTCAAAGTAGCGGCGCCGAATAAGAAGTTTCACTTCAAAAACCACTTTAAAAATTTGTTTCATAAATAATAACAAAAATTAGAGACATTAATGCTCGGTTTGTGGCAGTTGAAAGTCGTACCACGAACCATAAAATATATCGTTTCATAAAAATAAGAAAGCTTTTTTATAAATGAAAGACTTTACTATAATTATTTTTAACAGAAACGACTAACAAAACAAATGACAAATATCATTCTTCTTCATCTGTTTGACTTCTCTCCCGGTTGAGGTAAAAGAAAAACAAAATGTATTATCCGATTCTGAACTATACTTAAATACTAATCGTAGAGCTGACTCCAAAAGGATCGTAAATCGTTTTTAAAAAACTGGCTCCAAAAATAAAAAAAAAAAAAAATATTAAACAGAGAAAAATAATAAAATGTTGAAATCGGCCCTAATTTAATAAATAGTATAGAAAAAGTTTTTAATAATTAAATTGGTGCCGATCTCAAAATTAAATTACTTTTCTGTTTTTGGAACCGTTCCAACATCTACCTAAACACGACGGAGTCGAAATAATTTCAAATCGGTCAACACTTCGAAAAGTTAAGGCTGACAAATATTATCTTATAGAAACAAGATATTGTTCAACTTTTGTGTCAACGAAGCCTTGATTGAATCAAGTGAAAATATTTTTTTTAGTATTTCATTCGCAGCTTTATAAAAAAGTTCCACTGTATTATGATTGAATACAATTTATAATTTTGTCGTTATCTGTGTAGTTGCTTTAAAAGCTTTTATAATTAAATTTAAAACTTCTATGCGCAATTTAGTTATCTCAATTTCTAATATTTTCTGCGTATTATATAAAATAATTATTCTAAAAGGCTGCAGTAATTTTAAGGAAGTAGATTTTAACTCTCGTATTATTTTCAAAATGATTTAACTTCAATATTTTTCAGTTAAGTTTACACAAGCCGAGATCGTAGGGACGTCGTTTTTTATATGGCGTTTTAATTTCTAATATGAGAACACGTTAAATAAAAAAATGTATTTTCAATATTATTATTAATAAACTACAAATTAGACTCAGAAAATACTGGTAATCGGTAGCCTCAAAAATGTTTAGAAGTATAAATTGCACAAAACACTATGTTAAATGGGTGTATATTAAAATACAATATCCTTTCAATCGACCGATTATTTTTTGCGCAGGTTCGTTTTAAGGAGGTTGATGCGTTACAGTCTCAATCAAAAGTAAGTTGAATTCTAAATGGGAACTTTTCCATAATAAATTTTTACAAAAGGTTAAGTCGGATACCAATAATTATTGTCATAAAGGCATAAATAAATAATTTTTTTAATATTAATTAATTATTTCAGTATTTTACTTAATGGACTAACTTTTAATTTTTTTGTACAAAGTTAGGTTAGAAAAAATACATTTATGTAAATATCTGTATTTTACATATTTTTTGCAGTAAATAGTTAAAAAAAGAAATTAGAAGTAATCAAAATTAAAATTAATTCATTAAAAAGTTGAATATTCAGTTAAAATTGTTAAAATTGTCAAGAATAAAAGTCCATAATCGAAAAGTGCTAAGGTTTAATATTTTTTTTTAATTGATTAAAAGTCTCCTAATTAAATTGGAAAAAATATTAAAATATGCGTAAGACATCGATGCCTTTACATAGTTAGTTTTCGGAACTGCTGACATTATTTGGTTATTTGCAAAAAATTCAAATATACCGTTTGCATGGTAGGTTGACATATTATTTTCCATAAGACTACATGTAAAAGTTTTTTTTAATTTTCAACTTTATAAATCTCCTAATGATTTAGGATTTTTTACGGAAAATTTTGTCATAAAAAATCTATTAAAAAAAATTTATTTCAGATTTTTTTCATTGACATATTTTCCATAAGACTACGTATGTAAAAGTTTTTAAAATTTTTAACTTTATAAATCTCCTAATGATTTTGGATTTTTTACAGAAAATTTTGTCATATAAAAAAATTAAATTTCAGATTTTTTTCATATTCTTCGTAAAACGGCTCAACCTCCTTAAAATTATACAATACTTCTCTTATGGAGAAATATGTGGTCACATTCTAAGATCATTATCAAACTAGAATTTCTGATAATTCATCATTTACGTGCTTTAAGTTATCAATTACGCTCTTTTTTCTCGTAGACGCATTTTTTTCTAATTTCGTGTGGACAGATTGTAATTCCGTACCCGACAGTGGCGCGCGGCTCAGAATCGTATGAACTGGAAGACCGTATTTTAATTAACGTAAAAGTTTAAAGCAACTGTAATAAAAAACAAAAGATGATTGCATGACATCTCTCTTTTGTTCTTCATTCATTTTTGTCAAGTACCGAAACACAAAGATACCATTCAAAATATTTTCATAAAGGTCAATGCATTTTTAAAATTAAAAAAATACAGTATTTGTTCATACTTTGTAATTAATAGCTGAACAGTGAGGTCAATAATCTGAAAAAAATATTGCCATTGAGCGTTCATTAAAAGTGTTTAAAATGCTTTTATAAAATATTCATTGAGCGGAAGAAAAAAAAATGCAAATCTAACATTCGAAAAATGCTCTGTAATTTTTAGCAACCTCCTTTATATACCTGATTTTTTTCGAAATTTCAGATCTATTACTTTTAGACATTTTTAGAAAGTAACTTTTTAGCGTATTTAAAGTGAATGCCTCACTGTTGAAGTGGAACTTCTTTTGTTAGAGTAAAATTGATTCTTGTAAAAACCTCAAATACCATAAAAGCCATAAAAAGCATAAAATACGAACATATTGCAACGACGTCTACTTTTTCAAAAACATAAAATATTTTTATAAACGAACGGTTTCACAGAATTTGTTTTTAAATCGACGAATACTCAAAAACGAACTCACGCGAAGTACCGCCACTGTAAGTTCGTTAGTTTCTGGTGAGGCTAACCGAATTTAAAATCATTCTCTATGGCTTTGCAACTCAATGCTCAACGTATACTCGCACAGCACCTGTACACAAGAAGATATGCACCTAAGTGCAGGTTTTCTGCAATGTAAGTGTGCATGAATATATTATTCATGCATTGCCTTACGTCTATTTCGCTAAAATTGTACGTTTTTTTTTTTTGAAAAAAAGTTAAACCTAAAATTTTATGGTGGAGGTGCCGGGTAAACATACCCGGCGCCTACACCATATATTCTAAAGTTTTTTTTATACAGCAATTTGATTAAAAATTATATAGTGTAGGTGCCGGGTTAGTCTACCCGCCATATAATATTTTATCAAACCGCTCTACAAAAAATCCTTAATTATACGGGGTATCAGTAATAATTGCGGTCGCAATAAAATATTGTCTAAATGTGAATAATCGATTTTTGAAAATTTTGTCTGCGGCCAATTTACATTTATTTTAATTGTTGTGTGTATTTGCGGCGAGTTTTTAATAAATAATTACTTAAAAAGTAGACGTCAAGAATCGAAAAAAAAATTAGCTGAATGTGTGAGATGCCCATAAATATATTAACACTTGAGTTTTGTTCGGAAACGGCTCTATTCGTCCAATATCCTCTGTAGATTTAAGAATGTAATGTATTTTCCACTAAAATGGTGAAGGCGCCGAATAAAATATGTACACGGCACCTCCACCATACACTAAAACTGGGTATATAGGTTCAAATTAATCTATAACTAATATTATAAAGAGGCAAAGTTTGTGAGTAAAAGGTAATCTCAGAAACTTCTCATCCGATTTCAAAAATATTTTCATCAATATTTAGAATGGACCTTCAGGATGGACATCGGTTATATATTATCGCATTAAAATAAAAGCGCTTTTCGTGGAGACTAATTTTGCAACGCGAGTCAACGAAAAAACGGTGGCAATGTACAAATTCGGGCGAAGCCGGGTCGGTCCGCTAGTTTATAATATTGATAATGAAGAATAAAAATAACAATAAACCGCTGTGTTGAAAGTAAGTTGACAAAGACCACAGTAGACTTTTAAATCCTGCTCAAAAAATATTTGATCGATATCTTCGTCACGTTTTTTAGACCTCTTTCGGGCTGTACAGTTGCCCAGTGAATTCCGATCTAAGGTCATCGTCATACAAGATTTTCTGACAATAAATTCTACAACCCGGCACGTCTGTGCAGCCCTATACTAAAGCGCATCAGGAACGACCGGCCTTGAGGAGTGGTTTTCTGTTTGACTAACTGCTCCTACACTATACAGAGAAGAGACTTCCATGTTTGCTACGGCTACGTCTGTGGAAGCCACATGAATGAAGAAGGGTACCTAATGCATTTGATGTTGGCGCGACTTCTTTACGACTTGATCGCTTTTGCAACTTCACAGGTTCTGATCTCCCTCCCCTCGATTCACAATTCGTGTTCGCTTTCTCTCTGTGTGCCGCGTTTCGTTAGCACAAAGCGAATAATATTCTATTCTATTGTTAGTACACACAGAAAATATTATACGTTATATCATATTCATTATCTAACAGAGCGGGGTGGCGTAGTGGTGAGAGCACTAGACTCGCAATCGAGTTCGAATTCCGGCGGGGGCAGATGTGGCTGGAACTTTTTCCTGATGCCTCTCGCCGAGAAACGGTTATTCCTCTATCGGCCATCCTTTTGAGGTTCACCATGGTTTCGCTCAATAATTCCAGATAAAATTGAGATGGTTCCTTATTCAAGACCATGGCCGATTACCTGTCAAACTCCTATACTACTCAAAATTAGCCTACCTTATCCAAATGTCCTAAAATTCCTTCATTCACCCATTGCTATTAATTAAGTGGAAGTTTAAAAATATAGAAAATAACGGGAAAATAGTAATGGTGCGAATGGCGTCTGTTATGATGAAGTCGAGAAATGGACATTAAACGCATTATTATTATTACTATTATATTCATTATCTAGTCTCAAAGTAAGAAATGTGTTGGCTAAAGAGCTAAAATGCACGAATTCTAGTTTTTTGGGTTTTGTATTGAATCCTATTCTGTCGCAACCTTCCTAAATTAAAAATGCCGTAATGATATTTATATTATTTAATTTTTTTTTTGTGAATTACATTAAGGGGGCTATTGTGGATAGAATTTATTGTCACATAATACAAATTACAATTTAGGCTTCGATTCCTTTATATTTACCCAGTGCAATAGAATAGAATACAGTGTAACCTCTTTATAACGAATCTCAAGGGACCGAGCATTTTTTTTTGTTATATGGAGGGAAGAAAGAAAAATAACCAAATTTCACCTAATTAATTTATTCCAAACACATATAATCTGTTAACTTTGCCTGACGTTTTTTGCTATGCCAATATTTGTTTTGTATTTTATTAGGTATCTTATGCATGGCTTATGATATGTGGTGGAATCATCTTCATTAAACAATAGGAATTTTTCGATAAGTTTGGCGGCATCGAGTACTTGTTGAATAGTTGATGAAGGTTCAGAATCGTCCTCTTTACGTCTGTAAATATTTGCTGATGCCTAAATATGAGCATATTTCTTCGTAATAGAGAATGGATTTTGCGCTATAAAGAGGGTATTAATGTATGGGTTTTAAGGTAAACCAACCAAATTGTAAAGATTTCTACGTTATAGGGAGTTTTTCGTTATAACGAAGGACGTTATAAAGGGGTTACACTGTATTTACTTAATTAAAAACCAAAAAACCAAAAAAAATAAATTTAATTGCTAAAGTGTTTGTTATTTTGTAAGTGGTCGATGTGTAACAATTGTTTTTGGAATATATCTATACGGAAAAGTTAAAAAAAAACTCTATTGCTGGGTGGCAGAAAGAGTCCGGACCTGTGCTTACAGGGCAGGAAATAAAATGTCGCGAGCACGAGCACATAATAGTACGACTTCGGGGTGTATTTTAAGGCGAAAGTTTTGTACGCAAAGCAAATGCAACTCGGATATGGTAATCTCTGCTTTCATGTCTACAGACCGATCTACGAAATTTTCCTTTACTTCTTATTCTCATTTCCTTGCGTACTAGAAAAAATAAGAACTTCGTCGCTTCTTAGCGACAACAATTTTATTATTGCATTTTATATAGCCATGCTTCTAATCATCAGCAAAACTAAACAGTCTAGTTTTGCTGATAATGCTATAAGTTGATATACCTATCGAAATTGATTTTGATAATTGAACGATTAGTATAATAATTTATTACTGAAGATTGTACTATAAGTCATAGCTCGCCAGTATTTGAAAAATATCTCTAAATATATAGAGATATTTTAACAATCGAATTTTTACTCTCTTCATAAGTATATATACAGTATGTAAACACGTAAGGTGCACATAGGGAAATTAGCATTGAGAAAAAATACTTGGATCAGAGTTAGCCATGACTGCATTAATTGTTATTTCTATTGAATTATCGTGATAATCTTGAGGATTTCTATTTTATTTTGATTTATTTTTATTTTACTTGGCTTTTTTAATAATAAAAAGCACTTATAAATCATTATTTTAATTTTTTTGTACAAAAATAAAACAAAAAAACAACTCCATCTGTTTGGAAACATTTCATTCAAAAATTGTCTGACTGATATGACGTAAATCAGTGACCCAATGTCTTTAGGTTCAACACGAATAGGCGGAGATATTTGATCTCGCACCATATTTAAGTATTTTTGGGAATTTAATGTCCCATTAATAAATAAAGTCCGATTATGTTGTAATCATTTGAATATTTTCTTTGGTAGTATACACATTTATTTTGCAAAAGAATATTATCTGTCAAATTGAAAAACAAGATTTCAAGACTCACTCTGATCCAGTCATTTTTTCCCAATGTTAATTTCCCTATGTGCATCTTACGTGTTTACATACTGTATATACTTTGAGGGTATTTTTCAGTAGCTATAAGCTTGAAGAGCTTATTTTTGGAGACACGCTGTATACATTTTAGATGCAATGTAACCTCCATTGTTATATGGTTTTAGTTGGAAACTTTGAATGCGTCTAAAATATTTATAGGAAAATTACTTAGCTATTGCACAACGTGAACAAAAAAATTGATCTCTTAAAAATAACAATCGGGTCGCAGTACCGAACACAAAAGTCTAGGCACCCGAAGATGCACGAACTACATTTTTGAAGGACCCGACACGGACGCCAATAGTGTATGCGGGCAAATACACTAATGCCGAATGTTTTTTCAACAAATATTTTCAACCAGATAATAAGAAAAGTTTTGATATAACAAACAGAAAATCACAACATTTTCCGTTAAATAATCATACAATTAAATTTATAGTGTTAAGCAATATGCAAATAAGAATAGAAAATGTGAAGCAAACTTCCCTGACAACTTCAATCACGAAAGTTTACTTCGAAGTTATGAACACAATTTATGCATAGCTAGTTAGAAGAAGGTGCAGTTTCTCAGTTTAGCTTCACACGTGAAATGCCTTGATTTACTTTACTTTAGTAATATCAGACAAATAAAAGCAGAGGTGGACAACAGTTCGAACCTCGCAAAGAAGTCAATTTTCAAAAATTATTTGATGCAACATTATGGGCTATGTGCAGGGAGGCGGAGTTACAAATTTTTCGATGCGAGCGCGTTTGTGGTGAGCACTAGGGGAAACTTCAAACTCAAATTTTCCGTATGTCAGCGAGCAATGTTTATTAAAAGTGACAGTAGTTATTATTTTATAAAGTTTTTTAATTACAAAGAAAACATAGGAAAACTAAGCGATCTGGAAATGCTTGTTGTGTTCCGAGCTGTTGCGCTGATGGCGATTTAAGTAAAATAAAGACCATTGGCGCCCTAATTTGACGTTCCGCTGTCAGTGTAAACAAATTAACATCAGTTTTCCTTATTATATTTTTTTTTACATATCATGGCCAACTAAAGTTTTTGACTTATCACCTTAGAAACATGTCGCGATTTCCATAAAAAGTGAGTTCAATAATTTTCTATAACCCACTAGCGGCGCTAATAGGCTTCGTGAACACAGCCTATGGCGAAAGTTTATCGCTTTGGGGAGGTTTACTAGGTATGTAAAAAAAATATCAAGGCAGACTGATGATTATAAATAATAAATAATGTGTATAAATTTCGTTAAGTTGTGTTAAACCGTATTTCAAATAATGACAATAAAAAAATTAAAGAGAGAATGCGAATCTTGTGATTTTGGAACCACTGCATCTATTTAAAAAAACCGGGGCAAAAACTTGATAATGGCGCCCCCTCTCTCCAGCATGTGAGATAAATTACTTAAAAAAAATTGGTTGTCTGTAAAGTCGGTTTACGGACGATAGTTTTACGTGATAACGTATTCCGTAATACATAACCTAAATTTTAGTAGCTGTCAAACTTGGGCCGAAGCATACTGCGCTCTCGCTTGTACGCACAAGATCAGGCGGAACGTTAGGAACATTACACTTTTTCGTGCGTGCAGCTGGTGTTTCATCAATTTATAAGACGTTATCACGTCAAAAAATCTTTCACCGCTATTTATAGAATGAACCTTCAAGATGGACATAGGCTATATATTATCGCGTTAAAATAAAAGCACTTTACGTGGAGACCAATTTTGCGACGTACGACGAAGAAAAAACGGCGGCAATCTACAATTTCGGACGAGGTCGAACCGGACCGCTAGTTTTAAATAATTTATTTTTAAGGGTTAGTCCCAATTTTATTGTACATTCGTTATACAGAAGCATAGACGAACAAAGTGTGGTGGCGATAAGAATAAAAGATAAAAGCGAGTGCATTTTTTAAATGGTATTTCTTATCAGTTTTTTCGGTTCGGCATTTAAAACATGAATTATAAATAGGACGATAACGATATTATCGATGTCCTACATAAGTAAGATGTGAAACCACCCTCTGTGCGAGAGAAAAAATTAAATCAAATATGCTAAATACACGTATACATAAGTGAAAAGAAGTAAAATTGTTTTAATGTATGAACATACTGTACGCAAAAAAGATTAACTTCATTTATTTGGAGATTAAAAAAATACAACATATTGCATAACTAATGACTATAATTAAACTTTTTATTTATTGTGAGATTACATGCTTTTTTTTCTTTCTTTGAACTGTACAGGTCCGGAAAACAGTATGTATTTACCAGCTTAAATAATATACTTTGCGAGCCCTATTCGGCGTGCGCAAAATTTCCACCTATTACTTTTTTTCACTAGTAAAAAAAGTAGCAAAATAATCTTTGGCGCCATTTTGAAAAAAAATGCGACGCAGATTATACAATGGAAGGATTAAAAATTTTTAATAGTTTTCTAATAGATACCTGATATTTTTTCGTGGCAACAAGCCAACATTTGAATTCAAATTTGTTATTAACAACTAGCAGTTCTATTCGGCTATCGAGATATTTTACTGACTGCAGGCATATATCACTACACTATTTTCAGAAACTATTTTTGAAAATACGGTTGTGTGTGTAGGTAGGTATGTACTAGGGATATCGGAAGTGAAAAAAATATCGATGTATCGATATTTATAAAAATATCAATATCGACGTCGATATATCGAGGAAAAAATATCGATATACGATCAAATTTTCAAAAGATTTTGCGTTTTTAAAATAATAGTGTATTTAGCTTAATATTATCAATAGTAATTTTTATTCAAAATGTACATTATTTTAATGTACAAAAATCTCAACAAAAATGAAGGTATTTTTTTTACCAGTATTTCTTTTTATTAGGCAATATAATAATTACAAAAATATCAAAAACTAAAAAGCTATCTTCTAACTAATATTTTTAAACCTATTTATTGTATTAGGCAAACCAGTATTTGTCCGGTAGCGAAAGTATCCTTTAAGGCCCCCATACACCTCGTTATTTTTTGGCAGTTTTAACCGCACGGGCAAAACTGTACGGTTAAACACGAACAACGACCATATCCATACACTAGGCGTTGTTTCGTTCAGTTTTTCTGAAGTCGTTGCATCATCTGATCTACTTTGATGGATCCTACAACGTTACAGAGTCGAACAAAACCCGTCCTTTTTAACTGTGTCGTCACACACACGGGCCGACTTGAACGCCACGTTTAAAACGGACGGTTTAAATCAAGCAGCAGCAGATATTTTTGAACGCCGGTAAGAAGGACGGTTTTTGGCCACACACCGACCGTTTTACCCGTGCGGTTAAAACTGCCAAAAAAGAACGAGGTGTATGGGGGCCTTTACGGTTTTGGATTCTAGTGACTTTAGTTACATAAATAAAAAAAATATATCGTTTTTGATACAATTTTCGATACTGGATATTTTGTATCGATA